>CM046860.1:42573317-43194647 GCA_025617745.1 Heliocidaris erythrogramma | reverse complement strand
AGAAATGAATAATCATATGATTTTATTGTTAGATTCATATATTGAAGGCTTGTCTACTCTTAACATCAATAATTTTACAATATTTGTTCAAAAGAATGTTTGTACTATTGACAACATCTGCTTCCTCTTCATTAGACAGATTTTATCAAGTACCTGTATTACCTTATTAAATGCCTTCGCAGCATAGCTACTAACAGTCGGTGATGCATTTCTTTATATGCTTACAAAATACAAATACAAGTTATTTTATTGATCTAAATAGTTTGGCTTCAAAGGCACTGAAACAAAACTACTCATCAAGACTTTCGGCAGAATGTCTGCCCAGTGTCTTCCAATGTTAATTATACAGAACTTGGAAAATAATGAAAATGCTACATCTTTGTGTCTTGTTACATTTGGATGCTTTATTTTATCTGTTGGGGCTTGGTAGGAGCTTCACTTTGACCCAGAATTATTCAGATGCCCTGAATGGAGGAGAGCGCGTCTAAACTTGTACCAGACATTTGATATTCAATACATGTAAAATACTAACTTAATTTATTCAAAATCAATGAAAGAACAACTAGATGAATCCTCGACCGCGCGTGGTCGGAATGTATGACTCCACAATCGCGTGATCAGAAACATAGAACATACATGAGTTAAAATTCAAGCATTGCCCAAAATTTGAGTGGCCTCTCCTGTTTGCAGACATGAGCCAAGTATGATATTGGTCAGTCATGAATAAAATAACCTCTGTGAACTTTGACCCCTGACAACATGACCTTGGAATCTAATCAGATCCCTCACATACATGTACATTTATCCACACACGACCTATGTATAAAGTTGATTTGCAAAGCATACAATGACCTCTGTGACCTTTGACCTCATGAGCACAAATTCCAATCAGATCATTGTCCCTCCTATATTCATCTATAACTCAGCAAATTAGTGCGCGTGGCATACTGTCATGCGATCGCACACATACACACACATACATGCTGGACGAAGGATGAAGGTAGGAAGTTACAAGATATTTACACTTCCTTCTGTGTTGCTTTTGAAAATTGGCACAATAAAGGGTTATATTAAATCATTTTTAATTGCCCAAATGGTAAAATTATTGTACAAATACCAAAGAACATATTTCTTTACCAAATTAGCGCCACCACGACAAAAAAGGAACATGCGAAAAGAAGCTTTGTGTTTCCTGGGCCGCCTCGATAAGGTAGTGTAAACACACAAAACTACAGGGCCGACCTGAGGCCAGCCCGCCAGTGTAAACAGGGTCTTAGACAATGTGGAAAATCAGTTGTATGATATCAAGGTACCGACAAGTAACATTCCCCATTAACAAGAGCCCCAGGGGCACGGCGCTCACATAACCGAGCTCAATCAATTCTCATCTGTCACAAGTTGCTTGAGGAACTGATATTTGAACTTGGAGAATCTGGTTGTGATGTTTGAAACAAGCCAGGTCTTCCCCCTTTTGAATACTTTACCCTTAAGCACGATTCCTACAATTTTCAATGAGTACTAGAGTTTGAGTTATAAAGAGAAATGCTAAATTTTTACAACGTTTATTGGCCTATGGCATTGTACATTTGTACGACCATGGTCATCTGACATTAATATATTGCATTTGGGTAACCTTCCAACCAGTGTCACCAGTTAATACTAGTAGTTCATTGATCCTTCACCTTTACATTGTTCATCTAAGTTTATTCTTCCTATCAAACACTCACCAATAAATACATGTACAGTGTTCTAGTTGATGTATGTACATTCGGGAGGCTAAGATTGCACTTTCACTAGTCGACGTGAACGTACGACTTCATGTTTAATCCAACTGGGCTTTTGACCGATCGCTGCAAAATTTTGCCTGAACATAGAGCCAGATATGGTTAAATATTAGCAAAAATATTGATTTGCTATATTTAATTAAGCAAATTTATGCATCAAAACATTTTTGCCTGCAACTCCATAAAAAAGGCTAGAGGATTTCTATTTGTTTGTGTGTCGGTATTCCTCAACACGCATTAAATAATCTTGACAAAAAAAAGCACAATCAAATTAATTTTTTTGCTTGGTTAATTTCTTATGTATTTTTATTCTTTTTTTCACCAAAATTTTTCAAGTTTATTTACTTTAGATTTAATTGAAATAGTCTGATTTATATCAATTTAACAAAGAACAATAATTTTCATTGGATTTGCACACAAATTTGAGCTATTTTGCAACAGACATTCATGTACAAAATATCAGGTAACTTCAGAACGGTATACCCGGACATCGCAAATATGAACAAACTAGATGAATCCTCGACCGCGTGCGGTCGGAATGTATGCCTCTGCCATCGCGCGATCAGAAACATAGTACACATCTAACTGGAAAATAATCAAAGAATGACTTCTTCTGTATTATTAGTATTTTTTACAAGTTTTTTAACCATGTGACCTTTGACCCCATGAACCCCAAATCTAATCAGTTCATCCTTACATGTTTATAGATACTCGAGCCAAGCTAGGTAAAAATCCGTTCATTACTTCTGAAGCTATCGCGGTAACAAGCTATTTTGGGCGATTTTTTAACAAGTTTTTTGGCCCTGTGACCTTTGACCCCATGAACCCAAAATCTAATCAGTTCATCCTTACATGTATATACATACTTGAGCCAGGTTGATAAAAATCCATTCAATTCACATCCACGTCTACTGAAATCTTAAACTCCCTATCAATGTAGGTAATTTGTCAGTTATTGGATCTTGACCCTAGTACATATGGTATGAATTTGGTGATCTCAAAATTCCAGACGTTATCTGTACAACATACAACGCACAGAGCTGTTCATGGGGAGTTCATTTACCTTGGACTTTTAACCTTGATCAAAAATTTCAAACTTGACCTGAACAATCATGAGATGTACCACTGATTTGCAAATCCTAACCGATAGCTATGATACATTGCATGTACAACATACTACAGTGCTTATGGAAAGTTAAAGTTAATACGGTATTTTCCACCATTTGTGTCTTGCGGTACACAATCTACAAATTATTAATAAAGGAAAGGGTCCGTGTGTATAATGACATTCCCAAGGGGTCACTTCCATCCAGGGGTTCTACTAACTCCCTCAACTGTTCAAGTTGGTTTTCGGTGACAGGACATTGAATTGGGGGCACTTCCACTAGATTGTCGAGATCCAAGCCTTCCGGAGGAGCCAGCGCTTGATGTGCAGGCTCTGAAAATATATCCTGAATGGCTGTAAGATTTCCGCCTTGCAGCCGCAGTACATGCTGCACAAACAATTGTAGTGGTGACCTGCTTCCCTCCGTCCGCAGACCATGGTTATTCCACTGACCCATGAATAACCTTAGGTCTTCATTGATCCTAGGTAGGTAGACATAATGTAGTGCCCAAATATGTACAGCATTATCTACATTCAAATTTCCTTCTGCTTCTAGAAAAGAAAACAAATCATAGTACATATTTGTGACACCACACCATAAGTCTACCCAGGATCTCTCAATCCGCTGGTTATGTGTACTTGTACCCCTTAGGGCACTTCCTCGCCCACCTCCTCTCACAACTTCCATTAGCATGCACACATCATTGTTTTCGCCTCCTAAGTCACACCTGACTCTTGATGGAATCCCATAAGTGGCTGCAGCCTCGGTGAACGACGTAAGAACGGTTTGTGACCGATTATTATCCGCAGCATGTAAGAATACAAACAGTCGGCTGAAACCATCTATGCCTCCGTGGATTACTATTTTCCATCTGAAATAAATAAAAATAAAAAATAAATGGAATTACAGCAAAAGTATAGATTAATACACAATTACATGGCATGTACAGGTGAAAAAGACTCGATTGGTATGCTATTTTAGTGTACATGTGTTGCCACGAATTAGACATTTTGATCTACCCAAAAATGCGAAATGAAATACAACTTTTGTAATTTAGAACAAAACAAAAACAAGAGCCCCAGGGGGCACGACGCTCACCTGATGTGGATCAATTCACATCTGGTGCATGTTCTCTCTAGCACCACCAGGAGATATGTTAGAAATTGAAACAACTAGGAGGATGTACATGAGATGATATTAGAAATTAACATAATTCCTCCCGGCGCCCCCACCCCATGGTCTACTTTGGATCCCCTACCCCTAAGGATGATTCCTACCAAGTTTGGTTGAATTCTGATCATGTGTTTTGGAGAAGATCAGAATGTACATTTTGCCTAGCAGCGCCCCCCCCCCTCCAGTATATTATCCCACAGGGCCCCTATAGGGCCACTCAGAGAAATTTCATGAACACTCATTCTTTCTTCATCTATAGAGGTATCTCCATACACAATACCAAGTCTGAGCTATGCCTGGTTCTGGAGAAGAAGATGTTTGAAATTTACATAGCTTTTACATTTGGGGGCCCTCCCCCTGGGGGCCACATGTACCATTTGGGTACCCCCTACCCCTATGGATGATTCCTACCAAGTTTGGTTGAATTCCGATCATGTGTTTTGGAGAAGAAGATCAGAATGTACATTTTGCCTGGCAGCGCCCCCCCCCTCCAGTATGTTACCCCCACAGGGCCCCTATAGGGCCACTCAGAGAAATTTCATGAGCAACATTCATTCTTCATCTATAGAGGTATTTCCATACACAATACCAAGTCATGTACACATGTACCATTTTAGCAACTTTGGGTCCCCTACCCCTAAGGATGATTAGTACCAAGTTTGGTTGAATTCCGATCATGTGTTTTGGAGAAGATCAGAATGTACATTTTGCCTGGCAGCGCCCCCCCCCCCCCCTCCAGTATGTTACCCCACAGGGCCCCTATAGGGCCACTCAGAGAAATTTCATGAACAACATTCATTCTTCATCTATAGAGGTATCTCCATACACAATACCAAGTCTGAGCTTTGCCTGGTTCTGGAGAAGAAGATGTTTGAAATTTACATAGCTTTTACAATTTGGGGCCTTCCCCCTGGGCCCCCTGGGCCCCCCTGGGGGCCACATGTACCATTTTAGCAAATTTGGGTCCCCTACCCCTAAGGATGATTCCTACCAAGTTTGGTTGAATTCCGAACATGCGTTTTGGAGAAGAAGATCAGAATGTACATTTTGCCTGGCAGCGCCCCCCCCCCTCCAGTATGTTACCCCCACAGGGCCCCTATAGGGCCACTCAGAGAAATTTCATGAACAACATTCATTCTTCATCTATAGAGGTATCTCCATACACAATACCAAGTCTGAGCTATGCCTGGTTCTGGAGAAGAAGATGTTTGAAATTTACATAGCTTTTAAAATTGGGGGCCCTTCCCCTGGGCCCCCCTGGGGGCCACACGTACCATTTTAGCAACTTTGGGTCCCCTACCCCTAAGGATGATTAGTACCAAGTTTGGTTGAATTCCGATCATGGGTTTTGGAGAAGAAGATGAAAATGTAAAAAGTTAACGGACGATGCACGACGGACGACGCACGACGCACGACGGACGACGGACAAATTTCCATCGCAATAGCTCACTCGAGCCTTAGGCTCAGGTGAGCTAAAAATAGAAAAGATTGAAATGTAGCAATTGGAAAAGGCCTTTCTTAAATTAGAACATATACAAAGACATCCAAAGATTTTTGAGCAGACCTGAAAATCATGTACCTGGTTATGTGACTTTATAAAATTAAAGTTAGAACAAATGCAGCTCCATGGGGCTCAACGCTCACCTAAGCTTGAAGGTGAATTCGACCACCCCAGGTAGGAGCAAAAACGGTGCAGTCATCATGGTAAATATGCACTGACAATCCCACTGATAAATCAACAATACTCTACCACTACATGTTGACGAAATGAGTGTTTGAGATTTCTTTCTATTTCACCTGGTTATATATTATTAAATTGTACTTTGTAGTCAGCTACTGTTCCTTTTTTAACTTCAACCCTCTCAAATACCTTATTAGCTTGTGGTTGCCATCTATGTGCCATAAAGAATTTGGGCCTGCTACTCTGTAGCTCCTGCGCTGTAGATTTGGCCTCATCGCTCTCTCAGCAGCTCCTTGAGGGTCTATTCTGAGCATGCTGTCCCTGACACGTTGCCGCTGAATCTTGTGCCCTATGCTGAACAGTCTCGCCCTGACAGCATTTGGTCCTATTCTTGTGTTTCCATGGACGATGTGAGAGGTCATCTCATCCAACTGCATATCCGACATGTCTGAGAAAGATGCTATTTTCAATTCAAATTCTCTACAAGGATGACGGGAGAGAAAAAAAGAGGGGGGAGGAAGAGTAGGAAAATACATTTTTATGAAGCATGGCATACTGTAAACCATGCACATTGTGTGTATATGTAAAAAAGAAATTGTTCAATTTTTGTATTTTTTAATGCTTTTCAAATGGCTTTTGTTCCCACAGAAAGGTCCTCTGCAACCTGGCATTACATTTGGCATCATTCAAGGTGCCATGAAAACAAATACATACACTACCAAGTGTAATTTAATAATTTTCCATTAGGACATTTGAAAACTAGAGTAATTTGACCACAGGCAGTCAAAATGTATGCCTCTGCCTTGCTGCCTTTTAGATCAAGTTCATTCATTACCAATTGTTTTAAGGTACATACTATTACCAACACGTTGTACACCGTTTCAATGAACATACATGCAATATCTTTGACCCCACATCAAAATGGAAGTTTCACCTACATGCAAGATGAGAGTAAATGTAATGTACCTGTGGATCCCAACTCTCACTGTCTATAACATATTCCAAAGACAAAATTCATTGTCGTATTGTTATACCACTCACTGACCCATAATGCCTTATTACAAAATGTTACTTTAAATACAACCCAACAAAAAATCTGAGTGATTCGCTATGATCGGATCACTCCTTGTTATTGTTAAAATCTTTATTAATTTATTCTTTCTTATTTCTTAACACTTCTGTTGCCATGATATCTCAAGAATGGCATGGGTTATTATCATGAAACTTTCCATAAAGATGTAGCATGATTGTGGCATCGTAATAAATATAATTTCATCCTGATTACTCGTGCATAAATCATGTAGACGCCATTTTGTGAAAATATTGAATATCAAATAACTCTCAAATGGAAAGTAATTTTCAAACCAAATTTTGTATGGTAATATTTCATGTCATACTGTATTTGCATAACAAAGGACGGGTGCGTGTGAGCATGTGCGCGTGCGTACGCGCCCATGCGTTTTTTCTCCAAATGACCTAATTTTATGTGCGCTACAAGTTTCAGGACATATTGCAATATGATGACGTCATGAGAAGGGTGTATCAAAAATGCCGCATGAATTCATATCTACACTTCATGCTCTTTCAGAATATCCATTAAACATTGGAGGTTGCCGGGCATCCTGAAGAATTATATTCAATTTCAAAATACCATGCTTTTCAAAGACGCGTGTGTGGATTTTGAACTTCGGCGCGCTCGTACGTTCTAATGAAAAGTCGTGACTGGTTCAAAATGCTTTTGTATTCTATTGTGAAGTGAAAGGAATCCATACCATATGAAAACTCATCATACATAAAAATGATGATTTTAATGATCAATGCTGCGAAGCTGAAACTTTACACACAGATAGAATACTATGAGATGAATATTTCATAATAAAATTGAATTCTGAACAATGCTTCCTTCATTATGTAAATAATGATAAACGGTAAAATGGTTAATGCAAGTTATCTTTTTAAGTAAAATGGTAGCGGAGTTGTAACTTAGCACACTGAAAAATAATGATGAGCTGAGCATTTCATAAAATAACTCCAAATTGCGGAAATGCTTCCTTCATTATACAAATTATGGTCAAAGGTCAATAGGCTTATTGTATAATTGAAAGCTCAAACGATAACTTACCTGTTTGTAGTTGAGCATAATTTTATGAGGGAGTGGAGGGAAGAGAATAATTGAGATCCCGCCTCGCGCATGCGCACTCATACTTCGGAGCATCAAAATGTGGTCGCTGACAAAGAAAGGTCAAATAACTTGCCTGAATTCGACCTCATCCATAATTGTCCTAACATAACACTTTATTAGTTATTGGGAGGGTAGCGGAGGGCAATTATTCTCTTCCCTCCACTCCTTCATAAAATTATGCTCAAACTTCAAACAGGTAAGTTATCGTTTGAGCTTTCAATTTTATTTGGTGAGTTTCATGAAGAGACTAATTGAGATTTTAAAGCTCAGCGAACACATTTTGAGTAGCACTGTCTGCAAAGAGACATGTATGTGCAGAATGCAGTCACATTATTGACCTGTTCAAAGTTTACATTTTTGCTGCTGCTTTGGGTAGATCACAACCAAAATTTGCATGAAAATAAGCCATTGTCAATTTAAGATTTACGTGCTCCAATATCATTCAAAAGCTTTGTTCTGGTCATAATGTGAATCCAGTAAGTGTAAAGTCTCTATTTGGTAAGTCACTTACTGTCAGAAATATAATTTCCCATCTTTAAATAAATCTAAAGAAAAGTGTTATAAAATGCCAGTGTTCCATAAATTCTTTTGACGAGTATATCTTGTTAGGTACGAGAACACACATAACTTTTGTGCTGTTTTTGCGGCATCAATCTAATTTTGTTTCACATACATGTATTAAGTATTGCATTTACTTCGTCTATAAGATGTATAAAGTCAGTATCAAGTTTTCATTCATCATGGCATCGATGACTAATTGTGTTATTTTAAATTTGTCCTTGCCTAATGATTTACATTTGGTCCAAGTTTTGTTTATTTTTTTAATCATCTTGATTGCAAATATTAATGAAACCGAAAAGGCAAGTTGCATTTGAAGTAAAGCTGAGCATCAATCATTAGGAAAAAAAGGAAAAACAGTGCAGGTTTAAATGAAAATTGGATGAAGAATATGAGTTAGAAATCTTTGGAATTTGTGATTCTGCACTATGGGCACCTTTGGTCATTTATGGTAAATGATCACTTCTAGGAACATACACCCCATTTCTAGGAGAAACATTCAGATGCGACTAGACCAACAAAGAGCCCTAAAAATCTCTTCAAAATCACCTGGATTTTTTTCTTTTTCCAAAATGACTTGATAAATAGCCGTTTTAACTGTGTCCTGGCACAAATTTCAAGTTCAAAATGTTTATGATTTATTTTAAATATTTTTATTTAACTTTCTTGAGAAGGCTGCCCTCTATCATTAGCAGTGAGTTTTGCAGCATTTCTGATGCACAAGGGAGGTAAATAACAAATTGTTTAAAATAATTAATTTTCATTTTCAACAAAAAATACTTCAACAGAATATATTTTGAAAGGCTATCTATCAAGTCATTTAAAAAAAAGCAAAAATCTAGGTGATTTTGAAGAGATGTTTTAGAGCTCTTTGTTGGCTAGTCCCATGTGAATGTTTCACCCAGAAATGTAGTGTATGTTCCCAGAAGTGGTAAATGGTATTTGTTGCATTATAACACAAATTACATCCCTGGATACAAGATGTCATGTATATATATATATATGCATTATATGTTCCTGTTTTGAGATCTGGCAAAAAGTGGAAATTCTTATTTCATATGTATGTAAAGTGCCCATTAGGAGTTTGTGCACAATGACCGCATAGTCACATGAATGGTGATGCCCATAATGCAGAATGGCAAGTTTTGAAGATTCGTTATTTCCCTGGTTAGTTTTTCCTTATGATGTTCAGCTTTACGCCTAAGGCAGCTCGCAATAATTTGTGGTAGCATGCATAGCTAGCACCTTTTCAAAAGTAGCAATTTTGACACTCATAATGAGCCCAGGCATTAATCTTATCTCATTGACGACTTGGCAAGCACTGACCCGTATGTATTGAGTGCACTTGCAATGTATACTTCTACTTTTTAATAATAATAGGGCCATCAGGAAGCCCTAAATAGGGCATAGCACTGGTCTACAAGGAGAACGTAAATTTAATAATATATACACATGTCTTTAAATCATCCGCATGAAAATTGAAGGCATGCATAAAGTGTAGATAGTCAGATCTAATCACCAAACTTCATAGAAATTCACTCTCCCAAACCATCGAAAGCCTGCCATCAAATAAAACATAAAACAAACAAAACTAAAGAATGTGCGACGACGAACAGGAAGAACATGAAAATGGACGGGATGACTATGATCTAATATCTCACCTGAAATATGTTGAAAAACGTTTGCAATGTTGACATTGTTGACAAAAAATAGGGGGGAAACACACCACAAGCAGCCTAACCACACTGAGAATGAACCATTTCCATTCTATCCACAGCAGTCAGCAGCTAGCTAGCTCAGTACCATACCGCAGATTTTCGGGCAAGCCGATTTTTGTCTATGTCGACGCAATTTCCTCAATACGTGTAAAACGTGGCAATTTGACATGTCCATCGTAAAATTAGACAATGATGACGTTGTCAAACTCAAAGACTAAGGTAACATTACTAATGGAGAATGAGCTCAGCTACAACATATCAAAAGGTGGATGCATATACACCAATATTTACAGAGTGATGGCTAAATTCGCATTAAAAATATGACTTAATTTTTGAAAAAATGAAATTTGGCGTTCCGGCGCTATTTTGATGTCATGTTTACGAGGATGATAATGACACATTAAATCACATCTGATTCATACCCTACCAGATGACAAAAAAAAATTGAGGGTTCATGGATTAATTTAAGAGCTACATTTAATTTTGTATAGGTATGTTTTTGCCCATATATGGCCTATGGCGAGGGATCGTGCGCGCGTGCTGCACACTTTGACGTACGATAATTTCCTTATTAATGGTTGTAGAAAAATGAACTACTCATTTCATTTCATGAGTACAGTACACATTGCACGAAAATGACGAATTCGGGCCGCGTCATGGTGAAATTCGGGAAAACGTGCGCGCAAAATGTTGAAATACTCAAAATGACCCGAAACCTATGGAAACTTGATCCTAAGCGATTTGGAGCATTTTCAAATTTTGACGCGCACATAATCACGTTATGTTTAATGATGGCATCGATGGCTAGGTCATGACCTAAAATATATGTGATGCAATATGAAAGATTTTTAATGATTATTTTGGAATATATGCTTGATCTTGTAAATTTACAAAATGGCGTCTGGATGACATCATGATGGTCTGATGACGTACAAAAGCTTAAACTGTCATGTCCATGATGGACCTCATCAATGGCACGAAACTCAATTATACTGAGTGAGCAGAATTTGAGATTTAGGTGAACAAGGATTTTATAAAAATAAATAAATAAAGAATAAATAAATAAAGAATAAATAACAAATAAAGAAACAAATTCGGACAACATTAATAGGTGCTCTGTCATAAATGACAGACCACCTAAAACAAAGGAGAGAAACATAAGATTTGCGATGTTATTATTGATAAGGTACACGCTCACTGCACTGTGTGCATGTCCACAAATATTGCAAGTTGCCCTTGCAGAGGGCTAAGTAATACAAAAGCAACTTGGATTTTGATTTCATTCTATAAAGTCCTAAACTTGTACATACTTGACTCGTCGATTAATAGTTCTCTTTGATACTTGAAGAATCTCTGCCATCTGTGGGATGGTGAAACCACAATCAATGAAGAATTGCAGCTGCTCTCTAGATATGACGAATTTTGGTGCACCACGGTATCCTGAAGCTCGAGGGGCACGATAAGAGGTGCCACCTACAAGGAGAGCAATTTACAGAGATATGATCATCTCAAAGAATGATGAGACATGCCAAATTTGCTTTAAATCTAGGAAGTATTTTAAGCAGAAGAGAACACTCAACCCCACACCTGCCAACCACACTGAACATTTTAACCCTACCTCCCCCCCCCTTTCCTTTCAGATGCACCAGGGCCCCATTGGGTCGGCATGTGTATAATTTGTATAGCTTACCCATAATGATAATTCCTACCAAGTTTGGTTAAATTCCATCTTCGCTCAGCTGTTTGAAGGAGATAAAATGACTATTTTACCCTTAACTTAAGGCACACCCAACCTAACATTTCCCACTAGGGCCCAAGGGGGCACCACTGAAGTTGCTATGAATAATTCCAATATGACGGGCTTGTGTGCCTTATTAAAGCACCTACTAAGTGGATTTGGCGCCTTATCAAAAAAATTTTAAAAATCACAATTATTAGTATTCTTATAATTACATAATTATGATGGTGTCTACACAGTACACACAAAATAACTTGACTGTTGTACTTCTGGATATAAAGATTTTTAATTTTTTTTTTATAGTTTTGCCCCTTGGGGGACTTTGCCTGGGTCCTCCTCGGGACGTCTACAATTTACACATAATGAGAGTTCGGGTAGGGGACATGTATTCCCTCTGACAAAGACACACAAACAAAGCATATACATGCTACAAGCATATATACAAACATGCTTATGTACATAGTTGTAATCTATGATCTATTTTCATTTTCCAAGGAAGCCTATTGGGGGCCAAAATTAATTTGACCCTTGTACCCTCATATGGTCCACAAGGTTGGCAGTGCTGTTTGTGACCATATGGACACCATCCTATATGGGCATCTATGAATTGTGGACTGTTGATTCCCTTTTAAATACTGCATTTGTATCCTCACCTGGCTGGTCTCCACTCTCTGTGGCACACTGTACTGCTGCCACTGTTTCTTCAGCACCTTTGACAAGGTCCTGAGCCATTTCCACACTTATCAGATTTCCTGCAGAGCGTTGAATAGCTCTCTTCATGTGTTGAAGTCTAGAAGGTCATAATCAAGAAAAGATGAACATAATCAGAACTAACATTTTGTATCTGTGTGGCATCTGAACAATTTTTTTTGTCACTTCCAATAATTCTCTCTACATGAAATACAGTGAAATGCATGGGAATAAAATGTTATGATGCTGCAAAAAGTCCAGGGCAGAGAAGTCCCGTTTTGTAACCAATAACTTCCAACCAACAGCAAGCGTTACTGACATGTCAAACAGCCTCAAATGGGATGATCTCGCAGTTTGTCGCACCAGACTTCATCTCGTCAATATCTAAAAAAAAAAAAAAAAAAAAAAAAAAAAAAGGAATCTTACCCCGTCTAACATTCAGTTGCAGTCAACATTCACCAGAAACACCAGGCACTCCAGGGGCCCCTACATGAACAAACAACCACCCTTTTCTAAGCAATGCTATCAGTACTCACCGTATCCTAGGACTATTAGAGAATGAAATTTACTCCCACCAGCAGAGACACGGTCAGTTGCCGACATTAAGAAATTTAAGTCCAGCTTAGAATCTGTTGATCTTTGGTCACTAGTTAGTAAGGCTCACTTTAAAATTTAATTGAGCTACATGTATGGTAATTCCACACCGACCTGTGCGTGATAACCCAGTGGATGTTTGAACAGTATTAGGAAGCAGAAGCAGAATTGTCTGACGAGGTGAATGAAAGCGTTGAATACCACAAGTGAAGAAAGTAGATAGATTCTACATTTCAGGTGCTTTACTATTTATGGTAAGCAATAATCTGTATTTGGCTGCCAAAATTTCAATACAGGGATTACCAGGAATAACGGTATCTGAAGAGGTAGCATTAATAAATAGAGGTAGTGTCACCTTTTAGTGACGTTTTGGCAGTATCTGAGGATCCAGAAAGCTAGGCTTTATTTATAGTACATAAATCAAAAGAGAAAAATGCACTTAAAATTTTGAGCCTACATTCAGTGTCCCATTAGTTGATATCTGTGTATGGAAGTGACTTGTCCAAAATGATTCCAAGAATTTTTCCAGTTCCAGTTTAAATGGCAAGTTCTAATAAAAACCGCAGCAAAATATAATATTGATTAGATCCATCTTACTTTTCAAAGAAAATTATATTTTAAAACCATCCTCTTCTCCGTTTATTTTTCAGGTGGAAAAATGTACACTATTCGCCTTATTCACTGGGCTTTATTCAACATATGCTGCAATTATATTGGCAAACCCGTACAATAGGGGCCATATCGTACGTGCATACGCGCGCACGCTCATTTATATTATACACGAACGTGCCACAATAGGTGCTGTATTTTATCCAAGACCAAGCTAATATAAGGCTAAACAATTGATCAAATTAACAAGAGTCAGGTCCAACAGTTACATAAACATTTTCACATACCAATTCCTCTTAATTCCTGATGAAAAGATGTCAAAAATGTCCATTTAAAGCAAGAAATATCGGCAAAGTCACCAGTTTCCTGCATTCACTCCAGGAGTCCAGCTGTGGCACGTTCTTGTATAACTGAGCGCGCGCGCGTATGCACGTGTACGGGTTTGCCATTATATTAACAAAATGAACCCTAGGCTTATTTGGTAGATAATTACTTACTCTTTAACATGAATGCCAAAATGCGAGATATTGTTGAAATTTTAAAAATCATGTGGCATTGCTAACACCATATTCACGCTATTTTTATGATGCGCATGCGCGACAGGAAGTGCCGTAAAACCACATCACCATTAGGATCATATACATGCGTGTATACTGCATATTGGGGATACAGATGTAATTTTGTTTGAAATGGAGGTTTTTGTGGGCAAACTGATACTTAGGTATCAGTCTATACACCTCAAATTACAAGTTCGTTAAGACACAAAATGTAGAAAGTTATAAAAACTCACATTTACAGGCTTGTTTTCCGTAGTTGTAACCTGCACCTCCATATGGGATGACCACTGCTCTCAATATGTTGCGCACTAGTGAGGCCGCTCTACATGGTTACGCACCGTAGACACGTATGCAGAATGTTATGCACACAAGCTATTGGGAAAAGATCGAAAAACAACGACGCGTGACCATTCTCTCCCACAGACTTTTTCATTTATTGCTTCTCGCCGTCAAAGCACCTTGCTTCATATCCTTGCATCAGAAGGAATACTGGGTAGGATCTCACGAAAGGGTCCTTTCAGGGACCATCCCGATCGGGACCATCCCACGGCGGAAGGACTGCCAGTCCCTTCAGGGACCAAACCGTTTCACAAAGATGTGATTGGCATCGACTATAACGACAGCGTGTACTATCGATAATATCGGTCATATTTTGTAGCCTTGATCATTAGCTTCACATTTAATCATTAAACGTTGGGATGTAAAAAGGCTAATTTCCCCCTGAAATAATGGGCGTATTTTTGTTTCTCTACCACATACGTATCCTCCTTCACATGAAGCTTGGTTTGGAAGAAAAACGGAGTAAAAGGCTCCACACAATAAAGATAACGATTAGTAAAACTTAGTTTCATATTTTTTTCCTCCAGAGGCATGATTATGTTTCGAAGGACACCATAGAATGCTATTTATAGCATTGAGACAGTATTTCTAGAAGACCTTACAAATAAATGTTAAAATAGCAGATTTTCATGTATTCATGTGAATAATTTGAACTAGAATTGAAATTTGTATCATAAGAAAATGTAAATCTACCACAATATAACAAATTATGCCATAAGTGTGAAGAAAACAAATGTTACGATGTGTTTAAAGTCTGGGTATACTAGAATAGTCCCGAAAGTATGAAAAACCGTTGTTAACAAAATTATTTAATTTTTTTATCAGTTTTTGTATCCTATTAGTTGATGCATTATGTTTGTGTGTACGTGCACATAACAAATATTTGTGTATAGTATTGCTATTATTCTAGAAGCCATAAAATGAGAACAAAACGTGATATTGATAAACGATCTTACCCATACAGTTAGTACCGATCCGACATAATACACTTCATTAAATTTAAACAAGTAGCGTTCCGTAAATTGTCTATTTCTTCCCTGCCGATGGTGGTGCCCTCTATGTGACGGAGGAAGGACATATCCAGAGGTGTCCCTGGCGGGACCTTACGCATTTTTCCGAAAGGACGTCTTTGAGAAACGGTTAGGTACCTAAAGCTATCCCGATCAGGACCATCCCACAAAGGACTTCTTTATGAAACGGGGCCCAGAATGTAGAGAATGCACGATGAGAAGCCTTATCGCTAGACTAAACTCATTAACAACCCCAAGCTGTCTTAACAACAGGTAAACAACGAGGTGGAGATCGAGGAACCGATCGCGCTGGTACCACTACGAGCGCTGAGGGCTCCCTTCATCATAATCATGAGAAATACCAAATGGATGCTGACGGGACAGTCTCGATAGGAGTTTTTCGAGTAAAATCAACCAAAATTTCAGGAAACCCTCTTCAAAGGTCACAAAACAAACTGGTAAGTTTGAACCATCTATTATTCAACATAATTATTGACATTTCATTAAACTGCATTCTTTAAATATGAAGCAAATAGAGCCAAACAGGCACATTCATGCAGTTTAGGTATGGGATATGTGTTGGCTGCGTTACTACACAGTCGGCAATGGCGTGTACCTATCAGTGCGTAAAACTAGCATTCACGGAATGGATTACATTTACAGTACCATAAAAATAGCCACTGTGTTAAATAAAATAGGGGTCAAAACTGTTCCAAATGTTACAAATATAATTCAAGAAATCTAACGACTACTCGGACTAGTACTAGTACTGTAGTATTACGTTACCTTCCGATTACAAAGCGTGTCGTCTCATCATTCAGGTTATCCGTGGACATGAGCCTCTCGCATTCCCTTATGACGGCGCGGCACCTTCGTAGAAACATTTCCGCCATGGTTGACGACAAATCCGACCGACGGCGCAGCTACGAAATTTTTAACTTTGGAAATATTATCAGTAGAATTCTAATCTCATTATAATAACATAATTACTAGCTACATGTAGGCCTAGTTCGTACGTGCACGTTGTATGACAGACTGAGAAGATCTACCTCGTCCTAGGTCGCCATGCCAGTCAAGTCACAAAGCGCGTGAATTGCATGTGCCATGTGAATGCCGAACCCGAATATTATGCTCGCAAAACGCAACTACTGAGTAGCAATTTAACTGTTATATTTCATATGATTGCAATTTAATTTTAAAAGATGAGAATTTATTTTTCATTCAAAATTTAGCTTCAAAATAGATTTTGATCATTATTCTACATATTATTTTGACAAAATATACCGAACAAGCCGACTTCACAACTCTATAAAAGCCTCCAAGTGATTGGTCAAATCAGAAGAACGATTTAAGGAGCGTACTGCGCATACGTGTACTTAAAGCTGACGCGAAGTTGACGTGCGATAATAGCATACGCATGCTATAATTTAGCATACGCGTGCTTTACCCATGCATACGCATGCTATAATTTAGCATACGCGTGCTTTACCCATGCATACGCATGCTATAATTTAGCATACGCGTGCTTTACCCATAAATTGCCGTGAAGTTGACGGATGTTAATAGCATACGCGTGCTAAACACGAAAATCGAGGGAAGTGATTGGTCAATTTAGTTTACGTAAGGTTTCTGGAGCATACGTAAGGTTGTTTGAGTATACGTATGCTAGTTCACGTTTATGGCGTCGATGGCCTTCCATATACGGCCGGTGTACGTACGTACGTGTGTATCGATCGTCTTAGCAACGCTTTGCAATAGCAGCACTGTACGCGCTTGCGCAGTTCAATCATAATGGAAAGTCTACAGTATAGAACTCCTAAGAGTTCTGTGAGTATACAGAGTGGCCATACGCACAGAACTTGATCGGTCTACGATCCGATTAGGATCCGATTTTGGAAATAAATTATGGGAACGGTGTTAGTGACATCTTAATTAGATCTTGCCCTTATAAAAAAATACCATGGTAATACTACGTATTTCATGGTATTACCGCCATAATACCACGAAAACATGGTAAATCCGTGGTACACATCGTATTGCCACAGTATTACTACGAAAAACATTGTATATTCATAGTATTTGCATCGTGTACCATGAAAAGCATGGTACATTCATAGTATTTTTCATCTTGACAATGGGTAAATTCATGGTACTTTCACAGTAATACCGTCCCAATTTACCGCGGTATTACCATGGTATTACCATGGTACTTTTTTGTAAGGGTGCCATTCTTAAAGACATGAGTTGGAAGGAAGTTCACATTGGATTAGAGGAAATAACTGAAAATAAGCAAATAATCAATCATGTTTATAGTTTATTAATCTTAGTCGGGGAAAAAAAGAAGCCTCCAGGAAAAACTGCTTAAAAGTAAACAAGAAAAAAGAAAGATTGCTACCTAAAAGAATATTTTGACACTACACTATAAGAAATGGGAACATTTCAAAGTAACACACGAACGAAAACATACAATGGGCATGAGGAGAGGGGATTTAGGTTCCTACCATAACGAATCATTCTTTTTTCTTCCGGTAACAAGTTATGAAGTAAAAGAAGTGATAAGTAACCTTGATCAGTCTAAGGCCAGTGGATATGATGATTTATCAGTTCGGTTATTAGTCAGAACTATGTTTGCCAACCACTCGCGCATATATTAAACCTATCATTCACAACGGGCATCTTCCCGGATAAATTAAAAATAGCGAGAGTTGTGCCTGTATTTAAAAAAGGAGACAAAAGTTTGCCGGGTAACTATAGGCCCAGATCAATTTTACCAGTTGTGGATAAATTGTTTGAAAAACTTGTAAATATTCGAGTGGTGAAATTCTTAGAGAAAAAAGAAATATTATATAATCATCAGTACTGGATTTAGACAAGGATATAGTACAAAACTGTCGCTTATATAAACTTGATCAATCAAATTACTCAATCTACTGATGCAGGGAGCTTGACAGTACTTAGGAGTATTTATCGATTTTGCTAAGGCCTTCGATACAATTAATCACTCTATTCTTTTCAAAAAACTGGAGCATTACGGAATTCGGGGAAGAGTGTTAAAGTGGTTTAAGAATTACTTAACAAACAGACAACAATTTGTAACTTACGACTGTGTAAAATCTGATTATAAATCTATTTCACGCGGCGTCCCCCAGGGCTCGGTGTTAGGACCGACATTATTTCTTGTCTATATTAATGACCTACCAAATTCATCAAATTATTTCAATTTTCGATTATTTGCCGATGATTCTAATCTATTTCATACATTTAAGCATGATGAACGTGATTGATTTATCAGAAGTTAACCGTAACCTGAAAGCTGTTATACAGATTGGTGCAACTCGAACAAACTTACAATAAATACGAAAAAAAAAACTAATTACATGTTATTTAAAAATCGATGAAGACATTTCTCAATTTCAGGTCAATTGCTCATTAATGAAACCATTTTAGAGTCAGTTGAGTCAACATCGTTCCTTGGAATTCGTATAGACAAAAATTTGACCTGGAAGAAACACATTGATAATGTATGCAATGTACTAAGTAAAAAGATTGGAATATTGTATAGATTAAGGCACTTCGTGTCAAGAAAAATAATGCTCATGTTATATATTTCTTTTATTTTACCTCATATAACGTATGGATTAGAAGTTTGGGGTGCTACATGTAAGACAACTCTGAATCCTGTCCTAATGCTTCAGAAACGAATGCCCAGAGTAATTGCTTTCAAAGGTTCGAGATATCACTCTGCTCCTTTATTTTATGATCTTAAAGTGCTAGATATTTTCAAAGAATATCGCTATGTGATTGGTATTTTTATGCATGATAATGTATAACCGTCTGCCTCATACTTTATCTGATTATTTTTCAGTACTAGATCACCCTTATCATACAAGAAACATAGAGAAATCTAATTTGAATTTCTCAATCAGTAATAGGAATTTGGGTAAACAATCGATTTCTTATTCAGGACCTGTTATATGGAATAATTTGCCAAAAGAATTAAGGAATATAACCGGCCGCAGAAGATTTGGACGGGCATTACAAGAATACTTAATTGGAGAATACCAATTACTTGAAAATCAATTTTAGAATTATCATTCATTTTATTTATTTTAAGCTCACTTGATGTTCGTTATTATTGTCGTTATTGTTGTTGTTGTACTGTTATTACTACATGTACTTTTATTGATTGTAAATAATGTATATGTGTTATTTAAAAAAAAGATATATGTGATGGACATTTTCAATTAATTTGCTATTGATTTATGTAATCAATTTTACGGGGCTAACCTCGATTAGCATCTGCTATTTGTTAGCTCCCTTTACCAAGATGTTATTGTGATTTTTACCAATATGTATATATCATTGTGATTTGGTAATAAACTCATAAACTCAAACTAAACTCAAACATCCTAATTTCTTCATCTCTAGAGCGCAGCTAGCTAGCTCTAGGCCCTATTATATATAGCCTCTTGTCGAGGCCCTGGCGCTGTTGAAATCCTTGGCGGCAAACCGAGGCCTCGGCGCAAGCGCCTCGGTTTTGCTGGCTCGCTTCGCTCGCCAGAAATTTTGCCTCCATATCGCCAAGGATTTCAACAGCGCCAGGGCCTCGACAAGAGGCTATAATATAGTGCTGCCCTGCATTGTGAGACTGCGCATCGCTAGCTGCGAAATCATTAGCCTAGTTATTTTTTATTGTTTTTTCTGTTCTCGTGTTCCTTTTTGGGGATATAGTTTGGATTTATATACAATGATGGATGAAGCGTGAGCGTGAAGGTAGGAATACAATTCAATTATTTATTCATTGGCCTTTGGGGGAAGCTCAGTAGAAGGGGTGTAGCAGCTCCACGCCCGCCCCCCCCCCCCTCAGTATTATTTAGGGTAGGCGTATGCTTGTTCCCTCCCTTTGAAAGCATCCCCCTATCTCAGGGCTGCCGAAATGTCTGAACCCCCCCCCCCCCCCTATCGCGGGCTTTTCCTGCCTTGGAGACCCCCCTAAATTCAGAACACTGCTCAATGCACCCCTCTATCTCAGGTGAGCTCTCATTCCAACCCCATATCTCAGGACAGACACCAACCCCCTCCCAAGTAAGCTGTCATTACAATACCTTGGAAGAGATGGGGCCAGTGTTTCTACTTTTCAAAATGAAATAATCCTGGCTGAATGAGCTATCAAAGCTAGCAGGAATTTCAGGAATTTGATCAATTTTTCAAGATATTTCATAACCCCCCTTTTTTAATTTCTCAGGTGTCGAAGAGAGAGAGAGAGAGAGAAAGAAAAACACCCCTTTTTAAATGAAATCTCCGGGTGAAAGATAAAAAAACACCCCCTTTTTTACAATTCACGGGCCGGATTGTGTCGCCCAAAAATACCCCTTTACCGGACATTTTGGGGACACGCATGCCATCCCTTCGACCTCCGAGTGGGGGGGGGGGGGGGGGGGGGGGGGGGAGGCGGGGCTCCACGTCAGCTGCATGGTATTTTAATTATTTTTATGTCTAATAAACTTTACAGAAAGTGCGTTTGTTCTGTCATTTCCTGGGAATCGTTTCGCGGTAGCAGCCACTTTTGTTTGTAAACATTTTTTTTTGCCCACGGACGACACGCTCTTTGCGGGCGCGCGTCGACCGTGGAGGTCCACGTGCGTTTTTATCTTTTTCTCCACGTGGCCACTTGCGTCATAATGGATGGGCGAATTTTTCTTTTGAGCCTTTTCATTGGCTTGTCGTGGTTGCTTTCTAAAAGGGAAAACCATTCCTGGGTGTGCTTAGTCAATTTTTGTGATAATTTTGTTTTTATTCAATGATCATTTCATTGCTTTAGAAAGTATTCGTAATAGGAATAAAGAATTTTTATTATTTGTTCTTAATCTTATTGTAGATATTTTGGTGGTAAACCGATTTCTTTTTAAAAATAGATATAGGTCTCTTTTTAGCACAATTTTTCCCCTTCGGATATTTCTTTTCTCTCAAGGGATTAGCTGTGATTGGTCAGTTTTGTTAGTGTTCTGATTGGTGCGTTTTACAACAATTTGATTGGTTATAGAATTCAAGTTTGTAACTAAACTTGGTCTTGTTTTGTTTTTAAATTTCATCTATATCTCGCTCATCACAGTCGCCTCTTAACCACTGGAGATCGAGTTCGGATCTGTCTGTTTTCAGCTATTTCCACGATTTTTTTATCTATATTGGTTTTGTTTTTAATACGATTTTAATACGGAACTTTTTGGATTATATCTTAAAGGGCGAGTCAATTAGAATCAACATTGGGGCTAAAAATGTAGTACAGGTCCAATGACACAATTCTGACATTTTTGCAGAAAAAAAAATTGCCCAGTAACAAGAAATTGGTCAAAAAACTCACTAATTTGGGAACGCCCCCAAAAATTGACAGCTGATTGGCTAGAGCGATTTGACGTAGCATCGGGAAGTCCCCCGCGAAGCCACTAAGTTTGACTAATAATGTTGGCAATGTAAATGAATGATAATTTATCCATTTTCATATCACTATTTATACAATTTCGACAATCTTTAAGTCCCCCAAAGGATTTGAATAGGTTGTTTAGACATTTTAGTAGAAGTCAAATGACAAGTCTGGCATTTTTTCAAACACTTGATAATTCCTCTTTTGGATTAGGTTTATGTTTTGGAAAAGCGAATATTTTACAGACAAGTAGACGTGTGGATGAGTCGCTTTACTGCTGACCGTACCTTGCGGATCTTTGTGTGCGTGCTTATGATAACAACGAAGTACACTGAAAGACTGGATGAAAGTATAAATATATTACAACAATAATATTACAGCAAAATCGTGTGCTGCAAGCTAGCTGCCTCCCGGGGGGGGGGGGGGGGGGGGGGGGGGGGGTCACTCACATATATATGTCACACATGTATGTGCCGCTGTGACGTTCCCCATTTTCAACCTTCTCGCACGGTCGCTCCCATGATATTCAATTTTCAGATTTTCACTAACCGCACCTCGATTGGCTTCCGACTCGCTCCCTAGAATATGAGAAAACAATGCGCACAGCCTATTGTCCGGGAACGGTCGCTCCCTAGCCTCCCAGGCCAGCGCAGCGGGGAGCTGGGCGGCCTAGTGCCCCCTAACTGAACGCGGTATTACTAGTGCTAGCGGCGGCTCAGCGTGATCAATCTGCATGTGACATCGAGCCAGTGCAGTGGCCCGGCATGTACAGCGTTAAAAACAGCGCTGCAACCGCTGACTCAGCTCATGCACCGTATGTGTACCAGAGTAGTGAGATCGCGAGCACTTTGCTCTGCCCATGAGCCCGTTCGCTCCTTAGACCCTCAAAAATGAGTTCCTCAATTAACCATTTAGCTCCTTAGCCCCCTGTTTTGAGATTGGCAGCGGCACACCCACATCCAAAAACAGGTTGAGTGCCCCCCCCCCCCCCGGGCTCTACGGTACGGTACGGTAGACCTACCCTCTTTTTCTCCAGTGACTCCAGCTTCAGAACTGCAGACCGACTCTTGTTTTTTTAGCTCCCTGTGTTTGGCTTCCAGTTCCACAGCCCTCAGTTCCCAGTCTGATGACAGGGATAGCTGTCGGCCGCAGCATTTTATTCTTGGGCGCAAATCCTAGCTGGTCATACAGCCCCTGGCCTGAGGGCCTGACTATCGAAGTCCTCCTCCCTGAAGTGGTCACTGCAAACAGTACTGTGAGCGGAAGGGCCATCCCACTGAGCTAGCTTGCGTCAGCTTGATCCTTGAAATCCAAATTTTTCGAGTTGCATCATCTTTAGGAAAGGTGTGCAGACTGACACCATCGCTGGTGCCTTTGCTGCACCCAGCAACAACACATCTCCTCGGCATTTTCTTGAGATACGCACTCCTATCATGACTATATCCAAAATTCCCTGCACTGGATATACACAGACAAGCGTCGTCCGCTAGCTAGATGTTCCCGATGGTACGTCACAGGTCACCTGACAAGACACGTGACTGGGCCCTATTTTTCGAGGGGCGTGACAGACTAGCTGATAAACGTGCGATTTAGGCAATTTCAACGAAGCTTAGAGAAGTACACAGATCTTTTTAATAAAAAGTATATGCGATTTCTAGCAGTATTGACACAATACTTTGATATTATCATGAAATGTAATTCTAATTGACTCGCCCTTTAATTCGAAATTGTACTTCTGGCCCATCTGAATTCGAGGCTTTGACTTATAAATTATAAATTGTGTCTTTGGATTATCAGCCTGTAGAAGTAGCATCCCTACAGTGGCGGATCCGGGATTGATGACCCCAAACTTCGCCTGCAGATGCAGAAATATTTTGGCCAATCAAAACACTCATTACTTCGTCTCACCAAAAGTCTATTTCAGGTTTATGAATTTTAGAAGACTTTTAGGCCCATTATTTGCCATTTCACTTCAAATCCGTAGGAGCCTGCAATGAATATTCAAAGCCAACGTATCCCAGCAACAAGGGATTTTTCGCGGGCTTGAACTACTACTGCGAAAGCGGCTATGTACGGTATACTAATAGGCGGCTAGGCTCTACATAGCTATCGCGCGCGATACCTTTTTTATCCACAAATTCATTTAGATTTTTTGTTGTTCTAACAGCGAGTTTTAATGTTTTTTATATTCTCAACATTTTTCAAACTTCAAAACAAAAATGGCACAGGGTTATCTTACAGATGAAGTTGAGTTCCCGTCATGCAATTACATTGTGAAAGAAACTGTCTCAAATCAATCGGGAAAGGTTGACCATGTCTACATAAGAATTGGTGCATGGTGTACATGTATGTGAGGATTTGGAATATTCAAAATATGAAATTGACACAATCTCACTGAAAAGCACATGCAGTGCACATATAAATGAGTATATGGGACTGCACACACATTTGGCATGAATGTTCACCCCTAACACTTCAGTTATTTCTCGTTATATTTCTAATATGAGGGCATTTGAGGAGCAATCCTTTTCAGGGGACATTTCTACTACATGTACAGTACATGTATGATGGTCTTCCAAACTGACATAAAAGGAATGAGAAAGCTCACAAATTAAATTTTCACCTTTCCCAGAACTAAACCTTCTCTTTAAAATACCTTCTTGGTTTTGGGTGCTTGAACTTTAAGAAACTACAATACTAATAATACATTTTAAGTAGAAGATAATCGCCTACTTGTTATATCTCATTGTACCATGGTTATTTCTGTGTTCCCCATAGTCTTATTTATTTATTTATTTTATTTATTTATTTATTTGATTCCTGCATGTTTCACAATAATCAGTTTCATACATACAAACTTTGAAAATAGAAACACACAGAGGTCTGGCAATATAAGCTGCACGCTTGAAGTTTTGCCATACCTAACATCTTACATATTTCATACATTCTTAAAAGTAAACATAGATTAATAGATTAAATACAACAACAAAAAAAGTGCAAATATAATACACTATATACAGATACAAATACAGATAAAGAATAAGATTGAAATCTCTACAGTACGTTCTAGAGCAAGAAAAATGTAGTAGACATGATAAAGGAGTAGTCCATCCATACTGAAGGAGAAACAGAGAGAAAAGAGAGAGAGAAGAAAACGTAAGACAAGCAAGAGAGAGGGGAGGGAGAGAGAGAGAGAGAGGGGGGTGGTGGGAAGATGCCCTAATTAACAATACCACTGCGCATAATTACATATCATGGCAAATTATACATGTATACATATATAGAATATATACAATCATAATATAATTAAGTACACGCTGTGTTATGGGGAATTAACAACCAACTAATAGAACAAATATCTTAAATAAAAATGTTTGCAATGAGCATGCGCTTGACTGCATTTTTAAAAGAGTAAATTGTAGGCAAATTACGTGTTTCAATTAGTAAAGAATTCCAAACGTCTGGACCAGTATGTCTCACTGATTTATGTGCCAATACTGTACGTGGATTAAACAAGTGCAAGTTTGCTGCTTGTCTCGTCGAATAAGAGTGAATAGCATTGTTTTCCATGAACATGGAAGAAAACGAGGCAGGTAAAACATTAGTACTATAACGATACATAAATAAAGAGGTTTGAAGAAAATTAATTTCACCGACTTTAAGGCATTTAAACCTAGCAAACAGGGGATCTGTGTGTTCACGATAACCAACCCCAGCACAAATTCTTAAAGCTTTCTTTTGTAACAGATGAATGTCACTTGTTACACTCTTTGACACTGCCCATAGAATATTACAACTAGGAAGGCCGTCAAAGGCGGCAGACCCACGCCTTAACCCAATAGGTTTTGTTTTGTTGCGATTATTTTTGTAAGCAGTAGCCATTCAAAGGGGATAACAAGAGGCACATCTCCCCCCCCCCCCCCCAATAAATTTTGCCATATCCAGGTCATAGCTTTGTGTGTCCCCACCCTTGAAAAAATTCTTCTGAAAAAGATATTTTATTATTGAAACATCCCTCCCCTAAAAGTAATTGATTAGACATGTCAGAGAGCGTGGCGTGGTGAGAAAAAAAATGTTAGCAATTTGTATTCAGTGTTCAGTCATGTAAGTGTTAGTAAATGTATTCATGTTCTATCTTTAAATTACATTGCAATTGGGGTTGTTGTTTTTTCTTCATCGGGCTTGGATAAAATAAATATGACGACAAAATAAGTTGGATCTCGACTTCAAAATGCATGCGAGGCACAGAGCTTACTCACTCAGCTCAGTCACCACCCATCAACAAAGTCAAAGTGGATACCGGCGTGCATGTATTCGGCGAACCTCGATCTGTCGATCAGCCACCAAATTTTGCAAATCCACACAAATTAAAAAGAAATACAGTGTTTGTATATATTTTACAACTACGAAATCCACTCAAACAGACATAAATGAGTTATAAACTAACTCAAATCTCAAATGACAGGACCGTTATAACCCAAAGAAAAAAGTTCAATCCTACTACAGTCAGTAAGGCACAGGCACTGTACTCCCTGGGGTTATGTACTCCCTAGCCCGACCAGATCGCCGTCACTTCGCGACAGCGCTGTGTATAGTTATGTACGTACAGCTAGCTACACAGCCCACTCACTCAGATCAACACACGCGAACGCTCGCGAGTGCGATAGACTCACTCACGTCGAACAAACTCACCAGATTTTCACCGAAAACAATTAAAATCACGTACTACACGTCCACCAGGATAAAATAAATCACAAAAACTTCCACAACAAAGTGGAAAGAACCGGGGAAAATAAACAGAAATGCACAGAAGATAAGAAATAGAGGAGAAGCCGTAGGGGTAGGGTAGCCTGAATCTAAATGAATTTGTAGTTAAAAAAGGTATCGCGCGCAATCCCTTGTTGCTGGGATACGTTGGCTTTGAATATTCATTGCAGGCTCGTACGGATTTGAAGTGAAATGGCAAATAATGGGTCTAAAAGTCTTCTAAAATTCATAAACCTGAAATAGACTTTTGGTGAGACGAAGTAATGAGTGTTTTGATTGGCCAAAATATTTCTGCATCTGCAGGCGAAGTTTGGGGTCATCAATCTTTCTAGTCTCTTTCCTGTCACTATCTGAACTGAAGTTCCTATACTTTACTACAGGGTCAAAACTTCAAGGTCACACAGAATGTGCAGGGGTCAACCAATCATCACCAAAATCTAATCGATTCTTTCCTGTCACTTTCTGAACATTCCCTGAAAATTTGGTGCAAATCCGTTCACCCGTTCTCTTGTTATCTTGTACACAAACAAACAAACAAACAAACAAAAAAAAAAACAAACAAACAAACAAACAAACATACGGAGCCCTTTACATAACCCTGCCGATTTCATCGGCGTGGGTAATAAGAAATATATGGCAAAAACAAGGTATTATATATCATCAATAATATTCTGTCAGACACAAGATATCTTACTCTATATAAAATCCCAATACTCCGAGAAATTGGAGACATTATACTGTTCCGGTGGTCATCCCAGTCTAGCTTCTCATTAATATGAACACCCAGGAACTTAGTACAAACCTTCCTCTCCAATTCCACATCATCCAGTCTAACTACTAATTGTTGCTCATTGCAAATCTTCCTTCCCTTAAAATGAATATAGTTTGCTTTTGATACATTTAAAGCTAACAAGTTACTTCGAAACCATTGTGTTAACTTAGGAAGCTCAATATTAATTCTAGTCTTGACTGTGTGTATATCACGGTGAGAGAGGAAAACGCTTGTATCATCTGCGAATAATATATATTGCAAGGCAGTAGATGCATTACATATATCATTAACATATATAAGAAACAATAGAGGCCCTAGAATAGAACCTTGAGGGACACCACTTTTTAAAACAAGAATATCAGAGTTTACAGAATTATGACATGTATATTGTCTTCTGTTAGATAAATAACTAGAAAACCATCGCAGAGCGATACCCCGTACACCATAATGTTCCAGTTTACACAACAAAATAGAGTGGTCGAGAGTGTCGAAAGCCTTACTCAAATCCATAAATACTCCAACCACATGCTGACGATCAGCAAGGGCCTGGGTCACACGGTCACGGTCATACCCTAGCCCTACGGCTTCTCCTCTATTTCTTATCTTCTGTGCATTTCTGTTTATTTTCCCCGGTTCTTTCCACTTTGTTGTGGAAGTTTTTGTGATTTATTTTATCCTGGTGGACGTGTAGTACGTGATTTTAATTGTTTTCGGTGAAAATCTGGTGAGTTTGTTCGACGTACTGAGTTTATCGCACTCGCGAGCGTTCGCGTGTGTTGATCTGAGTGAGTGCTAGTGGGCTGTGTAGCTAGCTGTACGTACATAACTATACACAGCGCTGTCGCGAAGTGACGGCGATCTGGTCGGGCTAGGGAGTACATAACCCCAGGGAGTCAGCCTGTGCCTGGCTCACTGTAGTAGGATTGAACTTTTTTCTTTGGGTTATAACGGTCCTGTCATATAACTAGTTTATACCTCATTTATGTCTGTTTGAGTGGATTTCGTAGTTGTAAAATATATACAAAAACTGTATTTTTTTTTAAATTTGTGTGGATTTGCAAAATTTGGTGGCTGATCGAGGTTCGCCGAATACGGGCATGCACGCCAGTATCCACTTTGACTTTGTTGATGGGTGGTGACTGAGCTGAGTGAGTAAGCTCTGTGCCTCGCATGCATGTCATTTTGAAGTCTAGATCCAACTTTATTTGTCGTCATATATATTTTATCCAAGCCCGATGAAAAAAAAAACAACAACCCCAATTGCAATGTAATTTAAAGATAGAACATGAATACATTTACTAACACTTACATGACTGAACACTGAATACAAATTGCTAACATTTTTTTTTCTCACCACGCCACGCTCTCTGACATGTCTAATCAATTACTTTTAGGGGAGGGATGTGCCAATAATAAAATATCTTTTTCAGAATAATTTTTTCAAGGGTGGGGATACACAAAGCTATGACCTGGATATGGCAATATTTATGGGGGGGGGGGGGGGGAGATGTGCCTCTTGTTATCCCCTTTGAATGGCTACTGCTTACAAAAATAATCGCAACAAAACAAAACCTATATTGGGTTAAGGCGTGGATCTGCCGCCTTTGACGGCCTTTCTAGTCTTTAGTATCTTATGTTTATGAAATAGTGCATCGGCGTGCGCTCGGTCGTCCGAATGACATACTCAGCGCTTTTTTCTGTAAAAGTAAAACTCTATTTAATTGATAGTCAGCACAACTGCCCCATGCTACTATACCATAGTTTAAATGTGGAAGGATCAGTGTGGAATACAGATTTAAGAGTATACGGGTTGGGAAGTAAAATTTAACCTTGTTTATTATACCAATGTTTCTAGAAACGACTAATTACAAATGTTATCTATGTGATCTTTCCATGATAGCTTATCGTCAATGGTGATTCCCAGAAATTTAGTGTTTGAAACCCTTTTTATATTTGTATGATCAAAAACTACATTACCTGGAAGCTCATTTATGATATTACTAAAAACCATGTAGTAGGTCTTTTGTAGATTGAGTGATAATTTGTTGGCTTTGATCCATTCAGAAACTCGTTCTAATTCTTGGTTAATTGTGGCAATCAAAACGTGTGGGTCTTTGTGGCAAAAGAAAATATTAGAGTCGTCTGCAAAAAGAATAAATGATAAAACATCTGAGGATTTACAAAAATCATTTATATAGACAAGAAAAAGAAGCGGACCCAAGATAGAACCTTGTGGGACACCACATGTTACATTTTTTATGTTAGAGTCGATATTAGCAATTGAAACATACTGTTGCCTATTAAGGAGGTAGTTCCTGCACCACTCCAAGGCTATTCCTCTAATTCCATAATAACTGAGTTTATACAGTAGTATATCATGATTAATTGTGTCGAAAGCCTTGGAGAAGTCCAGGTACACCCCAACAGTATGTTCATACCTGTCAATCCCATTAGTAATCTTATTAAACATTGTCAATTTGTGTTGTACAATGTTTTTCACGAAACCCAAATTGCAACTGGTATAATTCATGCGTATTCAAAACTTAGATGTACGTACAAAAACAATCTTTTCCAGTACTTTAGATAGACATGTTAACAACGATATATTGTCTCCCTTTTTAAAAATAGGAATAGCTCGAGCTAATTTCATTGCTGTAGGGACAACTCCAGTAGAGATGGACAAATTGCTAATGTAAGTCAGGGGTTTAACAATTTCATTTAATTTTTTTTTTAATTAAAACATTACTAATGGTATCATGCCCTGAACTATATATGTTTATTCTTTAACTCATGAATTATACCTGCAACCTCTGTCTCATCTGTTGGTGAAAAGTACATTGAGTTAGGGTTGTAGGATCCTTAAGAAAATTTGTGAAATGGTTAGAAGAGTCAGGAATGATACTGGCAAGATTTGGGCCAATACCAGCAAAAAAATCGTTAAATGCATTTGCCAATCTTTGTGAGTTTCAATAATTTCCCCATCTAAACTTATTTTTGAAACCGAACACTTTTTTAGGTTACCTTGTAAAACATCTTATAATATAATACACTAAGGATTTCGGGCTCTTTTTTTGGTTCAAATAGGCTCCTCCCCTGGCCCTTTCGGTCCCCGCCTTTTGGTACCCACGGGGTGGGGAAGGGTTCTTAGGGTGGTGGGAGGCACTTCTTGAGGGCTGACGTCCCGTCCATATTTCATAAATTCATTTTTAAACATTCAATTTCCGCAGGGAGTAGACCTAATAATTCTAACAACCCATGAAACGGGTTTGTAGCGGTTTGTAGCTTCATGCAGCCCAGCCCATGCCGTTTCCCTGTGAAGGGGATGTATGCCAAAGAACAGCATGGCCATATCCGCATGCATCCATGGCTTCAGCATACAGTACAGTATTGGGCACACATAAGTAATTCATCCGCTCGCAATGCATGCCGGTGAGGCGGAGCAAAGATTATTTGAAATTAATTGATTATAAATATTCATATAAAATCGATTGATTGTCCTCAGTAAATTTAAAAAGCGTAAATGGTGTTTAATAGACATACTCTTTTCAATTTGACACCTTAGCCGAAGTTGGCTAGCTTTTTATTATTTTTAAAGGATTTATTTTATCACTGGTGCACTTCCACTGTTTCTATGTGCAAATAGGCTGAAATTTCGGCTAGCCTTGTTTCAGCCTAAATATCGTTTTTTAAAGCCTGGAAAGTGCCCAAATTAGGTACTTTATTTAAGAGATATTTATATTTTGTCTCTATTCTGTGAATTTAAACGATTTCTACCGAGGGGTGTTCAAAATATGATTTATAGACAACCTTCGTTATAACACGTGAATGAATGGGGCTGTGAATTACTTATGTGAGCCCTATTATACACACGTGTTAGATCGTTCGCACGCAGAGAGCTCCATCATTTGAAGCTTCATGGTCACACACACAGTTTAGTGTGTATTATGTTTCACGACGATCGCTACCGGTACGGTATAGTCTGCAAGCACAGACCCTAATTTGACACTTTATCAGAAAATCTGATAAGAATTCCTTCGAAAATATTTCCATAATGATTATGAATACGTATAATCAGGGGCGGATCCAGGATTTAGTAAAAGAGGGGGCACAAAAATGAAAGTTTGTGAAAAGGTATACCCGTATTTTTTTGGTCTCGCCAGCTTCTCGAAAAGTTGCTCAGTTCGCCAAATCTTCAAAATTAGCTTAGTAAGTGGTTATGAGGGTCCAGTATCCCTCCATAATTCCCTGACAAGCAAAAAAAAGAAAAAAAAAAAAAGGTCTTCACTTTCAAAAGGGGGGGCACAATCGCGAAAATGGCGGATCGTCTATGGTAAAAATTCATACTTCTCTTCCAAAAGTGGGGGCACGTGCCGGCTGTGCCCCCCCTGGATCCGCCAATGCGTATAATGATAATAATCCCTTCTCCCCTCGCCCTGGGGGTGATGGGATGACAATGGAATGGGGGAGCGGGAAGGGGGGGGGGGTAGTAGGGGAAGTCAATCCGTCGGTCCTCCCAAGACCCATATAAGGGGGCCATAATCCCCCTGAAAATAAAATGACAAATTCATTTTTCTCATTTTTGCATCCTTTACAGGGGACGTACCGCTAATTATGGATGTTACTCTGAGTATTAATAAACCACAGAAACATGGCAAGATCAAATCGCTCCCTCTAGGTCTATGCATGGATATTCTACTCGAACATTATTATATCCATATCATCAATTTTCATCAAGATTAAAAGGAATTTTCTTCAGAACTCATGCAAGCTTTGGATGAATAAGACATATTCACATGATCAGGGGCGGATCCAGAATTTAATATAAGGCGGGGAAAACAAGTCCAGGTTTGTCAACTTTTGGAAAAGGCAGACCTGGGGGGTGGCGAGATTTTTTTTTCGTCAGACCTAAAAAATTCGCTCAGGAGGGGGTGGTTATGGGGGTCCCTCAACACAATCAACAAAAGGGCGGATCGTCTATGGTCAAAATGCATACTTTCTGCACCTGAACAGGGGGGGGGGGGTGGGGATGGCACGGGCCAGAAGCACCCCTCCCCTGGGTCCGCCAATGGACATGTTGTAAATACTTCTTGGTAAAAATAACTTTACCCAACTTTTTTACTTATTCACTTGATTATTGTAACAAATATACGGTACGGTGATTACTCATAAACACAGCTAGCGCCCGTGGATGTCCACGGGCTGCTTCTGCTAGTCTATAATATAATACACTAAGGATTTGAGGCTCTTTTTTGGGTTCAAATAGGCTCCTCCCCTGGCCCTTTCGGTCCCCGCCTTTTGGTACCCACGGGTGGGGAAGGGTTCTTAGAGTGGTGGGAGGCACTTCTTGAGGGCTGACGTCCCGTCCATATTTCATAAATTCATTTTTGAAACATTGAATTTCCGCAGGGAGTAGGCCTAATCATTCTACCAACCCATGAAGCGGGTTATAGCTTCATGCCCAGCCAACCCATATACCTTTCCCTGTGAAGGGGAGCTATGCCAGAGAACAGCATGGCCATATATCCGCATGGCTTCAGTGTACAGTACAGTATTATACACACGTGTTAGATCGTTCGCACGTACGTGTAGAGGTCATCATACAGGTATAGAGTTACATCATTTGAAGCTTCATGGTCACACACACAGTTTAGTGTGTATGTTTCACGACGTTCGCTACCGGTAATTTGACACTTTATCAGAGAATCTGATAAGAAGAAAATTCCTTCGAAAATGTTTCCATAATGATTATGAATACGTATAATGATATTAATCCCTTCTCCCCTCGCCCTGGGGGTGATGGGATGACAATGGAATGGGGGGAGCTGGAAGGGGGGGGGGGGGGGGGGAGCGGGGTTAGTAGCGGGGAAGTCAATCCGTCGGTCCTCCCAAGACCCATACAAGGGGGCCATAATCCCCCTGAAAATAAAATGACAAATTCATTTTTTCTCATTATTGCACCCTTTACAGGGGACGTACCGCTAATTATGGATGTTACTCAATTTTCATCAAGATTAAAAGGAATTTTCTTCAGAACTCATGCAAGCTTTGGATAAATAAGACATATTCACATGATCAGGGGCGGATCCAGAATTTAGTATAAGGCGGGGAAAACAAGTGCAGGTTTGTTAACTTTTGGAAAAGGCAGACCTGGGGGGGGGGGGGGTGGCGAGAATTTTTTTTTTGGTCAGACCTAGAAAATTCGCTCAGGAGGGTTATGGGGGTTATGGGGGTCCCTCCATAATTCTCTGACAACCAAAAAAAAAGAAGGTTTCATTCTAAAAGGGGGCGGGGGCACAATCAACAAAAGGGCGGATCGTCTATGGTCAAAATGCATAATTTCCTGCCATTGAACGGGGGGGGGGTGGTGGGGTTGGCACGGGCCAGAAGCATCCCCCACCCCCCCCCCCCCCGGGTCCGCCAATGGACATGTTGTAAATACTTGGTAAAAATAACTTTACCCGACTTTTTTATTTATTCACTTGATTATTGTAACAAATATACGGTACGGTGATTAATCATAAACACAGCTAGCGCCCGTGGATATCCATGCACGGGCTGCTTCTGCTAGTTCTTAATAATTTTCCAAGTTTTTTGTGCGTCTGTTTTGTACAGGTCAAACTGGTTACAAAAGTACATTTTTTTAAATCTTCTAAGTATACCAGTAAGTAGGTTCTTGTAATCAGTATACTTCTTTTTGTTCTTATCACATGGTTTTGAAATTATTTTTAGATATAGATTATTCTTCCTGTTAATTGAGCGCAAAATGCCTGGAGTGATCCAAGGGCATCTTGGAATCTTTTTATAGTTAGAACGCTACTTTTGTATTACTGGAAAACAACTATTCATTTTAGCAGAAACAAGATTCATAAAATAATCAAAGGCTTCACTAGCATTATGTATACTGTAAATTAGAGACCAATCAACATTTCCAAGCTCTTCTTTGAAAAAATTCATATTATTTTGAGAAAAGTCACGTTGGCTATAATAGTTTCTGTGTTTAATGCGGGGTTGTTTTTAATTTCAAAATGCGAGAAAATAGGAAAATGGTATGAAAAATCGGAAAGAATTATACCGGAAGAAATGGTACAACGAGCATTTGTAAATATGTTATCAATGAGAGTAGCCGAATACCGGAGATCCTAGTTGGCTTAGTAATTAATGGAAGAAAACCAGCAGTTAGTAGTACATCCATAAAAGTTTGTACAAATGTTTCTGCATCATACTTTAAGAGATTAACATTGTAGTCACCGAGTAAAAAACATTTTTTATTTACCATGTGGGGGTGTGCTAATAAATCATGGAAACAATTTAGAAATTCATTATGAAGAGAATTGGGTGGCCTGTAGATGATTCCAACTAAAATGTTTTTATCACCTGGAATTATAATTTCTACAAAAAGAGTTTCTATAAAGTCATTCATGTAATTCAATTCAGGCCTCAGCTTGTTCTCATAATGCTGTGATATAAACAAGCCGACACCTCCCCTGCTTTTCCTATTCTGTTGTTAGTAATCAAATCATATCCAAGTAATGAATAAAAAGATAATTGGGTACTATTGGTAAACCAGGTTTCTGATAATCCCATTACAGAGCAATTGAGTTTAGAATTTATTAGAAGGGAACATTAGAAAATCATTACTTAGGGGTTCAGATGGAAGCTGTCCTTCCGTAATAAAATGATGGTGTATGATGATATGTATTATCATTTGGGTCAGAGACAGTATCAAGATTTTGACTTTTGGAATTCATAAATTGTACAATAGATTCATGAAAAGCGCTACTCGAGTTGTTAGTAAAGTTTGTATTCAGAACAGACTGAAACGTGTCATATAATTCATCATTATCTAGGGTGTAAAAAGGAACATTTTCATTAGCAGTCATCATAACGGAATTATAGAAATCTCCAGTGGAGTAGTCTGAGGATGGAAAATGCAAAATACAATAGAGAACTAAAAAGAGAGAGGGTATAAGAAGATGTGCAGAACAACTAAATGACATGACAACACATGTCATTAGAGACGAAAACACAAAAGAAAACACAAAAACATACGCATAAACACGAAAGACGAGGAGAGATATGGACACTTGATAATCGGCGGAAGAGCATCTTAACGGTTTGGCAATTGACAGCAACCCGCTACTTAAAGGCCAAGTCCACCCCAAGAAAAAGTTGACCCGAACAAACAGAGAAAAATCCAACAAGCACAACACCGAAAACTTCATCAAAATAGGATGCAAAATAAGAAAGCTATGGCATTTCAAAGCTTCGCCCAATTTCGCAAAACAGCCGCATGCACATCCCGCTCAGCACGCAAATGAGGGAACCAGTGACGCCACCCACCCACCACTCCTCCATGCATTCCACGGTTTCCACGGTTTCCACCACATGAAATACGAAATATTTTAATTTTTCCTTGTTATAATGTGAAACAAGGTTTGATTCCTCGCTGAACATGTGTAACTGCCATTGTTGCAACCTATACACAATTCAGTGAGAGCTTCCTAATTGTGAAACCTGCAGAAATTAAAACATTCCACACTCCACGTAACAAAATACAAAAGAAACAGCGAGTATCGGAGGCCATTGGTGCCATTATTATGTACAACTATACAACTATACGCCTATCGAGTAGATGCATAGTTGCATAGTTGCATAGTTGTATAGTTGTACAGTTTTAACTAATCAGAACACAGGAAACTATACAACTATATGCAACCATACAACTATGCAGCTATCCAATGCCTGTATAGTTGCCACGTTTGCGGGCCAAAGTGCCATAAATGACGCGCAACTGTACAACTATGCAGCTGTGGAATAGCTGCATAGTTGTATAGTTGTATAGTTGCATAGTTGTATAGTTTTGACCAATCAGAACACAAAAAACTGTACGGCTATGGCGGTTGAGTATGTTCTGCCATAGCCGTATACATGTAGTTGCATAGTTGTATGGCGGTTGAGTCTGTTCCGCCATAGACGTATAGTTGCATAGTTGCATAGTTGCATAGTTGTATAGTTTTGACCAATCAAAACGCGAGAAAGAAACCATACAGCTATGGCGGTGGAGTCTAATTTACTCTTAAGTACAGATCGATAGACATGTTGAATGATTTAAATTTCATTCAGAAGGTGCACGCATGGCCATGCATGGAGCTAGCTCAAGCTCTCCCATAGACCGAAAATTCTGTCTCTGGTTCGTTAGCTCTTCACTTAGAGACTAGACAGAAACGCTCCATACACTCGCCTGTGCAAACCGAATGCACATTGACTTACACACTATAACACTTGAATACGGCTGGAAGATTTTCAAACGGAGAAAACCTTGGACCCTGAATTACCTGAAAAAGTAGCAAAAAGGAATAAAACAGTCAAGTTGAACATGTTCGCTTAAGTATAGAGCCTAGGCCTAATCTATTTAATTTACACAAATATTTTTAAAACTCGTAAAATCCACATTTTAACAACGACATGCCTGTCTCTCGGCAGACAGTGAGTTTGCACAGGCGAGTGTATGGAGCGTTTCTGTCTCTAAGTGAAGAGCCGACCCTATCCAAATAAGAGGCTAACGAACGAGAGACAGAATTTTCGGTCTATAGCAACTAGCGCCAATTTGGCCGTATAGTCATCCGGTGCGAAAGCGCACTAGCCACTAGCGACCATGATTTTGTACAGTTAATGAGTTGGCCGTGTGTGGTCCAGTTAAATGGACTACAAGTTAGATCTAGATCTAGACTAGGTCTAGTAAAGACCTAGGAGTGTAATGTGTGCAGTAGACCTAGTTAGATCTAGAAGTTAGATCTAACTTAGATCTCAAATCTAGATCTAGGACTAGGATCTACTTAGAGTTAGACCTACACTCTACAGCAAGTCATATCATTTTGCGACACATTATTTTATTGGCAGTGCCAGTGGCAATCGAGTACTAGTAGTCACAGACTTTAATAATGGGGCCAGGGGGAGGGTAAACGGAGAAGATCGATATGTATGGACATTAATATTATCGTGAATTAGGGCTCTGCATGCATGACGTAAGTTACACTGTGAGCTGCTCAAGTGCATGCACAAACAAAGCAATGGGTAGACGGTAAAGTCAATGGGAGAGCTTGAGCTAGCTCCATGGCCATGCGTGCACCTTCTGAATGAAATTTAAATCATTGAACATGTCTACCGTACTTACCAGAAGCAAAAAGAAGATAAACATGACAGTGTCGAACATTTTGAATGGCGGGGGGAGGTGACATCCAAGCCGATAATTTTTTTTTTATTATAATCAGTTTTTATTCTTTTCTCTCTTGATACAAATTACAATCATCGTATATAACACATATACAAATATGATATTCTAAAACAATATAAATTTTCGTCAAACAAAAGGCTTCAAAAGAAATTAATATTACTTGAATAATTGAAGAAAAAAATCCATAAACAAAAACCGGATAAATTTATATCCTTAATCATATACTCTTAATTCTCCTACTGACAAGCGTTTCCCCTTTTTTTCCTTACATGATCAATTTCCATACATCAAACAAATAAAATTTCATATTTCCAGAGAAAAAAAAACACTTAAATCTTAATGAGATAAACATATCCAGTTGTATAATGCAACAATTTTGTTTTACAATGTCGTAATTTATACTCCCTTTGTCCTGAGAGAAAGTTTTCTTGACAAAAACAACAAACAAACAAACAACCCTACCCTACCCTACCCTACCCTATCCAACCTCCCCCTTACCCCCATATCCCCCCCCCCCCTTAACCGGTGGACGACTGGCTCTGGGTTCCAATAGTTTGTCTAATATTCAGGTTTTCCCATTTAGAAAAATGGACAGTAAGAGTCCCCCTCATTGCTGCCAATTTCCTTTATACTTTATCCCCTACAATACTATTCTTTATTTCATTAAATGAAGGTGGTTTTTTAAGTTCTTTATTTCTATAAATCAGATATTTAACAAGAATTAGAACGTGATTCATTAATTGATGTTTTCCTTTATTTCTCTCCTCCTTCCCAAACAGAATTTCCTCCCAACTATAGTTATGTATTTCAAAATCTAAAAATCTTGTGCACATTTCCCACACTGATTGTACAAATTCACAATGTTTCTTCTTCTGTTTCACAAAATGAGCATAAGTTAGTCGAGACAAGACCAAAACGGAAGAGGTGGTGGTTTGTTTATAATCGTATCCGGACACCTACCCCCTGGACAACCACCCCCGGATAACCACCCCTAGGATAACCACCCTCTAGGACAACTACCCCCTAGGACAACTACCCCCTAGGGCAACCACCCTCTAGGACGACTACCCCCTAGGACAAGTACCCCCCGGATAACTACCCCCCAGACAACTACCCCCTAGGACAACCACCCTCTAGGACAACTACCCCCGGATAACTACCCCCCGGACAACTACCCCCCCCCCGGACAACTACCCCCGGACAACTACCCCCTGGACAACTACCCCCCGGACAACTACCCCCAGGGACAACTACCCCCCGTAGAAAGACAAAACAGATGTTGGAAATTATAGACCAATTAGTGTATAAGTGTAGTTTCGAAAATAACGGAAAAATCGGTTCTTGTTCAAATTGAAAGATCGAATATCGTTAAATTACACAAGTAGTCGGGCATTTCTAAAAGAAATAATTATTTGATCTAGAGTGGAGTAAGAAACTTTACAGAAATGGATAGTCTTGACAGGAACACTGGAACAGTAAGTTTAGATATGATTTCTCTCGAGTTTCTCACTTGCAGCAGACTGTAGCTAATGCAGCTAGACGCCGGATCGGACGGCGTAGCGCGTAAAGGGCATGAACAGCCAAATTTCAGGCCTTGGCTCAGATACTAGTAATTAACAAAAAAAAAAAAAACACCGGCAACCGGAACTACGTCAAAAAATCAGAGGTCAACACCTAACACCGACTGATTTTTTTTCATTTCATAGTCGGTGTTAGATCACGATTTCGCGGCAAAATAGACACTAATATTAACACCAAACACCAACACCGAGGGTGAAATCACCCACTGTACTCTGCATTTTAGCAAAACGACTGAATCACACCTATCTCAAGAGTTTTTAAGCCAATCAGGAGCTCGATTTTCTTCTAGAAGAAGAACTCCCTTCCGCAATGCAAGGGCCCCACAGAACTCCTAAAGACGTTGCTCATCGACGGGCCTAGACGCAACCCCGCACTTAGGTACGGTACGGGTGCGGGAGAGGGGTTTTTCCGACTCGAGTTTTGGTTGTTTGTTCTCTTTCTATACTGATAAAAATTACAAAATAGGCCTAAGCATCAGATTTCATTGGTGCACTTCCATGCCTATTTGACACTTGTCCGAACAGTTTCTCATAGTTATTTTCGCGAACCCAATCAGGAAAAAAAAAATATGTCATGGTGTCAATTACTGTATTTATTACTTTAATATAAAAAAAAAAAATAAGTAAAGATCCAACTTATTCTAAAATTATATATTAGTACATGTATTTTATGAATCACGTGCATGGCTGAGTTTATTGAATGAACGCCGTTAAATGAAAAGGAAAAAAAAACAAACAACATTTACTTAAAATTAATAAATGACTGACTGGCACATGATGACTTTCCCATCCTCCGAAAAAAATATCGCATTCCGGCCATTCGACAGGATCAGCTAAGCCAAAGAGTTTAAATACGAATAGTGCTCAGTGCCGAAATAAAGCACGCGTATAATGTGGTACAATGTCGATCGGCCCAGAGGGAAAGGTTATAGTCTTAATCAAGATGTTTGTATTTTTGTATTTTCTTTATATTTTTCTTTTTTTTTCTGGACAGCGCTTTTGCCTTTTGGTAAAACCGTAACTAAAGGGTATAATCTTGATAGTGTCCCTTCAAATACAAACTTATGTCCCAAAACAGATATAGGAATCAACTCTAACTGCACAAGGGAGGAGAGGGAGAGAGTTGGGAGGGGGGCCTCGGACTAGATGTTTGTATTTTTGTTAAAGTTATTTGCTATGAACTTTCTATTAATATTTATGTGATGATTGGGGGGACGACAGGGGTCCAAACATGTTCCTTGATATTAAGCTCTATATGAGCAAACACTGCGATATCTGACGGGAATGTCGAGAAAAGTTATTTAAAAATAATAATGTGCTATCTTTATTTTTCTATTAAATCAGAATATTTCATTTGATATGATTTATATAGGGATTATAGACCTGCAATGTAATTTTATTAGCCTTATTCTTTTAAAATTCAAGAAAGAAAAGGCTTTAATAAAATGAGATTGCGTGCGAGCAATTCCTTGTATAAATATAAAGATTACATTAAGAGTGGCGTATCCAAGATTATAATCCAGGAATGTATACGTGCCCCTATGTGCCAGCCAAAACCAAATCTGACATATCTTAGTTACACTTCGAATGAAAGGAAATGTGTACCCCCCCCCCCCCCCCCCCCCCCAGCACAGAAAGAATCTGAAAACTCTGACATTTTTTCCTTGCTTGTCCTAAAATTCAAAATAGAATGCATCTGATGATTTTTTTTTGGTTCGTCAGGCGCGAGTCTCCCCCTCTCCCTGCATTCCTGGATACGCCACCAATATAACCAACTTACGGTAAGTTATTTGTAATATTCTGCTGTAGAAATGTAAGACGACAGGCGAAGAAAACAGTATATAGGGGCGTGCTCCGAAGCCATCACCAACGCAATAGGGCCTTTACCCATTGTACGAAAAGGGGGATGGCCTCCGTTTTTTGAATTGAATTAACTAGTAACCAACAAGATAGGAGCTGATGATATAATTTATTTATTACCAGTAGGAATATCCCATTACTTTTCCCCAGCTCTCTTTGTCTCTCTCTCTCCTCCTCCCTCTCATTTTTTTCATACTCTCTTTTCTCTCTTACAACCGATCTGTAAAAAATGACTCCAATAGAATTGAGGAAAAATAATGATCTCTTATTTGTTTTATTTGTGTTTTTATTAGGAAATCAACAGAAATCGCAACAATTACAAGTGATTTACATGATTAAAAACAAAATCACTGAGCAAAAGACAAACACAAAAAACCCAACAAAAACAAACAGTAAATATAAAGCAATTGGAAAAAAAAAAAAAAAAAAAAAGATGATCTCTTATTGCACCCCATCCCCCAATCTTTCAATTTAATGAGATCGACAACCAACACTATGCAGTCATATTCTTCACATCCATGACAGAATAGCAGGGGCGGATCAAGAGGGGGCGAATCGGCCGCGGCCCCCTTCTTGAAACCCAAGTTGGCATATACGGGCTCTTGCCTAAATTGTGAAAAAACCCGGATCGAGCACCAAATTTAGTTTGGAAGACAGTCCAAGAGGCTAACAATGTCGTTTTATTAACCCTCCGGGAAAAAGGCCTACCCCGCAAGACTGACGTCACAGTCCGGGCATGGATCAGTGGCGGATTTAGGAGGCTTTTAAATAAAATTGTATCCCCCTTTTAGAACTGATAACTTTTTTTGCTTGTCAGAGAATTATGGAGGAAAACTGGACTCATAAATCTGATACCCTACACCCCTGGCGAACTATCTCCCAACTGACTTTTGGAGAGCTGGCGAGAAGAACAAATACAATTCTCCTTTGACAGCCCTGCATTAATTTTGTGCCCCCCACCCTTTTACTACATCCCGCATTCGCCCTTGTCGTAGAATGTCAGTGTCAGACTCATATCCATGACAGGGTTCAGAACCCCCCCCCCCCCCCCCCCCCACACTACATTGTCGGTCTCTCGGGGCTGTCGGTGCCAAAGACAAGCAAACAACGAACAGCAAGCAAAAAAACTTGATGAGCCAAGTTTTGGCAAACGACATAATTATCATCGGCAACGCCACCACCTCGATCGGGATCGCAGAGGGGTAGACCAAGCCTAGATAGTGCACATACTATGTCCATGCACCTATTCCGCTCAGCTATTCCATGCTGCTTGCATGAACATCAGCCATTAGGCTAGGCGTAATGCGGTGATAGAACATAATACGAATTTATGAATTTAACACATTGAATTTTGCCTCCGATACATTAGAAATATAATAGTGAACTGGAATTTAGTTAGAGTTTCTTCTAACCGGCTAGGCTGGGTTTGCTTTCGGACGGACGTACGTCTGCTACATGGTCGTCTGCTAGTGCACGATCTCATTGGATGTCGTCGACTCACGTGATCGGTACACGCCCAAAGGTCATCGATAACAAATATTGGAATGCACGTGTAGTATGGCAAATTATATTTTTGGTCGAAAGCATGCATATTCCCGGGGATTTGTGCAGGGTTTATTGGACTCATCGAGCCTCAATTATACCCTTCCAACACTTTAAATTTCATGTAAATCACATTTTTCATAATTTCAAATAAATACTAGGGGAATTAAAATCATTTCAAAACCCCTGTTTTTCATCCCTTTGTGTGGCTGCGCGCGCCTGACGGTTGCCCTCCAACAGAGCTCTCACTTTTTTATTTATATATATATATGTATATTTTTCCATGTTATGTGTTTCATTGATTGTGATTCGTTTGTTATCTATGAATGTCTGTCTTGCACGTACAGGACAAGCTTTTAGTGTATTTTACGGAGTATCTTTCTTGCATTTTGAGGTATTTTGTGGTGTTGTGTTGTTCACGAACAGCTTACTCACTATATAGGCCATGTTCGTATAGACTCTGTGTAATGAGTTCACTTTCATTGCCACAATGTTACCATTGAAACTGCATAGTTTGTATCTTTTTTGTTTCTTTTGTGTAGTAGCACTGAGCTATCACACTCCTTTTGTTGTGAGGGAGCTAACTCTCCGGTTCAGCTGAATAACAGGTTTATCTGTGTTCAGTCAAAGGGAAAGTACATTTTGGGAGTCCTATTTTGTACTATTCCAATTCTGTTTCAACATAATATCATGTCAGATTGCTTGTTTGTGGGGACATTAATCCAAATCCAGGCCCTTCTGGTGACATTCCCTCTACTGCTACTTCTAACAGGCCTAATATTAGACTTCGATACACAAGTGAATTCCTTCATTTATGCAATCCTATGAAGTGTTCTGATACATATGGCGTGAGGAAAACACAGATACTTGGATGAGGATTTTGTCCTTGGGTATAAGTCGAAGGCCAAAGACACATAGGGGTACCAGAAGCTCTGTGAAACATAATTATCTGAGATTTTGTTCCTTAAATGCACGTTCACTTCGTAATAAATCTACTGTTTTTCAGGATTTTGTTTGTGACAATAAGTTTGATATACAAATCTTTCGGCATATTACTCCCAGTGTTAAAGATCGTATGCTCGATCTGTAATGAAAAAACACTACAGATCGGCGGACCGTTTGAATATTAATGAGTCAGAAAGAAGAGGATCTTGGGTATTTGATTCTAGTTCGTCGTGACTTGGCCGTGAACCAGAATAGCCTGGTGGTTAAGTCGCTGCCCGGCAAGCAGTAGATGACAGGTTCGAATCCCGCTGGTTCCAATTTTTTCTGACTTGTGTTTTTCATTACAGATCGAGCATACGATCTTTAACACTGGGAGTAATATGCCGAAAGATTTGTTTACAAATTAAAAATTCCTCCCCAGTCAAGCTTCTTCGTAACTTCGCCTTTACTAAGTTTGATATAGTTGTGGTTACTGAGACATGGCTCACTTCTTCAGATGACGCTGTTGTCTCTGACCTCACTCCTCCCGGTTTTAAGTTTATACATCATCCCAGAACTTCAGGACGTGGAGGAGGTGTCGGGTTCCTATACAGGGACAACCTTTCTGTGTCCATTGGCAATTCCAATCACTCTGAAAGTTTTGAATTCCTGTCAGCTGTTATTTCTAACAATGCGACTAGTCTTGAATTTCTCGTTATTTACAGACCACCAGGTTACCAATCTTTTTCGGTGTTCATTAATGATTTTTCCGATTTGTTGGACTAAAAGATGTATAGATCATCTCTTGTAATCGTTGGAGATCTGAATACACATTTAGATAATCTTTCATCTCATCATGATCAAACTCAACGATTCAACGAGGTCCCTCGTCAACAGCCACGGACTTTGCCAGTTGGTGACTACGCCTACGCACGATCACGGGAACATCCTCTACCCGGTTCTTGTGCGGAACTCAGAGAGACACTTTGTTTCGAACTTGAATGTTACGTTTGGTATTTCTGACCACTTTGCTGTCACATATCTGCTCCATTTCAGAAAGCCGAAGCGGACTAACGTCTCTCTGTCATCCCGCAGAACTGATTTTGCCAGCAGTGTTAACTCTACCAGCATCACATCTTCTGCGACTGTTGACATGAGCATTGATGACACCGTCAACCAGTACAACGCGGAACTCATCAGGCTGCTTGACAGGCATGCACCAGCATGATCTCGCAAAGCAAAATCACATCAGTCCAGCCCTTGGTACAACTCTGCAATTTCAGCTGCAAAGAAAGAACGACGAAGGCTCGAGAGAAGATGGCACAAGAATGGAGATCTTCAGGTGGATCGAGAACTGTTCTGTGCTCAGCGCAATCGAGTGAACTATCTTGTGTGCCAGGCGAAACGTTCGTATCATACCACGCTGATTGAAGACTGCGGAGCAGACAAGAAGCTTTTCAATGTTGCAAACCGCCTTTTGAACCGGAAACAGTCGTCTCATTTACCGTCGCATACTGATTGCAAGGCATTGACTGAATCTTTTATTGATTATTTCAGTGTTAAAGTTCAGAATATCCGCCAGAGTCTCGGTACTAATACCGTGAACCCGAACCCGTCACCTCTTCCACGTTGGAGACATTTCAACATGCTGGTGAGGATGAGATTTTGCGCCTCCTTCGCAAACTGCCGCCGAAATCATGCCCTTTAGATCCATTGCCTACAGTTCTTGTAAAAGACTGCGCGTCTACTTCCACCCCAATCATTACTCAAATAATTAACAAATGCATGGACGAAGCCACTGTTCCATTACCTCTGAAATCTGCTCTTATCCGCCCATTGTTGAAGAAACCATCTCTTGATCATGAAATTCTGAAAAATTACCGTCCAGTCAGTAATCTTCCTTTTTTGTTCAAGATTCTCGAAGGAGTTGTCTTTTCCCGACTCACTGATTATTTGCTAGAACATGATTTACTAGACCCATTACAGTCCGCTTATAGACCTCATCATAGTGTTGAAACACTTCTCACTAATGTTTCTAGTTTTATTTTGCAGGAAATGGACAGTGGATCAGTCACAGCAATGGTACTCCTAGATTTATCTGGCGCCTTTGACACCGTAGACCACACTATTCTTGTTAACACTCTGATTAGTCTAGGTATCAAGGGGAAGGCTTTACAATGGTGCAGGTCTTATTTATCCTACCATTCACCCCAGGGCTCTGTTGGAGGGCCCACTTTGTTTAACAGCGCTCCGGCATATTCTCCTACGTCATTCTGTTCACTATACCATTTTATATGCAGACGATATTCAGATATTTATTTCATTTCCACCAAACCAAACCACAGCCACACAAGCCCTGCATAAACTGGAGATGTGCATCATGGACATCGACATTTGGTTGAAGTCACATTCTCTACTTTTAAACCAAAGTAAATGCGAATTTTTGATTTTTGGTTCTAGATCTCAACTTAACAAATTGGATATTGATTCAATTTCTGTTTCTGGCCACAAAGTTTCTTTGTCAAAATCTTGTCGCAATCTTGGTGTTGTGTTCGACTCTCAAATTTCCATGTCCAGTCAAATCACAGGCATCTGTAGATCAGTCCGTTATCAATTGCGCAACATTGGTTTTATTAGAAAATATCTCACTCGTTCAGCAACCAGGAAACTAGTGCGCTCGTTTATTTCTGCACGATTCGATTTTGGTAAAGCTCTTCTGTACAACTTACAACTTACTTGGTTGCCCCTTCAGGAAGGAACGCATTGCTTTCAAAATTCTTCTTTTGGTTTTCCACATCGTCAATGGAACGTCCCCTAGTTATAATAAGGCTTTAATACATAAAAACCAACCTCCACGAACCTTGAGATCTTCAACTTCTCATCTTTTTTGCAAGTTCCAATTTCAAAGAAATCGTGGGGATCGTGCATTTGCTCATTCGGGGCCAACTCTATGGAATTCTCTTCCACAGAACCTGAAAACTTTGACATCAGTGGCTTCCTTCAAGCGCAACCTAAAAACGTGTCTGTATAAGAGTGCCTTTTGACAGACATTCATTATTCTTCCAGTGTTAATAATTTTTACTTCTCATTCTTTGTGTATTAATTTGCTCTGGAGCGCCTTGAGTATCTACTCTCTAAAAAAAAAGAGTGAATTTTCACTCTATTTTCACTCCCCAGGGAGTCACGTCAGTGATCACTTGTTTAGGAGTGAATATTGAGTGAATATCGAGTGCTCTCTAAAAAGAAAAGAGTGCTTTTCACTCTATTTTCAGTCCATTTTCACTCGCCCGGGGAGTCACGCCAGTGATCACTCGATTTTTTTTAGAGAGTATAGGCCTAATCAGGATGGAAAGTGCGCTATACAAGTCACATGTATTATTATTATTATTATTATATTTCAGAGTCTCAAATTACATGTAAGCCACATTTGCACTAAATTCAAGGTAATACTAGAGGAACTATAATCATTTTTAAAATCCATGTTTTCTCGTGCAGGTATGGCAGATGACTCTGTCAAATAGCAGGCATGATCCAAGGGATTCATAGCGGCATTTATTGATAAAAAGCGTTCAAGAAACGTTTTTTAACTATCCATCCTTTTTCTCGTGCAAAAATCAGACTTCAAAAAGATAGAGTAAGATATGAAATAATATTAAGAAAAAGTGAGACATCTTTTCACGTGTTACCTATGGAGAACGTATTTTTCCGAGTCTGTTTTTAACACAGCAAATTATGCCTCCAAAATGTACTACGGAAGTAGGTCAGAGTAATCTGTCTTGATACTATTTAAAGTCTTTGGCTAAGCGCCACGAGGAGCGCCGCCATGTTGCATTACACTGTTAATTAACAAGTAACATTTAACTTCAGAATCTCCAGAATCTTCAGACTAGGCCTACTACTAATTATTCATCTGCAAACTGCGATTTGACCTGGATTTCGCTTGCTTTTTGAGAGTCGACCGTATTTCATATCAGCTTGCCTGTGCCCCACCTATCATTCATGCCTATTGTAAGTCTGTGTTACTAATAATACTAGGCCTAGTACCGAGTAGGCCTACAATAATTTGACTTGATTTAGCCTACGTGTGAGTGACTTGCATTACTCTACCGTCTACGTTACTACTGACAACATGATGACGGATAACGGCACTGAGGGTCTGCAAGGGGCTCATTTTGTTAAACCTTCCATTCAACCCCCTGGGCACTTTCATGCATCTGCTGGGAATGTTGCCGAAGAATGGAAAATGTGGAGACAGCAATGGGAGAATTACTCCATTCTCACAAATCTATCCGAACAACCTGATCGTTATCAGTCTGCCCTCCTTCTCCATAGTGTTGGACCTGCTTGTCTTCGAGTGTACAATGACATGAAGTTTGCTGGTGAAGCTGAAAGCTTGAAATGTTCTGTGATTATGAAGAAGTTTGACACATATTTTCTTGGGGAGAGCAGAGAATTCTTTGAAAGATTTAAGTTCAATCAACGCAATCAAAGAGATGGTGAATCCATTGAGCAGTATGTTACAGTTCTTTGTAAAATGAGCAAGATGTGTGGATTCTGTGACTGTATGAGAGATAAACTGCTTATTGACCGTGTTCTGCTGGGTGTGCGTGATGATCGCATGAGAGAGCTACTCATCTCCAAGTCTGATCTGGACCTAACAACTGCTATAGATGTCTGCAAAGCTGTAGAAGCTACAACTGCTGACATGAAAGCTCTAAAGAAAGACATCCACAGAGTGGGACATAACTATTTCCCTAAATTTGGAAAGCAAAAGCCAAAAGGGAAAGATTTAAAGAAAGATAAATCAGAGGTCAGGAAGTGTAAGTTCTGTAGCAGAGTACATGAGATGAAAAGAGAATCCTGCTGCCCAGCATGGGGTCACAAGTGCAAAGCATGCAATAAGCCTAATCACTTCAAGGGATCTATGGCGTGTACAACCAGGACTGTTGAAGGTGAAGAAGAGTACTCATCCTCGGCTGAAAGTAGTTCGCAGACACAGACCCAGGGCAGTCATGGAAGAGAGTCTGCGATGTAAGACTACAATAGGCCATAAGCTGCCCCAAACTTAGGGTTTGTACAACAAGTGGCATCATAAGCATTTATTGTGCTTATTGTTATAGGGATTGTCATTGACATGGTAACAATGATTGACATTCACTATCACTTTATATCAGAGCTGGCTGCCTGCCTTCCACTGAGTCTGAGGTGAAATGGCTGTTGCTGGAGATTGACATTACATAACACTTTGGAATGCCTCTTCATGTACCAAGGAGGTAGCTTGCCTAGTACTTACTTCGTTATACCATGATGCTACCAATGGTTATACCACTGTGATAACTCCTTGGTTATACCAGTGAGGTGGGTCTGTTAGGAATTGTTTTTGCCATCATGAACAGTGGTGATTGCTATATAATACACACAAAAAAGGTATGGCCTGCTACTGTATGTATTTGATAATAAAAAATCTTTTGAATTGTGATAATTTATGTACATAGTCTTTGCTATGAAAATATTTGTTGTGCAACTACTTAAAATTTAAAGCTGTAACTTTTACAATATATTTTGTGCAGATTGGAAAAAGCTTTAGTGCTATTTATAATTGTTAGAGCTATGACATACAAATGTTAAAACTTTTATTAAAACCATTTTTTATTCTCTGACTGGGCACTGAAAACGAATATGAGAGAGGTTATCAAGTATTGTATTATCTCATATCTCACTTTACTTTAATCCCACAATGATATAGGATGAATGCTTGTTCGATTGTAGCTTGTTGTATCATGTGATTCCACATTTTCCATAACATGTCGTACCAAGTCGAATATGTGTGGGAAAGGACAAAATTGTGTGGAAGATATTCCACATACATGTATTCCACAAATCTCATCTCATTTTCAGTGTGGTGCTGACTATCTCTTTACTTTCTTCACCTGTTTTAAATGTATCGGGTTGATACACCATGTGAAAATATGCCTTGCAAATCTATCACTTTGTATACTGTAATTATTATCAAGATCGATCAATGAAAGCAATACAATTTTGATTTGTGTGGTGTTTTATTTTACTGTTCTACATCAGAGTATAGAAAGCCTTTATTTAAAAAAGGCTTAGTACAAAATATGTCTTACACTTTAAAAAATGGTTTTAAAAATATAGCAGAATTTATGTTGCCATCAATCTTTAAATGTGATTAACGTTTGAATGGAAAAGCAAAAAATGGAGAATCACGAACAAAATGTTTTCCTAATTTTTGCTGTAGTTTTGAGAAAAAAGGAGTTTGATTATGTAGGCTTCTTATTTTTGCACTTTCCCATCCAGGTTTCCTGTAACTCTAACTTCAGTCTATTTGCTTTTTACTTTACTCCATAGTTTAAAAAAAAATTGTCAAGATTAGCTTTCTTTATAGGTTAACTACATGTATGTGATTCTGATCAGTTTAAAGTGATAGTGGCAAAGCAGAATAAGAAACAAAACTAAGCTGATGCTTTTGTACCAGTTATACATAAAATCTTAAGGCAAGTTCATGGTTTATTTTTGCTTGATTACATGTATGCAATTATACTGTTAATGCCAAACTTTCCATTAATTATATATTGGATGGCTCTGAATGCGATACCAGAGAATATTTCACGAGTTAGGGCCAATATTGCATGAAGCGAAGATGAGTGCAATATTGGCCCTAACGAGTGGAATATTTCTGGTATTCCATGAAATAAAGCCATCCAATATAATTATTATTATACATGTATATATACCCTACAGGAAAATGATTTAGAACTTAATAAAAATCATTTTAACCAACCACATTCAGTTAATAGAGCCCCTCATCATACTTCATTGTGATCACACAAGTTTAACTTAACCTCTTTATGATGTCATGTGCGTATGTGTGTATGCGTTGCATTATTTGCGCGCACGCAAACAGACCAGACAAAATACGGCCTAATATTGCACGGCAAGTTTAGTACTGTAGCCTTTGGGGAATTCAGCGTTCCGTGCAATATGCTCTCGTATTGCACGCGCAAATCAAGCGGACAAAAATATGCATTTTTAATGCCCCGCTAAAATGCCTTATATAGGTAATAATTAGATTTATTGTATTTACTTTGGATTCAGCAGGGTTCCGCCGCCGCGTCACATTCTTGTGTGCGCTCTAGCGGTCACATTTCTCAACAGATTTCTTTCAAACTTTTATGGAGGTGTATCTTGGTAAAATCTGGACACCTATAATTTCTGGTGATGCTGCCCCCAGTGTTCCGTATTTTATAGGGTAAAAGGCCATATTTTTAGGGATAGATTGTGTGCACTCTAGCGGTCACATTTCTCAATGGATTTTGTTCAAATTTTGCATGAAGGTGTCTCTTAGTATAATCTAGAAACATATAGATTTTGGTGATGCTGCCTCCAGTGTTCTGTCTTTTATATGGTCAAAGGTCATATTTTAATAGATGTCATGTGAGCACTCTTGTGTGCGCTCTGGCGGTCACATTTCTCAACGGATTTTGTTCAAATTTTGCATGAAGGTGTTTCTTGGTGTAATCAAAACCTATAGGTAGGTTTTGGTGATGCTGCCACCAGTGTCCTGTCTTTATAGGGTCAAAGGTCATACTTTGGAGGATGGCGTGAGTGCACTCTGCAGGCCACATTTCGTAATGGATTTCTTTCAAATTTTATATGGAGGTGTGTCTTAGTGAAATCTACACATATTTAGTGTTAGTGTCCCTGTATTACAGAGTTGCGACATGGACGTCCCACTTTTCTGGAAACAAAATGGCGTTCGAATTCTTTCTATTGAGAACACCCAGGTGCTCATCGGAATTGAATAGAAATTTTACGTAATAGTGGAAACAAAATGGCGTTCAAATCCCCAGTTGTCGTAACTCTCTAATACAGGGACACTATTTAGTGTTTGCTGATGCTGCCCCCAGTGTTCCGCTTTTTATAGGGTCAAATGTCATATTTTGGTTGCATGCATTCTGGAGGACACATTTGTTGACCGATTTCTTTGAGATTCTGCATGGAGGTCCATCATAGATTACTCTAGACCTCTATAGTTTTTGGTGATGCTGCCCCCAGTGTTCCGTCTTTCATAGGGTCAAAGGTCATATTTTTCTACAGAGATGCATTATACTCTAATCTACATACAGTATATTGTTTTGGTGATGCTGCTACTAGTGTTGACAATAGTCCGGGCCACTGGCGGCAATCTCTACGCCATCCTTTCGTTGGAGGGAGGAAGGGGGGGGGGGTTCTTTGTCCCTCCTTCGAAACGCTGCCAGTGCCGGGGGATACATTCGCATTGCGTGGCAATGGACATTTCTAGTTGAATATTCAGCTTTTTAAGAAATGTCAGGGAAATGAAGAGTACCAATCACCTAAAAACTAATTTGTGTATGGCTAGAAAGTATAAAATCAACTGGAATGCCAAGAATTTTACTTGGCATTTTACATGTCGATAGTTAATGCCCAAATGGAAAGTAGGAATGGTTCAATACACTAACAATAATAATATCATTTCAATTTTCCAAAATTTTTCCCCCAAATTTTGCATGATGTTTATGGAATACTGTACATGTATTCAACTTTAAAAGGATGACTAAACGAAGTTGGTTTATTTAATATTAAAAGACAATCTGTCAATAGCAATGTCCAAAACATAAAAGAATCTAAAAACAAAACAGCTTTTCAGTTCTGCTTGGGAGGGAGAGAGATAGCGATGGCAATCTTGAAAGAAAGAACGTCTTAATAATAGCATTATATATTTGAAAGCCTTTCTGTGTTCGGCTATTTATTTATCCTTCTGAACATCATTAGGCCTATACAAGACAGATATAAAAATTCAACAATTTATTAAATCAAGCCTCCACAAAGTTACCGAATCCCTTTAAGAAAATATATCTACTAATTTGATTTTATTTGGATTGATTTGTTGATCTTTATTTTTCCAATTTCCATTCATATGAGAGAGGAGGATTACAGATTGAAAAAAAGGATAGACCATGAGAGAGAAAGAGAGAGGAATGAAAACGATGTCTAAAAGAATACCGTTTGTAAAAAAAAAACATTCGGAATTTAGGTGTCGATTTTTGAATGATGAAAAAAATCATACCGTATTATGAAAATACATGTATGCCGATTTCTCTATTTCTCGCAAAATAACTGAAAATTAATATTCGAGCATTGTCATTTACATGTTCTTGGCATCCATTGCTGTCGGTAAATGCGCCACCTCTGTCGGTAAAAAAAAGGAGAAGGAGAAAATGGAAAGGGGAGAGGAAAGAGAAAGAAGGAAAATAGAAAAGGGAAAGGAAAACAAAATCAGAAAGAAACGAAGGAAAGGAAAAGGGAAGGAAAGAAAAGGAAGTAATTACTGGCCAATCTTTTGCTAGCTCGCAAAATAACTGGAAAATTAATATTCGAGCAAAAGGAGTCCCCCTTCTGCAATGGGCTGCAGCCTCCCCCCCCCCCCCCCACCCAGGGGCGTCGCTAGAAAAGACAATTTGCCGACAAAAATGATGCATCCTAATTCCCCCCCCCCCCCCTGTGTGTGTGTGTGTGTGTGTGTACACACACACACACACAGATTTATAATAATAAAATAATATCACAGGTGTAGAGATCTTGACACCTTTTGCCCGAATATCAACTTTTCAATTTCTAAATTTTTGCGAGCGAGCGAAGCTGGCAAGCAATTTTTCTTTTAACTTTTCGGAGTGAAAATGTACAGAAGTTACAGACAGAAGTGACATACTTATCTGGGAACCTCGATGCCCAAATATGTGGATATTCAGGCTCCTCGCTGCCTGAATATTGTTATGATCCAAAATCCACAAAAGATAATCAAACAAAAGATATTAACTTTGTATGAGTTACGGTTTAATTTAAATATTTACCAACATCTGGTATGACGCGATATATAAAAGAATTACAAATTCTAGTTACAAATACACTACATGTACTTAAACTGGCAAAGACTTACAATTTCTCAGCTGGGAAACTTCTATGGCCCGTATTCTGAACTCCGGTTTAACTTAAACTCCAGTATAAGTTAAACCAGAGCTTTAATCAAAACTGACTAAAACCGTAAGTACAGTCTAAATTTCTGTACAAAGTCAGGCGCGGATCCAGGGGGGGGGGGGGGCACAGCCGGCCCGTGCCCCCCCCCCCTTTTGTAAGAGAAGTATGAATTTTTACCGTAGACGATCGCCCATTTCCTCGATTGTGCCCCCCCCCCCCCTTTTAGAATGAAAACCTTTTTTTTTTTTTTTTTTTTTTTTTGCTTGTCAGGGAATTATGGAGGGAAAATGAACCCCATAACCCCCTACTGAGCGATTTTTGATGGTTCGGCGAATTTTTTTTTTGCTCCTACCCCCCCCCCCCCCCCCCCCCCCCCCCCCCCCCCCACTGAGCGACTTTTCGAGAAGCTGGCGAGAGCAAAAAAATACAGGTCTATCTTTTCACAAACTTTCATTTTTGTGCCCCCTCTTTTACTCAATCCTGGATCCGCGCCTGCAAAGTTAAGCCATACTAGACTGGAGTTTAAGTTAAACCGGATTTCAGAATGTAATTTTCCAAAACTATGGTTCAAAGGGCAGTTTTAGACTGAGTTTGAACCCCACTTAGACCGCGGTTTAAGTTAAACCGGAGTTCAGAATACGGGCCTATGAGTCCAGAATGTTCTTGAAGTGTAGAGTAAGTTGGCTGCTAATCCACAAATATAAATTCCAAATATTAAATCCAAATGGTATGTTGTCCAACTGGCAAAAGAAGATTCCAGAAGATACAGCCGAAGAATGTCCAAGATAATTCAGGAAGTCATCGATGTTGATATGTCGATGACGATGTCCAAGACGATGGCAGTCACAATGTCGATAATGGTGTGGACTGCAATCTCGATAATCAATGTCAAATATGTCAAGGATGATGTCCAAGATGAAGTCCAAGATGAGGTCCAAGATGAGGTCCAAGATGATCTCCACAGGTTGATATCAGATCAATATCAAATGGTGTTAACTGAGAACTTATGCAATATAATGCTCCACGATGTAATCGGGGTATAAATTCTGAAATTTATGTGCAAGCTCCCAGCTTATACAATCTCAACCCTTAATTAGAATTTTCTACATTCTACTACAATATTCATGAAGGTTTGGAACTCCCTTGTAAGTTATATATAGTTCTAGTTGTAACAAACAAAGAAAGGGGATTCCCATGATCTATTTATAGACTCATTACAATGTTACACTCTTACCAAGAGGTCATGCAAAGGTCAGGATAATCAACACATTCCAACATGTATATTGTACGTTGTAATTATCCTATAGTACTTCACACACAATGTAAAGATCTAGAATGTTCTCTCTGCTGGATGTACATTATGATTATTTCACTGCTACACATCACATTCACTTTTCACATATATGAATAATAATTTCTCTTCTGGAAATTTCTATGTTCATAAAACCATAAATAACCGGAAAAATAACTCCCTTCCAGAAGATTCCTTAATTATATCACAATATGAAGAGGTGGTTGCCCGATTATCGGAACATTGAAAATCCTCAGGGGGGGGGGGGGGGGGGGGGGGCTGCAGCCCATTGCCAAAGGGGGACGCCTTTTGCCCGAATATCGACTTTTCAATTTCAATATATTGCGACCGAACAAAGCTAGCGAGCATTTTTTAAAAAACTTTTTGCCCAAATTTGGGGATATTGTGTCTCCTCGCTGCCCGAATATCCGAACTTTGAAATCCTCGGGGGAAGGGGGCTGCAGCCCATTGCCGAAGGGGGAACGCCTTTTGCCCGAATATCAACTTTCAATTTCTAAATATTTATTTTGCAAGCGAGCGAGCAAATTTATTTAAACTTTTCGTAGTGAAATTGTACTGAAGTTATACAGACAGAATTAAGGTACATAATTATCTGAGAACCTCGATGCCCAAATAATAGTATGTGGGTATTCTGCCCGAATATGAAGTTTTTTCCTCTTTCTTCTTTTCATTTTCCTTTCCTTTTTTCTTTGTTTTTGTTTTCCTTCCTTTTCCTTTCCTCTCCCCCTTTTTTCTTCTCATTTATCTTTTCTCCTTTTCTCTTTCCTCTTCCCTCTCCCTTTCCCCCTCCTTTTTTTATTTTTTGATGACACAAGTGGCGCATTTGCGGACAAAAAGTATTCATGGGGTATGACAACCCCGACGCCCCTGTTCCCCCGGGATTTTCAAAGTATACCGCTATTCGGGCAACCACCACTTCATATTCGGGCAGCGAGGAGAAAGAATATCCGCAGATAATTAGGTAACTTCTATACAGGGGTGTCGATCCTGGGGGGGGGGGGGCAGTTGCCCCTATAAAATATGGGGGCGAACGTATCGTTTTGCCCCAATAAATCTAGAGGTGTAAATAAAATAAGAAAAAATGATGCAAAACTCAGGAAATGACACCTTACAAACAATAATGAAATACAAAAGGTATTGCACGATCAGACTTCAATTTCTCTGCACGCTGGCGCTACGCGCTTAAATTCTCTAATTTTCCCTTCTTCCCTGTAACTGTGGAGTAGCTGGTCATTAAGGGGCGTTAAACAATCTTGAAGGGTACTATATACCTTCATTTGAAATTCCGCCATTAAAAAACATGGCATTTGGATGCCCGACATTGTATTTTGTATTATTGTATTCATTTAGAACCTAGAAGCACTGGAGCGATATCACCATATCTTTCTAAATGTACCAAAATAGAAAAATCGAAAGAGTATTATGACATACAGCTTTTCAGCTCCCCCGCTGGATTTAGCATTTCCAATACTGGAAACAGATTTATGTTATGATTTCTACAGAAATTCAGTTCAAATAATTCAAAATAATCTGATCTTCATGGTTATTCTGCTTATGATAACTTATATGGTAAGTTTGTTTGGTCTGTTTCACACTGGCGTATTGGTGGGGGTTTGGGGGCTGCAGCCCCTCCCCCTTTGACAAAATTACATTTTCATTAAAAAATGTCGATTTTTTTTTGCTCGCTCGCAAGTGTTCAGAAATTGTGCCCCATATGGTTATGGTCAGCCCTTTCAAAGTTTTGATCATTACGCCACTGCTGTTTCATTTACCAAGGCGGTAAAGAAAATACGCCTACATATTCAAGGCAATTTTGTTGTGGAACATTGAATCTGGAATCCAATCATCAAAGTGGCACAGAGACTACATTGAAACAGTAGGTTGTGAAATTATTAGTATAACTATACATCAAAGCAAAATCATCTGTCGCATGAATGCACTTATAATAGAAATAGAAAATGTTGAAGAAATTGATTCAAATTCAATTTTTTGTTGTGAAATATTTTTAATTTTCACTCAATATATAATCTGAGAATTGAAACGTCCTTCCTGAGGTGCTTGCCCGCTGTGCTCGCAAAAGAGCATCAGCAGCAATAATGAATAATGTTATCAATAATCAATAATAATAATTGCTAAATTGTTACTGATATTATTATTATCATCATTCTTATTATTATCATTATAATTATTATCGTTATTATTATCATCATTATTATTATCACCATCATCATCACTATCGTCATCATCAATGCTATGATGGATGAATTGAGTGCGAATGAACATGGTTACGTTAGGCTGTCTTGACCCCCCCCCCCCACACACACACACACACACATCCGAAAAACGGATCGACGCCCCTACTTCTGCTGATTTCCACTACGAAAAGTTGATCAAGATCTCGACATCTGCGATTTTCTTTTATTATTATTTGAGGTACAGCATTTTTGTCCGCAAATTTGGGTGTTGACCCTCAAAAATTGTTGGCAAATTTGGGTGTCACACCCCCATTCAAAACGTTCCAGCAGCGCCCCTACACATGAATGAAAAAAAGTTTATAACAGATAGGTTTACTAACATACATGTATTTCGTTGGAAAAAGAATATTCACACGCTCTTTATTGGCAACAGGGAAGAATTACAATTTTGTGGACCCTTACCCACACCCTATTCATTTGTATCATTTTCTGTCTCTATATTATCTATCTGATACCCTGCATGTATATATATTTCAATTTTATGGTCAAATAAGTAGTAATGATAATGATTCGTATAACAATAACAAACAAGAACGATAATTATGAAGATAAATGAAGAATTGGTATAGAATTATGGTAAAAATAAGTCGTATTTCCAGTTTGACAATCACGTTTGACAATCATAAAGAGATTAACTGGAAATCTGATCCAGATTCCTTTAAGATATTTGTATCATCGGCGTTTAATAAAGAGTTTTATTTATACACATCAATACATTTAAGCTTACAAATTACCAACAGACATGATATAGATTGATGACATGTATACTACTTTTTTATTCGGGTAGGTGTCATTTCCCCTTTATGATAAGTGCCCTTTCCCCCTTCTGATAAGTGCCCCTTTCCAGATCTCATAATTGCCTTGTTTCCTCTCTGATATGTGCCATTTTCTCCTTTGATAAGTGCATTATTTTTACTTCTGATAGGTGCCCCTTTGCCCCTCTAATAAGTACCCATTTCCCCCTTCTGATAATTTACCATTTTCAAACCTGATAAGTGCCACATCTTTACTTCTGATAACTGCCCCTATATGTGTCTAATAATATATTAAGTTCTATTTCATCTTCTCATAAGTGCCCCTTTCCACCCCTTATAATTGACCCTCTCCGTGCACCTTTGATAAGCGCCCTTTCCTCTCCTGAAAAGTGTCCCTACCTATATTTCCAACTGTTTCTAACAAAAAAAAGCCATATTTAGCTCAAAAGAATCGGTGCGGATTTATGTAGTGTAGTAACAGAATACAATAAGGCAGTGGAGCTGGAGGCAGGTTGGGCACAATGCCCCCATTCCCTCCCCGGAACCAAGGAATATTTTATTCCACTCGTGCCCAAAATTACACCAAATATAAGGGCAATATTTTCTGATAATTTCCCCCAAAACTCGCTCATTACGCTCGCTCGCTCTTATATAGGCCCATTTTTTCTGTACTTTTTAGAATTGCTTTCTATCTTGTTTTTATTTTGTATTTCATATCTTTTGTGATGTTGTTTTCCTACAATGTATTGTTTTTTATATTGTTGAATTCGAATATGGAAATAAATGAATTGAATTGAATTGAATTGATATAATGAAATGATGCAGATATCGCATTAAGTATTTCCATATCGATGTAATACAGAATTGATAGGGTTAAAGGCAAAGTCCACCCTGGTATTAAGTTGATATGAATTACAGAAGAAAAAGTAGAAAAACAGATTAGTGACAGTTTGAGCAAAATCTGATAAGAAAGAAGAAAGTTATGAATTTTTGAAGTTGTAATCAAACGAACACAAATTGGCAACTCCGTGGCGTATCTTTGCTCGCTCACTTCGCTTGCTCGCACATATATAATTAGACCATTACACACAACTGCTAATTGGCAAAGCTGAACCAGTGCATGTCCAGAATCACAAAACGGAGTTCAAAATTGCACCCCAATATAATGTGCATTTTTTTTGCACCCTCTGGGTTCACAATTGCACCCCAATGGGTACTCGTCGATGGCAATCGATCCCGGGGGGGGGGGGCACTCAACCTGTTTTTGGATGTGGGTGTGCCGCTGCCAGTCTCAAAACAGGGGGCTGAGGAGCTAAATGGTTAATTGAGGAAGCTAAATTTTGAGGGTCTAAGGAGCGAAAGGGCTCATGCGCAGAGCTAATTTTAGCTGCTCGCGGTCTCACTACTCTGATACACATACGGTGCATGAGCCGAGTCAGCGGTCGCAGCGCTGTTTTTAATGCTGTACATGCCGCGCCACTGCACTGACTCGATGTCGCATGCAGATTGATCTCGCTGAGCCGCCGCTAGCACTAGTAATACCGCGTTCAGTTAGGGGCACTAGGCCGCCCAGCTCCCGGCTGCGCTGGCCTGGGAGGCTAGGGAGCGACCGTTCCCGGACAATGGGCTGTGCGCAAATGTTTTCTCATATTCTAGGGAGCGAGTCGGAAGCCAATCGAGGTGCGGTTAGTGAAAATCTGAAAATCGCATATACACGACCCGAGAAGGTTGAAAATGGGGGTCGTCACAGCGGCACATACATGTGTGACATAAAATCTGAAAATCGCATATCATGGGAGCGACCCGAGAAGGTTGAAAATGGGGGTCGTCACAGCGGCACATACATGTGTGACATATATATGTGAGTGCCCCCCCCCCCCCCCCGCGGGCAATCGATACCATTCTCGCCACTTCACAGCTAGCAGCAGACAAACACAAATTATTGGCCATCCGTCGATCGAACAATCAAACAAGCATTGATTTGCCAATCACTCAAAAGCATGTTGACATTAGCCCGTTAGTTTACTCAGAGGAATAATTAGTTAGCATCTTTAATCTCCACCTTTCATCAGGCTTAGAGCATTCTTAGAAATGCAACGCTTAGTTACAAATCAAGCATGAATGGAACGTGAGATCCATCGGTCCACGCTCGGGGGCGGGTACAGTGTGACAGCTTGTTTTACTCGTATAAATTTACTATACTACTGCGCTATATTTATCAATATAACAAATCAGTTACAGTAACAGTTAGTAAAACTAGCACTTTCACTAAAAACAATAGTCTGGGAGCCTGTCTCGACATAGTCACCCCATTTTACATTATGAGATTTGATCCTTATAGACCGTCCATTCATTCACAAAAAGCTTTGTCAGCTAGAACGAAGCCGCCGGGTTTGGCCCCCATGCCCCCCTAAAAAAAAGGCCCCGATGTCGGGTTGATTTCAACCCATCTAACATATGCGCCAAAATTTGTCCGAAAGGAGGCGTATAACTATAACTTTACTTTATTCTAAAATTGTTATTACAAACCCGTTAGTGGAGAAGTTTGTAAAGGAAGATTTTGAAATCTTTCAACCCGTTAACTAATGACAGCTAGTGTCCTTATTTAATCGAACATGCTTCTCAATGACCTATTTTCAACTATATATACCACAGGGCTAGCATGCAAATTCTTGAGTTTTCAAAGTCATTATAGCGTCAGTAGTCCACTTAACAAATTTGTTTGGAAATCAATAACTGTTGTCTGCAATGTTGCATATGCTGCTTCATTTAGCAGATCATCAAAAACTTGGACTCAAGTGTAGAAAGCAAATTTCATCAAAAGGCCTATATTCATTGGATGTGGAACCCTCATCCACACCCCTTCTTCTGTATAGTTCGCTTGTTATCTTTTCAAACCGTGTTTGAAAAGTGTGGGAATAATGATAGAAAGGTTAATTGCCCTTTAGCTGTCCCTAAAGATGGTTTGGTGTCTGCTTCTACTAGTCGCTATTATGTTGGCAAATAGTTTGGGAGCCTACCCCTATATACATTGGCGGATCCAGGGAGGGGGGGGGCACGGACCGGAAGTGCCCCCCCCCCCCTTTGGAAGAAAAGTATGCATTTTGACCATAGACGATCCGCCATTTTCTCGATCCCCGGCCCCCCCCCTTTTTTTTAGAATGAAGACCTTTTTTTTTTTGCTTGTCAGGGAATTATGGAGGGAAACTGGACCCCCATAACCCCCCCCCCCCCCCCCCCCCCACTGAGCGAATTTTGAAGGTCTGGCGAAAAGAAAAATAAAGCTACATAATATACTGTCTATCAGTTTTTTCACGAAAGAAAACTGTCGCCTTTCCCCCGAAAACTTCCCCAAAGTCAGTACCGCATTATCTAAACGAAAGGCTTTGGAACCACCTTGTCAGTGTTGCAAATATTATTTTCAGTCTATTTCAAAACTTATTTTCTGTTTCTGATGTTAATATCCCCTTTCCAATTATTGTTATATCTGACAGTCTGTTAATACAGGATGGGTAGAGGTTCATAGATGTTAGTCGAAGTTACACCTTCGGGGGGGGGGGGTAAAACAACGCCTATACCGCGATATACCATGTTGTACAATAAGGAATCCCCTTAATAGGCACATGTTAATTGTTTGCTTTTTCGGGGTCGCAACAAAAGACTGTTCATGACATAAAGCTTCACATCCGTGTTTAAATTGTGAGGTCGCGTTGAGACTGCGAGCAGAAAATGTTTGAGAAAAGGATATGTTCATATTCCATGCTTTTAAGAGCAATCTTGTAATTTTTGACCAACAAATTAATTCATATAACTACAGGTACATGAAAAAAAAAGTCCCCCAGCGCCCCCTACAGACACCACTGGCAAATTTTGAAAAAATATGTTGTTCTGCATGTCCCTAGGAACTAATCAGTATCGAAATTGTAATTTTTGAACAGCCTACAAGTGCGTATATTTTGATATAAAAAGTATGATTTTGCCACTGTCGATACGCAAATTGGCTCGTGTCGGCCACAGCTGTCACGTCATTGCAGCACTTTGAGGTTCCACCACAATGCGTGTGCGTTACGTGTCCGTAAAAGCGCATATAGCATGCATACATATTCGTGGAGTTGCAAAAATGCCGTTACAAGTGCCAAGCAATTTACTATTCGAATCGTCGTGAGATTGTCCCGTAAAATCTTTTTTTGCCATCCCTGATCCGAAGAAGGATAGATAAAGGTGTGCTGTATGGATAAGGAACATTGGGACAACTAAATTCAACGTCAAAACGTACATTTATTCCCGTTTTCGAGTGGTCTGTGAAGACCATTTTGACGTTTTGGCGTTCGAGACCAACCTACAAGCCGTGTGCCTGGGATACAAACCCAGGAAGCTGCTAAAGCCAGACGCTGTACCAACCATATTCTCCCACAAAATCTTTACAAGCATTAGCAAGCAATCTTTCTTCGCCCAGAAAATCCCTCATTCATCTCCTTAGCTTAGATTACAAGCTTATTGAAGAATGTGATCAGATTTTACTTGCAGATTAACCAGGAATTTATGTTAATGTCGTACTTGCTATCTATATCGTGAACGTAAGAACGTAAACAATGCAGCTTGCTGCATTAGCTTTCCGCGCGTGCCTTAAAGTACACGCGTTAATGGGAAGCACGTACGAGCCATCACAAACAGTAGTGCTAATTTTAATTTTATTAATTCGATAAATTGTGAAAAAATTTTGCTAAAGCACTTTATTTTTTCAGCAGATAATATTCAAAAATACCAAAAACTGAAAAATGAATAACATTTTCTTTTTGTCATACATAATTGTCTCACAAATAGCATTTTTATAGGCGCTGTGAAAGCGATCTGTGTATTGCTCCAAATCGGCATTACCGTGATTTGCCATGGTAAAACCAGTAGTGCTGCAGTGACGTAACGGATTTTTGCGGCTTGTACTAGTAGATATTGTAATATTTATTTTTTTAAAATCGAGATCTATGATTTTATCGACCTGAGCGATGAGTTTTTTTGGTCAATCTGACTAGTTTTATAACATTAAAAATTGTAAAAGTGCTAAAATTTGTCAGTGGTGTCTTCTTTTAAGAGTTCTGTGGAGATACGCTCGCGGACAGGGGTGTCGATCCGTGTTCATTATTGGGGGGGGGGGGGATGACCGGCGAGGGAGCGAAGCCAGTGGCGTATCTAGGGATTATGGTGCCTTTTTACCCAGGAACTTTTGCAATTGACCACTGCAATTGAGCGGTAGAGAAGCTCAAATTGTATACATTGATAAAACGGTTTTCTATTCACTCACTTCTACAATCGTGAGCAAAACTAACGAAAACCCTATAGGCTTGAGAAAGAGAATTTCAGCAAGGCTACCTGAAGATGATATTTCTTTCAAAAGTTGTACCTTTGCAAATGCTGTTTTATACACTTTATCCTATATTTGGGGCGCAAAGGGGGAGGGGGCAGCATAAAAGGGCACTTGGAGAGAGGCACCTACAAGGGTGAACATAAAGCGAAAAGGGACATTGTGGCATTAATATTACCCTATATATACAGTCTAATTAATTTAGAAATTATCAAACATCACCCTTTTCCTTTTTATTGTGGTTCTGGTCATTACTTCAGCTTCCCCAATTCAGTAGTTGTGTGTAGGCCCGAATGGTCGAATGATTCATGCGCGAGCCAGGAACAAATTTCAGACCTTTTTTCTCATGCTGAAGTCCTTATTTACAGGATATAATGAAAAATGAAACAGACAACAGCAAGTTCATTTTGGGGAATGTCGTATGATCTTTTAATTTGTACATTAATCCTGCCGTTTTCTTTAGGATTACGCCGATATACTTTATGCAATCTACTTGATTTCATTATATACTGTAAGAGCGAGCGAGCTTGCGAGCGAGTCATGGGGTAATTTTTTTAATAAAATATTGCCATTACTTGGTGTAAATTATTGTCACATTCGAGAGAGCGGAATGAGAAATCCTTTGCTGGGGGAGATGGTGGGCATTGTACCCCTTTTGCCTCCAGCTCCACTCCCTTACTCTGTAGTTGTATAGTAATATGGGTACCTGTAAGGCTGCACCGATTCTTTGAAGCTATATAGCTCTTTTTGTAAAACACAAACAGTTGGAAATATAGGCAAAGGGGGGGGGGGGCACTTATAAGAAGAAGAAAGGGCTCATATCGGAGGGTGAAAAGGGCACTTATAAGAGGAGAAAGGGGGCACTTATAAGAAGAGGAAAAGGGCACATATTAGAATGGAAAACGGACACCTATCAGAAGTAAAAATGCACTTTAATATCAAAGAGAAAAGGGGCATATATTAGAAAAAGGGGCAATATTTAGATTCGAAAAATGAGGAGCATTTATCAGAAGGAGAAAATGATACTTATTAGAGAAACAAGGGTGGCAATTATCTGATTAGAAAATGGGCACTTATCAGATGTAAAGATGGGGCACTTATCGGAAGGGAAGAGGGGGAACTTATCAGAAGTAAAGAAGGGGTACTTATCCGAAGGGAAAATGGGCACTTATTAGAAGGGAAAAGGGGCACCTATCAGAAGTAAGTAAGTTGGGGAGCACTGTGCCCCCGCCTCCCGGGCGCGCCGCCCCTGTGGGGGCGCAAAATTTAGCAGGAGTCATATGAAACTTACATGACATAGCGAGCAAAGCAATTACATCTTTATTTTTTTCAAATCTTGAACCCTTCAAACTATTTAAGAACTATACTGTAGGCGAGAAATTACGAGATCGTGAAAGAATATCATTATGAAAGGGAGCAAAGCGACCAAGCTTTGGAAAATTTTCGCATTTCAAACCTTCAAAGAATAGATTTCTAGTGCATTTACCCTGCGGATTTGGGGACGCATAACGTAAGGATTATGACATTTTCTTAATTTCCCGATTTATTTCTTTCTCTCCTTTGCGTTTTTTGCACCCCCTCCAAATTCCGACCGGGGGCACGTGCCACCCCTGCCCCTAGATACGCCACTGAGCGAAGCGACCGAGGGGGGGGGGGGGGGGGTTGGGGGTTGGGAGGGGGTATCCCCCTCGCACACCAGGGACTTTTTCAAAAATCTGTCTATAAATCTTGCATTTTAAAGCATCCCAAAATGGTTAATGAAAAGAAGGAATGCACGGATCTACGCCGATGGACGGAACCCCTTGATTGAATATAACAATGCGAGCGAACATATTTTCTTCGATATTTTCACATCAAAATTATGGCATTTCTTATTCTAAATCATCAGAGAATGTGATGGTATTTCAAGATCAAAGATAATGAGTTTGAATAATCATTAGTTTTTAAGTTAATGTATCATAATTCTTAGTTTTTTATCCAAAAATATTGGGGGATGATAATATAGGCCATTCCCCACCTCAAGTTTTGGGGGATATATACCCCCATCATGCCCCCCCCCCCCCCCCCGGAGCGACATCCATGCTCGTGGAAGTCAGTAAGTTTACAATGAACATTACTTTGTAGCCAAAATAGTAATTCTTGACTGCTTCCCAAGCCAAAATAAATAACAACAACCAGTGGCGCGTATCCATTTTGAAATACGGGTGGAGGGTCACCGCGGTGCCAGGTAAAAATGCCAGAGGAAGAAATGCCAGAGGTAAAAATGCCAGAGGTAAAAATGCCAGAGGTAAAAATGCCAGAGGTAAAAATGCCAGAGGAAAAAATGCCAGAGGTAATTTAAATGCCAGAGGAAAAAATGCCAGAGGTAAAAATGCCAGAGGAAAAAATGCCAGAGGAAAAAATGCCAGAGGAAAAAATGCCAGAGGAAAAAAATGCCAGAGGTAAAGATGTCAGAGGAAAAAAATGCCAGAGGAAAATATGCCAGAGGTAAAAATGCCAGAGGTAAAAATGCCAGAGGTAAAAATGCCAGAGGAAAAAATGCCAGAGATAAAAATGCCAGAGGTAAAATGGCAGAGATAAACACGCGATGGGTGATGGCAGGAACAAAAGGTAAAGAGGCAAAATATGCCAGCTGCATACTAGGAGAATATAGGTGAAAAATCAAGAGGAGAAATATAAAGGTCAAGAAGCAGACCTGACATCTGCTTGTTTTTTACTTTTTAGACTATTTGGTTTGACCGGGTTTTTCTTGTCGAACTGTTGGACTCTGGACTCCAGATCGTAGACCCAGCCCTTTTTTAATCGACGTACGATTTCATTATCCCGAATGGAATTTGGAACGAGAAGGAAGTCTGCAACTGATTTTTAGGTTTAGAGAAGGGAAAGGAGGTATGCAAAAATGACATCACCCTCATGTGGGACAGTCCTTTTGTGGCTAAATATGAACCTTTTCGGAATTATGAACCTTGGAACATTCAGAATAATACAACAAATGTTCGGAATTGTGAACCCCCAGGCATGGGAAATTAGTCTTTCGGAAATACGAACCTTCGGAAAAACGAGATGCCCCCGCATCATGATACTAACTGTATAACTTAAGGACACAGTACCTGTACATGTATAGTAAAATAACTTGTACCAAATGATCTTGACTAGTTTGCTTTTCGTTATCTGTACTTGTACCTGCATCGTTTTCCTTTTACAGTTCTCCCTTCTTCAGCAAATGTACAGGCCGTCACACAAACATCGAGCATTACAGCCTCGTCAACATTAATGGGGGGGGGGGGGGGCCTCATGCACGTTATACGTTATAAACAAGATGCAGATATATTCAAACTGAATTAAAAGTGAAAAAAGAATATAATATTGAAGTGTTTAACAAACAAGAGTCGTCAACTGAAAGCGAGTGGCAAACAATACATGCATAATATATATGGGCGGGGGGGGGGGGGGGAGGGGGGGGGGGTACTCATAACAAATTCGGGGATTTGACATTAGGTGCACTCATGATACGATATAAAGCGAGTAAATAGGCCTACAGAAAATAGAATTGAAGTTGCGAAGGTTAAGCATTCAGTTTATGATAATCATTAATATTGCAATTAAAATGAGATGTAATCTAAGAATTCATTATGAAATAATACTAAATTATAAGAAAGAGTATCGATAAGAAAAAACTACACGAGACATTTCCTTTAATGCACTTTCGTATTCACATTAATTTAGAAATTGAACTACATGTATTTCTTTTCAGATGTGAACCCCTTTGTTATATTCGCATGATGAACACAAAATGAAAGGGATTATTCATTTATTTGCACTTTACAATCAGAGAGACATGGACGGAACTCCATTTGAAAATGCTGGGGATTGTACAATGTCAACAAATTTGGGGACGCTTTTCTGACAACTTTTTCCTTTTACATTTACCACTAGCATTTTTTACCTCTGGCATTTTTACCACTGGCATTTTTACCACTGGCATTTTTACCTCTGGCATTTTTACCTCTGGCATTTTTACCACTGGCATTTTTACCACTGGCATTTTTTCCTCTGGCATTTTTACCTCTGGCATATTTTCCTCTGGCATTTTTTCCTCTGGCATTTTTACCTCTGGCATTTTTACCTCTGGCATTTTTACCACTGGCATTTTTACCTCTGGCATTTTTACCTCTGGCATTTTTACACCGAACCGTGAACGGGCATGATTTAACTTTTGTACCTGTCCGAAATGTCTGCAAATTTTCTGACAACCAAAAATAAAAAAGGCATATTGCTGAATATGTGGGGGGGTGGGGACATTGGACTATCTTAACAATCGTGGATCCTCCCCCACCCCTGGATTTGCGCCCATGACAACAACAACCACGTCGACTACGTTAAAGATTTGTTTAAAAATTAAAAAATAATAAATAGGTACCGTACGGTTTATCATAGAGATCATAATCTCCATGACCCAGATTTGTTTACGCCATCTGTCGTTCAATTCCATCATGGGCTTGCTGATTTGACGTCATTTTACATGGAAGGAGCCATTTTGGAAGCCAGTGTTATTTACCACGAAGAACAGAATAAGTTTACATTTTTAGATTGGTTTTGTTGACATATTTGACATTTTATCATGAGTAGCTTGACACAAAGAGGTAGTACTTTAGTTCAAAGACATTCAGCTTCAGCGAGAGGAGCTGAAGGAGGGAAAGCATATAATGAAGTGGACGAAGATACAAATCACGAAGAGGAAGATGATTGCGAATCGAAGGAAACCAGACTAACGCTGATGGAAGAGGTTTTATTATTGGGTCTCAAAGATAGAGAGGTAAAATATAATTATAAAACAGGCTTGGTATTCTGGTGAAATAGTCCGTCATTCATTTACAGCAGTGGTTTATTGCTTGAATATGCTGACTTTCACTTTGTCTTTGAATAGCCAAAACTAGGCCTAACGTCCGTGCACATTGACTCGCCACCTTCGTTAACTCGCCACTCACCTGTCACTTACTCCCCAAAATCGTCCTCTAAAAATTATCTGCATCGCTTCAGACTTTGTTGTGGCTACAGTGAATAGGTCAAAAAATATTCTTCCGCCGTTGGAAGTCTCTTGTAAGATCCGGCGCATGAATAAGAGTGGGGTGCGATCAAAGTTTAACTAGCACACACACTCCTGCAATAGCCGGTGGATGGAGCTCGGGCGACAAAGACGAGACTTCCCTACTCAACAATAGTTGTAGCCCAATATGATGACGGAAGTTGACAAAATTTGCTATCGAGATGAAGATTAAAATATACTGATCAAGCTGGTACCATTTTAAAAGAGGGGGTGGTGTGATCTAAAAAAATAGAAGGGGGTGGCGCTTTAACGTAGAACTCTCTACAAGAAGGTGGCGAGTCCACGTAGATCTGGCACACGTGTTGTGTGTATGTATGACGTGCCTGTGTGGTGTGCGCATGCGCGCAGTATTGGATTTGTAACTACAGGTAGAGATCGATGGGCGCGACTCAACAGCAGCCACCTATTTTGTCGCCTTCCCGGAAGTACGTATATAGTGACGTCATTCTCTTTAAAATGGAGCATTTTCATGAATCATGCTTTTGAGATATTTTAGGGGATACATTGATGTTTTCATATTAAATCAAGATTTTGGCAAGAATAAAGTTTAATTTAGCAGTGTAGGAAGTTTAGGCCGTCGGGTGGCGACTCGATGCGCATGGACGTGTAAGTACTAATAGTAATAGCCTACAAATCCCTAGGCCTACATGTATACACAGCGCTGTCGCTTTCCGACAGCGCTGTATGATGATGATCAGATGATGGGGAAGCCCTATGTCTGCGCACCTAAAGTTTTGACCTGAAATTCACACGAATTTCTTAAATATTTTTCTAAAGCTTAATTTTATATTATTCCTGATATTCTAAAGAGTAAGTTTGCAAAAATTCTTGTCAAAATTGGAACAAGAACAATGCCATTTACACAAGAAACGGCGGCCGTGTCATTTCAACATTGAAAAAACAATGGTGCCCATGTCCATGATGTCTGCGCACTAATTCAGTTTACACGCAGTTCGGGAGTTTTTACGTGAACGACAACAGTTTGAGGCTTGTGAATAAATTTCCTTTTTTTTTTTTAAATATTTTGACTCGTTTTTTGCATGAATACCTGTCGCTATGATAAAGATGAAATGTTTGTGTTCGTTGCATGTTTTGTTTTATTAGAATCGCGCAGTTACTTTTCCGTGTACGCCATAGGGACCGAATTTTTGAGGACAAAACTCTTTTGGGGAGATGTCAGCGCCCGCGGCGACCAGGAAATGTACACAATGACTCCGATAGCTCGTTTCGCGAGAATCAACAGTAAATTGCGGATTTCATTTTTGTAAATATCTTTTCCAACATTGGTGAGTTGAATTTATTGTATTTCTTGGATATTTTGGGGTCGGTTTTTGAAAATTAAATGCCGATTTTGAGTGAATATTGGTGACTTTTGTGCAGTGGTGTTTTAAAAAGATGAGGTGTATGACTGCCTACATTATACACACGAAGTATAGGAATGTAGCTATGAGTGATACACCTCATCTTTTTGTTTTGTCCTCAAAAATTCGGTCCCTATGGCGTACACGGAAAAGTTCCGATTTTCTGTGTGCGCGATCGTAAAGATCGATGTGCCCTTGCGATCCCGAGATTCTTCGTGGACAAAAATTATATTGGCCGATTTTAGTCTAAGACATCGGCAGTTTGTAAACAACACGCGATCGCGAAACAAATCGGCGGGGATTTCTCCGGTTTTGGACAAGATTTTGACTTTGGATTTTGCTGTAAATATCAAAAGTTCTTCCTAACGGCCATTTGAGGTAGGAGTGAGATTTTTAAGGGCTGAATTTGAAAGCAAGCATTTAAAATATTTATCTTATTTTCCCCCATACCTTTAGTACATGCGACAGAAAATACCAACTATTTTACAGTAATGTACCCGTGAGTGCTCATAGCTACATTCCTATACTTCGTGCGTATAATGTAGGCAGTCATACACCTCAACTTTTTAAAACACCACTGCACAAAAGTCACAAACATTCACTCAAAATTGGAATTTAATTTACAAAAACCGACCACTAAATATCCAAGAAATACAATAAATTCAACTCACCGATGTTGGAAAAGATATTTCCAAAAATCAAATCCGTAATTTACTGTTGATTCTCGCGAAACGAGCTATCGGAGTCATTGTGTACATTTCCTGGTCGCCGCGGGCGCTGACATCTCCCCAAAAGAGTTTTGTCCTTAAAAATTCGGTCTCTATGTGGCATACACGGAAAGTCCCGATTTTCTGTGTGCGCGATCGTAAAGATCGATGTGCGCTTGCGATCCCGAGTTTCTTCATGGACAAAAATTTTATTGGCCGATTTTAGTCTAAGACATCGGCAGTATGTAAACAACACGCGATCGCGAAACAAATCGGCGGGGATTTCTCCGGTTTTGGACAAGATTTTGACTTTGGATTTTGCTGAAAATATCAAAAGTTCTTCCTAACGGCCATTTGAGGTAGGAGTGAGATTTTTAAGGGCTGAATTTGAAAGCAAGTAATTAAAATATCTTATTTTCCCCCCATACCTTTACTACACGCGACAGAAAATACCAACTATTTTTGCATATTGGATTCGTAGTGGTCAATATGACCACTATTCGTGGTGTGGCCCACTCACGGGTACATTTCTGTAAGATAGTTGGTATTTTCTGTCGCATGTACTAAAGGTATGGGGGAAAAAATAAGATAAATATTTCAAATACTTGCTTTCAAATTCAGCCCTTAAAAATCTCACTCCTACCTCAAATGACCGTTAGGAAGAACTTTTGATATTTTCAGCAAAATCCAAAGTCAAAATCTTGTCCAAAACCGGAGAAATCCGCGCCGATTTGTTTCGCGATCGCGTGTTGTTTACAAACTGCCGATGTCTTAGACTAAAATCGGCCAATACAATTTTTGTCCACGAAGAAACTCGGGATCGCAAGCGCACATCGATCTTTACGATCGCGCACACAGAAAATCGGAACTTTTCCGTGTACGCCATAGGGACCGATTCCTATACTTCGTGTGTATAATGTAGGCAGTCATACACCTCATCTTTTTAAAACACCACTGCACAAAAGTCACCAATATTCACTCAAAATCGGCATTTAATTTTCAAAAACCGACCCCAAAATATCCAAGAAATACAATAAATTCAACTCACCAATGTTGGAAAAGATATTTACAAAAATGAAATCCGTAATTTACTGTTGATTCTCGCGAAACGAGCTATCGGAGTCATTGTGTACATTTCCTGGTCGCCGCGGGCGCTGACATCTCCCCAAAAGAGTTTTGTCCTCAAAAATTCGGTCCCTATGGCGTACACGGAAAAGTTCTGATTTTCTGTGTGCGCGATCGTAAAGATCGATGTGCCCTTGCGATCCCGAGTTTCTTCGTGGACAAAAATTATATTGGCCGATTTTAGTCTAAGACATCGGCAGTTTGTAAACAACACGCGATCGCGAAACAAATCAGCGGGGATTTCTCCGGTTTTGGACAAGATTTTGACTTTGGATTTTGCTGTAAATATCAAAAGTTCTTCCTAACGGCCATTTGAGGTAGGAGTGAGATTTTTAAGGGCTGAATTTGAAAGCAAGCATTTAAAATATTTATCTTATTTTCCCCCATACCTTTAGTACATGCGACAGAAAATACCAACTATTTTACAGTAATGTACCCGGCCATTTGAGGTAGGAGTGAGATTTTTAAGGGCTGAATTTGAAAGCAAGTATTTAAAATATTTATCTTATTTTCCCCCATACCTTTAGTACATGCGACAGAAAATACCAACTATTTTACAGTAATGTACCTGTGAGTGCCTCAAATGGCCGTTAGGAAGAACTTTTGATATTTTCAGCAAAATCCAAAGTCAAAATCTTGTCCAAAACCGGAGAAATCCCCGCCGATTTGTTTCGCGATCGCGTGTTGTTTACATACTGCCGATGTCTTAGACTAAAATCGGCCAATAAAATTTTGTCCACGTAGAAACTCGGGATCGCAAGCGCACAGCGATCTTTACGATTGCGCACACAGAAAATCAGGACTTTCCGTGTATGCCACATAGGGACCGAATTTTTAAGGACAAAACTCCTTTGGGGAGATGTCAGCGCCGCGGCGACCAGGAAATGTACACAATGACTCCGATAGCTCGTTTCGCGAGAATCAACAGTAAATTACGGATTTGATTTTTGGAAATATCTTTTCCAACATCGGTGAGTTGAATTTATTGTATTTCTTGGATATTTAGTGGTCGGTTTTTGTAAATTAAATGCCGATTTTGAGTGAATGTTTGTGACTTTTGTGCAGTGGTGTTTTAAAAAGTTGAGGTGTATGACTGCCTACATTATACACACGAAGTGTAGGAATGTAGCTATGAGTGGTCAAACGATCATCATGCGCGCACGCGAATAAATTGTAAGAAATTCCCCCAAAATCGTAGCTCACTGCATGACAAGCCCATATCTATGCCTCTCACATGCATAGGCGATTCACTGCGGCGCGATTATTCAATGACTCATCGATAGATAACGAACTCAACTCCCCTAAAATACACAGATTCTGACACATCTCACTACATCACCCACTCAAACTATGCAAGAACAAGGTAAGTAGCGATAAAAATGCCTAAAATTGCATACATACCGCCATTTTTTTTTGTCCTTCAGGGAAAAAATCCACGGTTTGGTGGGATGTATAGGGCATCCCCTGAACGGTAAACTCGCAGACATTCAGAATACATTGATAAACATAGGGGGACCAATCACAGAAAGAAAAAATCTCAGATTCATTCGCCTGTCATTCGCTTAACACAGGCGGTATCGGAAGTGTGTGCATGCATAGCGGGCCGAATCGCGCATTGACTAACTGTGCACTTGCGCGATAGCGCCATCTAGCGCCCGTGGTTGTGCCTAGCTTGGCTTATATCAATCTGTCTGGTACATGCCTACGTAGACCGAATATTCTGTCTCCAGTACGTTAGCCTCTTATTGTATCCCCCGGCAGTATGCCGGAGGATACTTTGGATTCAGCAGCGTTTCGCCGCCGCCGCCGCCGCGTCACATTCTTGTGTGCGCTCTAGCGGTCACATTTCTCGACGAATTTCTTTCAGACTTCCTGTGGACGTGTATCTTGGTAAAATCTGGACCCCTATAGTTTCTGGTGATGCTGCCCCCAGTGTTCCGTCTTTTATAGGGTAAAAGGCCATATTTTTGAGGATTTTTAGTTTGTGTGCGCTCTAGCGGTCACACTTCTCAACGGATTTTGTTCAAATTTTGTATGAAGGTGTCTCTTGGTAAAATCTGGAACCCTATAGATTTTGGTGATGCTGCCCCCAGTGTTCCGTCTTTTATAGGGTCAAAGGTCATATTTTGATAGATGTCTTGTGTGTACTCTTGTGTGCGCTCTGGCGGTCACATTTCTCAACGGATTTCGATCAAATTTTGCATGAAGGTGTCTCTTGGTGTAATTTAAAAACCTATAGTGTTTGGTGATGCTGCCACCAGTGTTCCATCTTTTATAGGGTCAAAGGTCATACTTCAGGGCATGGCGTGAGTGCACTCTGCAGGCCACATTTCTCAACGGATTTTGTTCAAATTTTGTATGGAGATGTATCTTGGTATAATCTACACATGTTTAATTTTTGGTGATGCTGCCCTCATTGTTCCGTCCTTTATAGGGTCAAAGGTCATTTTTCCATTTCTTGCACTCTTACTTCTGCATTTCTCGACAGATTTCGTTCAAATTTTGCATGAAGGTGTCCCTTGGTGTAATCTAAAAATCTGTACTTTTTGGTGATGCTGCCACCAGTGTCCCGTCTTTTATAGGGTCAAAGGTCATACTTCAAGGGATGGCGTGAGTTCACTCTGCAGGCCACATTTCTTGATGGATTTCTTTCAATGTTTGTTTAGTGTTAAAGAAATAACCGTTTTGAAATCAATGTGCACGAGTTCGTAATGAATTTATCGTATTTTTTCCTTCATAATCATTTTGCCTTGTACGAGACTAGAAGCTCGGGTAACGGTTTGAATACGGCTGCAGGATTTTCGAACAGAGAAGACCTTGGACCCTGAATTACATGAAAAAGGAGCATTAAATGGATCATAAAGTCAAATTGGTATGTTGAACAGATTAAGTATATGAATTAGAGCCTAGGCCTTATCGCATCAGCAAGCAATGGTCATATTGACCATTAGGATCATATACATGTGTGTATACTGGGTATTGGGGATACAGATGTAATTTTGTTTGAAATGGAGGTTTTTGTGGGCAAACTGATACTTAAGTATCATTCTTTAGATTTTAAGTTATCAGTTCGTTAAGATACAAAATGTAGAAAATTATAAAAACTTACATTTACAGCCCTCTTTTTGGTACTTGTTACCCACACCTCCATACGGATGACGACTGCTCTCAATATGTTGCGCACTAGTGAGGCCGCTCTACATGGTTACGCACCGTAGATACGTACGCAGAATGTTACGCACACAAGCTATTCTACGAAGACCTGGAAGGGCCAAACTGACGACGTAAAAAAATAAAAAATATTACGTATGTAGGTAATATTTTTAATTTTTTTACGTCGTCAGTTTGGCCCTTTCAGGTCTTCGTAGGAGATCGCGCCGGTACTACTACGAGCGCTGAGGGCTCCCTTCATCATAATCGTGAAAAATACAAACTGGATGCTGACGGGACAGTCTCGATAGCAGTTATCGACAAAAAGGACCCAAAATTTCAGGAAACCCTCTTCAAAGGTCACAAAACAACCTGGTAAGTTTTAATCATCCATTATTCAACATAAGTATTTGGATTTAAGTAAACTGCAATATATGAGTTTCAATTAAATATAGCCAAAAATGCACAGTGATGCAGTTTAGGTATGGGATGTGTGTTGGCTGCGTTACTACACAGTCGGCAATGGCGTGTACCTATGAGTGGGCCTTATGATTATTTTAAAAAAAATACAGAGGAAAAATTATTTTTTCCTACTGTTCCAGCAGGCACAACGCCATAGACAAATTTTGCACAGCAAAGTGATAGGCCGGCTTCTGTCTCCAAGTAGTAGCCGACCCTACCCAAATAAGAGGCTAACGTACTGGAGACAGAATATTCGGTGTAATGCCTACGGAGCTATACACGGCGTCCTATTATGGCGCCTGTCGGACGAGCAGCTGAGCCGCATTAGTCAGCATTAGTCTAGTTCTAGACGTTTTTAATTATTTTGTCCGTAAAGCCATGAAGCTATAGTAGCTATACAAACCCCGTGTGTACGTGTGTGCGCACCCAGCGTAGAACGGTTCGAAGTCCACCAATTCACTCTCCTCACAAATTCACCTTCCCCCGAAATTTCGGGTTTGTATAGCTCATTCGGGTCTGTCCATGAAGTTGGGGCTAAAAGTGTGACATGAGGGTCAAAATTTCAAAATTCCACAATGGCTTTTGTTGTAACATTTTTAAGTTGCCCATGTCCCATAGTTTTTGAGAAAAAAAAAAAAAAATGCTTCGTAAGTTCTGGTAACAACAAATTCACATTCACTAATGGAGCATTCAAGTAAAAATACCGCCTCTACATGGACACCACTTCAAGTTAGATACACACCTGTGTGTTTTTATTTGTCATAATTTTTCATGTTTTCTTAGTGTGGAGGTATTCTTGGGATGGTGTCACTGTAGAACAAACTCAGAAGTTTTGTTTTCAAATAATAATATAATTATAACACACCAAATTTGACGTTTTGTTGAACTTTATTTTCAACCCACAACAGAGTGGAATTAAATTGTTGGCAAGTAATTTAGCAATTGAATATTTGAATGCATTTCAAACATTTAACATAACTAGAACAATGAAAATGCCCAAGGAACAATATATAAACAGTATACTGGCAGATACTTTCATGATTCGTAGCAGCAAAACACTTTGATTGCTTGGTACCGCCTCTACATGGACACTGTGTCCATGTAGAGGCGGTACCCGATTAGTATGTATGTTTACTCTCTTATTGGAACCTTTAAATTTCTGTCTCTACAAGTTGAGTATAATTCATTCACAGAATATAAATGAACATTGTATGCAATTAATTGTTTATGCAATAAAAATACACACACTATCCCACTGACACATTATATTACTTGGTACCGCCTCTACATGGACACCGTACCCAATTAGTATGTATGTTTACTCTCTTTTTGGAACCGTTAAATTTCTGTCTCAGTGGACTTTCAGAAAAAGATAACTGCCGTTGGCGCGGTCAAAATCGGCCATAGTTCAGAGATATTACGGATTTATTCTCAACGTTCTGCAAAGCGCCCTCATAGGCAAAAAATAACAATTTCTGTTAAAATAATTGTAAAAATAAAAACAAACCATTATTTTTGTGAAATAAAAGATATGAAAATTTCATGGAGATCTGCCAATGAATTACAGAGATTTGATAAAATTTTTTGTGATTTAGGGTGGGGTCAAAATTGTAATTGGGGGGGGGGGGGTCCCCAATAAATCGAAAATACATGATTAAAATATTAATGTTTCAAGAACGCAACGAAATTGAACTTGAACAGTTTGGGGGTTTGATTGTGTACCCCAAACGAAAAAAAGATCATATTATGAAAAAAAGATCATCTTATTTGGACCACAAACAAAGTTTTTGCAAATCTATGTAGGCCTAATAAATTAATACCCCAATTAGCCATAACTCGGCCATGATTATCTCCATATCTTGAGAAAAATTTTGTTGTATAAATTTTTATTTTATTGAGAATGGGAATTTGGTGAGGGGGGGGGGGGGGGTCTTGCCCCTTTTCCCATTGGACATAAATTATCATAAATAATTTTCTAGACAAAATTTCAAAATTCCGAGTAGAGTTCAATGAACCTCATGAAAGTCTTTCAGATGGAAAAAAAAATATCTAAATCGCTCAATAAATGAGGAAGAAGCAGCAATTTTTGTGATTTTTGAATAAATATCGCATAAATTAGCATAATTAATTTTGTAGACCAAATTTCAAAATTCCGTGTAGAAGTTCACTGAACCTCATGAAAGTCTTTGAGATGGAACAAAAAAAATTGAAATCGGTCTATAAATGAGGAAGGAGAAGCAATTTGTGATTTTTGAATAAATATCGCATAAATTAGCATAACTAATTTTGTAGACAAAATTTCAAAATTCCGTGTAGAAGTTCACTGAACCTCATGAAAGTCTTTCAGATGGAACAAAAAAAATCGAAATTGGTCAATAAATGAGGAAGGAAAAGCAATTTTTGTGATTTTTGAGAAATGCACATAAATTAGCATATTTAATGAGTTTCAAAAATTCTGTGTAGAAGTTTCGAATCCCCCACCTAGTGCTATCATATAAAGCAAACGGAATTAAAATCGGGTAAGAAATGGCGAAGAAGAAGCATTTTGAAATTGTGGACGGACGACAGACGAAGGACGGACGGACGGACGGACGAAGGACGACGGACGACGGACGCCTCGCCACGGCATAAGCTCATCTGGCCCATTCGGGCCGGATGAGCTAATAAATAACAAAATACAAGATAATAAGGTGAGAAGAAAATAAGATAAGAAACAAAGTAGTCCCTTATGTGTCAATAATAAATAAGATGAAATAAGAACATAATAATTTAATGAAAATACAGTGAAAGAAAATAAATGAGAATATAAAATAAGAAGAAAAACAACAATGGAATGAATAGAAAATAAGAAAATAAAAAAAAATTACAATTATTAAGAAAAAAAAAACAATTGAATGAATCCATTAATTTGCAAACATGCTCTGAAAAAAAGTTTTTTTATGAGATAATAAATAAATAAATGTAATGCCTAATAAAATAAACATTCAGCAAAGGAGACTTATTTCTCAATTTTCCCATCAAACTGGAGTATTTAGGCCTACTCACAACTTTTCTCAGAGCTTACAAGTTTCCATTCACAAAAGAAATTTGCCAAATAAGGACTACCGGTATTTGACCAATCAGGAAGCGGCATTTAGATCACGTGATCCAGAAAAAAATGGACTGGCGATATTCAACCAATCAGGAAGCGGTATTTAGATCACGTGTCGAAGAATGACTGAAAACTCCATTTTGATCACATAAAGTAGAACTTTTACAATCTAAATTAATCGCAAATATGTGATCAGTATTTATCAGAAAAATATGTATTTTGACATCTTGGAATATTTTAAAAGCCATCAAAACACATTCTGGCAAAGAAAAACGATGGAAAATGGGTGAAATCACGGATCACATTTACGGGATATTGGCACCACACACGCAAATTCGTGTCATCACATACGACATGCGAAGAGTATAAGTACAACTTGCGAATATTCGACATGCGATATTGCGAAGAGTATTTAACAATTTGCGAACCCAAATAATTGAATAAAAATTTCACAAGATTTTCATTATGAATCACTTGACAACTTAAGCATATTTTAAAAATAAATTTTAATTTTCTTCAGAGTAATAATGATGATTTTGACGACGTAAAAATAAGCCTCAATTCAACTTCCGTAAACACTACCGTTGCTCTTGCCGTCAGGATTTTTTTTTTGTGAACTTTCCTGTGACGTAATTCGAGGTCAAAATACCACCAAAATATCGGAAAAAATAACATTTTTATTACATAAATATTATCAGAATAATTCTTGTTAGTCAAAAGTGGTGTTCTCGGTATCTGCAAGATGAAAATCTCTCCAAAAAAAAGGGATTGAACGAGACCCTCTCAACCCGGAAGTGATGTTGTGTTTCTGGCAAATGGTTATCAAACGGTACGATGATTCATAAAAATCATGCAAGAAAAACATGATTTTATGGCACAAATGCGCTTTATTTGCAGACAATCGACATTTCAATGTGGAAAGCAAGTCTTCATTTACGGTAAAATGATTTTTTTTTTATTGAATTACTCATTGAAAACGATTTTTATCAAACATTTCTTAAGACGTGTATGGTCAGAACAGTGTAGCCCCCAGTACCGTTGGACGGGGTGTCCAGTACCGTCGGGCGGGGTGTCCAATACGGTATGTATTCGTGACAATCGGACTACTATTAGTACTAAGCAATTTTTAAATGATTTTTTGAAGCTGCCGATAATGTCAAGCAACATATTATTAAGCAAAAATAATGAACAGCACAATAAAGAACCGTTACAGATCGCCGAATAACCCATAAATAACAGTCAAATTTGCGTACCGATGCGTTATTATTTACCGATTCAACATGAAGACGCCATGTTGAAAATGAGATCTCCACTCGTCGCACCATGGAAACCGGGCGAAACTAGCTTATTCACGTAAACCACGGTGACTCATCAATATTTCGACGGACCGATCCATTCTGATACGGGTGGGATTTTTTCGTTTGCTTGGTTTGATTTTACCGATTATTCATAAAACCGCATGGACACCGCGTGGGCAGCTAATATTACTGAAGGATGATACTCAAAAATGTTTGATCATATTCTGATTTTCTTTATCAAATATTACTGGCAAGATAATTCTCTTGTTATGGAGCCTAAGATATATGATTACCACTTTCTCATAAATGAACCATCAGATGACATTACCGCCACTACCTATTCATTATTAGTGGACACCGCCCGTAGAGTCGGTAGTGCCAACTTTGCCAAGTCTGCTATAAAAAATGTGCAACGAATCCGCCCTGTTTCTACTTTATTTACATACAAATGAAGTTAAAGTGTAGCTTGCTTATCATTAGTGGAATCAGTTTTTTATTTTATTTCTGGAAATAAAGTAGTAAAATTATTTGTTTTCATGTCACATTTTTTCAGCAAAAATTGATGATGGACACCAACATTTATAGTCATTTTTTTCAAACAAGGGATCAGCATGTGTTTTGATTATTCACACACAGAAACATTATAATTATGTGTTCTATTTAAAAACCTCCAACATTGCTAATTGTTTGCTTTACACCGAGTATACATGTTTATATACCCATCAGCTGTGAATTTCTGTGAAGATCCCAACTTCGTGGACAGACCCATATAGCTTCATGGTTTTACGGACAAAATAATTAAAAACGTCTAGAACTAGACTAGTGCTGACTTCGCGCCGGCTCACCTGCTCGAGAGAATTAGAGGTCATCGTTTGTCATGATAATGACAATTCTTACAGCAACATGCGGAAGGTAAGCTGAATCCTATCCCCGCTGCCGAATTTTTGTAGATAAGTTTTGAGATTTTGTGTCGATTGATATCTTTAGATTTTAAATATGACCAGAACCACCACAGCAAATACCGAGGGTGGTTTGCAAGGTTCACCGTGCGTGGGAATGGGTGATTATGATGCATAGGATTTTTGTGTTGACATCATCCGACAGGCGCCATAATAGGACGCCGTGTATAGCTCCGTAGGCATGTACCAGATTGATAAGCCAAGGAGCTCGTATAGCTAGCGTCGTCTGCCATGTCTGCCCACAGTAGCTGTACTATCACCTCTGCCGTTTGCGAGACAGCCTGACCAACGAACAGCCTGACCCTGGATAACCCGACCACCTATCCTAGACAGCTCGACCCGGTCGAGTTATCTAGGGTGGGGTGCCTCGCCGGACAACTCGACCCACTTTTTGTTTCTCAATTTTTATTGTCGAAGGAAAGATTTTATTAGGGATTTTATGAGAGGTGAAAAGGGAAGCGTCTTGTTTCTTGAAAAGAATAGGGGCAATTATAAGATTGGAAAAGGCTCGTGTTATAAATATAAACGATACTTATAGAAGGGGAAGGGGCACTTACAAAGGAAAAGGGACAGTTGTCAAAGAAGAAGGGGCACCTCTCAAATTGTAATAGCCTTTGGCAATTATCAATGGTACGTGGAACGGGCTGGAATATAAAGAAAAGGGGGCACTTATCTGAACACAACGGAACAATTTTCTATGTAAAAGGAGGAACTTCTAGGATACCCAATTTCCTGAAATACTGGGGAGTGGGGACACTGTACCCCCCCCCCCCCAAAGTGCCGGATTTTAAATAATCCTGAACATTTCTCTAAAGAGTTGATGCATCATTTTTAATCCAGAAAGAAGACTCATGAACTTGTAGAAGATTAATTGTAGTGATTAATAAGAAGGGCAGTCCCGGGCGGTTTGGTGACTAAAATGTTAAGCATTAGAGGAATATTAAAGAAATTCTTGTTCATTTTCAGGTCAAATCTTAGACGAATCCGGGCTAACTCGGTACTAGGGCCAAATCGGCACTACCAGAAATGCGCAGCTAAGTTAGCCCGGAGGGTTTTAATCGATCATGAAATACCAATTTGTAAGTTTTCGTTTTGATTACTAGCTAAGAATATGTTTAACCATTTTTTTATAGAATTGTTTGAAATACTCGTTTTGAAGATATTCTTGAGCTAACATTGTATAAAAGTGACATTCTAGACAGTTTAATCACATGGCACAGCTTGCAATCGCTGTGCGTAGCATGCATGTGTTTCGTACAGTATTCGGAGTCGGAGACACCTTTTGCAAAACTGCATATTAATGCAAAACTCCTCGGTCAATAAAAAGGTTTATCCATGAATTTGTGGAACTAATATAACTAATGATTTGTCGATTTCAGTATGTTTCAGCCATGATTAATATTTACAGAGTTTTGCAGTAATTCCTTCATCAAAATAATGTATGTCTCCAGATATGAGTCTGATTACCAAACACAGTGCATGCAACGCATGGTGATTGCTAGCTGTTATTAAATCGGAGCTGCCAACCAATACAGATTTTCCGTAATTTTTACGGAATTCAAACAACAAATACGGAAGTACGGATTTCCCCTCTACAATAACGGATATGAAGAAATCTGGTTATGCACTATTCGTCCTATACGTTGCGCAAATGTATTTGTTATAAACTTTCACACTCATATTGTATTATTTTTGCTGTTCCTGGAACTCCGCACTGTGTATGTAGATATAGTTTGGAAGGTGTATTTTTTCATGAATGCTCTTAAAATATAATTTAAATATTTTTCTATTCGTTTCTCTGTCTTTATTAGGGCTACACATCATTCTGGAATGACTGCATATCATCAGGTTTGAGGGGCTGTATGCTAATAGAACTGGGTTTGCGAGGGAGGGTAGAACTAGAAAAGACTGGTATGAGGAGGCGGAGCTTACTCAATAGGAAAGTTTTGCTGAAAAATGATGCTCCTACTGGTGATGTGTTACTCGACGAGGCACTCAGACATATAAAAGAGACTGAGCCACCAGAGACGGTGCAGAACTGGATAGAACTGCTCAGTGGTAAGTGAAATAACCACATGTAGAGTTCATTCTTTATTACTCACCTATATTTCGTTTGTCATTTTCTTCATTTTATGTATCCAGCCTCCTTTTCAGGCATATGTTTACCATTGATCGAAATTGAGTCAAGTATGGCTTTTTCAGCATCCCTAGGGATGTGTTTGGAGTACCAAAGCAATTTTGCAGGTTATGCAGTATGACCATTTACATGGATGTATGAATTAATTTTTATATAATACATGATTCAGTTGAATTTCATGGGTGCACATCTTGTATTAAAACAAAATGAAATGTTTCCAAAGAATAATTGTCTACAATGTTCAATTATTCATGTCATCAAATGGCTAGTTTTTTCGAATTTAAGAGATGGGTATCGAGAGCTTTTTTAAAAGACTCTGTGGTGCCATTCCATACCTTGGGAGCAGCCACTTGGAATGAACGAGGTCCCCAGGAGTTACGCGCTCTGTGTTCTAGAAGCAGATACTTGTCTGCACAGCGTATGTTTTCTCTTGCTGGGACATAGCTTTGTCAGATGACACAAATGCAATGGAGAACTGCCGTTTATTGCCTTGTACACGAGCAAACTGATTTTGTACTTGGGCGCGGATCCAGGGGGGGGGGGTGCGCAAGGGGCGTGTGCCCCCCCCCCCCCCCCCCCGTTTTGTCTGACAAAAAAAAAGGGGGGTCTTAATTTCCAGGGAAGTATGCCCCCGGACCCCTAGATGGTCGTTTGGCTTCGTCAAATGGAGGGTTCCTCAGTGTGCGCCCCCCCCCCCTTTCTGAAAATCCTGTATCCACCCCTGGTACTCTATCCTCTGTTCAATGCATAGCCAATTAAGCTTTTTCAGAAGAGAGCTGATGCTTATGCTCTTTCTGGACATGGTGACTACTCTGGCTGCATTGTTCTATAGATGTGGAAGTCAATATATTTGTGGTTATTCATATTATACCATGTCTAGCCTGGATGTGATGTATGCATACACTAATAGTTCTGCAATACGGTTAGTGATGTAGTTTGCGGATCAAGCCGATGTTTCTGAAAGCCAGGAAAGCTGCTCGGGATACAGCCAAGATGTGGTTTTCCATAGAGAGGTTAGAGTCAAAGATGATTCCAAGACTCCTGACACAGTATCTGATGGAGGGATGATGTATCCACCCACTCTGATCCCAGTAATGTTTATCTTTGATCTTTGATGCTTAGACCCAATGATCATAAACTCTGTCTTCCCTTCATTAAGCTTCAGGAAATTTGAAGTCATTCACTGGTGAAGCTCATTAACACAAGTCTCAATACACTGTACTGCTTGGATCAATTCAGAATGGACAGGATTCACTGATTAATTTGAGTATCATCAGTTTAACAGTGATCCTTTTTGGGGTAGTCACAAACATACATTATAAGTACGAGCATAGCTCTAAGCCTATGCTTTTCACGAAATTACTCCTGTACGGAGCTAATGACAAGATAATGTACATCTGCCTACTGATACATGCATGTTGATTTCGCCTTGGTTTCCAAGCAGGTCAATTCCACAGTAACAGAAGGACAATCACACACAAACTGTATCTAAATGTCCTTCCGTTACCGTGGAATTAACCTGCAGTAAACTTGTCTTAAAAGTGTACCAAAAAGGAGAAAGTGAGGGTTTATAAAAAGAAATCAACAAGTGCAAAAAGTTTTTGTTATTATTTATTCAAATAAAAGCAGAAAATCATCCACATGAACTCATAAACAAGTAAACTTGTAACCTCTGACAGGATTGCATTTATGTGGGAATACCAAAGCCATTCACTTTTACTATAGCCATGATCACCAGCTGTGACATCACAGGTAGAGGACCCGTTTTCTATGTGCAAATCCATGTATTATATATAGGGGTGGGAGTTTCGGGTATTTTTTCAATTCGGGAACCCAACGATTTTTCGGGCGGGTTCCCGGTTACCCGAAAATCATATAACACAAATTACAAGCTTATATTTACCCGTAATAAGCTATTACTACTGGGAAAAACTCGAAAGCACATCACTGCAGTGGGGCGCTACATGGATATTTACATGTAGATATTGAATGGCTGGTCGACATTATCTACCGCCTTGTCATGTTACATACATGAGTAATCATTAAATACTTATTTTCGGGAAACGGGCATGTAATATTTTGACCCGGGACCCGATGCTCTCGGGCGGGACCCGGGTACCCGGTTTTTAGTCCCAGCACTAATTATATACATGTACGTCCTCTAGTTTTTGGTGGAGTTTACTCGCATATTTCACCAATCTGAACTTGTTTTTTTGGTTGGATGCCACTTAATCTTTCTTTTGATATATTAATATTTGGGATCGTCTTTGGATGTCTACTTTCATAGATATTTTGCAGTGTACATGTAGATGCATGGTTTGAACTAGCAAGACAAACAAAAACTTGCTGAAAATCACATTCATAGAAAATCCCAATTCTTGTTTGTTCATACATACAGACCATGTGTTATTCATGTGGGTCAGGACTTACTGTGAGATAGATATTATCTTTAATTGCTTATTAATCAACTATCAAACATTTTCTACCAAAATTTTAAATCATATTTTATTCCTTTGTAGTCTCAAACATGCAGTGTTAGTTTTGTTTTATTCTGTAAAACTTTATTTTCAGTGAATTTCCAATGTCATGTTACCTTTCAGAGTAGATCCATTTCAATCAACTATTGTATTTGATATTGTCCTTCAGGGGAAACATGGAATCCAATGAAACTACGCTACCAGCTACGGAATGTCCGAGAAAGACTGGCCAAGAACCTGGTGGACAAGGGTGTGCTGACCACAGAGAAACAAAACTTTGTTCTCTTTGACATGACTACACATCCTGTAATAGACAGCGGAATCAAGCAGCGCATCATCAAGAAAGTTCAGGAGTCGGTGCTGAACCGGTGGCCTAACAACCCTCTCAGGCTTGAAAGACGCATGCTCTCCCTCCTATACCTTGCTCACTCGTCAGACGTCCTAGAAAATGCTTTTGCTCCATTATCAGATGAGGATTATGAGGTAAGAGTGATCTTGCTATCTAGTGTTTTAGTTTAGGGGTCAAATTTAATGTTATTCCTAACCCATTGCTATCTGACACCCCTCCCCATCCCCCAAAGGATCATTACTCTCAAGTCTACAATATGGTAATCTGAAAAAACATTTTTTATGAACAATGTAAATTTTATCAATCATATTCTTGCAGCATTGTTCCTTCTATGTCACTCAACTGAGATTCCTTTAATAGCCTCATAGAATTGTCTAAAGAGATAGTTTTAGCAGATGCTGCAGGATTATGTTAAAGGCCAAGTCCACCCTAATATCAAGTTTATTTGAATAAATAGAGTAAAATTAAACAAGCGTAACAGTGAAAATTTCACTGAAATCGGATGTAAAATAAGAAAGTTACGGCATTTTGAAGTTTTGCATTATTTCATGAAACAGTGATATGCATAACATGGGCGGTATGCAAATGAGTGAACCGATGATGTCATGCTTTCACTTTTCCTTATGTATTTTATTATTTGAAATATCATATATTTCATTTTTTTGCTTCAATAATGTAAAACATGGTTTGACTCCATATGGAACATGTAAAATCATCATTATTGTAACTTATTTTCATACAAGGAAGGGATTCTTTATTATCACATCTATAAAAATTGAAATATTTGAAATTTCATATAATAAAATAAGGAAAAGTGAGTGTGTGACATCATCGGTTCACTCATTTGCATACCGCCCTAGATGTAAAAAAAAACAGTGGACACTTTTGATCATTAATAATTCAAAACTATACATGCTGTCAAACTTAGGTGATAGGCCCCATTTTCCAAATTTGCTGTTATTTGGCGTATTTAAAGCAGAGATGTTTTATTTTTATCTGAAAAGAGGTTGATGGCGGGCTTGGTGATTTATTTTTCGCACATGGTACTCCTAATGCACTGGCGGCAGTTACCTGGCGATTTTTTTTTCAACTTGTGTTTCACTGATACCATCACACTCGTAATAGCTCGCGATAAGCATAAATATCGTCATAAATCCACCGATTTCTTGATTTGTAGCACGTTTTCGGCGACCCTGTTTCTCACAACTCAACTTAAGCGCCGATTGCTTTGAAAAAATGGCACCGATTCCACATTTTTGAGGCAGATTTTTGCTTTTCAGATGAGGTGAATATGACTTGGGCTTTGATGCAATGAGGGACAATTTTCTATGTGTAATGATTTGACATGAGTGGTAGTTTCATTCCCCAGATGATGGGAATTTTAGACCTCGCATCATCACAGTGATAAACCGTTTCGGAAAGGAAATGATTTTCATAACAGGTGCCACGCAAAGATTAAGGAAAATGAAGCTATCTATAAATTTATACAATTCTAATTTCAGACGTGTGTAGTACGCGTGAAAAAAGCGCTATATCCCGGATCGATATCCAGCTATGCGTTGTGTAATAAATTATTGTCATCTGGCCTGGCGCTCTCGATGCTATATTCGCGATGTACAAATTTTGAGTCCACTGCTAGATAAAAGGTTGATGTAGCTGCTTTTTGAGCATAATACTGATTTTTTTTTTCAATCATTGATGGGGGCGACTCATGAGAAAAAGGTCGCCCCCCAAAAAAACCCCCAGGGTTTCCAGCATTTCTTGAGGCGATTTAGGTGTCGACGAAGGCAAAAATTTCCGACGCTGGTGAATTTTTCCTCACTCTAGTTGAATCCTTAACAATGACATGTGCTCAGTGTTTCTGGCATGATAGAGAGAGTGGTCCTTTAAACTGGCCTTTATGTATTATAGCATAATATATGTATTGATGATGAAACAGCTGCTACACAGACCTGAAATGTTAAATGCTAAGCTGAGAAATGTAAACAAAAAGTATGGACTTTGATTTTAGATACTCCTTGTTAGTACATTTACTGGAATACATGTACAAGAAAATCTGTAGAGCCAATTGATTACTAATGTATTATTGGTGTACTTCTCTCCTTATGCCACTCACTATTCATTTGTCAAATGTAATTTGATCCATGCATGAGGACTTTGTGAGGTTTAGTTCAAAGTAGGCCTAGTTCAAGGCAAGACCAAACAGCCGTGAACAATTGACAAAACTTGAGTATTGATTACCTTATGGTGCACTACATGTATTTCTGATCAAAAGTACAGAACGTGTACAGAAAGTGTAGAATGAGATGCATTGCATTACATGTTCTGTACTTGTACATACATTATACAGCTAAAATATTGCTCAATCTTTGAACAAGAAACAGGGCTTTCCTCTATTTTTATTTTGTTTTGTTTTCATTTATTTAATTATTTTGGGGATGGGATTTTGTACACTGCCACTTGTTAGCCTTAAACCCTTCACCACTGCCTCTGTTTGATTGTTTTGTATTGATTATTTTTCTCCAATTGTGAAAAAAAGCCTGTGGATGGCCTGTTTGCACTGTTCAATAAAATTTGGTATTGAAACTTAGTGTATGAGAATATTTTTCTTTCAAACAAAGTATATTTTAACCTGTTTTCTGATTTATGTCATTAACAGCAAACTGCTTTTTAGACAGGAAACAGTACTGTAAAAGATGAATTACGTATATTTTTTTGTTCTTTTTTTCCAAGCCAATATATTTGAAGAAAGAAAATGTTCCTTTAATACTAATTTGTATTTTAATTTGTATTTCAACACTATTGTATTGACATTGTTTTCTCTTTTTGACTATTATCTTTCAGGTGGCTATGGAGAGAGTGAAGACCTTGCTGGATTCAGACCCAGAGGAGCTATGTCAGAAGTCAGGATCTAATGATCTCATGTGGGCTGTCATAGCTGCCTTCATCAAGTGATTCCTGTCCAGATGCCTTCCTCTATTCACACTAGGAACTTATTCACACCATGTATTATGAGCTGAACTGACTGATCCCCTGATTCCTTTCACCTTACTCAGCAGGCATGGATACCTCCAAAATGAAAGCTTGATTTTGCAATTGAAACGGCTTCATTGAATGACTCCTGTCCTAATGCCTTCCTCTGTTCACACCATGAACTATGAGCTGAACTGACTGACTCCCTCCCTGCCTCTCTTTACCTCACTCAGCAGGCATTAATACATTCACATTGAAAACTTGGTAACTTTCGGTGAAAGCCTTCATCAAGTGATTCCTGTCCAAACACCTTCCTCTATTCACACCATGAACTATGAGCTGAACTGACTGTCCTCAACTCAGCAGGCATGAATACCTTCAAAGTGAAAGCTTGGTAGAGTGTTATTGAAAGCTTTCATTAAATCACTCCTGTACTAATGCCTTCCGCTATTCTCACCATGATTTTATTCACATTTACAATGCACTGAAGTGACAGACCCATGCTTCCTTTACCTATACACATTTAAGCAGGCACTGACACCCTTGAAATGGATATGACAATTTTGAAGAAAAAAATTATTTGGTGATTATGCTTTCTTGAGTGGATACAGGGAAAATCTGAAAATACCATGTGCTGTACCAAATGGACTTCATAGATATGCTAGAGATGGCTAAACGGCTGTAAAACTTTGGGCAGCCAGATGTACTTTCAGGCTTCAAGCATTGGCTCTTTGCCACTGGACAACAATCTTCTTACCTAAAAATGTGTATTGTTGATAATGTTGATCCAGAGATCTAATGGAATATTTAGCATGGTTTGTATACTCTGTAGGACATGTCTATTCAACCTGATGTATGTGAGGTTTTATCAAATTGAAATCCTAATTATTGTTTTATTTCTTTGTGGGGGTATGAAATTTGAAAAAAACAATTACAAAACACGACATTATTCCAAAGAGGTATGAAGTAGAATACATAACATTTAGTAAAATTAACATTCACATTGTGCATGTTAATGTCCTTCTACATGTACTTGTGCATAACATAAACAATACACTCAAACCTAAAGTGAGGGGTCATGTGTTGACTGCTGCCATGGGTGCATTGTGAAAACTTTCCACCCTTTTATTGACTTTGATTGACTGGACAGATTGCGAGAGGTCTCCTCTCGTAACCTATTGAAGACAATGGACAATTCATTTTCATTTTAAATGTATTGCCAATTGATTTCTCTTATTTTAGGCTTGTTAGCCCTGGATGAATGGACTTTATCTACAATTTGGATGATGGCATAGTATAAACAATTCTTTTTGATATATTATCTGCTGCAAATACATAAGCTAGCATTGCAGATGTACATGTACATGGTTTTTCTATTTCCTGCATGAAAGGCTTCATTATCCTAAATGTTTGTCGGTGTAGCAAAATGAAATCGGTTGAAGACACCACGTTTCTATGGCAAATATATGATAACGAATGATCGCATGACATGTCAAGTTTAATTTCCTAATATTGATTTTCTTATATTGATTTTCATGAAGTGAAAAAGGGAAAGGAAGGAGTAGCTGCAACTGCAAACATAAATACATGTACATACCTGTACCTGTTTAACAGCTCATTTTTCCAAAAGGTTGTTATTCCATATGTTCATTTTAATATCTGAAGGTTATTGAATTAAAAGGTTTGTTATTCCAGAGGCTTGTATATATAGGAAGATGTGTTATTCCAAAAATGGAAGAGGTTTGTAAATTCTCAAAATGAAATGGGGAACCCAACAAAATTTTCATAATTATGGACCGTTTCATTTTGGAGTTGTGAACTCTGTTTCATTTTCAGAATTATGAATCCTATTTCATTATCAGAATAAGCTCAGATTCATTTTTGGAATTATGAACCCTTTTTATTAAAAAAAATAAGAACCTTTGGAATATTGAACCATCATTTTGGGGAGCTATGAATTTTTGAATGAACCAAATGTTGAAAACAAAATTGTAGTGTTGGAATGTCTTTGCTCAGATTAAACTGTTAGAAAAATGAAGTTAGGAATAAGAATCATCCCTATTACTATTGTACATGTGCTGGTGTAAGCCTTGTGCATGGAGTGGGCCCTACATATATTTTAATATTCACCGCACTGAAAAGATATATCATTTATTTTCATATTTTGGTTTGAAAAATAGACCGTTCCCTATGAGAAGCAGTAGCCGATGATAACCATACTATTGGAATATGGTAGCAAGTGAAGAAGGAGAACGTTAAAAAATCAAATCATATTGAGCACTGTAACAGATTGACATTTGTGAAAGAGACCTGCTATATGTACATATAATATTTTATTCCAATATTTCTTCTGAATACAGTAATATATTATGAATATGATGTAGAGGGGTAAACTTTCATAAGAGATATTGCTTTTTTTATCTTGTATGATTGTTTTGAATAATGTTACAATTATGTCTTTTCATTTTCATATTTTGCCCTGTTGAATAGACGAAAACAGCGTCGGAACTACGTTACAATTTGGTTCCACTTGGCTCATTTTAGATACATGTATGTTCCTGTGGAGGTTATTTTGATTTTCTTCTTTTTTTTCCAGATTTATTTTTATAACTGAATCTTGTGAAGTACTTAGAACAAGCGTGCAACATAATTTTTTTTTTAATAGATTATATTGTAATAATTGTTCTGCTTTTCCTTCTTCTGTTCCTTTTCTCATTTCCTTCAACATCTCCTCTTTCTTATATTTCTTGTTCTTCTTTGCCTTGTCATTCTTATCTCCATGGTTCTTTCTCTTTTACTCTCTTTCCCTGTCAATCTAGTTTGAGATTTTTTGTGTTCCTATTTTATTTTCTTTATTTTCCTCATTTATGTTCTAATTTTGATATTCTTTTTATTTATTTTTTTTCCCACTATGGAAACATGTTACGATTTATGTGAATATTAAAGAAGTTTTGTCGCTTTATGTTTTGTAAATTAGGGAGTATCAGGTAATATATATATTTTTTAGTGTGTTCGCCACGATTTTGTTTTTAATTTTGAAATTGTAGTCAAACGTTCTGGTCTGCATGCTTGGCAAGATATATTGTGGATGAAGTTGAAAGTATAGATCTTGAGCCTTGTCTGGCTACAGATGGAATGGATGCCAGCAATGTACAATTTAAAAAAAGTAACCGATGTTAACAAATACAGGAAGTAATCCACATGTTGCTTATCATGACATGATGAGCATTTTGTTAATTTGCCAAGCAAACACGCATTCTCCACAAGTTTCTTGTAGATTCTCTATCTATTCTCAGTATGACAATGACAGGAACACTTTTTTTGATTCACCTAATGTAACAGTGAGATTTCCTCAAAGTGAGTATTTATATAAGTCATTTTTTTCCCACCAGAGCTATTTTGGAGCTTTCTGGGACTATATCGCTCTACACTACCATATAGATATATATATTTTTTTTTCCCCCTCCCCACTACATGTAGCTCCATTTTTTCATTGCTGGAAGAGTATAGGAGTGATATCTGATCTGAGAGTAGTACTCTTTGAATAGTTTTTATGTTAAGTACATATTCCTTTGTGTGTATATGTAGCTCAATTACAATGAAGTTTTGTATCTTTGGTTGATGATTGAAATCTCACTACTTAATAAAGATTTAAATGTTTTGTTGCAGTCGATATTGATAATACCAATCAATCTTGATTGAACGTAACAAATGCGCTTGTAATCTTAGCATCTGCAAATTATCTTATCATTATTCAAAAATCAATATTATTTCCATTGTCGCAGGTAGATATAGAAGGGTTTATATTACATTTTCCCAAGAGAGACAGTATGGCCAGAATCAATTTTACTGAAAAAAGGGGTAAATGACCGCTTTAAAAAAAGAATATACTAGCAATGATATTGTTTAGTCATGTCTTATAACAGACATACATGTATATAATACATGCATTGTATTCATATCTTTGAAAGCAATGCATTGTATGAGTATTAACTATCCTGTCAAATTAACTTATTCTTCTCATTTGACATGTGCTCAAGGTTGAATCTCCTCAAGGATCCCCTTGAATATAAAGCAATGTTGTAATGAAGTTTTAAAGCTTTGCTGCCCTCTGGAGCAATTGTATATAAAGTGAACTCTTTTAAAACATATTCTGATGTACTGTATTGACCTGTTAGTGAAAATGTGATAGGTATATTTCAGGTCAAAATCCAGTAGGTTTAAACATCAAATTGCAAGTGTTATGTTCATGTGTGACTTGTTGGATTGCCAATTTGAAGAGTGTTTGCATATAAGATATAAGAAATAAATTACCCCTGACATGTTTCAAATACCAGTAGAAATGCGAAGAGGATAATAACTACATGTAATACTGCATTTTGATGGTTGGACCTGGGAATTGTAAGCTATTCCCTACTTCATACTATTTTTAGGTGTACAGCTACATATGTACAGAAGGGAGTACCACCCAGTATTACCCATCATGTTTTTCTTCTTTTTTTTCTTTTTTTTTCTTTTTTTTCAAATACTGGAATAAATAAAGTTTCTGTACATAGGCGGCTATTTATTTTGTTTTTAGATTTATATATGGTCATTTACATTATCTGTGCCTCATTCAGCGATAACATGTATCAATTTTGAATAAGTGATACATACATGATAGCTGATCATTTTATCTTGGTGGAATGTATAAAGAGTACATGTAATGCTACAGGGACTTTCACACATCGCCGATTTAGACTGCGGTTCGGCAGTTTACTATGCTCCGCCAAAGACCGTGTTTGCACTGTACACAACACCTAGTCATCCGTCTCTCATCTGCACTCATCCTTGAGAAGTGTGGGGAACCGCCAAAAAAGTTCAATTTTTCATGGCAGTCTTGGCAGTTCGAAATGGACAGTGTTTCATTCACGTTCGCAACGTGTAAAGAACCGCCATGAACTGCCGTCTAAACTGGCGATGTGTGAAAGGGGCTTTAGTAATCCTCTAGCCTTTTGTCATCCTGCTGTATGATCTTTTACAACTTTCATTTATCTCAAATTAACGTTATGTTTGTTAGTAAAAGTATAGATTTACATGTATAATGCAGCTTTTTACCAAGTCCCTTTCTCTGTAGGTAGAAAATTGCATCCAAATATTGACATTGTGGTTGTCGTGATTATGACAAAGAGGTGAATATAAAGACAAGATATGATTTCATCACAGTAGCCTGCAATTTATGTACACTTCCTGATGAAGTGAATGATCAATTAGAGAATGATGTTCTTGTGAAAGCAAGAATGGATTACATGTATCTTCTTGAAATTAGCTTGAATGGGCATCACCTCATTAATGTCTTGTGTTGTGAGCACAAGTTCTTCTCATCGTATTTTGGCCATCCTGATGATGAAACTGTCCCGTATAAGAGGCCAAAATAAGTGTATTAAAGAAATAAATTTAGAATGTCTATATCTTTTAAATACACAATTCAGCAGTATCATCTTCATGTCAGCAGGCTTTCTAATTGTGTATAGTAAAGGATTGTTCACCCCATCGCTATGATACTTGATGAGGGCAAAAGGTTTACAGTTCAGGTGTCTGACTCTGCATGATAAAAGCAAAATTTGAGAGTAATGTATGTAATTACACATCATATTCTAAGGTAACTGTAGAAGTGAGAGAAATTGATAATTGATGTAAACTCTACTAACTGATGTTTTCAATAAAATATTCTAATCTGAAAAATATCAACTGTAAAGATGTATTAGTTTTTATGCCTTCGCCCACTGAAGGTGGTGCTGGAGGCATTCCGTCCTGCTTTCTTGTTCTCGCTATATCTCAAGAACCATTTGAGATATGAACTTCAAACTTGGTGCTAGTATGTATCACTGTAGGAAGACGATCTGATTAGGTTATTGGGTATGTAGGTCGAAGATATAAGGTCTTATATTCCACATACTAAGAATCTTGCTGTTAGATTGGTCAAAAGGTAATCATGTGATAAAACGTAGTTTTCCCCATATCAATCGACCAGAGAAGAAAAGTTTGTGACCTTGACAGAATAGTATTTATGTGTTTCGCTGATCTCTTCAGTCCATTACAGAGTCACAATGCGTTATCAATATTTTGGGTACGCGCGAAATGAAAGTGCGTGACCTCTACGAATAGTCAAGATGAAAAGTGTGTGACCTTTACGAATAGCTCCATAGGCGTACTAAAATAAGTGCACATTGCCCAATCTCGGGCTTAAAATGATAAAACAACTGTGCGCACCCGGGTAGGGGTACGGTTTATGCTGGTTTTAACATCTTTTGTGAAATTATTCGGGCCTAAATCATGAATGTCTTTTTTGAGAAGAAGACAATAATTGTCTTTCTCGTACCAGTTAAATGTTTCAGATGTGGAATATAAAGCAAATAATCACCTTTTGATTTCAGGCGATGAGACGTACTATCACTTCCTCGGCGATCTGAATGTATAACGCTATCTTTCCTCAGCTTCGCTTCGGAAAGATAGCTACATCCAGATCGCCTCGGAAGTGATAGTTTGTCCCATCACCTTCACCAAACAGTAATTATTGCTTAATAGAGGTCAAATCTGAAATTGCAGGTTTTAGCCAGAACGTTTTATATCAATGACTGTTCTGGGGAGCGTTTCATCAAGCATTTTGTCAGTGATTTTTACCGACAACTGTTATAAGCTACTGAAATCCTTGTATCGGATTGGCCGAGAGCAAATTTGTCAGTAAAAATCACTGACAAAACGCTTGATGAAACGCTCTCCTGGACTTAAAATTTGGTGCTAGTATTCATCACCATAGTGAGACAAACTGATTTTAGGGTAATATGTTAAAGGTCATTTACCGTGAAATTTTAGGTTTTTAGCCTCGTTATTGCAATATCTCTTGAACTTGTTACTAGTATACATCACCATAGTGAGACGAAGTGATTTTAGGTTTAGGAGGTCAAAGGTCATAGAGGTCAATTTGCACGAAATTACAGTTGTCAATTTTTACTATCGCCTTATCTCTCGACTATTTTGTATGCATGACAAGGAGATAAAGTGACAAGACTTTTGGGTTATAGAGGTCAATTAACATGTAATTGTAGGCCTTTTATACTTATTACAATATTTCACGAACAGTTTTAGGCATGAACTTAACTGAATTTAGGTGGAGGCATATAGGAGACTCGGTCGCATTCATCTTGTTTTCTTGTTTTGTAAAATAGAAGGCCATCCTGGCATGAAGATGGTTTGAATACAAGCAGAAAATTGGTGAAAAATGTCATGAAAATCAACCAAAAAATATAACGTGTGTTGAGAGCCAGAAGGGCGTTAACTCTGTTAACGCCCTTCTGGCTCTCAACACACAATAAGAAGGGTGTTAGTATAAAAGTCTCAATCAACCACGCACATATGATTTCCTTTGCAACAGCTCTCCGTTTGTGGTACTCAACAATAGGGTGGATTTCCCCCTTTAAATCCACAACACAGGCTATTTACTGAAGTCCATCTCAATCTCAATCTCAATATCTTACAAAATCATAGTACCAAAAAATATTGAAGAAAATTATGTCATTTGAATGGATAAATATGTTTTATTGTCTCAAAGTCGTCATGATAAGAGCATTTAAACTGTACAAAAAATGCAAAATATTTTACAGAATCTGTGATTGTTGTAGTTCTATCACTTACAATAAGTTGAGTTGATCAAATTAATACTAAGCATTATCACCATGACAATCTCGCCTTTTACATGTTATCTTGGCAGTGCACATGGAAGACATCCTAAATAAATTCAACATACCCACGCAATAGTGTTAAAGGGAAATCTAACCTGAACAAAATCGGAAAAGCAATAAAGAAATGAATTTTTGTATGTTCCGATATTGAATGAAAGTTATAACATTGGGCCTGTGAACATTTTGCTTTTAGGGGTTGCTCACTGAAGCGTGAAATGATTTCCCCTGAATTTCACAGAAGTACAGCTACGTGTCTCTGTATTCAGATTTCCTCAAAGCTTCCCGATTCAGAAATTACAGAGAGAAATTACAGAGATTTGTTTTATTTTTTGTATTGTGTTTATATTGCATTGGAACACGAGTCAATACTTCTAATACTCGTACAATAACCCTAAACCAAACTCACAGGAATATTGCCAGCTACAAATTTCTAAACAGAAGTCTCAATGAGATGTTCATCAATTCAATTTTTACTAGTAAATCACATCTATTTTACAACTAGATATTGAGGAAAAATATATATATCATGGATGATAACAAAGATGATTAATAATGGACATACATATACATGTAGAGAAAAAAAAACAATCAGGGAGAAATATGAGTTGCAACACACATTCATGCTGTAATAGCCTTCCTCAATGTATGAGGAGCACCGATTCTCTGTCCACCTTCATGTTGGCCCTCAAGTCTTGGCTGTTCCAAGCTACATCATCATCATCTCAAGAATGATAATTCTAGCAAAGGACAATGGAAAATTAAATATCTTGCTTTGAAACACTGACTAAAAAGTTGAACGCTGACAAAGTTGAAAATACCCATAATTTATTGAGTTTGTGTAATTGCGAGTTGGTACAAACAAATTGTTCTTAAAAGAAAGATGGTTCATTTTTTGACTGAAGGCAGTCATATTGTCAAATGTTTCAATATCATAATTCTCCATTATTTATAGATGTAAGAATACCAATTTGAGTAGCAATTTTATGCATACTTGCATATCCAATGCCCTCTTGACAAAGAGTCATATAAAATGCGTCTTTGTGAAGATACCTGGAAGATCACATGTGGCAAAAGATGTCATGATTTTTTTTTCCACATGTAATTTTCAATCAGATTTTATGACATAACTTGTGGGCGCAGTAATCATCTAAATTCCAATGACATTTTATAACATGTATAACAGAAAAAATTAATACATGATCAATAATCTGGTCGCAACAAAGGACACAAATTTTTTATCCAAGTTTAAAGCTATTTTTGATAAAATATTGATCGCGACGATGGTAGTGAAGAAAACAGTTATAATACTTCTTGGAGGAAATCAAACTTAATATAAGGGCAGCACACAGGACACATCAATATCAAACACTATACATATATTGCACTTTTTATTATTAAACATACGTGTATGAAGCGATATCTAGAACAAAACATACAAAGCACCTAATCTCACCAACAAAAACAAAGATTTTTTGAAATGCAGTTCAAGATTGGAATGAATCATTGAATAAAGCAATAGCACATGATAATTTTGGTCCCCGGGTAGAGACTTGTGCTCATTTATGACATAAGGAAATATAACACTCCCCCCTTCTAATCACACAATGATAAGATTTCACTATCTAATGTCATTCTACTGGGGAGGAAATGAAATGAAGTTATTGTTTTTCAATGGTGGACTGCAAACTACATGCGATGAAATAAAAGGCACACTTGAGTGGCAGAGTATCCACACATTTAATACAAAACCATATGCAAAACTGTGGCAATTAATCTTGCTTGATTCTACGCTGAAAATTGATACAATTTTATACATATTCTCACTCCATATATTACTTTATATATATTGTTATCTATACACTGTACACTTGAATGCTATATGAAAGCCAATCTATACAATATACCAACTGATTCTAATATACATATACAACTGTCTCCAACTAATAGTTGGAATATTTCCAGATTAAACAATCAATATCTTCTCTACCTTTCAAGGTAAATTAACAATATGCATGTCAGGCTGGCTCATCAAAAACCTATTTGACATCTAGTACAAGCCTATAAAACCTTTCCAACTAAAGAGAAATAAAGAATAAAATCTTGGTGCCAATGCTGCTGCGAAGTAACAAATGGACACCTTAAATGTTGAATTGATGATGGAAAATATTCTACACTATTTGATCACAGAGAGCAAGCCACACATACCCAACTAGATTTCAAATGAGCAAAAAAGAGGTGCACATCTCAATTCTCATTCAAGCACAATAAATTTGGAACATATGACACCTGACAAATTTTTCAGTGACATTACTTTCTGCTGACTGAATGTCTTATTAAATTTTCAATTTGTTGCTACATGTTGGCACTCTCTAATGGAGAGTTAGTAACTGTTAGTAACTGTAGATGGATACATAAACAGAAAAGAAAAATGGAGAAAAAGAAGTGTCATATACATCACTTTCACCTGACAAGTAAATCATACTTCATATACATCTCCTCAAAATGTTAATCACAGTTTTGTCCTTTCTGTCAAAATTTCCTCCCACACACGCACTCACGGATTTGGACTTATGATTTCAACCTGTGCATCTCGTTATGGCGACTTCCTATTAATTACCGCCCTCGCTTGTGCAGTCATCCATGAGAGCGCTTGGAATCAGCTGGGTGCTCCAGTAGAACCCAATGAATTTCTGTTGCTCCATCTCATAGACTGCTGGAGGGTGATACTGCATTGTTCATTATAATTGAAATGTGTGAAAACAATGCACACTCTGAATAATGCCATGCGATTAGGGTTTTCTAAATGACTGGATCACGGAGGATTCTTGAATTAAAAATGCTAAATCTGTTTGTTTACTGCTACAGATTCATATCAAGATTTATACCTGGTCATACAATATCAACTTCCCCATGCCACATACCAATATCATTAACTACTGTCAAACATGACTTTCCACTAGTGAATTCATAGTACAAAGTGCAGCTACAATATTTGTAGACAATAATGCTCTGTGCCTGTGATATATCATTTACAAAATGCCAGTCATACAAAACTCTCTGGTCAGTCCATATGAAAGTCACATCTTTAGTCTGAATTTTTACACTCCTTTTAACAGCAAAAGGAATGGATTTGCGTAGAGGTCTATGGAAATGTTATGGGGGCCATAAAAATTAAATAAATATATCTGTGCACCAATTATACTGAGTTGCTCTTACAGTTTGATCATCATTTGATTACATGTGACCTTACACAGCGAATATCATCATCACACTCATCATATATCAGATCTGTACATGAAATGCTTCACATGTATTTCTGCCCTATATTACACATTGGAGATGATTTCATATATCCATTCTATGTGCATTTCCAATTAGCTTGAACTCAAGTATCCTAAGTATACTTGAGCTTAGTCCTTAACAAGTGTAAAGGGTGGTGATCTTGCCAATAGAGAGAAATTGGGATGTTGGTCTCCAGAGCTACAGCCTGACTGGGGCTGCAATCATGCATCTTTGTTGACTCATACAGACACTGCTGCAACTGTTGCTTCATCATACATTCCTATTCTTCAAGGGACTTTCTTGACTGTCAGTGTTCATTCTAGACTTGCCGAAACCTCTTCCTTCAAGATGCCATCTTTTCCTTCATCCTTCTCATCTACCTTCTTTGACAGCTTTTTAATCTTTAGCTTCACCATCCCTGAAGGGACAGCTTTCAGAAAGGTCCATGCCTCAAAATGTGTCAAGTTTGAAAGTCTTCTGCCATTCACCTCTACAATCTCATCCCCAACATGTAGCAGCCCACTCCTATCAGCCACGCCCCCTGTAAAGATCTTCTTGACTGTGATTGGCTGGTCTCCTTTGGGTGAGCCCCGCCCACCCTCTACACTGAAACCAAGTCCTGCTGGTCCCTTGGCCATCTCTACATCCTCTGTATCTCCTTCCTCCTCTGAAAAATAATGAGAGATTAGCAAAAGTTAAATGGCTGGAACACAAAATAAAAGGGAAAGAATTTATTTGGTGGTTACAGATTCACATGGTCAGAGATGTAGCATGACACACATATCAACCTGAATTGATATTATCACACCCATTCACATTACATGTTCCAGAAAGCATACAACCCCCCCCCCTTTTTTTATTAGAGCTCAAAGTCGAAGCATGATGAAGGTATTATTATACAAAAAGAGCAATCACATGGGATACATACTGACAACATGCCTTCAACTTTATCAGATTATATATCTCCTATATCCATATATATTATGAAAAGATGCTTCCTTGTTATTACACTACACACATGTTTCAGAACTCTCATGATGAGAAGGGAAAGTGAACCATAGAAAAACAAGATGAATGCGACTTTGAGGAGGTATAAAAAGAAGTTTCCTTTCAAAGGCCTAACAGTCAATCTAAACTGGACTTTGTTCTCATGTTCAATCATTTTATGTCTTACAACCCATGCACAGAATCTGCTTGAACTGGGACCCGTTTATTTACAGCGGGTTTGCAAATAAGATACTAACTCTACCTTCAATAGCTTTGCACATCACCTATTGATAAGCACATATCATTTGTTTGAAGCAAGGGCATTAACTCATATACTTTGACACAGCGTTAGCGCCCTTCTGGCTCCAAACAGACGATATATTACAATGACCTCTTACATCATTGGAATAGAATTGTGTAAACAATATTATAAGGCAATGAAATTGATCTAGAATTGGTCTCTTGAAAGTGTTTTCAGTGGGATTTGAGCTTTTTGTTCAGGGGGGGGGGGGGAATTGCCATCTGTCTCTTCCCCCCCCCCCCCCCCGAACTAAACTCCACTCATTCTCACCTGTCTCCTCCAGCTCTAATGGTCTTGCTACCACCAGGACTACATCTCTCCTCTTAGTCTTGAGCAGACCAAGAGCTTGGTTGTGACTTACATCCTTCAAGACACGCCCATTGACCGATATAAGACGATCACCCCTCTGTATCCTCCCATCACGGTCAGCTAGACCACTGGGAATCACTTTGTGCACCTGTTTATCAAAGACAAAAAGATATACCGGTATTACTTTCAAATCCACTGTCACACATTAATGTGTCACTCTGGATTATAAGTAGCTACAATGTGACTATGGAAATGTAAGAAGAAAAAAAAGAAAAACTGAATCCAATTCAAAACACACTATTGGCAATGATATGATACATTCATTTGAAGTTGCCTGTGAAGCTTAAATTAGAAGATTTGACAAAAAAAACTCGATATCATACCAAATATTCAATTTATTCAAATTATTTGAGGAGATGAGAGGTCAATTTGGTCAATCTGTATGGATTTCTTTTCTTCAATATTCACCTTTGAGGATTCTGTCTTGTTCAAAGTTAAACGGTTACATACATGTACATGTATGAATAACGAAAGCTGTGATGAACGACGAACATTACAAGAGGTACATAAAGAGGTGCAATATCTTTGTGCAATATCTTTGTGTAAGAGCAAGGGCCTCTAAACTTTTGGCACAGCATTAAGCCTTAAATACCAACTCCTTCAGATAGGATAAAGCCACAGGTCTACTAGTTGCTTATCTTAACAGTCATGTCAAATAATCAATCAAGTAATTAATTACATTACCAGTAACTTACTGTAACTTCTTTGACTTCCTGATCTATGCCACCAGCCACAGTCAGTCCTAGACCCTGATTCTCATCGTCTTTGTGAAGGACAATGACAGCGATATCACTGTCATCGGCCTCATCTAGAGACTGGTTAGCCTCCTCTATCAGCTTCTCCAGCTCTCCTGTAGACAGCAAGATGGTGGAGTTGGAGCTTTCTGAGAAGGAGCGCTCCAGGAGACCACGTTGCTGGAAACTGGGCTTGGTGTCATCTGGAGGGGAGAAAAGAAAATGGAGGGCTTGGTTTAGAGATCTCTGTCACTGATAGGTGCACTTAGTGTAATGGTTTAGCTGATACAGCAGTGGTATCAGAATTGGAATGCCATGGGTTCTATAAGCATAGCTGATCAATGCACTTAAATTATGCCATTTCATAAGGCATTAGTCATTAAGTCCCTTGAATAGGAATTATAGCTTTTGGTACCCTGACTTCAACTATATAGCAAATATTAATTGAAGGCAGGGTCAGAGGAGATTGGAACTAATTAGAGATACCACATGTGAAGGAAAAAGAAGAAACTATAAATTCAAAGTAAATAGGCAGTTGGGCACTGTTAGTACAAGAATGGTTTAAAGTAGATATTCAAAGAAAATCACAAATATGGCAATTAATGTATCACTAGAAACTGGGAAGCTTATACAGATGGCAATCGTATAAGTTTTATGTCAACTACGTATCTGGTGATTATAAAAACAACACAAATAAAAGCTCTTCTCAGCATCTGGAATATCCGAGGATTCGCCAGAAATATAGCGATGTTTTGATGTCGTCACACTCGGGATCGATCCTGCTTAAGCAGACGACGTCCTATAATGAATGAACGTAATTGCAATGCAATTATTTATCAAATTATAAAGAGTTTGGTGTATTTAAACATGACCTTATTTCACACCATTATAAAGGGAAAGTGAAACTGATTCTGATAGCTAAAACCGTTTGATTGTAAATACATAGGAGAAGGGTCAATGATCAATGAAATAAACCCCACTTTCAAATTGAAAAGCCCTCCGAATAATAGCAGGATGGTATTCGTTCCCTCTTGAAACGTCGAACATGCCCCGGTGCAAGCAGCTGAAAATACAATGGCGTCTTATTTTGTTTACAAGTGACTGATTCCTTTATTTTTTTAACGCTGCATTTTTCATCAAAATAATACCATACACGAAGTTAAGAGTGAGGCAACAGACTAACATTAAGACTGACGCTAGTGAAGGAAGAGAAATAAGTGAAGAGGAGATGACAAAATAGGCTCTGAAAAATGTGTAAGATGTTATGGGACATCGTCTGCTTAGACAGGACTGGTCCAGGGTGTGTCGTCACATATCTCAGCAGCGTTCGAGGAGCTCTTCAGCTGCTATATCGGGGGCTGTATTTTACCGTTTTATAATTGATAATAATCATTACTTCAAATGTTTCCAAGCGTTGAATTTGGATAACCTTGTTTAATTTATGCCATCTATGAAATAATAAGTATTAAGCCAATATTTAAAATCATTAACGTTCTACTTTAACAAAGATGGTTATGATAAAGCATCAATATATTTAATGGTCTTTTCAGTCATCACATGTTTGCACATTTCCTTGATCAGCTGTACCCATTTCCTTGATAATGAGAAGGCCTTGACATTTTATTCACTGAAAATCTCCATCATTTCCAAAATTCCCATCTGCGCATTTCAACCAAACACTTGATCAAAGACCCGTAACATTTTCTCCCCATATCCCTATAACCATGCACTGCTCAATTCCTCAATAAAAACCTCAAAGTGCCTTGACATTTTATCTGACTCTATAAAAGCCACACAGCAAATGCCATGGCTGATATTCCCCTCTCTGTCTCTCAACTTGTGTTTGTTTTGGATTGCATCACACATCAACATCAGACAATTGCTACCCCATGACTCATCTAGCGGCTGCTTGACTCAAAGGTTGATGATAAAAAGGGAGGCCCGAACTATACTGATCATCTAGGCTTTGTATAGTTTGCAGCATTATAATACAGCTCCATCGATAACATATTGCTAATAACATGATGCGTCACTGATTTGTAATTCACTGGCCCAGTGACATTGAAAATGGATGAATACTTTTGTTCATCAACAAAGCCTAGAGAAATTTAGCACAATGTAATGTCATTTGAGTCACAACTTGATTCATTTTCCCCTTCAAATTCTAAGAATTCAATTTATAACATTAACGTAATGTGCAGTTTTGGTAAGCTCTTGAAAACTTTTGATTTTAGATGATAAACAGCAAGATACTAGCATAACTAAGCTCCTGTGAAGTTTTTTCCTCCTCAAGTAATATATTAAATAAGCGAGAGGTAAAAAAAAAAAATTTACAAACCGGACAGGGATCTAAACTCCTGCAACGGCAATTTGTACTAATTGTAAAACCTACAGGGGACTGTGTATGTTATACATGTACACAAGCTATCTCACAGATATTTACACTAAAATTAACAGGGAGTCATGGATGGAATACCAAATGATCTGGTATGTTTGTTTTCATATGAGGAAATATTAGACCATATTTAACATGTTTCTTTCCAATATTCTTTTTTGCTACCAAAATTGCACATGAGCTTTAAACAGAATAATATCACACCCTTGTTTTTAGGAATGATGCATGGATAGATTTGCACAATGATGATCAATATATAAAGTTATCAAAAATCTGTTTGATAATCATTCTTCAAATTCTCAGAATCCCTTTTAAAAAATACACACATGGCGTTTCACACTTTCACCTTCAGATCAATAAAGAATACAGATGGAAATAATTCAACACATGACCTGATGTATAGAACAATTAACCCAACTTGCAAATAAAGAGGTAACATATTGCTTTAAGGCTTTACATTTGTAGATATTTCTTTGTGTTGCTTTATCATATAAAAAAGCTTAAGTGACAAATTCAAAATGATATTAGCTGAAATGCCTCTGTCAAATCAGAAATTCATAACCTCCATGGTATGACTATATTAATGCACAAAAGATCAATATGTACGTAGTTCCTGGAGTGCAAAACATTATATCAAAATAAATTTACTCCAAAATGCCAAAGGCCCCAATCACTTTGTTCCTCTATGTGAATTCATAGCTAACTCTATCTTTAATCCTTATTTAAGTTATTTCCTGTTTTTTTATAAAGAATATCTTTACATTAAAGGGAGCGACAAGTCGCAATCTATGGGTGCTTTTACAGTTGGCTGCTCCTTTCTCTGGATCAAAGTTCAAAGCGACTTCAATTTATCGTGCGCAGCTAATAAAAGTTCGCACATTGACCCAAATTTGAGTAAACAGATCGCGCATTCTTTATTCCAGTATTTGAATCTAATTGGTCGGTTGCGTATGGAGGGATCGCGCGAGGAATCCGGCAATAACATTCCTTCGGTAGTGCACGATTGGACCTGATTGCATGTATCCGAATTTCCCCGAGTCAGGCCAACTGGTCAGGCCCATGGATTACGACTTGCCACTCCCTTTAAATATGCATACCTACTGGTTTTAAGACTGAAAACCATGACCTTTCATTTATGGAAAAAAGCAGTGTACCTATACTTTGTAAGCTAAAACAGAACATTGAAATGTGATTTCTGTCTTTCTTTAATCTACATAAGTTGTATCCTGGTTAACATCTGTAGATTGAATACTGGTTCTATTACATTTCAATATTTTTAACTATCATGTTTCACTTATGCAAAAACAAAACAGTGCATTTTAACCTAAGAATAGAACATTGAAATGTAATCCTCTGGCTTTTAATCAATATACAAGTTGTTTCCTGGTACCGACAGTAAATATATACTGATTAGATTTTTCAAAACAGAATATCTACTACAGTATTTCAAAGCAGAAAGCAGTTTCTACATGTAACTTACATGTATCTAAAAGAATAGAACAGAACATTGAATGGTGATAATGTAAACCGCTGTTATTTTTGTGTGATTAAATTTTCGCGCTGAGTGACCCCAAAACATATTCGCGGGTTCTTGAATTCGCGCTGCACAATTACTCACACGCTCTCTAAAATGAATTGGATTCAAACACGTATCAATCAGATGAAGCGCGCAATGCAGCGTCCATTCAAAACAAGCATAAGAAATCGTGTTAAGATTTTTGCGTGATCTAGAATTCGCGCCCACCAAAAAATTAATGTACCACGAATATTTCTGCATTTACAGTATTAGATTTTCTCTCTCACATAAAGTATTGACTGGATATGAATAAGGAAGTATTAATTTATAAAATAGATTATTACCTAGTATTCCTTGGATATGATTATGGAAGTACAAATTTATAAAATAGATTATTACCCAAGGGATGACTCAAGCTAGTTTTATAGCATTCAATTTCTTGAACCTTTGGAGAACACAAATATATGATTGTTGGTACTGCAGGTTGAATGGGTGAGAGAAACACTTTGAAAAATTTAATTATGTATATAAAGTGAATTTTATTTGCTATATGAATAAAGGCAAATGACAGAATGACAAGAATCAAATAACAAAGGCAGGGTATAATTTTCAAAAACAAACCGAAGATGCAATACTACCGTACCCATGTTTAGACCTACATGTAAAACTGAAAATATATAAGAAATAATATTGTCATTGTGTATGTTTTGTTACTGTAAACATATTTGATATTTTGGAGAAAATTTCATAATCATGTGCATTCCCCATATATCAACACAGTGTATCTCTCAAACTAATTCCTTTTACTTTTCTTTAAACATGAAAAGTAACATACATGTACGTATAGTCAACTCATGAATTGCATTGCATGCTTAAATTGGTTCAACAAGGCAATTATGAAAGAAAATATGGTTTCAAGCTTACAATAAAATCCAAAGTCGTTCCACCAGTTGTATGTCTGTAGAGCGGGTAAAGTCTGCATAATGCTTCAATTCAATGGCAAACTATTCCGAGTCAATTTGTCTATCGTTGATCACAATATCCAAGTAATAACACCTCCTTTGAGCATCAAGTCTTAATAGCAATGTCAGAAAATTTCAAAACAAAGCCTGCAGACAAATTCACACATATAAATGTATCAAAAGAAGAAAAGGTTTCTCATAGTCCCTGATAGTGGTAACCATGTATGACTGCACTACTTCTCTAGGTGTATAGGCACAAAAGACAAAGAATTTCATCAATATACTCGGTAGCTCTGCTTATCCTTGAACAGCTTCCGATAGTTGACTTTCACATCGAGCTCCAACAATGATGAAAAACAAAATTATCCTTTCAAATTTATAGTAAACCGAAGAACAATCCTTTTCCTGACGACCCCAATGAGACTTTTCCAAACACTTTGCGAATCCACAAAAGATACTCCCTCTTTCCAAGTAAAGCCACCGATCTCTCCCCCAACCTTCAAAATGCCTTAAAAAGACCAGTGAATGCTGACTGGCTCGTTGGAGCCCTTTGCTCTGTTGTGTGCACTAATAACCCCAAGCTACTGAGCCCCTTCTCTTTTATTCTCTGACTGCATGTGCGAGAGATCTTTTATCAATGATTGCCGAGTTCCTGTGTGTCTGGCCCTAACTCACACAGCAAGGAGCTTATCTCGATGCAGTCTAGTGCACATTCATAAAAGTGTTTTATCTCTATTAATGTTGCATGAATTAACATGGTACAGGGTATTCCCAATAGACCTGTTTACTAAGTGATTCAAATTTATGGATGTTTCTTTCCTGGGGACCTAGTAATGAGGTATTCCATTAACCTGTTATTAATGATGAACTGCAATACTTGGAATCCAGTTTGCATACATTACTTGTTGCTATGTCTGACAATCCTCTGGCAAGCTTTCAGGTTGTCAAGAACAACCTTTGTTTCAAAAGTATGCATAAAATTTGAACACTTAGTAAACAGGCCTATTCAAATGTAGCACAAATTTTCAAAGCCAAAGGTAAATGTACTAAGCTCAGTTATAAATAAAATAAATTTGCTCATTCTCCCTCTCTAAAATTATTAGGGAGAGAAAATAATGTGTACTTGATTTGTGGATGACCACATTGATGAAACACTACAGAGATCATGTAGTGCATGTTATGTGTTTTCCCTTCTACGCACTCTTTTCTCTATCTACATATTTTCTCACCCCCCCCCCAAAAAAAAAAACACAACCTTGCTCTCTCTCTCTCTTTCTCCCCCTTTAAGTCTTTTTTTTTTATCACTGCTGATATTATATATTATTTCATGTATAAAGTAGAAATATGCAAATAAGTCATGCAAATAAGTCATGCATATTCAGTGATACTAATTTGTACCGTGTTTATGTCATCTATAGTTCTTTTCAATTTGAAATCAGCACTTAGAATTTGCCTGAAGAAGCCATATAAGGTGGATTTGATGAACTACGACAAGCCAATATTAGTCCAGCGTTACTTTTTTTCAAGAAGAAGTAAAAGGGCTTTTAGTAAACAGTCAGGTCGCGGTGCAGCTTGCTGGGCAGAAATTTTCGAACATTTTTCAGGAATTTTATGTATACAGTATGGTATCTTTTTTTTTTAAGCAGCAAAAAAAAAAGGAGAAAAAAAATCTTCTCTTCCACATTTCCTTGTTTATATTTATCCTTTTAACACTTCTCTCTCTATCTCTCATTTTGTTATTCTTTGCTTTTATCTGTCTATCAATGATCTTTCCATCCTTCCTCTCATTACGATATCGTCTGTTTGGAACCAGAAGGGCGTTAACTCCTATACTTTAACACAGAGTGCATGCCCTTCTAGATCTGAACAGACAATAGTTCGGAGCAAGTCCCAATACTGTTATCTTCGCATGTTCTCAAACTGCTACAGAATATTACAAATAACCTACCGTCCGTTATTTATTTTGGTGGCGTATCCAGGAATGCAGGGGGAGGGGAGGGGGGGCTCATTCCTGACAAACAAAAAAAATCATCAGATGCCTTGGATTGTCTTCTATTCTGAATTTTCAGACAAGCAAGAAAAAAAACAGTTGTCACATTTTCATGTTCCTTCTGTGCCTGGGGGGGGGGGGGGGCACACATTTCCTTTAACTTGATGTGTAACTAAGATATGTCAGATTTGGTTTTCGGTGGGAATACTTCCCCTTGAAGACACCATACAATTTAATAATCAAAAATTTCTACCCACGAGCTGTGCCACGCCGCGCTGCGCTGCAACCCGACTGTTTAGCAAAAGCCAAGTAGAAGTGGGTGAATCTATACAATCCTACATCTCTCAATTACTTGAATCCTTCTGTGATAATACTAAATTCGGTCAAGTAGTTTGAGTCAGACTATATAAAGTTAAACCAAACTATATTTTAAAAAAATGAAAATAAACACCATACCAAACTAGAGACGTGGGGGAAGCACAGGAAATAACACTTTTGACGAAAATAAGTCCATTAATTTCCTCAATTGAAATTTATAGGTCAGTTTGCGAAGGCAATTATCATTATAAGGACGTCTTTGGGTAGAGTCCTGAACTGATTAAAGAAAGGCGTGAAAAACAAAAAAAGTCAAACACTGCCCTGCTTCTGGGCAAGGTAGTAAACACGGGTCTATAATGTGCCTTCATTATGTCTTAATTATATTTTAATTGACCAGACAATAAGAGTAATGATGAAACATATCCTTCCATTTCATTGTGTACACATGGAAATAATCAAGAAGCTGAAGTTTTGATCATGCTTTTCCTAATGTGCCCCAATCAGCTCAATTAGCATGCAATAATCATGAGATTAGGGTCAATTAGCTTTCAGGTGTAATTACGGCTTAATACTTGTTTGTGCATCCAACTTGAAAGGTACATCACAAAGAGATATTCATATAAAGAAGAAGATATTTCCAGAATGTAACTTCTGAAAACTATAACTGGAGCAAATTAACCCTCAATGGAAAAGAGAGAAGGACATCATCCCCTTCCTCCTTTGCAAATGCACCAACTGAAGTAGATGTGTGCATAAAAACTATTCTATCAGGTTAACAATCAAAATGACATTAAATAACAAAATATTTTGGAATTGTTAGGGTGGTTATCTGTCAAGCCACATTGGTTTCCCCTTGGTTTCCCCTCAGAAACTATTTAAAGACAAACAAAAAATGCGTTTCCATAGTGTAGCTAACTGATTGGTTTCAAACTACTTCCTGATGTGAACAAAAAAATAAGACGAAGGGAAACTAAAAACAGTGAAAGTGATCATGACAGTTTGAGAATAGATTAGTTTCCTTGGTCAGAGTGATAATGATCACGTTAGTGGGGAATTTTGAAAACAGACATTACGGCATTTAAAGTAGATTGATTACCAGCACAGTGTAATGAAAGACAAAACTATCTAATAGTAAATTACATGCAGTCATTACAAATAAATTACTAATATCATCTAGCAAGAAACAATTATGTTGTTGAACACTATTTGGGTGATCTATTTATGTTTAAGTCCATATATATATTCTGTATTATTCTATGTCTGTTTATCTATGATTCTTTTATAATGGTATATTTATATACATGTACACGTACTCCAAATTTCAATTATGCAATTACGTATGTATATGACTCTGTATATTTTTGTTTTTTAATGTGAAGAATAATAAATGAAATGAAATGAAATGAAATGAAATATATATATATATATACACATTTTTTTGGAACATCCAAAATATAATTTCACCTACTGTGTAATGAATAAGTATAGAGGAACTTACAATCTCATCCTAACATTAGCATTTTATTTAACAGTATGGCATCTTTAAACCATGCATGAGTAGGTCTGTATGATTTAATCATTGGCTATCATCAAAAATATGACGACACAGCTCCCAGCTGTTAACACTGCATGTTCAACCTCAATAAAACATTTATGGCAGGCAGACCTCTCACAACAACACTGCAATTTTTCCGTCTTTCCATCTTGTCATGATGAGGAAATTTTCATTTGAGATTCCTCTGTGATGTCTACCAAGTTGTATGACGTCAATTTTGTCTGTGCCATGCATGAGTGCTCCTACATTGGCTGAGTGATCATATTTTTTGATTCATACATGTATTAAAGCATGACGACACAACTCTCAAGCTGTGACCAATTAGCAGTGTTCTACGATTCATACAAAATGCTTCAGGAAGTCTTTTTAAAATTTATGGGACAAGGTCAATTATGCAGTGATTTGACAAGTATTTTTCATGTATCACAGGAAACTTCAATTCACAACTTAATCTGTGCTGTACTTTCTGGAAGTGTGAATTTCAGCATTTGATATCCTGCAATGCTTAACAAATGGTTTCCCCCAAACTGAATCGTTTTCAATAAATTTGCTACATATTGTACTGGTTTTTATTTGCTTCAAGCATATGGTTAAAAATACAGAAAATTGTTGTTAACACATTGTAATAACGGGTTCCGCTCGCTATTCATAAGGACCGCTATTCATTATTTATAGAAAACCGCAATTCATTTAATACGCGTTATGAATAGTTATGAATAGTGGTCCTTATGAATGGAGGTTCTTATGAATCGCGAGGTAATTTGTTTATGGTTTGCTCATTATTCATAAGGACTGCTATTCATACAAAACCGCTATTCATTTAGTCACGCGTTATGGATAGCGGGTCCTTATGAATAAGTGGTCCTTATGAATAGCGGTCCTTATGACTAGCGAGGTTACCCCGTAATAACTAACTTTAAACACAGAGCCACATGCATGTACATTCTTGTAAGAATTAAAATTTTTGAAAGGCTCCCCACAGAATTGTTTTTGTTGGCATTGGAAACAAAACATGCCTGAACAGAAAAAAACAGTAAATTTATAAAGGTTATTCCAGTGAAGTTGTGAACTGAAACTTTTCCAGCTTTGGCTAGCCGGCCATATCCTGGTATCATCGTAGAAATACGATGCCATGCTGGTTTTACGCATGATGAAGCATGGCTAGACAGGTTAGCTTGTGAAGATTCACTATCATAATAAACATCTGATGTCATATAATGAAGGTGAAAAACAGACTTGCTCCTATCAATCATCCAAAAGATGCACAGATGTCCATCTTTATTTATTACAGAGTTTTCAGAGAGTAAGGCCAAAGCCTAAAGATATTTTGAACATATATACAGATGTATGTCATATTTTGGTATACACTTTGAAGTTGAGTGTATCACATTACATACCCTCTCCATAGAGGTTGTGTGATAGATTAAGAGATAATAACTCCGATTTGATTCACATTTGAAATAGATTTTTTTTAAACCACAAGAGCAGATCTGTTTGAGAAATTTTATAAAATTCTATAATCACAAACCTCAGAATGAAAGGTGAGGATCCAGAAGAAATAAAAGATTTTTCATGGTTTTCAAAAAAATGTGGAGGAGTAAAGATGAGTAATTTGTACTGATTATGTTAATTTCTGAACTGCTTGCACTCTTTCTCTTTCCCTCTGAATCTGAATCATGAGTACCACAAGAACTGCTTTAATAAATAGGGGTGGAGTTTTTTGTTTGATTTTTAATACAGGATCTTGTCATCTTGGGTGGTGATGGGGTCATCGACTTTGAAAAAACTTATGTAGTCATCTTGCTTCAAGAATTTTTGTGAATGAATTCATCTATGGATGCATATAGTAGCTGGAGGAGAATGACTTACTCAGTACCTACATGTATATGTCCCCATCCCTAAGGGTTGCAATCCCGATGAAAATCAATCCGAACAAGTTAGTGACGTCATGCTTTGGTTGTGGTTTTGTGAATGAATTTATAATGTCTAAGAGGAAATTGATGGAGACAAAAGCCCACACATAAATCGACGGATGGTTGAAGATGATCATGATGTACATGTTGGTAGCTCACATCATCACTTACATCATCACTTACATTCATCTGTTGGGCAAACTCAATAATAATATTCTCAAGTACGAGCCCCATCTGGTTGGCAATGACCTACGTCACGTTACGGTCCTGATGTCCATGAATGAATGAATGCATGCATGGTTCAATATGAAATCAAAGCTAGGAGATGCTAGCAGTGATCATCATCTAAGGAGGGGGCGGGACATATCCTTACATTGTAATATATTATATAGGCCTACATTCTAAATATCTTCACAAAATGTTTAATATTTATGCATACATTGAAATCAATCTCTACAGGCTTTTCATAAATTTATGTAGGCCTATTTTAATGATCTTATATCAATCACAAATAGCTCTACTAAATGATCATAATATTCAAAGGATATACATTAATACAAATGGTAGAAGTATATTGCTTGTTTTAAGAAAATCGGACTGACTGACTAATGAAAAAAAATTATCTTTAGTGAAAGAAATCTATCTTTTAAAATAAAAAAGTTATATACAGTAGAAAAAAAATGAAATTAAGATGAGAAAATTTCTGATGGTAATGAGTCATACACAACGTCTAGCTATAATGTCATATATTAGATTGACCTTTATACCACTACCAGCAATACTTCTGTTTTGCTATTCACTTAAAAAATGTCAATTTAAATAGCACCTTTCTTCTCACAGTTCCTAATTAATATGCAACATGTTTAAAAGATCAAGACGGTGGAGCAACATGTCCACACCCCCGCAATGGCTTAATATAGTAGGGAAGATTATAAAAGGCTTAATCTTGATGATAGACCTGACATTTGGCCTGATGGGGGAAGGGGAGAAGAGGGCATATCACTCCCCTCTGCAAAGTCCCATCAGGCATACCTAAAGTAGTCCTAGCAGCTCGAGCCTGCGTCCCATCCCGCAGCTCCGGGTGTGCGATTCAGCCAAATTTTACCTCCACGGTACTGGAAACTAAAATCTCAGGACTAACAGAGATATCGCGTGTGAGAGAAAGCCCTGAGGGATGACTGTCATGCCTGATGTGTGGGCTACTAATATATGCTAAGGACTGCTACTGATGTCCCAATTTTGTCTTTCTCTAATGAAGACAGTTTCATTTCCAATAAATGTCCACTTTCTGAAAGTTTTTCACTCATTTAAACTCAGGGCTTGCCAGGCTCATTTTTCAATGAGTTAAATCATCATGGACTGCTCTAAGTATGGTACAAGTGTGAAATGTTTCAACCATAAAGGCTGGCTCTCACTACAGGTATTAATCACCTCACATAGTGCTCACACAGAAACATTTTAAAAAGATGTGCAGTATATGCAATTCATTTCATTCCACCTCCACATTACCCATTCATGTGTTGTCTGTGCAATCCATTTGCCAGTGAAACAGTTTTCACTTTACCAAAGGGGCATTCACAAATTGTTTTACTGCCTCATGCCAGGAGAAAACTCCTGAAATGATCCTATACTGATGCTTACCTTTGAGATGTGTCCTGTTAGACCTTGGGTTGAAGTGTGGTTTGAACCTGAAGGAATCTCCCTCTCCACTATCTTCTGAGAAGGTCGGACTTCTGAGAGGACTACGGATACCTGGCTGAAGACTCACTAATCGCTTCTTCTTCTTGTTAGAGTTATTATTCTCTGACATCAACAGTTGCAGTCCATCTTTCTGTGGTGTTGATTGCTTCACTCGAGAATAAACCGCCCCGTCTAGTTCATCTGATGATCCTATAGGTGAGAGTAGCCTACCGTCAGGTGATGTCGGCCCCAAATCGCTACACTCAATGTCCGAGCTTGCCCCCATGGGCTCTCCATCGCTGCCAAAGTCAGCATTTGCCAATTCCACTGCAAGATTCTCCACATAATCCTCCTCTTCTTCACTGTCAGCATAGCTGGATCCCATCTCTGGCTTCTTACGGGCTACCACAAGGTGAACTGTGCTGTTCTCAACCTGCCTTAAAACATCCATGGCCTTAGAGTGGGTGATGCCAACCATGCAGTTACCACTAACGTCTAGGAGTTGGTCTCCTGGTCGAACTCTACCAATGCGCTGGGTGGCAGAGTTTGGGACCACACCACTCACATAGATACAGCCCTCTGGTGTATCTGTACCTCCACAGATCTCAATACCTAATGGCTCACCAGGGATCCGATCAATCTGTACAGAAATTTAAGAAATCAAATGTAAATGATGAGTCTGTTCCCCGGGGGGGGGGGGGGGGGGGGGGGGGGGGGGGGGCCACTCAGATATATGGGTGTACACATGCGTGTCCATGGGTTTTCAAAATACCCCCTAAACAGGTTTTATACTTGGATGAAAAAAGACCCCTAAATAAGGATTTTTGCACGTTTTTTTCATCATCCAACCCCCCTAAACAAGTTTGACTTCGGCCAGATTAATCAAAAGCACCCCTTTTTGTTGAAAATCAGCGTTTTTGGACTATTAACGCGTAATGCGCGTTACGCGGTTCCACCTGAAAAAAGGACCCCTTTTACGCGTTTTCTTGGACGCGCATGTGTACACCCATATATCTGAGTGGCCCCCCCCCCCCCCCCGGGGTGTGTTCAAAGTCAACTTTCTTGATAAATGATCAGATCTACATGTAAGTCCACTGCATTTGTGACATTAGAGTGATATGCACATGGTAAGACCAAGGAGGTACTAGGCAAGCTTGCCTAGTACCTCCTTGGTAAGACATTCATGCCACATGTGATTACAGATTATATAGAATGCAAACATAGCCAAATTCAAATATGACACAATTACATTTTCTAATAGGCCTGGAAAAAAGGATTACAGAATGAAGTTAGGATAACTGTTCAAAGCATAACAGCCGATTTTTCTTCAAATATGAGAGATTTTCTCACCAGAAAAGAGAATCTAAAATGAAAATCCTAATGATATAAATGACTGTTAGAGAAGCATTATAGAAACATTTTAATGAAATAAAGATATGACTGAAGATAAATGACAGATATGATGAGTCACAATACATAGACATCTAAAACCTCCCCGAAGTGAACAATTTCATCCAAATATAAAGTCGTTTCTAAACCATCTTCATCGTCTGCTTAGAACTAAAAGGGCATTCATCCGTTTGGAGTCAACACCCTACTGTCTCTGAGCATATGCTGATTTTGAAGTGTGTCAACATACATGAATCTCACAGCTGGTGTGTAGCCAGGGGGGGGGGGGGTGGTGGGGGCAGTTGCCCCCCAAAAAAGCCAACTAAAAAAAAGAAGGAAAAAAGCGAGAGCGAAAAATGGGGACACATATACAGTGCAGTATTGCTTCCAAATAACTGAAAAGCAGTCAGGGCGTCAAACTCACTTTCTGCCTAAAAAGGTGCTATGAGCCATTGGTTTTTCTCTCAAAATTTGCTAAAATGTCAAAGCTTTCCTTCCCCGCGCCCACCCTCTGTTACATGTACAGCGCAGTATTGCGTCCAATATAATTGAAAAGCAGTAGGTGCTACGAGCCGTTATCTTTCTCTCAAAATTTGCTAAAACGTCAAAGCTAGCTCCCCCCTCCCTGCACCCACCCCCTTAGTAATTTCTGCATGCTCACAATCATCCCCCTGAAATTAAATCCTAGCTAATCAGTTGTCTGACAGCACTTCATTGACAAACACCAATTGTACTCCGTCTTTACCTTTTCCTCCTCCTCCTCAGTAGGCACACACATGTGTCTCATTATGTCTTGCCTATAATGCATATCATAGACATCGCTAAGAAACCGAAACAAGAGCGGATTAATGGGTGTATCCAACATCTTTCACAAATTTCTGGTCTGTAAATTTGTGAACACACAGAAAGAGTGACTTAAACAACCAAGAGATATTCCTTTATGAGCGTGACCAAATTCACATGCTGTTGGCAGTATGACTGAACAATAAAATGGTTCATGTTCAAAAGTTAACCATTTCAGGGTAACTTCCAGTTGGGAAAGAGTCTCCCAAAATAGAATCCAAACTCTGGAACAATGATGGGAAGTCCCTCCACAGTAAACATATATCACAATTCAGGTACTACACCCAAACAGGAAAAGTGGTAGATTTATCTAGCACCACAGTATGAGGTGACACTTATTTTTCACTGAGAGAAAACAGAACAGGAGTATATGCACACGTGTCACGTCAACAGAGATTGTGAAATGTACAAAGTGAAAGTGTGGATACATGGAAGTATTTGTTCATGAATTGCTAAGAGAAATAATAGGTGGTGCAAGACTATATTTAGTCCTCAACAAATCATCTTTGATTTTTGATTAGCCCTTCTGCATTTGCTGTTTTTCTTTGAAAACATACATTCTTTACATGGATTCACTTTTATAGAGTCACGTTTACTTTTTATTGTGTGCATGTATTTTATTGCATGTTAATGTAACTTTAAACTAATATCTCAGTAAATCTAACCAGGATCTGTTAGAAAATTATGCGTGGGCTGTACGTGTCAAACAATCACGTCTCTTGGGCTAAAAATGAAGCCATTTGATACTGGCAAGAAGCCAAAGGAACTAGCATTACATGAAAAATGCACAGACATGTCTTACACATGTCTCGATCAGCTATCAAAATGTCAGGGGAATTCAAAATCTCACAACAGAAAAAGGAGAACAAACTATACAGTTTTGGAGGCTCTTATTTAAACAAAAATGCAATCATTACTTGAATATAACTTAGAATATAAAAAAAAGAAGATTCTTCTTCCAGATTAACAGAAGTTTGAAAAGGATTAGGCTTATGCTTCATTAATGACAGTTCATGGGGGAATTTTCTCTTTTTCTCTCTCCTAATCCCCCACTCTATGTACATACAATTTCTGATAAATATTTGGTCATAGTGAAAAATAAGATGAAGGAAAACTTGCACAACTGAATTCTGGTGTTCCATAGTGGGGGGGGGGGGGGGGGGGGGTACATGTCTACAATGTAGAGTGAACCATATCACTTTCACACAATGCTAAATAAGGATTGTCAAAATTTACAAAAAGTCAGCTAAATTTTGGAGGTCACCCCATAGAATGTTTGATCTGCTTTCTAAATATATAACACAACACAATAGGACTTTACTTGTTCATATTAATTTAAAGTCCTGACAACATCCTAGTCCACAGAAAACATTTTCTTTCATAACAAATTGAACTAGACAATACACTGGCCCACAGATCTTCATCCTCCATTTTGCAGTGGTTCACCATTTTGTTACAACAATTGACGTTTCGGACGTGATATACTGTTTTGGACGTGACAGGTGTTAACTGAAAATGTTTATTGGCTAAAATTCTAATTTGAAATGAGCAATAAGGAGGGTCAGGCAAATCTCCAGATGTGAACATTTTCTAAAGCTTGACTGCTTTAGAAATGCAGCTTCTCCCATTTTTTTCCTTCTTTAGTTTTCTATAGTTAGCCCGAGTTTGGGCTTTTGTTTTCACCATCTTTACCTTTTTAAGGACACCTAGGGAGCATTTCATGAACAGTTTTGTCAGTGCTTTTTACTGACAAATTTGCTCTCAGCCAATCAGATGCAAGGATTTCAGTAGCTTATAACAGTTGTTGGTAAAAATCACTGACAAAACGCTTGATGAAACGCTCCCCTGATCATCAAAAGAGACAAAATAACTACTGTCCCAATGAAATCAAAACATAAAAATTATAACTTCAAGACATAATAAGTATCACCATGTTCGTTAGGTAACATCCATTAACCATTATTGCAGAGGCGTTGATAGTCACAGCTTGAGGATACTAAATCTATGATTTCTCCAACTCTGAAGTATGCTGATCATTTTAAAAAATATATTTCAATAACGCATTGTTTCATTTTAACTGTATGATTCCCACAGAGAAGTTTGGTCACTTATGAAACCAAATCACTTCTCTCAGACATGGTTATCATATGTTCTTACATTTGGTAACTTTCGCATACCAGTAATCATTTTGTTGTTTACTTTAAATAGGGATGGTAACATACGTTATATATGCATCATTTTCCCCAAAGTGGATAGTCAAACAGCATTTCTATTGTAAGTAAATCAAGATGAGGTATTAGCCACTGGTTATCATAATGTCAAAGTTAAGAAGAGGTAGCAAAGTGAAGGCAATATGTTTCCAGGAACTTTGCGACAAATTTCACTCACGAAATATTCAACTTTGAAAGATTTATTAGACATTATCCTTTTTTCTTGTGTGCTGTGTGCCAACAAATCAATTTGTTTTTATAACACTAGTTAAAAGCATGAAGGACAAATTTCCTTTTACCAACATCGCAAATTATGACAAATTATTACTTTGCGACATGGGGTTTTTGCCCTGCATGCAATATTTATAAAAAGGCAATTTTTAAATAATCATGCCCAAAGTACTCAGATTTTCAGAAGTTATAGTCCATTATGGCCCGTATTCTGAACTCCGGTTTAACTTAAACCATGGTCTAAATGTGTGGTTTAACTATGGGTAGCCTGAAATCTCAAAAATTTGTTTACACTGTATGTTCCTTATGTTTACTGGATTCTGGTTCTCATGCTTTAATGGTCAATAAAACTATTGTACATATCATTCCCAGACAGTTTTCAATAGTCTGAGTACCAAAAATGCTGATAAATTGAATATCTACACATTTAGACCATGGTTTAAGTTAAACCGGAGTTCAGAATACGGGCCTATGTGTTTAAGGATGTCATTTTACTGCCACTCATGATAACTTGTGAAAATATTGAATATTCTTAATTTAATGAGTGTGACACGTTTTACCCTAATGGAACATTATTAGTGGTTTTGACCCCACAGTGAGAACATAGCAAGAAAAACAATCCGAACATAAAAAGCATATGGCAACATCAGAACATGGCAACATCAGAACAGGGCAGCAAAGATAATTATAAAACTATTGATTGTAAATACTGGGCAAGGGCACAGACTTCTTTCTATAGATTTATGTTTTGTGACAATTTATGGTTTCAATGCTGTAAATGGGTGTTCTCCAAATGACCATAAGTCCTGGAAAATTACCCCCCCCCTCCCCCTTGATGTCAAAATTGAGCTTATTATAAATTTAAAAATACAAGCAAACAACAACAATAAAAAACTTACACATCGACAAGGAACCATTCCAACAAGACTGGCCCAAGGGTACATGTGACTTTCATCTTCTATCACATGTGCATCAGGTTCTAGCAATAGTTTACGAAGTCTGTACACTATCTATTTTCTCCTTACCTATTCATTAGTGCGCAATAACAGGAATTTTGGTCACAAAGAGTAAGGAGCTAATGATTTGAAGACTCTATCTTTTCTTCCCTTGACTGGCTATTATATTGGTCTTTAGAAAATGATTAAAGCTTGAAAACAGCCAATTCAGCGAACTATTACAAATCGGCTACCAGGCACAATACCAAGCCACCAAATGAGAATGGCATCCTTTCTCTGATAAATCATGTTTAATAGTGAAATGAGGGGAGTTCACAAATAAAAGAACTTCTAAGAAAAGATGTGTAACGCATCACATGAACATATATATTTCCTCAATGATTTCTCTGTTTAAAATGCTGTGTATCTCCAACTGACTTGTTACTATGACATACAATGAAAGTAAAATACCGTAAACAGACTGCCTACACAAAACAATCTTTCCTTGAAGGTTTGCATGGTGGAGCTTATAACGTGGAGAAGGTTTACGGTTCACCATGTGTGTTGGTAGGAGGAAAGGGAAAAGGAAATTAGAAATCGATAGACGAGAAAGGATTTTTTTTTTTTTTCTTCTTCTTGTCATCTTTCTCGTCTATCCATTTCTAATTTCCTTTTCCCTTTCCTCCTACCAACACACATGGTGAACCGTAAACCTTCTCCACGTTAATCTTTCCTTATATAGGCAGACATTATGAAAATCATTTCCCTGGATAAGTATCACATTTATAAAATAACAGCTCCTCACATAGCTTTGAGTCATCAAGGAGTTCTATGATAACACTCCTTGGAGTCATGCATCCCAAAACTGCTCTGAAATGAAAATATATTGTCTGTTCAGACTTCAAAGCTAAAAGGGTATTAACTCTGTGTTAAAGCATATGACTTAATGCCTTTTTGGCTCTAAACAGAATCTTCCTTTTATTGCCACAAAGATCTCTGTAAGTCACTTCAAGTGACTAAATATAAACCTGGAATTACAGGTCCTGTCTTTCTTATAAATAAAAAAATCAAAAACAAAAATCAAAATAAATTAGCAACTCTGTTTCACACATTTTATAATTCAATTTATGATTTTGGGACAACTAATTTGTCATCCACCATATTACTTTATATACTATCTATCATGATGATACCGCATATGATTCCACACTGAAGCTGGCAATTTCACCAGATGGATTGCAAATTAAAATCTCAACTCGAAACTTTAAGGCACGCAATACATTACACCCTCCCAAAGATTAATTTCCTATTATGGAAGAAGCCTTGTTAAAAGTTTGACAAAGTATGATTTGTTACTCTCATTTTTCTCCTTTCAGAAATATTATTCATCTTCATCATCATTCTTAGTCTTCTACAATATTTGGCAATTTTTCACAAAAATAATATAACATATTTATCAAACAAAATTGAATGAAAGTAAATTTTGGGCTCTAGCTAGCTGCAAATAACTCAGGTTAGTTAAATTTGCCCCTCCCTTCCCCATTCCTTGAAACTGAGTAAACAAAAAACTTAAAGTTTTGTTCAAGAGACTTTCCTCCTACAAGTATTAACGTTATATGAACAAAAATAAACACAACGCTCTGCCAATCGGCAGAGGAGAGTAATTTTCCTGCAACTTGGAAAAACCATAATGTATACTGCAGACCCAGCCTAGCTGGCAAGCTTGTTATTATCAGTTTAATGAGATGTACATGTATATGGATGGAATAGAAATGACTAATGAATCCCATAAATATACGTGCTCATGTGCACATTCTGTAATTATTAATGTAAACAATTGTGGTTAACATGAGACAGAAACCAGGAGTACAGAATGAGTATTTCACATGTGACACTTCACACACCCTCCTGAAAAGAATTGTAGCCGTAATTAGATTATGATTAATATGTCAATTTTGGGGGGTTACTTTCTTGGGCATTTTTCTTTCGAGGACATTCATAACAATTGCAATAAATGAAATTTTAATAGTTCCTTATCCACCAATGGAATGGAAGATTCAAATATAAACAGAATGATCATAAAAAGAAATAATCCCAGAAATCTTATTCAATTAGTATAAATGAATCTTCTGCTAGAGGTGTGTTTTCACGGGGCACGCAAATGATTCGCAAAGGATGCGAATGTCAAAAAATGGCAAAATCCAACATTCAGGGAAGATTTTCTCTGAATGTGTCGCGAAAATGAGGCGGTAAACCATTATTGCGCAGTTTGTGCGTAGTTATCACAACGTATATGCGAATGTCGTGTGTAGCATTGCAGAACTATGGCCAATCAACATACATGAAGAAAACAAGACTAAAATGCGAACCCAAGTTGACAGCTGTCTTGAGTTGATCGGTCAACGAATGTTGTATTTTGCTATTTTTTTTACATTCTCATCCTTTGCGAATCGTTCTCGTGCCCCATGAAAGCCCACCTTAAGAGCCATAAGGGCACATAAGGGCACATGAGCTATAACACCTTTATTGCTCTAAGCAGATGTCATGCTAGATGTAAAGCTACAAATCTTTATCTCTAAAATTCTGAAGATGTAGAAATGTGACATGGAGTGAAAATTACTGGCTTTCACAGATGCTGACCATGATTCAAATTAAAGGAGAATTAAGCCCTGATTACAAATTTACTTATATTGGAAGGTGTAATATATTCCTACTTATTGGCCGAAATCATTTTCTAATAAGATATCAGAAAAGGGTAAATAAAGATATTCCAACACCCGGTATCGTCTCCTACTCATTTACATGGGGGCTGCCATTTTCTTGCTGATTTGGAGTTGTACATAAACCATTGAGAAATGTTCCAGTCAGGAAGATATTTTGAATCCAAATCCTAAATTAATTTTCTTCATTACCTAAAATCCCATATGTGACGGAAAATATAAAGTGGGTGTTTACATGTATTACATCTATTTTCTTGGGTTTGCCAAACAGAGCAGAACATAATATATGCAGCATGCATTCTGACTTTTCAAGTCCATTATCCGAAAGCAGGGGAATGCATAGTTTGCCGCTATAGATGCTCAGGGAAGAAGCATCCATAAAATTTGAATTCATTTGCTCCGTCCCATACGTCCAGTATCGAGAAAATAGATTTCTATTAAGGGAATATCGATTTTCAACAGAAATATATAAGGAAATCTTCAGTTTAAAAATAAATTGACATATCTATTCTATATTTTTAATCTCAAATGGGTTTTTAATTTTGAAAAGGGCAATTGAGCATTTGGATTAAGAAAATCTTCTTGTACACATAAACAAAATGGCAGCCCCCATGTGCTGCTAGCAGACGATACATATTGCTAGCAGATGGTAAATTTTGCTCAGAAAAAATTGATTCGTATCGATCTCGTATATTTTGACGCGAAGCCATATAGTCTAACAAGTAGGAATAAATAACACCTTTGAACAATATCGTCTTTATTTTTTAGCGTAATTCTCCTTTAAGTATTAATATTATTCCAAAATACTTAATTCCTGTTCCCATGTAACCAACTAAAATTCCCACACTGTGCAAGGTACATAATTGGTAAAATCACTCACACCATTAATAAGTGCAAATTATACCTGTCATCACTATTCCATTAAAAATATAACATGTTAAGAGATTGATTATGAAGTGAGTCTTCTAATGAAGATTAAAACATAAAAAGCACACTAATTTGTAAAAATACTGCATATCAAGTGCAAAATTTGTGAGCTCAGTAAACAATATTGGTGTAACTTACCGCTTCTTACTTCTATTGTGAGATGTGGGGTTTTTTTAAGTTGAAGGAGAAAAATACATCATTATCAATCTATCATTTTCAATATAAAAAAAGCTGAAGCTGGAATAAAATTATGCTTTTTATCTTGACATTGATCAATAACAATCTTTAGATATAATAATAATAATAATAATAATAGTGGCTACTTATAGCCACGTATAGCTACGTATAGCGCGCAGGTCCGCCTTTCGACGCTCATGGCGCTGTATAGATAGGTATATATTATTACCCCCGGTCATTGGATTCTGGCACGCCCGCACACAGTGTATGCACATTCTCCACTCCCTGGGGAGCATTCCAGCCAGTCGCTGTAAAGCGCACACATGCTAAGCAAAGGACATTACCTTTCGCCATCCTACCGGGTACCACTTTAACACCTGGGTGGAGAGTGGCAAATGTAGATTAACGTCTTGCCAAAGGACGCTAGTGCTGCGGTGGGATTCGAACCCCGGACCTCGTGGTTCACAGTCCGGGGACTTATCCACTGATCCACAACACCACAACATATATGTTGGTGATGAGTAAAAAAAAAAAATGTGGTTGGAAATCACACAAAAAACTGAGGTCATACTTGTGGAATCTCTGCTCATAGAGGCTTATGGAATGACTAGAATCATTACTGAGGAGTCAAATGACAGCTTTCTTTATAAATATGACAGAAACCAATAACGAAACCAATCCAGAGGTATTGATAATACCTGTATCTATTTTGCTTAAAATTGTTCTCTATCTGTCTCCTTCTAACTCTCTTTCTTACTCTTTCTCTCTCCTCTTCTCTCTCACTCTCCTCCCTTTCTTTCTCCCCTCTTAATCACTTTCTCTTTCCTCCCCTTTCTCTCCTCTTTCTGTCTCTCTCTCTCTTTGTCTCTTTCTCTTGTTTCTCCCTTTTTTTCCCTCTCTTGTCTCTATCTCTTTTACTTCTGTTGATCATTATACCCTCTCCTGTCTCCCTCTGCTCGCTTTCTCCCTCCCCTCTCTCTCTCTCCCTCTCCCTCCCTCTACCTCTGCTCTCCCCCCCCCCCCCTCCCGCTCTCTCTCTCTCTATCTGAACAAAAAAAATATACCTTTTTCTTTTCGAGAAAATTTAATTTGCCAATGCCAACAGCTGTGCAGCACCCAGTCCCTTTTGTCAATATTACTGAGGTATAGATGAAAACCTGCAATCAGGGATGGCATTTTACAGGAGACTCTATACCCCAGGCGAAAACTAGTCTGTCACATACAAAAATATAGCTCATTGAAAAAGGGGAATGAACTCTCCTAGCAACTGCTGGGCAAATATAGTTGGTATTTTGCAGGTTTTTCTGAGAGAATACACTAGAAATCTTTTGATTTCTTGTACAATAATTCTACATAATGAATTTCGTGATGTCAACAAAAGTCATTCTCGTATCTTATTCTGTCATATACTTTATAAAATATTGTATGATTCTGATGAAATGAAAAATAAAATTGAAATTGAAGACATTCCTGTAGGGCCTAGATGTAAGCATTAGTTGGTATCCCAAAGCTGGCCTGAGAGATGTGTGCAGATTACTAGACATATCCATATTGATTTGACATGAAAATGAAATTATAGTTTGTTACCTCATCCCATAGCAGCCATTGTATTATCATTATTATTAAATAGTACCTAAATTATCATTTCCATCAACATCTAACACTGTGAAGAAAGGGGGTTTGAACAAAAAAACCCACAATAATATGGGATTAAGTTTTCTATTCACCTAAACTACAGTACTAATTTATCCATGCAATCCCTAACTAAAAATACGATACAGATAGGACTATTTTTACAAAGATATTACTAAGGAAAAAAATATTACATGCTTATAAAAAAAACAAGAATACCAAAAATAAATAAATCTCCAGAAAACAGTCTCTAGCTCATTAACATACATGTATGTGACCATTAAAAATATTAACTGAGAGAGAAAGAGCAAGGATATGCCATTGAATAGAGGGAAATATTTTTCCATCATTCACAAACACATTGTCAAACGACACATGTACTGAATAAATCTGTAGTGAAACCTTCCTTAGCATACATGCTGCGGATTGGCTGTCAGCTCTGTGTCGATCATTTGCTACTTTCTCTGGCCGTCTGATAAAGAGGGGAATTCAATCTACATCTATTGCATACCTTGAAAACAGGATGTAAACCAATGGCTGAATTCCCTACTATTACTGAAACTTTTTCATGCCATGAGATATTGCAAATTTGAATGGTAAGTTGCAAATGTCAGCATCAGATTACAGTAAAAGATCAAAAGCCAGCACATGGGTCACTATAGCTAGCAGGGTCTCTCACTGTTATCGGATTAAGATGGAATGTATATGAACTCAATATAGAAAGAGTAACTGACATCAGGTTTGGTGTGTGTGTAATTGGGTTTTTACAGACGTGTATCAATCAGATATGATTATTTATGTCTGGGACCGACCTTTAACCTCACCATCTGAAAGACGTGACTCAGTCTCGAACCTGGGTCCGCTAGCTGAATCAGTTTATAACTTCCACTGGTAGCTGGATTACAGGCGAACGCCACAACGCCCAGTCGCATCAGGCTTGGTAAAAACATTCAAACCTGTTTCATTCCATGAATACAGAATAACAATTAACAGCTCTAAATTGATCAAGTCATTATGCTTTAGAGAATAGGCCATCAATTTATTCCACATGCATGTATATATAAACCTTTTGATGTTTACAAACATCTTAATGCTTACAAAGGGTACTTCAATGTGACAAAGGATTTCTACAGCACTTCTTAATTGATTTTCAAACAGAATTAATGATAACTTTTGAATAATAAATTGATTATCAGCTTTCTTCACTTTCCCACTGTTATTAAGAGATCAAAACAATGCTTTGCTATTGCTATTATATATACTCTTTTATCACTTTTCAACATAATTACACCCTACACTAAATATGATAATGTGATGCAATACTGATACATGAACTATTCATTACTATATCCGTCATGAAAAGAATCTGCGCAATTGATTGGTCCAATGGGCGTCATGTGACAAATTACAATTCCCACTATCCTCATGCAAATAAGCAACATCTGACGTCACGATCTGTGAATAGTAGTACTGTTCACGGATACTATTTACAGCGTATGACATCACCCACAAAAATTGTGACGACATTCACTTGCACTTATCTATTGTCATATGCACCGGCGCGTGATGATGTAATTATTACGTTTGATATCATACCTTCTTCAAAACTGTTTGTGTACGTACATGTAAGTGTGAGGTCTACCTTAGGCCTACGGTGCAGATGATCATAAGTAGATAATAATAATAATAATAATAATACCACTGTTCTTGTATAGCGCATATCACATTATAATATAACGTCCCTATGTGCTTCCAAAGGGTTTTGGATATTATTACCCTGGCTTTAGCTCCGGCAGCCGTAATCAGCGCACAGTGCATTTCAAGGAATAAATCCTGCCAGGTACCCATTTAAGACATGCCAACCAAAAAACGTATTCTTTACTTTTTCTATTCTCTTTTGCTTCATAAGGGGGTACTAAGATCTATAGATGTCTATAATCAATTCGGAACACCAAAATACCATAATACATCGCACCTGTATCCTTGCATAACAGTTTATTATCCACTGATTTTAACTATTCATGGCTCTGATTTGCAAGAAAATTTTGTCTGTGGTACACAAAAACGAACCTGTGAAATTGTATGGCTTATTCGCATTGTGCTCTAGTGGAAATGAGTGGATAATAAAGGTTGTTATGGTACAGAGGTGGATGCACAATAGCATTTTTATGTTCTAAATAATTACCGATGTCCATAGCGTTTGGTACCACTTATCCAAGCGTAATAGGCAGAGAATACGATTTTAGGTTGGCATCCCTGCCATTTAACACCTGGGTGGAGAGTGGCAAATGTGGATTAATGTCTTTCCAAAAGACGCTAGTGCCGGGCTGAGATTCGAACCCTCAACCCTTGGATTGAGAGTCAAGTGAATGAACCACTATACCACAACACCTCCACAATGTGTAGATTTAGGCTTTAGTTCAAGATAACGGATATAAACCAAATATATACTGTTTACATTCGAGTCTCAGGTTAAACCAGAGAAATAACTATGGTACCCTCGGTGACATGAAGACTACCATTTTCCTTCAGGGCTGCGCCCCTGGTGAAAATAGTTGTGGTTCACGTCACCTCAGGGACCATATTTCCCACCAGACCCTCTTATGACAGTATACAAATCTATATACTATACTATACTGTATAGAGGTAATATAAATTGAATAGGTGTTCACCTTTGTGCCAAAACAAACTCATGTACTACCATGTCAACTGATTATCATTCTCATAGTTTTTATCTGATACATCTTTACACATTGTATTTGTGATAGTAAACAACGAATTACCATACTGTAGAAGAGACCTGTTATATATGCTTACAAATATAAAGTACTGGATAGCATAAAAAAGACTATGAGAATCTATACATCTATCTATCTATCTTGCCGAATTCACTCCACTGCTGAAGGGACGCCTACTCACCAATTCTCCATTTCATTCTATCTTATGCCATCCTCTAGTATACATGTATAAGAGCGGCAAATCAAACCCATACTTGTAACATTTTCTTGTAAGGATCTTGTAAGGAACATGTAAGGAACATTTAAGACATTTAAAATATTTTCATATTCACGAGAGCTCTTTAGGGATTCTATTTACAAGAGAGATATTCTGGTATGATTTCTGATTTTAGCCCCACAGCCCTTTCCAGAACTTAATTTCTCTCCACTCCGATGCATTACGTTTCTAACAGTTCATCACTATTTCCAAGTTTTCAAAAAATACAATTTTTCCATGCATTACCAAACAAATCCCTTCCCTTTACCGAGAAATATCTCTAGCATATATAGTGATAATTCTTAGGATATGTCATAAAGAAAGCACTGAGCACCTGAGATCATTCCCTCATTACACCACAAACCTGTTTCGACCAAGCAAAAAGAAAGAAAGAAAGAAAATCACTCCCAGATCCTCCTCCTAAAGGTCCTGAACCTCATCAAGGAAAAGAACCGGTTTCACTTGAAAACTCTACACCCCCTCATTCTATCATCACCTTCAGAAAAGTACTATACCAAATCAACTTGCTCTCAACAGAATTAGAGCTGTTCACAAATGACTGGAAACTTCTCAAATTTACAACGACTGGATACTTAAAAACTATTAATAATTTCCAAATCTTTTCTGGTTATATGAGGTATATTTTTGACAAGAGTCGCAGAGCATTTTAGTATGCTTTATATGCAAAGTACCGCAAAACCATAAACTTTTGATTTTGTGACAGTTTCTTGCCTCGAACAGGGACATACATGTATCCTTGACATTCATGAAATATTTATATCCATTCACGTTTATATATATGTATATATCCCCAGTTTCTGGTTTTAAAGTAGTATTCCAGGTTACTAGGTTAGTCACAAGTCATCCATACACCTACAAAGGCACATATGTTCTAGTGCTTAGCATGACCTGTTAATTTGATATGGTACAGTCATAATCTTGTATTTCCACATAACAGAAATTACAATTTTTTTCAAAACTGTGTATTTTCTACTTGTTCTACATCTGAAGCAATTAAGCCAAGCTGAAGCTACAGTGTACTGTTCTTTGTGATGAATTTCCATCCAAAACTAGCACATATGTGAACGTGTATATCTTGCATTCCTTTTTCTCAGACAAATTTAGTATTCCACAGGAATGTATAGTATCCATTTCCCAAAGTACAAGTCAACAATAGTCCCTTTATGATATCCGATTCCCCTTAATTGATACAGGCCTACTTGTACCAGCTTCAGGAAATGAAATTTTCGAACAAAAATATAATAATCAGTTCAAAAATCCTCTATTTGAACGGATTCCATATCATTTTTAGATTCTTTTAGATGTACACTTATGTTTTTAATGATTGACATGTTTATGCTTGCAGCAGAGCTTCAATTCCAGTATAAGTTGAGAGTATGCACAAAGGTAAATGTCAATTAAGTGAAACCACTATCTCATTTCTAATACTATAAAGTTGGCCCCTAACGTTCCTGTGTGCCACACATGCTTCTTTTGTGTGTCTGTGCACACAGTGTGAATTACACAATTGTAGTTCCTCGATTATCATTTTCATGTTTCATTGTATATGTTGCCCTTGTAAAAAAGACAGACATCTGAATGGACGCAATACCACCAATATCAATGATTACTATTCATCAGATAAGCCTAAAATGAAACTATAAAGCTTGCTCAATGTTGGTAACAAGAATTCTTTTCAGTCCTAAACATGTCTGAATATAGCCTAAAAGCACTACTTAGTGCATACATTTGTAGTTTTGAAGATAAGGAAAATTTTATACAGAATGTAAAATTTCTTCTCAAGTTGCATTCGATATTGATGCATGTATGTGCATAGTTAACTCCCCACTATCTTCCCACGACTGTAGCAGTTCTTGATATTGACCACTTGTAAGCCCTTTCGACACTTGTAAGCCCTTTCGACACCTGTAGCTTTCAATTCACAACCTTCCGCTGCCACATCTGTTCTAATAACACATACACGCACAATACACATCGGATCAATTTATGCCTTGAAACTGTATCATTGAGTGTAACGTAAATAGAGGTATTCTAGATACTTACCCAAGCATGAATTCAATATAAGTACAAGCAGTCCACAGTAAACTAGAATCGAACATGATTTGATGCTATTGTGTACCTGCAGCTGACTTCACATGTATGTAATTTCTTGCTGCGTCTGTCCGCCAGACAATATCCAAAACACAATGCTGCCTCCCTAGCTACAAAGCAGACAATACAGAAAAAGCAGACGATACAGAAAAACCTCCCCCTCTCCCAGTCTGCATAATCAAACAATTCAATGCAACCCAATCAATATTATATGTGCGTCTCCTTATGAATATACCCACATCACGATTCCGGAACCAAGGAAACATCATTAAAATGTTCGACTGTAGAGTGCACAGAAATATGCTGTATTCCAATCCATGTCTCTTTTCGTTTTCCCCTCCGCTGTCGCGCCAAAAAGCAACATCAATTCATCAAGCAAGCTAGCTGCCTTGAAGCCAGACATGCAGGACGAGTAATATGCTAATGTACAGTCCATATGGAGAATGAATATATGAGGCCCCATTGAGACAGAGGGGCAGTAGATCTAAACATGGAAAGACATCTACCCGTTAAAAAAACACTTTTCCCTCTCGAACACTGGATTCACTACCAGCAGATATTACCAACAGCTCAAGCTCTTCCAATCTCATGCCCGCTGGACATAATTTTTTTTTCTAGCATGCTGAGAAAAGACAACAAAAATCAAGTATTCAGCCCTTTCTACCTCTCTCTCTCTACTATGACCCTCAGAACCTTAGCAGAGTAGAGTGTGAGCTTGTCTTACATCAAGTGCTACCAGTATAAAATTTCATTTCTCAGCCAGATCTCTGTGGCATGATGGACAGTTCACTGAAAATATCAATATTTATGTAATGTATACTTGCATTATCACAGAAAATCAAGCAATCATTTTCATACATGTAATATTCATACAATCATATAAATGACAACCACCTTCTATCATTCTTTCTTTATTATCATCTTTTAGACCTGATGACTGAATTCTTTAATTCCCATACATGTAGGTTTTGTACAGAAACCACTCAGTCCCTGTGGGTACATGTAAATAAAAGATGAATAATTATTCTCTGCTTTCAATGTTATGAGATGTGTAATCAGTTGCCAAATTTGACTGCATAGCTATTAACATGTGGGTTGGGACTATATAAGGCATCCCTCCAACATTTTTTCAGTGTTCGCCCCCCCCCCTTCCTTTAGAAGATTGTAGATATTCAGTTGTGCCTCCCTTCCCCCTCCACCTGGCAATTTCCCGTTCCGTCAAGTGATGGTCCCTATTTAGCTATACCCAAATTAAAACAATCCTGTTATAAAATAAGCAAAAATTACTTCATCAATAATTCTTTTTAAAATTTCATTTGAAATACAAATACCAAAAATGTTTCAAAGATGAAAAAGATACATGAAGTACTTTCTTTTTTCTCTCTACAACAATGTTGCATACTGACATCATGGTCATGTAGGCATTTATTGAGGAAAGCCAGTGGTCTTTTGCAGATCCTTCATTTTATAAAACCCTTGAGTGATTGTTATCAGGTTCTTTCTATCTTTTTTACTACTCTTTTACTCATCATTCATTTTTTTTCTTTTAAGTATTAAAGTATGGAGAAAAAGACAAGGAAGTGATATAGCAAGCGGGGGGGGGGGGGGGGGGGGGGGGGGGGGGGGGGGGGGGAGATGATTTCTAAATCATGCAAAAGCTTACCAATAATCCAGTATGCATGGTGCTTTCTTTCAGTCACTAGACTATTTAAAGCTCTTTTCTTGTCAACAAGTTGGGGTTTCCCAGGATATATCACATGAAAGAATGATAAGAAATAACTTGTGACATATCACATGATTCTTGAACTAGAAGAATAAACAGAAATTGCATGTCCTGCTTCTCTTCTGCAGATACATAAAACAAATAAAAGTTTTAACTATAATGTATATTCCTTGCACAATGGCTGCATACTCCAAACCGAAGTCGTAACATTAATATGAAGTGAAGAAGTCACAGAGAGAGAAATGCATATTTTCCAGTATCCAGAAAGAGTTCCACAGATAAAATGTCTCAAACTCCTAACCAATGGTCACTTTCATAACATCACTAAAAGCTTCTGCCTTTGAAATCACAGCATTCCAAGATGAATGATGTAGTAAACGCAAAGTCTGCTTTATATATGCATTGCATTGTATGATACATTAATTGCCCCTCCACATTCAAAGTATAACATAGCTAGGTGTAGTGTAATGCAATGAATATGCTGAATACCACATTGAATGTGATTCAGAAGTAAGACATCCAGCTCACTACATCATTGCTTCCCTTCATCCTAGTTTCCATTGCAGTCTTTAACCCTTTACAAGCCAGTGCGATTAAGAAGTCACCCTTCTGTAGTATCGCTTCCCATCATACTAGTATATCCACAGTGATTCAGGAGAAAATGATATTCCTTCTATCTCATCACTTTCCTTCATCCTAGTTTCCGTACAATGTAGTTTCTTTTAACCTCTCACATACCAGTGTTATTGAGAATCATACTTACAGCATCCCTTCCTATCTTTCTGGTATCCATAGCAGTCATTAACCCCTTAGATACCAAGAATGATCAGAGGAGAGCCCCTTGGAATGCCATAAATTTCATTTCACCAGAGTTCCTCTGACAACATGGGATTGTTCCCACTGTCTCAATTACCAAATTATGAAATGCTGGAGCTCTGGGATGTGCAATGTATCTGCCTTGAGGCATTTCACTATAAAACAGACTTGATGCACCTTTCAAACCATAACGACTGAGAGTGAGAGTAAGTGAGAGTAAGGTAAAGACTATACCAGATAAATTTGTTGAGCACAACAACTATTGAGGCTCACTCAAATGAAAGCACTTCCACATTCCAAATAGATGCAATTCTACCAGTGATGAAACATACTTGGTTTGCAGCTGTTATTACACCACACACAGAGAGAAAACTATCACAGGCCATGGGAACAGACCTAGACAAATTGCATCCATAGCAGTAACCTTACGAGCACCAATCAACTATGATCAGGTACTCTCCTCCTCCAAATTCCTCAAACCTTGGATAACAAGCTACTGGATGGTGATAGAGCATGATTCAAAACTAAGATGATGTACTCATACTAAAGAAAGTGTATAGACTAAACAAGAAGGGCCAGGGGACATGCTCCAACAGAACAATGACAAACTATGACCTTAGAGCTATTTGGAGTTCAAAGTAAAGTGATATTCCGTTTTCTTCAAGTGGAATGAAAGTGGTCTAGCTCTCTCTGATTCTCATAGAATGATTTGCATTTTATTTTACTATTAATAGACTTATCAAGAGAGTAGATAATCAGAATGAACTGTGAGAACATTCCTATATCAAGATAATTGTGATATAGAAGAATCCCATGGATCCTTCCATATAAGGTAATTATGGCTATTCTTATGATATAGTTAAACATAAATCATGTGTATTTCATCATAACATTGTCAAATTCAACTATTCCATCTTCAAAATAGGGCTACAGGAAGCTATCTACTGCTTGAAGTACGTACATTCTTTCTGTTTAGACCTTCTTTGGATCTCCCTTCCTCCAGCATGCAGTCACTAACTAAATTACTTCATCATGTTTATTCTTAGCATGGATGGATCCAACACCAGCCAATGAGTACATCTCCCTCCCTCATCACTCATCATATATTTGTCTGGATGTTGCAATCCAACCCTCAAACAGATGACAGATAACATTCTTCAGATGATGAATTCAGAGCGTATGACTGATCTCAAATGAAATACTGTTGAATTAGCTGAATTACTCAAAGTAAATGTTTTCATATTCATTATATTTCCAACAATATATTTAAAATCTAGTAGGGGGCTGTCTTTTCTTTAATAGGCTAAAAAGCCTCTTTCCATATACACGGTCACACATAATGCGCTTTGAGCACTCCACAGAGTGGATTTGGCGCTATATAAGTTGCATTTATTATTATTATTATTATTATTTATTCTTAATATTATATAAGCTAGAACTACAAGTTAGGCTCCTAGACATACATGTACAGATGAGGCTAATTGAGGAATCACATCTCCTAATTTGCTCAAAAAGTTGAAGGTGAACATGCTTACATGCATGTCCCTGAATTCAACCAGCCTACAATATCACATGCAGTAGGAAGCTCAAATTGTAATGGATTTTCCTTGTGTCTGCTTCAGCTCATCTAATTACATCTCCCTACCTCATTATTAAAAGATAATCAGGTTGATACAGCATCTTCTTATTGCTTGGAGTCTAATCCCACACAGTGTGTGGGGCATACAGAAAAGGCCATACTAATTATTTTACACAGTATGGATTATCTACATCATCTCCATGTAAATCTATCATCTTCAATATCATCTTTTGCGTTCAATGTTAAGAGTGAACACCCCTCTGGCTCGAGGAAATGATTTAGCAATGCTGTCAACTGCATATGTTATTGACAAGATAAAGGGGGCAAATTTATGTATTTGTTTCACATGAATCAAGAATACATACATGTCATCATTTAATAAGTATATGCACTGTATACTTAAATTCATTGAATGTACTAGTAAGGGAAAGAGGCAACACAACTTGAGTTATGAACATATATGAATTGGATGAAAAAATAGAATATTTTAAGATCTCTTCATCAATCATTCAATGAAATGTTCAAGTAATATATAGGGCCACTTAAAGATAAATGTTCTGGGAGTCTTTTATTTTACACCACTCTCTCTGTCTCTCTGTCTCTCTCCTTCACACCTGCAGTCTTGTGTTAACTACAGTCAAACAATGAGGCAGAATAGTATAGATGTATACTATTTTTTTAATTTTTAATTTTTCAATTATTTTTTTTAGTCTTTTCTTTTCAAATTTGTAATTTTGTAAGCGCTATGGTATTTTCTGTTTTTAGCACTCCTAAATATACATTATTATTATTATTATTATTATGCATATCCAATCTCCAGTGCGTGGGGATTCTGAGACCAGTATTTGTGTTTAAAGCCAGGTAACCAAAAAAGAAAAGGTAGTAGAAACCATGTACTGAAAAACCAGAAGCTTTTGGGTGCAATAAACTGTCACAAATCTCATGAGTGATCCATATTTGTGAAAGTTTCATAACCATGAAACGACTGAATCTGAATTACAACTCTAAATTTGCGCAATTCTCAATGTTTATTGCCCCAAAACAGGCAAGAATCTTTGTAAGCAAGCAATGCTCAAAATGTTTGTGTCAAAGAAGTTTCTGGTTTTACAGGAGAATCTTTTCCACAACTGATCTTGGAAAAAGATGCCATCTGATGACAGTAATAAGGTCCACTATCAAAAAGATATAGGCAACAGACATTCTTATGTTTCCAAGAAGAAAGACAATTTTCTAAACGTACAAAAAAAAAAAGAAATCCAATTATATGTCGGAAAAGGAAAAAAAATATGTTTGATTTTAGTGATAGTGTAAATAACCCCTTCTGTGCCACTAGGTTTACATGAAATCATCATCAGTGAACTCCACAGGAACAACCTTCAAAATCATTATTGTGCTTCTTTCTGTTTTAGGAAGAATCTAAAAAAAAAATATTAAAAAAAAAACTTATAGGAAAATATTTAAGTTCTTGGGCGGACTTGCAGCCCATGGAACAAAAAGGGTGAATGTAAGATGGTGAAACTTACCCTGATTTCTAGCACACCTTCCTCTGGATCTAAACTGCTGAGAAGATCAGCTGATACATCATACACAGGACTCTTCAGTCTGGATGGAGATGGTGGTGGTATTTTAGGTAATGTTGGTGGAGACCTCTGCTGCTCCTCATCAATGATGTCTAAAGTCTCCTCTTCATCATCATAGTCGTCATCATCTGCATCGTCATCTGCATCACTCACAATGATCGGGGTCACAGTCTTGCCGATGCCTGCCCGAGGGGATCTAGACACAGTGGGCGGCTTTGAACTTGGAAGAGGAGGTTTGGGGGATGTGGGTGCAGGGGGGTTGAGTTTGCCAGCAAAGGTAGCAGACCCATTGGTAGAGATTGTAAGGGGTAGTATCTTAGGTTTGGTAAGGATGGTGCTCATAAGTGTGTTTTCTGATTTTGGGGGACTGGATGATGGAAGAGGAGGGGAGACATCATCAGATTCTGTTCTTTCAGTAGAATTAACTTCCTCAGAAGTATCACCCTTATGAGAAATCTTAGAGTGCATGCTATTGAGTGATTTGGAATGAATTTTATTACTGAAATCTCGCTGGACTTCATTGTCACCTTCAAAGGACACTCTCTTACTCTTTGTGGCTAGCCTATCAGAAAGATTCCTGCGAGCCAATAATGGCTTAGAAGGCACCTGGGGCCTGCTACCCTCCTCCTTCATATTGCTGTTGATGTCTGGACTACTTGTCACAGAGGGCTCTCCTTTCAGTTCATTGGTTTCTTTCTTCACAGCTGCTGTCTTGATATCTTGCCTCAATCTAGAGAGGGATGTTGATATAGCTGCTCGCCCTGAAGGATTTAACTGAGGAATTGTCCTCTTTGCACCATCTCCCTCTAATTTTTCACCTGTACCTGGTTTGCTTACACTTGAAGACAATGACCCTAAAGGTTTAGTTTCACTATTTCCCCGGTCCTTTTCTGTTTCCCATGTGAACTTCTTCGCAGTAAGCTTTGATATAAAAGCATTTCCAGGCAAGCTTGCACTTGCAGCAGCTCCTTTTGTTGGCAATATCAAAGGCTTTGCTTTAGCACTGGACAACAAAGGAACGCCAATTTTTGAGGGACTGGTTTGTGACGAGGAACTGAGAGGTGATGTGGTTGTAGAAAGCTTCTTTGGAACAGAGAGTCCTTTAAGTTTCTGATTTGATGATGACACAGTATTCAAAGAGTCTAGAATTGATGGCTTCATTGAAGATGGACTTGGCTTGAGGGGTGGGGCAGCATTTCTTGATGACAAGGTCCCACTGACCCTAGCTAAAGGAGTTGGTCCTTTCTTTGGTGACAAAGGACCACTTGTTTTCCCTACAGTACTGTCTACAACTGGTGATGATTTAATAATTTCCTCCTTTGATGCGGTAACCTCTGCAACACTTTCTTTTGATTCTGAAAGAAGAATTTCACTCTTAATATGTGTTTCTTGCAATGAGCTATCGCTATTTTCTTGGTCATTATCTGAGCCATCATTAAAGGAATCTGTATTGGCATACTTTCGTCTTTCCTTTGTTCTCATATCAACAGGTGGGCTTGATGAAGGAAGTACAGGAGGCTTGTTGTCTTTCAACTCTGATTTCTTCTCACTGACATTTGTGATCATACTGACCTTACTGGAATTGAGAGAAGACGATGAAGGTTCACACTTATTGCGTGGAGAGTGTGTTGGTGACGGAGTTCTCACAGGTGTAGGTGGGGGAGATGTTGAGCATGAAGATGAAGATGAGGTTCTCCTCTTGATAACCTCTCCAAACAATGCACCTCTCTTCGCAACAATGTCATCATCACCATCAGATTTTTCCCTGGAGCCCCACTTGTTGAGTCCAAACTTTGAACTCCCCAGTTTGGGGCTTGTGCGAGGAGATATGAACACATCATCACTACCGATCTTAGGGGGACTCTTCAACTTGATGTCCTTAAAGGAAGGTGTCTGTGCCTTGCCTTGTGATTGTGATGACAAAGATGCAAGAGACATTTTAGCAGTGGGTGATGTGGATACTGCAGGGGTCTTTAAAGAGATATTCAGCTTAGATAAGCTTGGTTTCTTTGGAAGTGATGGCTTAGCACTAACCATGCTAGAATAGGTATATGTATTCTTCTCTAGTGGGGAGTCAGAAGATGCTGTTACATTTTTTAATAGCATTTCAGCTTGATCATCTGTCTCTGTAGGTGCAGTGCCAGCAATTGTTGTAGATGATGAACTTGGACATACTTGTACTTGTTCTGGAAACTCATCACCATCAGGAGGCAACCGAGGTGACATTGGTGTCTCATCACTTGTTACAGATTCTGCCTGATCCTCATTGCCCCTGGCGCTCCTGGGGCTGTCACCTTTTTCAGAACCTGAAGAGCCTTGTGCCTGGAATGTGTGCTCTGCTGATGACACTTCAGGAATTCTAATACTTTCCACTTGGTCAGTGGGATTATGCCTCTCAGAAGATGATGGTAAGACATGCCACTTGACTTCTGGATTCTCCTCCAGCTCCTCATCATCACTTGAATCTGAACTGAAATGTAGGGCATCGGCTTTGATGAGTTTCTTTGGCCCACTTGGAGGTGAGCTACTTTTGCTCCTGGCAACAACTGGTGACATGACCTTGATGACAGTTCCTTTTCGGTGATCCCAGTTGGGTTGACAATCAGAGATTTCTCTCTTGCCCATATCACCACTGCTACCAGATAGTTCCTCCTCTAGCTCACTCCTAGTTTTAGTGTCCTCTGGGACTTCCTCATCATCAAAGTCAAGATCTTCTAGGTTGGATTGCTCTATAGAAGGCTCTATAGATGAATCATCTCTAAAGCCTGTGGGTGGCCTCATAACAGGTATGTCCACTCTCGAATCACTGCTTAGGTTGAAGTCAGCATGGCTAGCTTCAGAACCCATGTATAATCCCTCAGAGGAAGTGTCATGAAGAGCATCATCCATTGCAGAAGCAAAAATGTCATCTACCTCTGAAGCCAGGGGATTTGCAGATTGATCTGTTGTTGATTTGGTTTCATTCAAGTGTTCCATACTGGATGCAACACTTGACATGGCCCGTATGTCAGCCCCAAAGACCTCTTGATCCTGTCTGGTCCTGGGGCTCTGTGGTTTCGATGATTCAGAATTATTTTGCATAGATTCCTGTGTGGAAGATGTGGTATCGCCTTGTTTGGGTGATGTGGGAGTGGTTATTGCATTGCTGGCAAAAGAAGACTTATTGCTTTTTGACTGTCCATTGGAAATATTGCCCTTCTTAATACTAGCAGGTGATGTGCCAACTATGGAAAATGCCTGAGGCTTTGAGAGTGGCTTAGGCTTTGGCGATACAGAACGCAGAGGGGTTGCATCTTTACTTGCTGCCTCAAACATATTCCTCCTCTGCTTGAAGACATCTTTGTCAACTCTGGAAGATCTGAATCTCCTGGACACATTACTCAAAACTTTTTTGTCCCTCTTCACTACATCACCAGATTTTGAAGGACTTCTATAATCAGATTGGCTGCACTCTTGTGATGATTGGGAAGATATTGAGTCTGTTGGAGAAGATCTTGGAGAAGGGATACTCACTGGAGGAGGAGATGTTGACACTACTGGAGCTGTTACTTTAGAGATAATTACATCAGCCTTGTTCTTTGATGATGAAATGACAGGTGAGGATTTAACAATTCCCTTAGCATCATTGCGAAGGAAATCTCTGTTAGACTTGAGCTCTAGAGCAGTAGTTGTTTTGACATGTATAGGCTCGGTGCTTGAAGACATATCCGGTTTGACTGTCATGTCACTTTCTTCTGTCTCCATATAGCCATCATCAGACCCTATTAAATCATCAATGTCTGTCACAGGAGGATCATTGGCCTCCAGACATTCATCCATGGTGTCCTTGGAGCCAAAGTGTTCACTTGGAGTCTGATACAGACTATCATCCAAGTCTACCTTTAGAGATTTCATATACTTAAGGTTGGAAGTGTTTGTTGGTGACTCCTGTGGAGTGAGGTATATTGATTTCTGGTGTCCACTGTCACCTTCATCCTGATCACTTAAGGGTTCTGTTTCAAGCATCAATAGATCATCCAAATCCTCCTCATTCTCATCAGTGAGGTCCATTGAGAAAGAAACAGTAGGAGAGCTGTCTCTTGACAAAGTATCATCCCCCATGGCAGGTGTGCGAGGGCTTGGACTTCTGCTGCGAAACCTCAAGTGCTGCTTGTGCTTTTTGTACGAAGGAGTCAAATGTGTGCCAGCTGGAAGACTTTTAACATCACTGACAAAATTCACTCTAATGTTCTCTTTCTTGATAATAGCACTGCCATTTTTCTTCCCTTCCACCTTTTGCCAAATATCCTCACTCTTGTTGTCCCATGTGTGGCTGTTCTTTTGGTTAATTTGGATATGGGTGTTTTTAGGGTTGACATACACCCCTAGGACATCATCCATGCGGGTATTTTCAATCCTCTTCCATATGTCCTCTTCACCCCACCTCGTATCCCCACAGCTTGATCTTCCACTGGAATTGGATTCAGATTCAGGAGAATCCTGAGCCATTGATTCATCATCCTCTGAATCTTCCTCTGCCCTTGCCACAACCACCTTTACTTTCAGAGGCAGGTTAGAGAGGATCTGCACAGTATCAAGGTATGGTCTGTTTTTGAGAATCTGGTTTGATACAGCTAGGATTTCATCCCCAACAACCATACCACTGGATCCTCCAGTCGCTCTCTCTGCTACCCCATCCGCCTGGACACTTTTGATCTGTACAGTCTGAGTTAAACTGTTCTCCTCCTGAGTATGCTGGATGTTCAGACCCATACCCAGCTTCTCCCCAAATTGCCTAGTGATAGTCAATACCTCCAGTCTTCTCCCATCTGCAAGGTTCTTGAGCTCTGCTAGCTCCTCCTGGCTGAAGTGCTCTTGCAGACTCAACAATTCATTAGCCACTTTCTGGCTCTCAACCCATGGAAGCGAATCGTTTTCCAATGTCTGGGCACTCACAAAGGCTTCAAACTCGGCAGCTAGCTCTGACCCGACCCTGCCAAGTCTCTTATGCTCTGTTCTTCCAACCCTCATCACCGGATTCTTGCTGTCCGTTGTACCATTCATCTCTTCATCTTCCTCACTGTGACCGCTTCCTCTGTGTCCATTCACCTTGTGGCCATTCTCCAGTGTTGTGTTGCCTGCCTTAGTGGAAGAGTGCTTGTTCCCTGATGCAGAGTAGACATCTTGACTGCTGGTTGGTGATATTGTTCTTTCCACTTCAGCCTCAGTTATGGGAGTAGACTGGTCCATGGTAAGTTCTAATCTCTGCAGCAATAGAAAAGAAGAAAACAGACTGGATTTACAATTTATTCACTGTCTATTCTCTTTCAAACAGTATAATAATTCTTTAATTGAATTCATAAAAATCATTATCCTTAAAATCCTGACATTCATATTAATTTCTCCACAGCATTCATACTAACAATAAATTATAAATCAGTGATACATGGATATAATGTTTCCAGAACAAAAACAATTGTCTTGTCAAACGATTAAAAGTGAGACAATGCACAATTGTAGAATCTTAAAGAAGAATGAACTACATTAGTGACACACACATTTGGAGAAAAGTACCATAACAACCATATTACATTATGAAATAACAGGATAGCCAATAAAGCAAACATGACTCTATCTGACAGTCCTTTAGACATTGCAGAGAGACTTTAATGACAAATGTAAATGCAATGTTAGAGAAAGTGCAAATTAAAAACTAAATAATTAATAAAATATCAAAATAAAAACACAATTAGAATAGTTGAAAGTAGGCATTCATAAACAAAGATGATATACCTGGAGGAAGGAGTAAAATGCAGAAGAGGAAGGAGTAAAATGCAGAAGAGAAATCAGAGAAAATGAGACAAGATACAATGATGTAATGATGAAAATGGTTTTAAAAAAAACAACAACCTATACTATTAAAACAAGAATAACTGTAATTGGCTCAATTCCCATTTTTTATGTTTTGGAATCTTTGTTTGACACGATGAAAGGAGAAGAATAAAACAAAATAAATCCCTACCAAAAATTATGTTTCACTATAGATACAAAACTCTTGCCCTCAAAATGTGTTAATATCCTGTGTGTAAATGAACCAGCAACAAAGTCCCCTGCTAAATTTGTGATACTGCCCTCTTGTGTTTTAAGTCTTTGAAGCTTTTTTCTTCAGAGCTTCAGAACTGCAAAAGTCATGTATGGGTCCCGGGGTGGGGGCACTCAATATATTGAGCCTTATGGGAAGGGCGTACTAAATGCTTATTGTATTGTATTGTATTGCATATTGGACAAACGAGTATGTGCCGCTTGGACGACCCCCTTTTTCAACGGCCGATTGCCGTTCTCAAGATACCCGAATTTCCATAAACTGCTGTTCTCACCCTTTTCACACGTTCTCAAGCCGGAAGAAAAGCGCTGTCTTTCTCCTTTTCCCCCGGCGCCCTGTTCCCTAGCTCTCACGTACGTACATCCATTCACTTGCGTGCGCCATTTATATATGCATGCACTATAGAATCCCCACATTAAGTGCTGTAGTTCCTTAGACCATATTTTTTCGCTCAGTTGGGTATAGATCCACCGTTCCAAAGATGTTTTTTGCTTCTAGTCAGTTCCTTAGACCCCCATTTTGGGGTTGGCTGAGGCACATCCCCGTCAACACGAAACTTGAGTGCCCCCCGGGGTATGGGTACATAGGACCTACTATTATTTTTAACCCTTAAGTAAATAGTTTTGTAAGAATTCAACTACATGGTGATCTTTATGGCACATATCAGGAGCATTGATCTAACAATTAACAAACAGGGATATTGTAATAAGGAACTTTTAAAAATATTAGAATTGTGTTTGTGAAATAGTTATAGCATGGCAGGAAATTGTCATTTCTTCTTAACATTATTTATCCAGATAACATTTTTCTTTCACATTTGATCAGCTGACCTACATAAACATTAACTTTGACTTTGCTGTTCAGGAAAGGATGACCTCAATGGTGTACAATCTAACAAATCATCTATTCTATCACTGTTCATTGGCATCAAAACCAGTTGCCATAGCAATAAGAGGTTAGTCAGTGGAGAAGGGGGCAAGCAACATCACTGTCCATTTGTTCATGATCAAACATATGTTATTCATTTCCCTCCTACCATCCCTTCTGGAAAGAAAGAATTCTATTGCAGCAATCAAGGGACTGGGGGAAGCACTCATCATGTGAATCATGAGACAACAGGAAATTATTGTTTTGAATTTTGAATTCTTACTCATCCACATCAACATCTCCGCACAGGAACATGGACAGTGGACTACTGAGAGGGGTAAATGTCACAATATCTAGGTTCCAGCAGGAGTTGGTGAATGACTATAGCTGGATTATATAGCTACACTGTACACATCATTGCGTGCCTGGAAGAAGGCACAAACAGATGCACTGATGTACATTTCAACTTTTTACCTATCTTTGTCCATATCTACACATCATATTTCAGTCTTTACATTGTCTCCATTAATAAGAGTGATATACATGTATGTGATTAATGCTTTATCATTTCTCTATCATTTCATTACACTTTAAAAAGACTGTTAAAATCTGACAATTGTCTTTGCATCATTTTGCTGTACAAATATGATATAATGATGAGTGTCCTGGTTACACACTAAGTAAAATGTGATTTAAGGATTTTTAATTTTTGAATTCTAATATCATTATAATGAAAAGGAATAAAAAGTCTGAGTTTTATATTTCAGCTCTAGTTTGTAAGTGCATGGTCATCACAGAGTACATAAAATTATAACAACCATAGGTTAAATATTCTGGTACGAAAAACAAAGCCATTTGTGTATAACTACCAACTCAGAGAACTTCTTCACAATATAAGCAATGTCATATGTGTATTTATTTGATTGATACTTCGAAGTGTACCGCATTCTGAAAAGTTGGTGACTTTAAGAATAGATATGATGTTGAACTAAGAGAACACAGGAGGAATTGAAAACAGTTTCACCATAGCAATACAACATCATAAACACAAAAGATTAAAGTGTACCAATCACAAGAAAAAAATAATTTGTGCACAGTTAGAAAGTATAAAATCAACCTCCAAGAACTTCATCTGGCATTCTATAAGGTCAACAGTTAAGCAGTATAAAGGAAATAAAGGATAACATGAAAATGTTTGCGCTGAACCGAACTCAGAGTATGGTTCAGCACGAGCCCTAATCTTGGCGAGCGCGCACGGAGGCGTCGACTCGTCCGCTCACAAGTTGCTCTTACACTTACAGGGAGTGTAATTGAAATTACAATATCTCTTTATAGAATTAATATTTGAAGCAGAATTTTGAATATAGTATAACGACATGGATCCTCTAACATACAGAGAAAAATATTTTTTGGTGATTGTTACCCTTTAAGTAAAGTGCTGCATAAAATAGATTTAAAAGACCGTCATGTAGGTTTTTCTTTCTGATTAGAAATATTTACACACAAACCAACAAGCAAAGCAAAAGATCTACATACACTGTAAAGATATAATAGAACAAAATTTTTATATTTTTCGCAGAAATGTAGAATTGAATTATGGATTTCATATTCATTACCCCTTACTAAAAATCACTGAAACAAGCTTCAGTTCACTTCATTGTACATCAATATACAAAAACTCTTTAGGACATATTTTGTGTAAACCTAGAGGAATATTAGAAATCTCTGATATACATTGCAGAGTCACAAAGAAGTGAAAATGCAGATTACATGTTTGTAGTACAAGTAGATGTAACATTTAAAAAACTAAGAAAGGACAAAGTATTAAGCAAAAAACTTTGAATCGCGTAAGTATGAAAAGGTTCCAATAAAAACTCCACAATTACAAAGCTTTGAATAAGATGTGTTCAGAAATAAAGAGTAGCTTTGTAAAAGTATGGCTCTACTAAGAGAAAATATTACATTAAACATACCATAGGTGCCCATGATACTTGTTTGATGGGCTTTGCAATGTTAAGTTTATGAGTGAAAATTAGTAAGGTTGAAAACAAAGAAGTAATTAAAGTTATATGGTAAAAATGAATGTTAGTTAATATGAGTAAAGCCCACCGCACACTATACGATCGGTCTACGATCCAATTTTGAAAGAAAATGTTATAGCATTAGATATAAACAGTTAAACACATAAAATATGTTTTATTGAGATTCTGAATAGTTACATAGATAGAAAAATCGAAATTACGGCCTATTATGAGCTTTCTAGTCGGAGGAAAGGCCAAATTGGTTCCGAATCGTAGTGACGTCAAAGCAGTCCTGCGATTGTCTACAATTTGAAACTGATTTGGCTCTTATTCCGGATATAAGGCTGACATCGCACCAAATTCCTATGTTGAGTATCCATATCATTGTTCAGAACCTGAATCAGGTAGCTTTCACTTATTAAACTGCCTATATTTAATGATATTGCGATTTATTTCTAAAATCGGATCGTAGACCGATCGTACAGTGTGCGGTGGGCTTAAGAAATATCATTTTGGCTATGCCGTGAATTGGAATATCTTTTTGACATTATGCCTGTTTGATATGATTGGAGAGAAAAAAAAATCTTCTTATTGAAAATATTCCACTATCTATCACATAAGAAATATTGGTTCAATAAATATATGTAGACGTGGTATGTTTGGAGCCAGAAGGGTGTTTTAAAAGTCCTATCATTTGTACAGAGTTAAGGCCCTTCTGGCTCCAAACAGACAATATTTCTTTACAAACTAAGCTCTACCTTATTGCCCTGCACAACACATCTCCTTCCTATTTAAATAATTAAATTAAATCAGGTTTTTTTCCCCCACAAACTTCAATAATCTCAAACTATGCCAATACATTCATCATAACAGATATTAGGCAGTATATTAAATAATTCTGTATCTACATGTAGATACAGCACAGTATTTCACTTCTGCATAAGTTCTTAACCCCAAAACCCATCAATTAATGTCCATTTAGTTTCTATGCACAAGTGTTTGTTAATAATTACAAACTGAATAATCTGGAATATAGACTACTGTATACGCTGTATATTTTGCGAAAGTAAACAATTTTCTTTTCAATTTTCTCGCATCCATGATAGCAAAAATAACAATGAGGTATCCCGTTCACTAAGAGCAAAAAGAATTTGGTAATTGATCCCCTTCAAAAAAGAATGTTGCATCAATAGAGCATAATGAAGGTATGACTGTGATCACACAAAACTCTTACCTTACTCCCTTTTCTCTTGTCACTGTTACTTCTCTGATACTCTGCTAAAGAGAAATCTGAAAAAGAATGGAGAAAAAGTAAGAACACAAAGGGGAAAAAAGATGAAATTAGCAACAGAAGAGAACAGAAAGAGAGCATAAAAGTCATAGGTATCATTGAAATCTTTGGCTAAGACCCAAGCTGGTAACGCAGTGGCATGAATCATTGAAACAAATATAGGTTTAGTAATTAGTGCCATGACTAGTACGAAATCATACCATTAAATTCAAGCACCTTGATATTTCTATTAGAAGTCCCCCTAACCTTAATATACATTCAATATGTGCCTTGTAAATGCGCTAAACTCTACAGATAAAAAAAGGACATTTCTACCACAATTGTACAAGGCTTCATTTAGCGTGTATCATTTTGCAATAAATTATTCAATGACACCCTTATTATATCTCAAGGAATATGTACATTAGCTGACAGTGTAGGTTAAGATCCACACTTAATGGCTAAGTAGTTTTCCTGGAAAATAAAATAGAAACACCATAGGAAAGTAACTAAATATATATTTTGGCACTACTAGAGAGAATAAGAGATGAAAAATGTAAATAACAGAAGTTAAAATTTATTTCAATGGTGTTTTCAGCAGAAACATACCACCTAATTCTACCTATTAAAATCAGCTCAAGTTTCCTGTCAAAAAAAATCATCCTGAATTTTGCATTTTAAATCATAGAGAGCCGAGTTCTTTCCCCTTTGTAACTTGTACAACATCTAATGGCACCTTCTAAACCTGATTCAAATACTCAACATCAATTTGTTAAACAGGAACTAGCTATGTTGCATGATTTTATTTCAGGATACACCAACTTATAAATAGTCAAACATTGGCCCTCACCAGCCAATTATATCCTTTCTGAATAAATGACATACATGATTAGCCAATGGACATTCATTGTCCACTACAATTACCATTTAAAAATGCTCAGCCTGAAATACATGGTATACATGTAGGTCATAGGTATAAATATATTTTATTAAAGATAGTTTTATAGTCATGTATATGTTTATAACTTCTTGTAAACGTTTGCACAGTAACATGAATATAAATGCACAAAGTTATCTGCCTGCCTAAACATTACGGTAAACTTTTTTAAATTGACGATGGATAAAATTGTCCAAAACATGATATGCCAGATGTCTTTTTTAAACATGCTGTAAAATCTCCCTGTACTAAAATTGCCAGTATTCATCAGAACTCTGCTCATAATTATGAATTCTCAAAAGAGAAAATCCATCCTGACATCTACAACAGAAGAAAAAAAAGATAGCTGCACTTAGAGAAAATCTGATAATTTAGTCAATTTTAAGTGTTTGAGAGCAATCATATCAAGCATTATAGATGACAACTTTATTCGCATTCTGTAAGAGAATATGACATTTTGCACATTAAACTGTTTACATTTCCAATTTTCTCCACATATTTAATCAATTTCTGAGCTAGCCTGAGGCATAATGCTCTCAAACATGTTAAAAGAAAAGTCTGTTCCTATATCAATAATCAAGAAAGTTGGTATTTCTTTTTACAACTTTGTGTATAACACAAATGGCGGATAGCTAGCTCAAAGATGACATGGCAGCAAGACCTAGTGCCTGTACCTTTGCTAGAAGCTGTTGATCCACATGACATGGCTGATGGAGACATTGACCCTGCTCCTTCTTTCTCTTCTTCATCGTCATCGTCATCCTCCTCCTCCTCATCATCCTGGCAATCAGCGACCTTCTCATAGCAAGGCTCTAGCTCAGCAGAGGTTGACAGCTGCTTGGAACGAAGATATTTCATCTCAGCCTCACAGTCCTATTGTATCAGAAGATGAAAGAAATCATCATGACAAAAGTATGAAAAAGTATGAAAAAGTATGAATATGGATGCTGAATCTTGAAATCTAGTTATCCACTATTAAAATAGGACATCTTGCTACAGTGCTTGAGGTGAAGAATAATAAAAAAATATTTGTACCTCTACGTTAATCCTTTTTATTTGTTAAATGTGCTCGACTTAACTTTGATACAAGTTTTTTTAATACAATAAATGTTGTGATGCATACATGTACATTCACATGTGTATAAAAGAGCAAGTGTGGAGAGATTTATCAACAGTAACAAAGATGGATATCAACACCCCCCCCCCCATAGGATATCACTTTTTTAAAGATAGTGCACATCCTTCCATGTAAGATAATTGAGACAAAAATTACAAAAACAAAAACAGAAATTCATTGTACTACACAAACAGATGCCTAATAAAACACTAAGATAGAATGTTTTCCTTTTATAACAAAATTAATTGATTACATATTCCTTACCATATACATGTGTATCTTGAAAGAGCAACATTCATTACAGCATTTACATCTAATCTTTACTGTACACCTTTTTTAACCTGAGATCATTCTATCTTCATAAATCATGCCATAACATGTAATTCATTCTTTTCTTAAAATGCCAGAACAGGATCACATGAATAAATCAAGTTGTATACCACTGTATCACCATAGGGACATTGAATAGGACCCATGCATATTGTACCAGGAATACCAAAATATAAAAAACACAATTTCACATAAAAAATATAAGGAAATAATGGTTAATAAATATATGTTCGTCTGATAACAAACATGTAGAGTCATGCTGAGCAAATTTCCCAAAGTTGGAACAGGAAGGATGGTGTTGGGGAGGGGGCGAGGGAGGAGGAGGGGGTGGATTAAAGGGTTTCATATATCCTTTATATTGCATAGGGGGTACTAAGGAAACCATAGGACGGGTTTAGGATGAGATAATGGCTAACAGGTTCTGCTATTATCAGATATACATGTATGTGCAACATGATATATAGACTAATCATTAGAAATCAATACAACATACACACATTTTTAAAGTCAGGGAAATGCATGGGAACATAATACATTTCATATATGGGTTAAAATAGCAATTGAAACCAGACAGAGATTGGATTACTGGATAAGAATATATCCTATAACCAGTGAACATAATTTGCTTCAGCAGGAAGGGGCTGCAAACAGAAACTATCAATGTTGAAGATATTTCTCACAGAACTTACCAGTTTTGTCAGCTAGATGTCAAGGGTATGCAATACAATGTCAGGGAAATGATAAGCTTGTGACTTTTTCAATTAATCTCTACTCTCAAAAATGGAATATATCATGAATAAAATAATGCTGAACCCAGGGACATCATTATGTGATATCTGTTAGATATGAACAGAATATGTTTATATATTTGAATATCAGTAATCTAATATTTTAATTTTAAACAAATTATAGGCGCTGATATTCTGTTCTCAGAAAAACTCAAACTTTAATAATCAATTTGCATGTCTCGAGTTAAATTGCAGTAAGACAGAGTTCCTTCATGTATCATCCTGGTTTAAACACATGTCCCCATTCTTTCATTTGGATCTAGATAGAAAGCATATTTAAGCTATCAAACCATTTAGAAATCTTGGGGTAACTTTTGACAATAAGCTAACTTTTCAGAATTTTGTCACACAAAAATGTCGCGCAGCTTCATTTGCACTACAAAAAAGTGGTAAAATTTGTGAATTAATCGACAGAAGTACAACAGAACATTTGGTTTATGCTTTTGTGTCATTTTGATTTGTGCAATAGTCTCCTTTTTCAGTTACCACTTCACCAAATTCAAAGACTACAAACTATCCAAAATTCAGATTAGTCACACGTACTGAGAAACATGATTCAATATATCCCGTCTTACGCAATTTACATTGGTTACCAGTCCAGTCTCGCATCGACTAGCTCCTTCTTTATCTAAATGACTTACTCACTGCATACAGACCAACAAGAAATCATGTAAAAAGAATTTGTTTATTGTTCCTCCTATTCATACAAAGACATACAGTCTTTGCTGCCCCACTTTCATAGAATAGCCTCCCCAACTCTCTTAGAAACATTAATACAATAGATACGTCAAAGTATGCCCATACAATGCACTTATTTCAATCGTTAAACAGACAAAAGGAACTCGGTAATACCTTAGTTTCTCTTTGCTTTGCTTTTCTTTTTCTTCCTAAGCATATGGAGACATACTTATGTAATGTGATATGCGCTATACAAGAATGTTTTTTTATTATTATTATTATTATGATGTTCTTCTTGTAGAACTTGTAATCATGTTTATTTCCTATGCAGCACTTATATATTCACACACAACTCAATTTTACAATTCCAACAAGAAGAAAAAAGTTCCAGCATCATGTATACACATGAATAATTACCATAATATCTCCCGTCATCTCATAGAATTCTACGATCATTTGAAAAATATCTTCCTCCTGCATATCCATGGTGAACATAATGTAAATGTACTGAGCAGACTTTGAAGTACCTCAATGTGGATCAACTTAAGTAATGTAATGGAATGGAAGGGGGAGGGGGGCCGGGCTTAACAATGCTAGGTGAAAGACTCTTCTAACAGGAAACAAATTGATTATGTATTCTTTCTACTTATTTCGGAATCGTTTCCCCAATTCTGGAAATAAGCCAAGAATAAAAGAGAGACAATACAGGTGAAATGAAACAAGGTTATCCCTCTTAGAAAAGTAAAGTGGTTAGATATTGATTGATTTTTCTTGTCATGCTAAATCCTTTTTAATCCTCAAACTATACACAGTCCTTTTTCTCAATTTACATATGTACATAGTATTTTGTTTCCACAGTTGTCAGATATTGTTTCCATTGCCACTTATTGTATTCTTTCACTTTTTCCATGCATTGTTTACATTTCCTTTCTGATCACTGTTTTGTCTCAACTGATGGAAACATCTGAGAAAGTGCAATCAGGCATTCCATTTACAAGTCATCTCACTTCAAATTGAGACAATGGAAACTAACTCTTATATAGACACATAATTGTATGGTACAAGGAACATGATCAATGTACCAATTGTGACCCGCTGCCTCAAAACCTACATTAAGTCGCACGGACCACAACGTAGCAAACAGCCCAAAATAGTAAATTTGCCTGGATCAGTTGATTTTCTGTTTTTGATAGAAATGGGTAGTTTCATTATCATTCTATCATGTCTCAAGTTTGTGAGTCGTAATTCGACTTAGAAATATGTTTTTGGGGCATTTTAAAATGACTCCTTTTTTTCACCTGTCGAGCTAATGAATGTTCGGAGAGCTTTTGTAATACTTTCATTCAATGCCAAATTACTACTTTACCTCTAAAGGTATTAAATTGATTTTTGGAGAGTAATGAATAGGTCCTCCTGGAGCAGCTATAATAATTTTGGCGACTTATTGTAGGTTTTGAGGCGTCGGGTCACAATTGATTGCTTTGGTGAACAATCAATTCATTCAATGTCTTTTGAGAAAATATAACGAAAAAATAAATTGCTAATTCCCGTTTCTTGACCTTTTTAGTATAGCTCATGCATGTCATGTATGTACCATTATAGTAAGATATATTGATGACAATACAAATTGAAATCTGAAACCCTTTTTCGAAGTGTCATAGCTCTACAAATCCAGCGTAAAATTTAAGAAGAAATCTGAATATTCTATATGACATTAGAAAGACAGAGAAGTTTTACATACCATGTTCATCTAGGCAAGAGATTAATATCTAATTACTTGAAGTTAAATTTCATTTCATTACCTAAATTACCTAAATTACCAAATTGTATACTGGCATATACACACTGTAGGTATTGAAAATATTTTGTTGACCCTTTCGATGAATAATAGCACAAAAAAATAAAACTCATATTGATCTTAAGTTTGAATATTGTAAATTTGAAGAGTGTGAAATAAGTATGTTTCATGACATTCCTTGAATTAATATTTTCAAATTAATATTTTGAAAGTTAAAGAAGTTTGGATAAATCAAAACCATTTTATCTGTGTGTATTATTAATCAATTCAGATTCCAAGAATACCGACTGATCACACCTATGGTGAATCCATGCTATGCTACATATGCCAATATATATTTTTAATCAATTCAGATTCCAAAAATACCATTTGATCACACCTTGGACAATCTTTATGTCTATTAAAGGCAATAACTTTCATATCCTAAAACTGAACCATATATGGTTCCATTTTAATGGGGTACTATCAACAGACCTGGCAGAAAGGGACCGTTATATTTCTTTTGATTTTCACTGGTACCCTTCCAGATATGTGATAAACTTCCCAGATGACAAGTCATTTACCAATAAAATTTTGCTCTTTACAAATTACAAACATCAATATCTAATAGGCTTCATAAAATGCTCATACATGTAGGTTTTACATCCAGTGTATAAACTTACCAGAGCGTTGGAGTAGCGGGCTATTTTGAGTGTGACAGGTCCAGGTTGTAAATTGCCAAGAATCTTCTGAGCTTCCGTGAGGCTGACATTCTTCAGGCTCTGACCATTGACTGCAAGAATCTGGGCTCCAATGCTGTATAATATCACCAAGAAATGAAGAAAGATTTTAATCCCACATCCATGATCTAACCCAGTGGAAACAACTTTAGTTTTGCTTAACATCTATTTCCAACGGGTTTCTTCCCAACTTATCATGAGCATACTTTTCAGCAGGATAAAGACTAAAATATTTATTACTAAACACCTGCAGCATGATGACAAACTGAAGTACTCAAATCCCATTTCTTGACAGCCACAAAAGATTACAATGACTGGCTGGACATATAGCCACAACTAGCATAAATAACATGGAAATCATCATTGTATTACAGGTGTAATCAAACATCACAGGTGAACTGAGGAGTTAATAACCCAGGCCACTGAGAAAAAAAAATTCCCCACTGCATTGATACCACTTGATTTGGGTATAACATGCATTTTCTTGAGTTTAGTATTCAACACATTAATACTCCGGTAAATTGCTACTCATCCATCCAAAACACTCAAATACAATTAGCATGACTTAATCTAAATAAATGTAATATGATTTCACCAACTGGAATCCTTTGAAAAATGCACTGTTTAGCAATATGTACGAAGGAGCTGACAAGCTAAAAATAATGACAAAATAACATTTAGTAGTTAAACATTTTCATTAAAGAGAAAAGTAAATTTTATCAAAATGATATTCCAGACACATACATTGGCAGCTACGATATAAATATGATTTAGTCCACAAACTGTTACTTAATACCTGACTGAAATAGGAGAACACTATTCTGTACAGTACACATACAGTGGTCAATCAAATTGTAATTCAATATCTAATTATAAAAATACAATTATTCAACTACAATGTGCTAGTGATTTGTGGGTTTTTTTTTAAAATAAGATTTATTTCCATAAAGGAAAGTGTGTTCTCAGATGCGTTCTATTTTAGGATCGTATCAGTTCACACATCTTCTAGTGAGTTTAATGTAATTGATGCCTGTCCATGTTCCTTGTGTCTGTTCAAATCTGGCATGCATGTTTGCATTGAAAAGGAGGCCATTAGCAGTGTCATTTTGTATTAATTACTAGAACATAAACATTAGCTTGCCCAGTTGTAACAGCTGCATGAGGTTTTATCATTGTCCTTCTTTTAAGGGTTGGGACAAAATGTGTTTCTTCTCGTAAGTAGTAGATATGAATCATGGAAAACTATTTACACAAACAGCATTACATGTATATTTTTATTATTTCCCTAATCATTTAGCTTTTATCAGTTTGATAATGATACCCTGAAAGATGACAAAAATAAATACATTTATCTTATAAATACAAAATTTAAAAAAAAGGAAAGATTAACCGTAAGCTTTACAAACCACTGAATACACAAGGTCAAGCAACATGATGTGATATAATACATGTGCAAAATATCATAATTTAGTTTCTCTAATTTATATGACTTTTATATGTTATATCTCAATGAGAAACAAATGATCACAAGTCATGTTGAATCAATCAACCTTTTATGCTTATATCACACACAAATGTACACGCCTGATAAGTTCTCTACATGAATAACAAAATTTCCACCAAATACCCGAAAACATATTTGAAACTTAAGAATGACACAAAAAACCGTCTAATTCAGAAAAAAAAATATGGAAATGAATCATTCAGTTTGTAAGTTCTAAGGTCTAGTAGTCATTTGAATCTATAAAATTCCCCTGAGAGTGTTTGTTTTCGGTTGCTAAAAAGTTCTCAAGACTTGTGCAGTAAAAACATGTCTCGCTATGCAGGCTCCCACTAATTTGGAAGCAAATGTGTCAGCGAATGGCGCACCCCCCCCCCCGGTTTTATTTTAAAAATTTTATATGGAAATCAAGACATTATTTAGGGTTGTTGCACAGGCTATTTGGGACTGGTTTAAAGGCCTTAAGCTGGCGCTCCGGCTTAGAAAGATGGAGGGCTAGAGAGCCAGAGTGGTGGTCAGTCTTATCGGCAAAATCATCATACCAAGTACTTGGCTTCTAGGCCAAAAATTTGTCTGTGTACAAGATTGCCGAGAATGGGCTTTCAAAACAGGCCTAACACATATCAAAGTATTTATATTTCAATTTGTGTAGTATTAATAATAATAATATATTACGTTTATATAGCGCATTATGTGAATACTTCAATGCGCTTTACAATGTTATTTTATTAATATCTGTCATATCTGACTCTATGTTTTACAGCCAAGAAATAAATAGGACTGAAGTTCATGTTAATTAAGTTTATTTATTTGGTCATTTTGATCAATCATATTGGAAGATTTTTGATATGTAGAATATAAAAAATACAAAAGTATCCATCCACACTGAATGACACTACAAATGCAATGGAATTCTTGGCCTTTGTTCATCTGGCAATGTGGGTCATAATAAACTCATTTGTGATGCTAAACTCCAATTTCCATTTTCATTTGAATATAAATCCAAATTAGGTTCAAATGCAATACATTCCTAAGCATTCCTTCTATTCTATTTAGACCAGGCCTCCATGTTCCAGACAGGGAGTTTCATTATGAGACAGAATAGACCAGATTTCATATATCGCACCATGGATGTTTGGAGAGGCCTCCATATTGATGGCTATCTATTAAACATAATCACCACTGACAGACATGTTACACATATGACATGCTCCTTCAAATCATGATTATAGCCTTTATGATTCCCTGTTGAGAGTCAGTAGGGTGTTAGCTTATATCATTGCATGTAAAGGTAATGCCCTTCTGACTCTTATCAAACAATCAAGCACTAAGTGCTTCTTCTTCTCCAAGAAGCCATAAGAGCATTATTTCATTGTTACATTACAGCACTAAGCAGAGGACATTTTTGCCAAAAAATGTGCAGGTCTCCTGGGGTTGTTTTTCAGGATGTAAAACTAGAAAGTATATTTCTACCAGATCAAATATGATACCTGAAAGGAAAAAGGTCACCAGACAAGTACCTGGATTGAGAAGAGTAAAGGAAATTGGTACAGATATATCTTGTTGAAAAGACAAGTTCAGGAAAATAAAATACAAGTAGCAAAAAGTATGGGGAAAAGGGAAATTTGATCCTTTAGAATTAACCCCTACTCTGCCACTATTAATTAAAGTTTATGAACATTCACAATAATTATCAAGAACCCGTTGACTGCTGAATTCACTCCTTCCCATATGCTTAATACAGAAACTACCCGGTTCCTGGCATTAATGGGTTACGAAAAAAGAAGAAAATATGACTAACAAGTTGGTGATGTACAGATGTACAGATCTACTCACCATAGCCTGCCATTCATATCTGCTGGTGAGTTGGAGGCAAGATGCTGGATGTAAATTCTCCTTTCATTGTTACAGTCTGGAGAAGGAAGACTAACCACTCCCAAGCCAAGGCTTATACCAGGGGCTAAATGGATGAGAGAGAAAGTAAAATTCAACTATATCTTCATCTTCAGTTAGAGCTTTACTACATCTTCATTCTTTCTATCTTAACAAAGACAGGAAGTCTGGTCATGATATAAAAATTGCTCATGGCAAAAAAAGGAAATGTGCCCCTTTTATGGTTTTACAGTCCGTGTCATATTTACAAGTAAGACATTTTGATATGGCACGAGAAAGAGACATGATAACGAAGCTTTTCGACCTGCACTCATCAGGTTATCATGCAGGTATATAACAAATTACTTGAAATCAACTATATTATACTCGATGAACCCGGACGCAACCCAGACGCCGTAATTTCAGAACAATCGCAAAGCTTGGACGAACTCCTTTTGTCTGCACAGAAGGGGTTTGTGCGATCCATAAGACATTTTGGCTCTTCTCCACACACCCCATTCCTATTTGAGAGACAGAAGTTAACATGATGGTAAATCGAGTTAACACACAATTTTAAAAACTTCATATATGCCACTGAATTGAATAGATCAGGACTGAGAAAGAATTTGCCCTCAAAAGCCACTATATAACAGCCCATGTAAAATTTTAAAAAATATGTGAATGTTTTTAACCAATATGGGACAATTACAATTCCCTTTAAAAATGCATTTGCTATGGGTTACTAAGTTTCCTTGATTATTCAATGGTTAATGCATAAAATCATAGAACCTGCTGGACAAGTCCAGTTAAGGGTTATAAGTGGCCTTCAATAATATAAACATTTAAGTTTTTACCCTGATCCACAGAGAACAATGTCTTAAAATAAAAAATCATTTTGAGCTCATGATCGATAAGATCAATGAAATATACTTTGTTTAAAGAAATACACAAAAAAGCACATACTTTTGAGCACTTTCAATCTAGCGTACAGCCTTGATTGAGGCATAATTCTGACACAGGAAGTACATCCACAGAGAGGTAATAAACTCCAGCAAGAAATTAATCCAAATTAATCCAAATTAATCCAAAATATGAATGGAAATCATGACGTCCATGTGATGTTAAGAAATTACATATTCCAAACAAGCTTCTTGAACCATATTTCCACTGATCCTCCCTTCAAGAAAGCCAATGCACAACTAAGGAATTGCAGAATGGACATACAAACCAGAGAAGTGGTGTTGCCAATTTTGTGCCACAGGAGAGACTTAAGTCTCATGATTGTTTACCTATCTCTAAGACTTGCTAAGTGGCCGGGTTCCTTTTGATATTCAAGTCCTGGTTAGCACGTCCTGGCTAGCACTCTCATGAGAATAACCCACAACGACAGCATTAAAAGCTACTAAAGGGGCATACATACTTAAAGCCAAAGTCAATACTTTTTTATATACTACTCTGACCAACTTTGAGATGACACCTAAATGTGTGTATTGCCAACTTTAAATCAAATACCTTGTGCTGTTAACAATTTGATATGTAAATAGAATCATGCACTGGGATGCTACTTCTCTATGGATAATTAATGATAAGCAAAGCTTCATATACATGTTACTGATTCCACACGAATGCAACACATTAAGTGTTCACAAAAATATCCTCTACACTTCAATGGCTAATTCACTTATAGATCTAAAACACCTAGATCACTTATTCATACTTAGACATCCTACTCTAATAAATTAAAAACATAACATAATGACATAGGAGATAATGCATATATAAAATCAACAAACTCAGGTATGGAAATGCCTATAAGCTAGGTATTTACCCCAAAATTGACAAGACATATTCTTAAAGTGAAAATATCTGTACAAAATAATTAAAATACAATATTTCTACCTGTATTAAGACTGAAGAGAGATAGTGATTGTTTATTCCTCCAAATTGACCACAATGATGAAGAAGAGTTTAAATGAAATCCTGCAAAATGCATGTCTGGGGTACATGTACTCTTCGGATCAGAAATTCAAACTTCCCTGGAACTAATTAAAACAGTGTGAGTAGATGTCGGGCTCCAGCGGAGGCAAGAAATGACCCATCTATACAAATCATGTATGACAAATCCTTACACAATCTATAGATCTAAGGGATAATGTATGTCCTTAAAAGAAATGACCTGCCAACATGAACAAGTGGCACAAATGTTCAGATTAACCAAGGTCCTAGATTGTAGAATTCCTTTCTTCTTTCTCTTCTCATAAATTTGTAATGACAGGACTGCCAAAAAAAATCTATCCCTTACAAAAATGTAGGCAATATAGCCAACTGCCTTTAATACTGAAGTATAAATCTGTCGGGGTGATACACAACAATATTCATTAGTGATCTGACATGCGCCCTGGCAATATTTGCACCAGGCTTTATTTCTTCATGGATACAGGTTATTTGTGATTATGTTTTTAAGTTAGGGTGAGATTTAAATATATTGTTTGGTCTAGGATTACAGTGTTGGGAATTAGACAAATGTTAAAAAAAATTTACCACATCGTCATAAAACAACATTTGTAACATGTTACCATTGACCAAACAGGCTGTTTTGTATGTGCATCCTGCATTTTGTAATTCTCTTATCATTGTTTGAAGCAGTAACCTGTATTGTTGTATGAGAGAGCACTTGGCTAGGTAATCAAATTATGTAATATCTACTATTTCTCTTACACCTCAGTGAAAAAAGCAGGGAGTGGTTACACAAAGCTCTAGAAAGCTCTAGAAAAGAAGCTCTGGAAAACTCTAAAATAGCTTTCAAAAAGCTCTCAAAAAAAAAATAAGCTCTTTAAAAAGCTCAAGAAAGCTCTACTAGAGCTCTACAAAATGAAAAAGAGCTCTGGGTTTCAAAAAAAGGGGGGGGGAGGGCTGCAAGGAAAGCTCACTTTTATCTCACCTAAATTATATTTCCTGAACCAAAAAGTCATTTTTAACCTCTACTTTTCCTAACTCTTCTTGTCCATAAGATGGAATCTTACCTTTATTAAGGACCACTGTGACATTGAGCCTGCCCCTCTCCCCAGCCCTCCTTGCATGGGTAGATCCATCAGAGTCTCCATCCCTGTGATGGGTTGCAGTACTCTCCTCTGGTACCACCTCATAAGCACGCTCTCTAGACTTTTTCCTAGTGAGGGAGGGCATAAGAAATGTACAGAAAAGGTTACTGTATTAATAATAATAATGAAAATAATACTGGAAAACCAGAAATTTTCGCCTGCATGAAACTTTTGCGAATTTCGCGAGAGATCGAGATTTGTGAAAGTTTCACGCACGCGACATAATAAAATCACAATAGACACAACATAAAATTATTGCAATTCGTGAATGTTTCTTGCTGCAAAATTGGCTGTCAATAACAATTCGCGAAGGTTTCTGGTTTACATTGGTCTGCTTTGTATAGTGAAGACAGTTATTGTCCTATATACCAACTGCGTGAACAATTTTACTATACTTGATTTTTGTATCAAGTTGCTAGCCCTACTATAGCTTAGAACTGACAAAATATAAAGGAACATTAACTTCCATTTAACCTACATTCAATGTTAACTATGTCCATTTTGCATCATATTTGGTAGTTTATTTTGTAGGACACAAAAATGACAAAATATTTTGGACTTGCCCAATAATTAAAGTGTCTCTCTAAGGTTTGGAAACTCGCAACCTGACTCTGGACAGGCTGTTCATGTTACATGTTTTTTCACAGATGTTTCTTACTGCCAGTTAATTTTAACTATTGATCAAGAGTGACGACTGTAAGCCCATTAAAGTGCTTCCCCTTTGGAGTATAAAACAAGCAAACAGTATGAAATCCATGTTTCATAAAAATGTACACTTGGATTGACACTGGCAAAAGACAGCAAGAATCGTACCTTTGATTTTATCTTCAATCATCATCTTTGCATACTAGCACCTGACATTTTCTTTTTATAAATAATACAGATAACAGAACTAATAAAGAGTTTATGAACTCATGAAAAATAAACAAAGAAAAACTTATGCAAAATATGAAAATGGTAAATTATTTCCGACTTTTCATCAATATGAATAAAGAAAATTAGTATACTGGATTCAAAATCCCTTAGATGATAAATTGTAAGCTGAAAGCCAGAAAGGTATGAACTAATATCATTTTACAACAAGTTAAAAACCTTTTGGCACTCAACGTACAGTATGTGTTAGCAACTACACACTAAATTTGTGCATATCAGCTTCTCAAATGATAAATAAAAGATAATGAGAAAGTGAAAGCATAATGAGAAATGTGCAAAATAGTTGGGTAAAACTGAACAATGAACAGAACCTTTGAAGAGTAAATGGTTGGCAATATGTACATGGTTGTGAATGTACTTAATAACTGACATGATGTTTCCCCCATATTATATTTATGATGCTTTATTCATAAATGGTTAAAGTATGAGTAAAGTATTTATGTGAAATGAAAAAATGGCAAGTATCAAATGATGTTGAGTGAACTGCAGGCAACACTTACAATTTCAGTAGAAGACTAGAAAGCAGGAAGAAAAGGCAAAAATAAATAGGATATTTACCCACACAATTGAAAATTCAATTGATTTCTACAATTATCTAAATTAATGACTTTTACATGCAATATTTAGCAAAACTTTACTAGGTGAGATAATGTTTAACCACAAGAGTGGTGTTTCTTAACAACGAAACTGATAAAACTATAAGAGTGGCCAAGTAATATGGGGCATTTAACTAAAAAGACAATGGATATGATTTATATAAAGCTAAACCCATTTCTCCTAATTGAACTATATTTAGCAGTGGACTATAATCATTTCTCTTTAATACATTTATATTTAGCAGTGGATTCACTAGTGACTTTAGTTACTCAGTATTTTCTTACATGTAACTAAGAGTTCTAAATCTAAACTTTGACATACATTTTTCTCACATGCACACTACATATCTTTTTCACTGGAACCCAATATGGTTTCATGTAATCACACTGAGGACTACATATAAGTCAGCTTGAGGAAGCTGAATAAAAATGACTCATGAATTTGTTGATAATTTGCCTCCTGTTTCTACAATATCACTTCCAGCAACTAGGGTCCAGACTTGACCATTATATTAAAGAAATTTATTCATAATTGTTTTCACACAAAGTACAGTCATCATTCTTATCAGTATAACCATATTTAAATGGTTATTATTTTTCTTCATCATCATCATCATCATCACTTTCATTCCTGTCTTCACATTGACACCATGCCATACTTTTAAGTATTCAACTACAATTTATAACGCATAATCATCTTGTGTGTATTCCTTATATAATTTAAATACATGTAATTAAAAAAAGTAGTGCTTTAGTTTCGTGAACCAATGCAATGTAAACGCAGAGGTATTAACTCTGCGCTTACTGTTAATTATGCCTTTTCATGAAACAAATGACAAAAAGTCAGTGTGTCATAAAACAGCTAGTTATATTTACATCTTTATATTCACTAAGATTCAATGTAACCCATAATTGTTCCAACATAAAGGGGTAGATGCAAAATTGTAATGAAATTTTTAAAATGTTCACTACAAAGACACTTAACTATTTGATTTCCTGAAATTGCCATGTCATATTACGTTCACAAAGCCAATACCAGATCCAAAGTTTAAAACATGATGTAAAATTTTGAAAGACATTTTAACAGTGATATGTGTAAGTGATTCAAAATGAATCACAACCTTTTAAGTTTTAATCACAGGCATACATCTCTGTTAGGAAGGGTAGTGAACTGTGTGCCCCTCATAATGAAGGGAGGAAGTGGTCCCTGTGTAATGTATCAGGGTGTCATCAAAGGGCTCACTTCATTGTCAAAACCTTCAAAAGGCCCATTCACACTAAGGTCTAAACAACACAACTTTAACATCATGAGAGGTGAAAGTGCTTTAATAGCAACTATGTTAAAATCCCCTTCAAAAAATCATGCTGAAACATCTTTTTCCAGGATGTGATGCTTCTAACATCAAATCAAATACATGTTTGGATTTGATATGTAAACAGTGATCATTGAAAAATTGTGAATGTACAGTGGAAGTTGCTTAATCGCTAAAACATTAAAATTACAATAACAAAAGTGTTATATAGTTAGCGGTATGAATACATTGGGAGGTGCAAATAAACTACACATTTGTACACATATTGCCCAAAAGTCACAGTTGTTTTGTTGCTGGCATACGTTTGTCTATAATAAGTGTTAACACCGTGATAAAAAGATTAACTTTTACAAATTGCAGATTTCATAGTGTCAATGAGCCTGAAGTTCTGGCAGATTGCTCCAAAGATAATTACACATCGAAGGCCTCTTTGGAGATAGATATAAGATTAAGATCAGCTGGAACTAGACCAAGATGTTCCATTAATTACTGACTCTTAACAGAAATCAAGAGGAGCATGCAAGCAGATTATCCTCATATATCTTTCACAAACCATTATATTCTAGAGTCAAATCTGCCAAGACAATATATGAGGCTTCATAATAGCAGAATTGATAGCAATATTTCATATTTTATACTTCATTCCATGTTTATATGACTCATATTTACAATGTAATATTTTGATCAGTGCCAAATAAGGTTGTTTTGTTTTTTTGAAAGTTCATTTTTCATTGTTGCTAAAAAAAAACAATGTTCCATAGTATCAAACTTGACCACTTATGAACCTGTTTTAAATGTTCAAGAAGTAAGACAAGCTGCCTTAAATATAAAACAGTAAGTACAGTCAAACAATTTAGGTTGTTACATGACTGCCTATGAAGCTGAAAGGGGTAAAGGTGAATGCATAATTGATTTAAGGTTAATTACTTGAATGGCAAACAATAATTGGAAGTCACAGGATGGAAGAACCTACAGGGGTAACAGTTAAATTAAACTCGCAGCTGCTTATACCTAATTGGAATGTGTGATAGTATTAAGAACAAGCTTCCCGGCCTGCAATGGGAACAGGAAGTATGGGGAATCTAAGAGTTCAAATCAGTATTCCTTGACCCACAACAGACAGAGACCTTCCAAGCCTATGGGCGGACCATTCTTTTGATGACCTTTCATATGTACCCCTCCCATTCTGTCTATCATTCTCTCCCCCTTCCTTCTTCCCTCTCTCTCTCTGTCTCTCTCTTTCAACCCCTCTATTTCTCTTCTCCTCCCTTTTTCTCTTCTCAATTTTCTCTCGCTCTTTCTCTTCACCTCCTTATTTTCTATCTCTCTTTCTCGTTTTGTTCTTCTTTCTATCTCTCAAGATCGGTTTAAATATACAATATAAAACTGTAAGAAATAGAGAAACACCAAAATAGACAGAGAAACAAAGTGAAAAGGAAAATGAACACAGATTCTGAAAAGGAAGAAGAGAAATGTTAAGGCATAATTTACCTTTTTAGTAAAAAAAAAATGATAGCAATAAAATTGTACAGAGATCCACCTTATAGAGTGCTTGAAACATCATACTGGAAAGATTCAAGCAAAGTGTAACTGTTAAATGTGAGAAAAGAGAAATTTGCATCTTATATTTACTTTGTTTTATGAGTGTGTTTCATAATCATTCTTCAAGAAATGCCATAAACTTCTTCAAATGTCATTTTTTGCATGGAATATTTCACCCAGCATTTGTTCTCATATAAAGATTTTTTCTTCACTTTCCAAACAATTTTGATGTTAGATAAAACTGTTGAATAATACCTTAAGCAAAAGAGAGTTATGGCAAGATACAGAATGTGAGAAAGAGAGAAAAGAGTGCATAAGAATGAGAGAGTATCAGAGATGCAATAACTAGATGCATTTTAAAAGCGCAGTTTGTTAAAAGCTCATGGAGGAAAATCACACTCACGCAATTTCTGCCTAGCAGGAAATTTGAAGTTAAGAACCGGGTTTGGAGGGAAACTGTCATCATGTTTAATTTCTTGTCCACTTTGACAAGTGGCATCGCTGGACAAATGAAGTAATATAAAGCCTACATAAAAACTAAAGAACTCAGGGTCTTCCTTTTCAAAGGGCCATCTGCTCCTAGAACTTCCCATTTTCTACCCTATATCCAAACTCTCACTCTTCTTCTTTTATCAACTTTTATTGAGATCTTTCTGAGAAATATAAAAATAGAAATGTTAAATCCCACATACAGTGATAGTAAGCCGCAGAAACCGATTTATCAGATTTCTTTGATTACAGTTGATGACAGACATTATCCACAATTTTAAATGACTTCAACTATATATTTTTTCTGTAACAAGCAATTATACAATAAGAGGTGCATAAAAAAGAAACACTCATCCAACATCCTAAAAATATATTATGTCATTTCCTTGCAGTTTCAAAGTACTTTCCAATTTGCTCTACATAAAATAAGCTTTAGTTTTCCTAGGTATGTGTATTTATCCCATCTGACACATATTTGCATGAATTTAATATAACTTTAGAATATGCAGAATCTCCAAGACACAATATAAATTGCTATTCTACAGCTTTCCTGATTGCTTGCCTAATGAATACTACTTTGGACCTAAAACACCTTGATGAAATTGTAAGTTGATTCTAAAATGGCTATAGGCGATGATACTCTTTATACATGAAGAAACCTTTCCCTAAAATAAATATACATGTGATTTGTAAGGATGGTATACCCAAGATTCTGTATTTTCATTGCAACTAACATTAAAAAATCATCATACAGCATGGAAACTTCAAAGAATATAGGATGCTTCATAAATTTTCAAGTCAGAGTTTGTATCCATGGTTATATTACGATTGCCACTTATTCAAAGTATCAAAATTTCAAACTTTATAATTTTTTACATAGCATCAGTTGATAATGAACTTAAATCCTATGACAGCTTTTTTTTCCAGACAAGGCATGTATTGGGAGCTATGGTGTGCTGAATATTAAAATTTAAGTCATGATTTTGGTACATTCTTCCCAACTACAAATCAAAATCAGTTCTTTATAACTGATCATATAATTGTAACTAATATCTTGGCAGTGCAATGGGAGACACAGAGAATGATCCATTGAAGAAAAAAAAAACAACAACAAAAAGAGAGACATATTTTACTTAATGAAATCAGAAAGTTGATTTTGTTAACAATTCTCAGGTAATCCTCAGGTAAATATGTATGGGTGCAAAAGTGATCAGTCACCCAAAAGTATACATGAAACAAGATCATAAACAAGACTAATTGCTAACATTATATACAGCTCATGCATACTTCAGCACCTTAGCTCTGTCTGTAAGTAGTGGAGGGCAAAGACTCGTCTCCGTTTCCATTCTGATTCCTTGTGAGCTCGTCCATTCCATCTCAGTCTCTTCATCAAGCGATCCATCTCAATATCAATGGGCTCCAGCTTTGATTGGTATCCACCACCTTGGTATCATCGGAACAGAACAACTCAACCATGCAATCCTCTTTTGCTCCCAAAACAATTGAACAGCGTCCAAACAGAAATGTTAAGAAAGATATTTTCTAAATTCTGATATCGAAATCCACAACATGTGTAGTATTATCTGAAAAGAATCACTTCACATCTGTTCCTCTATTGTTCCTACAGGAAGTCCTCAGGATCCTAACAAAATGCTTCCAAAGTTTTTTTGAATTTCAATCACTATCAAATTTGATGTAAATCCACACATGTGATATCATCTGAAAAAAAATCTTTCTGTATTCTTTCTCTTTTATGCTTCAAAAATATGTCCCCTGAATTTCTACAACTAATCCTCAGAAGTCAATATTGGGAGACTTCACATGAAAACATCTCCAAGCAATGGCTCAGGGTACGGCTGCATGCTCTCAAAAACTATTCAGCAGTATCACCCAGTACAGGTTAATGTAGAATTAGCTCATTATGCCATTATGCAACCCTCGGTAAGGTCCAATTAGTCGCTGTTGAAAAAGCTTTGATGGATATCTTCCGTCTTCTTGTCAATTTTGATGAGCTGATCAATATTTGGTAATTGTTTAATCTACTAGGAATTCTCATGAGCAAAAGGGAAGTGTAATTCCCATCACAATTGGGCTTGAATATCTCAGTTAAGCTCCTAGCTTGAAGCATCTCAGAAATAGAACTGGAGTTTGTTGAAGAAGCGATGGACAGTGAAGGAGACTTAAAATCAGGCAATCTACATCTCTTCGTTCCCTCAATCCACCTGCTGAATGAAATAACCACTTTACCAATAAAAGTGGATGTCATTTGTCAACTACTTCGATTAGGGCACCCACTCAATTAGGAAACCATCCCACTGTTTGATACAAATCCGTCCAAATTACTGTGAAGGGTGGTCTGATGGCTGCACTGATTCACCCTAAGTTCTTCTTTCTTGTTGTATGACAATTTTGATCAGAATACAACTGAACATGTTGACCTTCATTTGGTAAGAATAATTTAAGTCTTGCATATCCAGGGACTTGATTTTGGTTGGTTAAGTCGACAACCATTGAGAACTCCCCATAGTGTTAATCACAATATAACTCCTTTTTGGAAGGTATATTGTTAATTTCCTACAAAACATGAAGCTTATTGAAATTTCAGTGATAGCAAGTTAAAGAAATTATAAAAACAATTATTCTTCATCTAATTATTGGATCCAGCTAGCAAGTCTACAAAAAAGAACACTTCCATCTGTCTATCTTCTTTCCTCAAGACACGTAAGAATCATCTCAAAAGTCATCAGAGATGTAGGTATAGTGATCTCAACTGCTCATGCAGATAATCTCTCCAAAATCATACACTATGACGAAGGCCTCTTCTACATGTAGCTAAGCAACTATACACTCTGGTTCATGCTACAGTATCCTTACAGTATAAGTCCATCCACAATGAACCACAATGAACCACATCAAGATCTAATGTGAGGGTTGGATCAAGGACCCTACATTCAATGATGGGATGCTAACATTCTAATGTCAAGGGTACTCCTCTCATATCCTCCATGCCAGAGAGGGGAGAGGGAAGGAGAGATGAAGAAAGAAAAAAACAGGTAACTCTGGGTTATCTTCGCTTCCGATCTGATCCGTGCTCTGTTATCACTCTCCTGCCTTCAGAGTCCACCCAAATCAAAAACACTCTTTCCTCTCCTCCCAGCCCACGCATCCAGCCTAGCTTCTCCTCTGCTTCACATACGACCCTAGCTGCTAGCTGTTGTATCACAGACCTACTAGAGAGTTCATGGTTGTATTTACACAAGCCCTGCCGTCTTGGCACTATGTCAATGCTAAATATGCCACTCAACACTTCCAGCTAGTCCCAACTGAAACAGAATATGACCAAAACCCACCCATTTCAAGTTACAGAGCTAAACTCTGAACTTCACTCTATCTGCCACTGCCAAAAATGAATTGCAGAAGAAAAGAAAAAAACTTCTCAAGTTCTACACATTATATGCGGTCAGCCGTGGAATAGTCTCAAATTGATATTTCTTTCTTGTGAGTCACCTACTCGATAAACTTATCATGGGCCAGGCTGTCTGTCGTGAATTTAGTTTTCTAGCTACTCCTTCATTTTGGGAATGTTCTTGGCTAGATAATTCTGATGTTTCAAATTTATTCTGTACGTCTCACTTTTGAAAACCTTCACCCTGAACTTCCTGCATGCCCCCCTATGAATGTCTGACCCTCTAAAAGATACTTTATATACCGGTTGGTTAGTGATTCTCAAGGAAATGCATAGTGCATAGGCCGATACCCTTCATGGCGACTTTCTATCGGCAAATTAAATACCCACTTGGTATAATTTGATTTAAGCGTTTGAGGCAAAGCAGGGGGAATATTCTCTTCTGCAGTGATCCCTAAGCTACTGGGAGCTGCTGCTGACTTATGATAAGCATCATTTATATGAAAGAAGTATAGTAAAGATATTTTCTTGCTATCATGTATACACTTATTTATTACAATAGTAACAAATATTGTGGGAAAGTGCCTGGAAAACATTGAGCTACCCCATGAAAAAGGGTGCTACAGTTTGTCACATATATCCCCCCCCCCCCCTCTCTCTCTATTTCTTTCTTTCTTAAAAGAAACCGGTTGGTTAGTGATTCTCAAGGAAATGCATAGTGCATAGGCCGATACCCTTCATGGCGACTTTCTATCGGCAAATTAAATACCCACTTGGTATAATTTGATTTAAGCGTTTGAGGCAAAGCAGGGGGAATATTCTCTTCTGCAGTGATCCCTAAGCTACTGGGAGCTGCTGCTGACTTATGATAAGCATCATTTATATGAAAGAAGTATAGTAAAGATATCTTCTTGCTATCATGTATACACTTATTTATTACAATAGTAACAAATATTGTGGGAAAGTGCCTGGAAAACATTGAGCTACCCCATGAAAAAGGGTGCTACAGTTTGTCACATATATCCCCCCCCCCCCTCTCTCTATTTCTTTCTTTCTTAAAAAAAAGCAAAGTGTATGCATTTACCTTACAGAAAACTGGACTGGACTGACATTATTAGAAATTATTTCATAATTCCTTTTCTAAACCTAATTATCCAAATGGTTAAGAGATATCATATACTCTTTTTATTTACTCCCTATCATGGGAGATGTTTCAGCTGATTGACTACTGAATCTTATCACTCAACTGTTTTCATGTTTAGATGTGAAACAGACACCACATAACAGCCCTCAATCCAGACAAATAAAGTCAAATCGCTGAAAGCTTTCCTAAAGGAGTAAATGTCAGCCCTTTATTTCAAGCATTGGATTTCAATATTACTGATACTTCTCTCAACTTTTCCTACATCAATATGAGGGTGTTCTTTTACAACGAGGTACCCCCGGGTGAAACGGCGCTACCCTGAAAGTCATCAACCGTCATTCCGCACCTTAACCCTTTGGAGACGACGGGCTTCTACAGAAGCCGAGCGAGGTGTTCAGTCTGTGACGGAGGGCTTCTACAGAAGCCGAGATTTATGCCTAATATGTTGACAAAGTTTTCCAGCTAACTATCAGTTCTTATGCGCTAAAATTCTTAGTAGTATTATGTAGATATATTCATTCACAATACCCGTTAAAAAAAATATGAGGTTACGTGGAGAAAAATCGAGAAAAATAGGATTTCGTTTCAACTTTACCCGAAATTCTTGTTTGGGATCGTAAATCCTGTATACCTAGCGACGTACGCGTACGCGTCCGCTCCGATCATGTTATTTCCATAGTCTAGAGCTCCGATCACGTGATATCATAGCGTTCAGAGCGTTGATCGATCTTGACAACAAGCTACATCTCCGTCATGTGCATATTCACTTCATTTACACTCCCGACTTCGATCTTGACGTTGTTTATTTATTTATTTTCATATAAGGCATTTTTCATCAACTGATTTGAAATAAGCACATGATTTGTTGTTTTCTCGTAGGAATTAAATTGCTGTGCACCCATCATCAACTGTACTATCTTTGATTGGTTGTTTATAGATTTTTATAGTAAATGTATTTATATTTTAATTTTAGGAAAGTGTGTACTAGATGAGAGCTATATACATACTAGGTCGACGATGAGAGAGATGGAAGGAGGGGGACAAGGGGATAGACCGGGAAAAATAGAGAAGAAGAAAGAGCAAGAGTGAGAAGATAAAGCGAGAGAGAGAGATCGAGAAGATACATTAAGGGAAAAAAGAAGATATAGCGAGACAGAGAAGAAGATGGAGCCAGAGAGAGTAAACCCCTCCCCCCCCCCCCCTCCAATCCATCCCTGTTCCAAACATCGTGTGCTTTGATAACTCGACTTCGCTCCTTATAATCCAAGTTCATTAAATAAAATGAAAGGAGCTTGCTAAAGGATTATATCAGTTGAAATTGGCCAATTCAGCGCTTTATTCATGAATGAACCATTCTGCTCTTTTCCGAAATCCAAGTTCATAAAATCAAATAATAGGAGCTTGGTCAAGGATTATTGAAATTGAAATTGGCCAATTCAGTGCTTCATAAATGAACCATTCTACTCTTTTCTAAAATCCAAGTTAATAAGATGAAATAAAAGGAGTTTAATTGGTCAAGGATTATATCAATTGAAATTTGCCAATTCAGCGGTTCATTCATGAATTTCAATGAACCTTTTCAAAATGAAACGCTTTCTTAGTTCCGTGGACTGGACCCACTCCCTAAGAGGAACAAAAGAATGTCAAAACAACTACTAACAAGGATTAGCGTTTTGAAAGAAGAGGAAGTAAACGCGGGTCGACCTAGTGAATAAATGTATACATGCACAGAACGCGCTGTAAGCATGAGCTGCCACGCTCTCAATATGATAAAACTACAACCCCAAGAATTACGGGAACCCAATTATAATTCCATTTTCTAGACGAACAAAAATTAATTAAATCTTTTGACGGATAACAGAAAAATGAATGCTCATTTTGAAATTCACAGTACAGCCCGTTAAGAATGGTTATCCTGATGACTGGGATTTGTGTCAAAAGGATATAATATTGATATTTTGAAAGCTTTAATTTCATGCATCTTTATTTTATTCCCGATTCCGTCATCTTCTGTAAAGAATAATAATTATAAACATGGGAAGGCGGGCTGTTATTGCAGATATTGCAACATCACTATAAAGATATATTGATTTGGTAAGCCTAAATTAGATAAAAATTAAAACCCACACATTTTCTTTTTCTAACATAAATGTGTTATATTAGCCGTCCTGACATGATATATTGTCATCAATTTCTTGTCACGGCCAGGGAAGGGGGGGGGGGGACTAGCAATTACCATCATTTATTGCTATACTATCAGGATCGCCCCCCCCCCCCCCCCCATTGCTGTTATTAAAAAAACATATTTCTTCATCGTTTTAGTTTGTTTATGATTCTAGTCATTATCCAACTCAACTGTTGTCGTTCTGTTTCAATATTTTCCTCACTTTCTCGAAACATACAATGAATTACTGCACTCTCGATATCATGCTCCTTTCTGATGTTCTCTTTATTTTCAAATCGATCAAACTCTGATAAATAGCCACATCCTTTTATAATAAAAATTGCATACAATGCGGAAATAAAACGCACTGAAACAAAGTTTTAATTGCACGAAGTTCGTGACGAGTTCAGAGAGAGAGAGAGAGAGCAGGCGGCATTGAGATGTGATAAAGTATTATTTTGTTCCACTCACTGTATTTCATTTAGATCTTTCCCATTACAAACAAAACAAATCACATATGTGTACATGATTTTAATGAATTGTTTTATTGATAAAAAGCGTTGAAAGAGAGATGGATAGATAGAGAAATAAACGAATGAAGCGGGAGACATAAATCAAATAGTTACGACCAATCATGAGAAATTTAATCGAAAGTAAATAGGATTATTTTTGTCTTATTGAATAAATAAATAAATTGAATAAATAAATAAACAGAATAATAATCTGAAAAAACTAGTTCCCTGATAGAAAGCATTTAGAGTGATCGTGCCACGATGTTGGTCAGAATACGACTACAAAATGAGTCGGAAACACATGTAAAATGCAGGGCGTAATACATGACTTGGCAGAGAGAGAGAGAGCAGGCGGCATTGAGATGTGATAAAGTATTATTTTGTTCCACTCACTGTATTTCATTTAGATCTTTCCCATTACAAACAAAACAAATCACATATGTGTACATGATTTTAATGAATTGTTTTATTGATAAAAAGCGTTGAAAGAGAGATGGATAGATAGAGAAATAAACGAATGAAGCGGGAGACATAAATCAAATAGTTATGACCAATCATGAGAAATTTAATCGAAAGTAAATAGGATTATTTTTGTCTTATTGAATAAATAAATAAATTGAATAAATAAATAAATAGAATAATAATCTGAAAAAACTAGTTCCCTGATAGAAAGCATTTAGAGTGATCGTGCCACGATGTTGGTCAGAATACGACTACAAAATGAGTCGGAAACACATGTAAAATGCAGGGCGTAAAACATGACTTGGCAGATAATTGTGCGAGCATTAGCAGACGACAATGGGGGCCAATGAATGGGGTATCGATCGTACCAAGGAGTTATCACAGACCTTGATCGAACCGCGCGTGCGACAGCGTTTACGCAATTTGTATTGTAAGTGTACTGAAAAGGAAGGAAGCGAAGCTTCAACAAAATAAGACGGCTTTTCCCCTCTAAAAAAACAAACCATATTTTTTGTTTCGATAAACAAAACTTATATTTCTGGAAGGGGAAAAGTCTGACCTTTCATGTTTACATTTACTAAAAATGACGAAAATGACCGAGTGAGGTGCAATGAGCAATCAAAGTAGAAAGCACCTCCAAATTTCCCATTACCGGCAATGTAACCGAAATCGCTCCGTCACAGGGAGAACAATCGCTGTGCGGGGGCTCGCACTCAAAGGGTTAAGGAATAAAGATATATCACATAGATAGCTGCTGTTGGAGAGTTTGATGTTTCCTCTCGCATTGACGTCACTTCACCTCCCTAGAAAACATTTCCAGAAATGAACTTTAAATCATAGAGGTGCGTATGAGGCCAGTATATAGAACTATGTGAAATGCATGGTACAGCCAATTGTAGGGTCACAGTTATTAACATTATTGCAAAAATAAACAATCCCACACCTGGTTCTTGAGGACCAAAATACACTGTTCAATTTAGATTTGCAATGTGTCAGCAGTACGGAAATCACAAGGCTAAGGTCAACGGGCTATCTGATTGGATGAAACTTAGTCATGTGATTTCTCGTGAAGACAAAGTGGATTTCTGGGAAGCGCCATTAAAATAGAACATTATGGGGAACATATAGAAATGTTTCTTACAAAGCTATGTCCAAGGTGTTTGCATACTTGCTATTCATTTTGTGAATAAATTCTTACAATCAACTTTTCTCCAGTGGCAGTGTCCAAAGTGCAAATATTTGGCTCTTAATCAAAGCTATTTATATGAATCTATCCATTTTCCAGTTATATGAATAAAACATTTATATGTAAGGTATCATGGTTTTCCAAACAATTCTCATTAAATTTTCTCTTCTCACACGATTTATTTTTACATTAAATGTGAGCTTTATCAACTCCGCTGTAAATAGATTTTGCATAATATTGTCCTTACTGAACAATAACACGTTAAATAAGCTAAATCCAGCTATTTACCCTTACACAGAATTAATGGGCGGTGTTATTAAACCTCTGCCTGGGAACCAGTAGCTCTTTAATTTTAGCCCTCTTTGCTATGTCATCATCAAGGGCAATTCTTAATCTACTGTAGCCTCTAAAGGAGAACTGACGAGAGAAAATATCACCGGATTTGCCTAACTGGATTTATTTCTAACCCTGAGTAGAAAAATTCAACCTCAGTCATCTATATCTTCTAAGTTAATTATGCAAGGCTGATTTAATTTTCCTCTCCTTTCCAAACTTGTTTCCTCATCTCTTATTCTATATTTCTCATTTTCATTGTTTGCTTATAAGCCCATTTATGTGTTCTGCTGTAAAGCTTCTTGCAAAATAGAATGTGCCTCCCTCCCTCCCTCCCTCCCTCCCTCCCCTCCCCTCCCCTCCCTCCCCTCCCTCCCCTCCCTCCCCTCCCTCCCCTCCCTCTCCCTCTCCCCCTCCTCCTCCTTCTCCTCCTTCTTCTTCTTCTACTTCTTCTTCATCTCTAGATGATTCAGTCGATATGTATAAATGGCTTTACATCATTTGAGTTCTAGATTGAATTAATTATATATTCAACAATAAAATGCAGTATATTAAACATGTTTGATTTATCTATCCATCAACTTTAAAGTGGCGATCGTAAACCTCCAAGTCACTTCGAAAGTTAACCATGATTCATATCCCTGATACAAATCTAAACACTTCTCACACATCTAGACAAACTAAATATCTCAGGTTGTGATCTCATAGGCAATCCCATGCAGTAGTTCCTGAAAGCATATTTAAGGACAGATCTGCAATATGCTTACAGCTTCTAGGTCCCATGCTCTGGTCTAGGGCATATGATAAGAAAATGTATGTCTCCCTCTAATCTCAGCAATGCAATGCAATGCAATGCAATGCAACAGGTTGAGGGACAGTGAGAAATATAATATTTTTACTCGAAGGGAAAGTCCACCCTGATTATAAGTTGTTTTAAAAGAGGCAGAAAAAATAAAGAAACAGATCAGTGAAAGTTTGAAAAGAAATAAGTAATTTTTGAAGTTGTAATCAATCAAACACAAATTGGCAACTCCATGACATATCTTGCGAGCTCCTCTCCCATTTGCCCCTGTACCCCAAAATCATTAATTTTCATTTTTCTAAAGAAAGAAAATATTCAAAAATACATGCCAGCTGGCCAACTGATAACTCATATGTACCGTGTGCGATATGCGTATGCAAACAATAGAGTAGAACCTATAGCGAAGTTTCTTTTGTTTTGAAAAGTTTCTTATCGAGGGTTAAAAAACAAAAATGACAGCGTCAAATATTCAAGATGATTTGATCATATAATTATATTTATGGAGGGGTGACAGTTGTGGGGAAAGGGGTGCATGAGGAAGACACCAGCGATGAGGCAAGTGATGATAAAATGTATGTGATTCTGCTGAACCTGCAAACACTGAAAACCGATTTCCACTTTACTACATAATACCCTACAAAAATGCGGACAGGTAACATTCTAACTTACATGTAAATCTTAAATTTACAAGAATGTAAATTAGTATTAACTGTTAACTTAGATCTTGACTCAATTTCAAGTTCTCGCATATCGTCTGATCTGCGAGACTTCGCTTGACACTTGGTAGTATAGTGCCTAGCTGGCTGTAACCGAATGGCGCAGCCCGGCTGGGAGGGAGCTGTAACCCCGCTTTGTACCTTCACTTCAATTCCGTGCAGCTGCAGAAACGCCGAACTTCTGTTTCACTCACATTTACGAGCAGGTCGGAGTTACCAAGGTTTGGCAAGATCAAAGATGCATTGAAATACTTTAAAACAATACTGATGTTTATTTTTTTCATTTGAAGCTCATTATTCAAAGTGAGCACTATACACACTTTCCCATGTGCAAATGTAGGGAATCACAATTATGCATACATGGCGCTCCTCTACACGACACAACAACATCAAATCCAAGCCTGTCTGGACGTGGATAACTGCCCGTTTTCGAAGCTCTCGAGTTCGAGTGTTTCGAGAGAGATTACTCTCCTGGCAGACAATGAAATCACATGCAGTTGGCATTGTTGTAATCTGTGGCTCATAAGCTTTCCATTGATGTGTAATTGTTTTAATTTATTTTCCTCTTTGGATAGGGTCTTTAACAGTTATCCAATGACTGAAGTCTACTTCATGATATATGTGTATAGGGAGCTGAAGCTGCAAGACTAGTTTGTAGACTGGAAATCCTGTCTGATAAAATTTGAAATGATTTCTATCTGAACATGAGAGGGAGCTAGACTTAGAAGCAAACATGGTGACATCAGTTTTGAAGCTGAGTATACTAAAAGCCATGAGGAAAAATGAAAAGTATAGTAATAAAAACAGTAATAAAAACAGTTAAAATTGCAAAAGCACATCTGATCCTCTCAATAGTTGTATGACAGAGAGCGAGATAACACTTTACCATATCTTTTGACTTTGTTCAGTCTCCACTCTTCTTCAGCACCACAGCTATCTGCCAACTCTTCATTCAATTTACTCAAATGTCTCTCTCTTTCTCTGTCCATGTCTTTCCATCTCCATCTCTATCTCTATTTATCTATCTATCTATCTATCTATCTATCTTTCTTTCTTATCTATCTATCTATCTTTTTTTATTATCTATCTCTTCCTGGTTATTTCTCTGTCTCTCTTTTTCTTGAAGATTGGATCTGTACTGATTGTCTATGACATTTGCAAATTATCTCCAATCATAAGAAACACTTGTAAAAACTAAACGGCCCTTAATGGCTTTACTCAACTTAGTCAGTTAAACCTGACACTAGGACCAAAGTCATGTTGAAAAAGAAAGAGAAAACCTAGACCTTGGTCTAATTTTCTTTGTTAACCTCAACTTTGGGCTAAGCTTACACCTAGCGTTGTTTAAAATTTAAGTAGAAAATGGACCATCTTATTTATAGACTCCCTTCTCAATTTGTTTTGCTTACCTTCTTGGTGGAACAATAGGGCTTGTGATAGGACTGATGGCAGGGGATGGTCTGGGAGAGAATCGACTCCTTACTGTCAGAGTTACCACCCCTTTCTTTACTTGCTGCAAGGAGGAAAAGAAGTAGAAATAGAGGTTGTTGTTTAAAAGTGCTTGTCAAATTACATATACCTGCACAATTTACAGACTTAAAAATAATTTTTAGATGAGCAATTATCAAATGAGTAACTATCAGCTACTGGAAGTCGTTTGGGGCAATACAAAAAACAATATTGCCCTTACATTCCTTGTGAAATTCTCAGTAGGTGGCGCTCTTCAAAATAAGATGAGTGATAAAGTTGCAGTTTTCAAGACAGCATCTTTTTTTAGCCATAACATCTGTTTTGAACATCATCTGTGATTAGTCCAATATACAATATATATCTGCATCAATATGCACCAGATTTCACTGGAGAATTATATGAAATATTATTTGTCACTTATAATCTGCCCCAAAGTATTTAAGTTTAGCCAGCATGCTAGTTTTAGTCTACTTCATGTTACATGTCATGTATCTAAGATTATGTAAACTGGTCTGAGTATCTGAAAAGCAACATCATAGCTTGATCTTTATTGGCTACTGTCAGATCAACTTAATATCAATTGCTAAGTTATTGCCACAAGGCTATGAGCAAAAAATATGTATACATGTATATTGTTTTTCATACTTTGATACAATAATGAAATTTTCTTCACTCAATCACAATTGTCTAGAATTCTACAACTTCACACACCTTACAGAATAATTTGTGTTATTCTGATTTCGGAATAGCATTATTAAAACATTATGAAAATTCTTGTACCACTAGCATTTCAATGGGGATTTAAAAAAAAAGAAAGGTGGAAACATGTTACATGCAGTCATCTGTTTTCCTTTGAAAGGTGATCTTATCATCAATTCCCCTTGTCTTTGTAGGTGGTTTATTGGTTATCATTTGGATTATATAGAGCAGTATTAAGTAAGAAAGACCAAAATCGATCCTACAAGAAAAGAAGATCCTTTATGGGATATCATTACCTTGGATTAACTAATAATAATAATAATATTGGATATTTATATAGTGCTCATTTCCACCATGAATGGTGCTCAAGGCACTCCAATATTACCCCAGCTCTAGCTAGGCTACCGATTTCGGTGCTCACAGCATTAAAGGAATTAATTCCTGCCGGTACCCATTTAACACCTGGGTGGAGAGTGGCAAATGCAGATTAATGTCTTTCCAAAGAACAGTAGTGCCGTGCCGGGGTTCGAACCCACGACCTTCCCATCTCCAGTCAAGTGCTTAAACCACTCGACTATGACACCTCTACTGGGTGTATGATTAATTATGACAATGATCAGAAGATAAAACCACAATTAACTCAATCCTAAGTGACAAGAGGCTCTAAACTCACATGGTAATATCTTGAAATCATATTTTCCCTCCAGGCAGTATTCAAAATATATATGCGGAAATTTTTGTTATAGGACCTCCTAGCATAAAAAGATCTTATGCAGTCATACATTTAAAAAAAAATTAAAAAATCATATTTTAGTCATTTTATGTGTTGGAATAAATGGGAGAGTTGTCCATTACTACATCACAGTGACATAACTGATTCAGCCAAACTTTTAAAAATTCATAATTTTCTTATAGTTTTTTTCTGATTTTGTTTGAACCTTCACCCTTCTACTTATCTGATGTTTCTGTTTTCATCCGATTTAACTTGTTAGAAATGGTTATTTTTCATCGGACCAAGGGAAGAGCCCTAACAACATAAGTATTCTTCAATTGATTAGCTTACCTTGAATTTGTTAATGGCCTGTTTGTGGGTCATCCCATTCAAACCTTCACCATTCACTGACAGGATTTCATCACCTGAAGATAAGGGGAAATGAGATAGAAGGATAAGAACAAGATGAATGCAACTGCGTCTCATATATGCCTCTGCCTACATTCAGTTGATGGCTCAAAAAAACTGTTCTTGAAATACTGTGATAACCAGAATAAAAAGCCTAAAATTAAATGTTAGTTGACCTCTTTGAGATTTGACCTTACACCTTATAACCCCAAAGTCTGATCACTTTATCTCCTTCTAGTCATGAATACAAAATGGTCGAGATATTGTGATAAAAAAACTTTAAAAACATTAATTTAATAATAATAATAATAATAATAATAATAATCCAATTATATTCCATTCCAAATTTTATTAACCGAAATGAAAATTCTTTTTGCCCAATTGATCGTGGGCCCGGCAGCCACTGTGCAGCGCCAGATCGACGTTGCTCTATCCTTTCAATTGTTGAACGCCAAACAAGATAGCAGCAACTCCCATCTTTTAACGTCTTTTGATATGACGCGGCCGAGGTTCAAACCCACGACCTCCCGATAGTGAGGCGGACGCTCTACTGACTGAGCCAACACATCGGTGTTGATATCTATGACCTGTCAACTTTTACCTCCAAGAACAAAAGCCTAATCAGTTCATCTCACTATGGTTCTTGAGATATCGCGTTAACGAGGCTAACACCTGCAAATTTCAGAAATTGACCTATTACCTTTGACCTATGCACCCAAAATCTAATCAGATTGTCTACCTATGGTGATACATACTAGCACCAAGTTTAAAGTTCATACCTCTAATGGTTCTTGAGACTGACAGATGGACAGACAACCCGAAAAATATAATGCCAAATATTACCAAACTCTTGTAAAATTTGTTGATGTATTTGAAAACTATGTGGCCTTGAAGGGACATCGTAAATCGTTAATAAATCGTAAATAGACTCGCAAATTATTTTTGGTTTTATTTTTCTGGTCTGGCTGTAAGGCGTAAGAAAATGGTTGCCGGGCGTGTGAGCGTGACAGAGAAAGCCCTGAGGCGTGACTGTCATGCCTGATGCGTGACACTTGGTAGGTCTGGATTAGATCTCATTATTCATGCTTACAAATTCTTTCATAATTGTCAAATTATGCATTGAAGTATCCATTTCCATTCCTATAAATAACAAATTTTCTCGTTAAATCCTGTGTCAATAGCTGTTGTTTATAGCAGATGAACAATAGCAGCTTTCCTCCGATAGAATTTCATATGAAAAACAGAGGCTATATCCTATGACCTCAACCTTCACATCAAAGACTTCCTTTGTCCCACCTGCTAACTATTGTTTGTGTTACACATCACTCATGGGCATATCCATACTAGGCTGTGTCACTTTTATCCCAATAACCCAAATATCCTTTTTTTTCTCGGATGTTGACTTGGTGCAGGAACGGAAGGAAACCCTTATTTTTGCATAACTCCTATTTTCCTCTTTTTCCTCTATTTTTGTCTATTTTTCTGAAGGAAACATCGGGTTGTGCTACTCTTGAGAAGTTAGAGAGGCAGAGTGATAATGTCATCTGTCATCACTGCTTTTTGAAGGGACAGGGGTTACTGGAGTCAGTGGTACAAGTATTTTAAGATGCGGGTTCAACTCTTAATAATATGCACAACTGGTTAACACAGATTTTCTTATCTTTATTGTTACATTTATACAGTCAATGGATATATTAGCAATGCTATTTTACTTCGACTCCACAACCTCTCACTTTCTCTTTCTCTCTCCCTCAGCCTCCCCCCTGACCTCTCCCCCTCTCTCTCTCTCTTTCTCTTTCTTTCTCTCTCTTTGAATACATGCGGGTGAATAAAATTAATCTATTAACAACTTGATCACAGATATTTATAATCTTACATGGTTCTAATAATTAGTTCTCTATAAAGATGAAAGAGACAGAAAATTGTGGACCAGTAAGGAGATGATCATTTGTACTAAGGGAGAAAATGAAAACATATATAGAAAGAGGAAGACAAACTACAAACTGTTATAGATTACGGCTGTGCTATTTTCAAAGTTGTACAATTGACTGATTATCACCTGCACTCAATAGGAAATTTAGATTAGGTACGAATCTGCCAAAATTAGATCCCATTTTGCCCAACAACCATGGTTCCTACATAACATATGCTTGCAAATTCCATAGGAAGTGGGTGACAAGATAATGCAATCTTGGGCAACGCTAATGCTCCAGGCTTAACCTCACTCGTACAAACTCATGATACCCGAGCAACCTCCTTTTGGTGTAGATATTACAGGGGCATAAAGCAGGAAACTCATCAATTTGGTTGAATTTTCAGCTAAGGAGAAGAGGGGATGCTTCCCTTTTGAAGGGGTAAGGAAAAAGGGCTCTGTCTAATCTGGTCTCATCCGAAGGAGACTATATTTAGTCCCCTCATGGTCGAGGCCGGGGTGCAGATCTGCTAAAATGAAGCTTCTTCCATCAGCAGTGAAGTTGACATTACATTGCAATATTTGTACGGCCATATCTGATGGGGCTGCAGCTTGAGTTAATAGTTTATAGAACCAGGAAAACTGGGATTTCCCACTCTAATGGATAAGTTACCTCATCATGTCAAATGGGAGAGGGAGGGAGAAGTTGAAAAAAAAAAGATCTGTTTGTATCTATCTTTTTAAATCCTTAATCAACTGGTGTGCATTTTTTTCAATTTAAAGTGTTCAGATCAATATGACAGTTTAATACTAGTGTGACTTTCCAGCACAACTTAAAATCGTTTAACCCTACATGGATGTTTCAAATTATATCATTAAATTATGTTACATGAAATAATCCGGAGGCTGGGGGTGTCTTGATGTCAAATCATGCATACATTCTTCCTACTCAATTGTCTGTACCAATTCAGCTTATATCTTTTCCCATTTATACATTAATTATACTAGTTTGAAGGCCTCCCAAAAGCCCCTCCTTGACAATGGTTGAAATCATGGAACAGAGAAGAAATATAAGCCTCAATAGAAAGATCTGCAGATTTGACAACTGTGAATCTTTCAAATTAATTGTAAAGTTTTGGGCAAAAATTGGGCTTTAGTTTAGGTAGTCTAGGGTTAGGGGCAGTGTCAGGTCCACAGTTGAGGTCAGGAATTTGACTAGTATTAGAGATCAAATGTGGAGGAATTATTGCAATTATATTCTTATTGCTTTCCACCAAACATTTAACTAGAAATGTGCATTCCTCGTGCCGCGCAATGCGAAATGTATCCCCGGCGCTGGCAGCGATTTGAAGGAGGGACAAAGACCCTCCCCCATCCCCTCCCTCAAACAAAAGGATGGTGTAGAAATTGCCGCCAGTGGCCCGGAATATTGTCAACACCAGGAGCAGCATTACCAAAACGATTTGTGTAGATTAGAGTATAATGCATTTTTATAGAAAATTCGGAAGAAATATGACCTCAGAGCGCACATAAGACATCCACTAAAATATGACCTTTGATCCTATGAAAGACGGAACACTAGAGGCAGCATCACCAAAAACTGTAGAGGTGTAATCTATAATGGACCTACATACAAAATTTGAATGAAATCCGTCAAGAAATGCAGAAGTAAGAGTGCACAAAAGGGACAAATGAGCTTTGACCCTATAAAGGACGGAACAATGAGGGCAGCATCACCAAACAGTAAAGATGTGTAGATTATACCAAGATACATCTCCATACAAAATTTGAAAGAAATCCATCAAGAAATGTGGCCTGCAGAGTGAACTCACGCCATCCCTTGAAGTATGACCTTTGACCCTATAAAAGACGGGACACTGGTGGCAGCATCACCAAAAACTACAGGTTTTTAGATTACACCAAGGGACACCTTCATGCAAAATTTGAACGAAATCCGTCGAGAAATGCAGAAGTAAGAGTGCACAAAAGGGACAAATGACCTTTGACCCTATAAAGGACGGAACAATGAGGGCAGCATCACCAAAAAGTAAAGGTTTTTAGATTATACCAAGATACATCTCCATACAAAATTTGAATGAAATCCGTCAAGAAATGCAGAAGTAAGAGTGCAAGAAATGGAAAAATGACCTTTGACCCTATAAAGGACGGAACAATGAGGGCAGCATCACGAAAAATTAAACATGTGTAGATTATACCAAGATACATCTCCATACAAAATTTGAACAAAATCCATTGAGAAATGTGGCCTGCAGAGTGCACTCACGACATGTCCTGAAGTATGACCTTTGACCCTATAAAAGACGGGACACTGGTGGCAGCATCACCAAACACTATAGGTTTTTAAATTACACCAAGAGACACCTTCATGTAAAATTTGAACAAAATCCGTTGAGAAATGTGACCGCCAGAGCGCATACAAGAGTACACACAAGACATCTATCAAAATATGACCTTTGACCCTATAAAAGACGGAACACTGGGGGCAGCATCACCAAAATCTATAGGGTTCCAGATTTTACCAAGAGACACCTTCATACAAAATTTGAACAAAATCCGTTGAGAAATGTGACCGCTAGAGCGCACACAAACTTTCCCCAAAAATATGGCCTTTTACCCTATAAAAGACGGAACACTGGGGGCAGCATCACCAGAAACTATAGGGGTCCAGATTTTACCAAGATACACGTCCATAGGAAGTCTGAAAGAAATTCGTCGAGAAATGTGACCGCTAGAGCGCACACAAGAATGTGACGCGGCGGCGGCGGCGGCGGCGGCGGCGGCGAAACGCTGCTGAATCCAAAGTATCCCCCGGCAGTATGCCGGGGGGATACAATAATAAATGGTAAATGAATATGTAAAAGAAAATAATCCACAAAGATGAAATTTTGTCTGCTTTATTTCACCACTTATCATATCTTGAATTTAAATGGATGATCAAACTTTAAAGGGATATCGAGTAAAAACAAACAGCCCCCTACTACTGACCAACACCTTATATGACTGGCATACGCTATCTATTTTTGGTCATATTCCTTCAGTCCTCTCTAGGGATTTAGGTCACATATGCTGCTGTTTGGCCTACTTGATGAACTAGTTTCCTGGTGAGAAACTTCCAGGCTTTTGTCTGCTGGCTTACAATTCACGCCTGGTTGCCATTTAATCATTACAAAATACAGCCCTCAAGTGATGCTGACGACTACTAGCAAGTGACCATGATTAGGCATTCTCACGAAAGTAGCGGATTAAGAACAGCAAATTATGCCCATCACATCATGTTTTGTTAAATCAAAAAGGGCTACTGATAGTCTGCTTTCTTGTTTATTTTCACTTCTGTATAGAAATGCATACATGACTTTTGCATTAAAAACAATTTTTACGAAAAACTGTTTGGTTCTATCTTTGTTTTGTGCTTGTGGGTACATGCATCTCTAACATGTGTTTCTTTTACTCTTATCATAACCCTTGAATGAAACTTCTCATCTCTTAGATGAAGAGCTGCCATTTGGATGCATCACATGAAGAAACTTATGGAGGTTATAAATTGTTCCATGCTTGAATTTGTGATGAAAGAATGAATTCTTGTACACCTCTGTCTTTGTTGTTGGTATTTCAAATTGAATCTGAAGTAGCTACATACTCAAGAGGAAGTGAACTTCACAAAAGATGTTTAGATGATCATTTCATTTCAAACTCTTGATTTGATACATACTTGAAACTACAAAGGCAATATCACTGAGGTTTTTATGAACTTTGGATCTTTTTGGTTCTCAAGATGACAATAAGAACATACATGTAGGGTCATGCCTTTGAAGTTTTCATCATTACCATCCTCTTTAATTATACTGTACCTTCTCGTAATCTTCCATCAGCTGCAGCAGCTCCAGATGTAAAGATGGTCTTGATAAAGATGCCCATACGTCCCTTTGGTGAGTCCTCTCCTCCTACAATACTAAACCCCAGTCCTTTCCCATAGCCTCCCTTGATGAGAGAGATCTGCTGGACAACAGAAGGAATGGGTGACCCTCGACCTGGTATCGGCTCACAGGTTGCTGTTTTCTGTTGGATGAGTTGCTGTAAGTCAAAATAAAAATAAATATTATGTTAGAATTTGGTAATTTCAATTTTGTTGATATATTGAGACAAATGCATGAAGTCGAACCTCACATCATTATGATCTTATGGGAACTGAATGGGCCAGTTTACACAATTCAATGGTTGTTTTTGACAATCCTAATGTTTGCCAGATGGATTGTTGGACATTACAACTACTGTATGCAACCTTTATTCTGAACAAATTTACTAACAGATAAATGCAATAGGCCTATCTCGACACATAGGCCTTTACAGATAAAGTTGAGTTATGGTCATGTGATTACATTGTGAAAGAAACTGTCTGCAAGCAATTGGGAATTGAGGTTGATCATGTCTAAATAAGAATTGGTGTATACTGTGAGGTTTTGAAATCATCAAAATAAGAAATCAACCTGAACTTGCTCAAAAGCACATGCACCAAACACAGAAATGGGTATATGGGACTGCACACAAACGTGGCATGGATGTTCAGCCCTAACGCTTCAGCTATTTCTCATCATATTTCTAATATAAGGACATTTGAAGAGAAATCCTTCTCCGGGTGACATTTATACTATGATGTTCTTCCAAACTGACATAAAAGGAATGAGATAGCTCACAAATTATTTTTCACCTTTCCCAGAACTCAACCTTCCCTTTAAGAAGAAATGTGAATACTTTGTGAGGTGGTGCATCATGTTTTCATGTTACAAAAATATTGGAAGTGACTAAGTTCATGTGCAGGAACTAATTGAAAACATCAAAACAATTTCATAAAATTGAGAGATAATATTTTTTCAGCTCCTTTACTACATCAGGAAGGATTGATACATGAGTAATTATTTAAGCAACACATGAAACCCTCCTTAAAATGCACTGTAAGATGTTTTGTCAATTTATATTATATTTATTATTACATTATTATATTTATATGCATAAATCCCTCTTTTCATGGTTCCATGGCTAAATCCTGTTCATCTTAGAAAAAAGGTTACCACTGATTAATGTATATAACTGGCACTACTTTTCCAGAACCAAGAAACAATGTTTATCTGATATTAAATGAATGAAAGAGGTTATCAAACATGATATACAGCTTTAATACCCCTTTGCACACCTTGCAAATTGAACTCATCAATGACCATATATGGTAATAGTGCCAGAGGAGAGTCAAATCCGTAAGGCAGGAATGCTACATTAGCCCTTTTGGGATGTCTGCAGCTTTCACTTGGAGAAGTCAGATTTTACTTGTAGATTCTAATCCTGTCCAATCCTGTAATTTCACCCCCTGAAATCCATGTAGCCTAGCTGGTCTAAATGCCACTTGATATGTTGCAGCTCTATATCTTAAAGATCACATAATCCATGTTTGGAGAGATCGAAGTCCATAATACTGAAAGAAGCAGACCTCATCTGAAATGTAGAGTTTCTATACACCCAGATCATATCTTCCTCAAGGAGTGTCATGATTTCAAGCATAACTGAATTAATATTTGAAGTCACTTGCTCTGGAATAAGATCATGATATTTTCTTTGGATTTCAAACTATTTCAATGTAAAAGTTTTAATTTTCATGCTTCATATGAAGAAAATTTTGCAACAAATGCAAAGAATGACAATGATGATGACAGGAATACGTGTGGTGATGTTGGTAGGGTGGTGGTGGGTTGTGATGATGGTTGTACAATGTAGGAGAGAAGGTAACAGTGGTAATGGAAGTGGTGGTGGTGGTGGTGGTAGTGATAGTTGGTGGTAGTGGTAGTGATGGTAGTGGTGGTGGCAGTAATGGTGATGTGGTAGTGGTGGTGGCAGTAATGGTGATGTGGTAGTGGTGATGATGGTAGTGATTGTAGTGACAAAAATGATGATAGAGTTTATGGTAAAGATAGTGGTTTAAACAGTTTTATAAAACGGGTTCAAGAATGTAGCCATCCTGATTAGTCAAATAACACCACGTGACCGTGCAAAAAAAAGTGATAACATACATGTACGGCAAAAAGGCTCTGAAGCATGGATGAGCTGCGCGTACGCGTACCTCTAGTGCGTGCAAACGTGCAATGAAGTCGCGTAGTTTAATTGTCATTTTAGCGCAGGGATTACCTGAGCGCACCGAAACGCGCTTGACTTTTGTTGGCTGCGCTTCTGTGATGTCATCCAGGAAAGCAAATGGCAGCCTCCATGACAGTGCGACTCTTGGTGTTTCTATGGGGTTCGTAACCATTTTTATAGACTTCATAATCATATTGCCGACCCGTTTTATAAAACTATTAATACATGGTTGTGAGTTCGTGCGTTAGTGCGATCTGGCAACACAAAGGTTTTTATCGTGGTGCACTATACGCACGAGGCGCAAGCCGAGTGTGTTTGACACCACGATAAAAACCTGCGTGTTGCCAGATCGCACCAATGCGCTCCCAGCAACCATTTATTAATAGTAGAGTAGTACCTGTGGTAAATGTAAAGTTATGTTTAGTTGGCATACAAGCAGTATTGGGGTAATACACGTACAATGATAATAAAGGAGAAGATTAAAAATAATCTGCAGGAAAGCTTGTAAAAGAGGTTGTAGAAAATCTATGTACAAATTCTTCTAAGAATGAAAATGACCCAGACTCTTTGTTTTTTTCTTTCGTTGACATATATTTAATTGGGCCATTGATTCTTACAAGATCAAGGAACATAGACTATCATAATTCATTCTATCAACATCAAAACTACTTCTTTGTCACCTTCCACTCACAAGATTATTATCATCATAAATATGGGTTGACAGCTGGAAATCAGTGGAATTAGAGTAGAACATCTAAAGTTTCTTTTCCTCAAAAGCTATACAATACCCCATAGCTGAAAGACAAGTGCACATGGAAGTGGGATATTGAAATATTGGAGAACATAAACACAAAGAAAATCCCTGCTCCTTAAACCCAGGATGCAGCAGGTGTGAAGTAGGCTTAGGGAGAGGATTTGTTACCATGGAAACAACATCCACGGAAGACTGCATTATGTAGCCCTAAGTGAGCAAAGTGAACAAGATATCTTTCTTTACCTCTTTTCTTCTTTGTTTCCCTTGCCTTTGGAATTATCTGAAAGTTTGGCTTGCCACAATATGAATATTTGCATGAGGCATATATATGTATAAAATCAGCATGAAATCTTTATTCTTCTTATGCATGGCAAGGAAAGGTTCATAATTTCTTTTGATATTTAACAATCTTGGAAAGATCCTAGGAAGAGTAGAAATCTCTTGTAACATTCCTCACATTTTCTTATTATGTCATTCTATTAAAGATTACAGATTCATATGAGAGCATGTTATCAGAATAGGGAAACTCTTGCCTAGCTTCATGACAATTGTGTATGACAAAGAAGTACTTTGCCGCCCTCGTTGGATGATTTCATGAAAGTGATTTCCAGTCAAAAGAAAGTTTGCTGTTGCTTTGAACAGCAGCTGTCCAGAACATGAATGAAGCTTCCACAGAAATGAATTATTGGTCCTATTTCCACTGTCTCACATCATCTATTCATTACATGAAACCATGAGAATTTAAATGAAAAAAAAAAATGTGTTGAAGTTGGAAGCAGGGGGGATTTCAGGAGGCGTGTATTTTCATATCTAATAAAGTTATCATTAAATGACAAATCAAGACATTGGGTGAGTTCAGGCCCAGTGTTGGTGTTTGGTGTTTGGTGTTGGATTTTAGATAAAAAATTCTCCTAAAATTGAGCCCCAACACCGCTGTTGAGATTAAGGAGCCAATACCGATATCCTAACACCGCGGTGCGATAGCGGTGCGATAGCTTAACACTTGCAATGGCATCAGCACTGTTCTCGATGAAGGAAAATATTTTGTTTTTAAGTATTGAATTATTAGTCTAAAATAACGTAAAATTACTCGAGAAGTCCGGTAATTCTAAAAGCAACCCTATTCGATCTAGAGTGCGGTAAGAAATTTCACAGAAAAAAATAGTTTTGAGAGGAACAGTATAACGTTTAGATTAGATTTCTATCAAGTTTCTCACTTCCCGCAGAAAATGCTGCGGTAGCTAATGCAGCAGACCCCAGATCGGATGGCGCAGCACGTACCTGGCAAACGGCAAAATTTGGGGAATCAGCTCAGATTAGCCGTGGGGTATCATGAGTTTTGTATTGTGAATGTTCATATAGAGTTCATCCTGGTTAATAACGTGGATTCACTGGGTCTTTTACTATGGAAAATCCAATGTCATATTTAAAAAATCTATCTGAAAAAAAAAATTAGATGGGATTTTTCATTAACTCTTCAGACCCATTAAAAAGCAAAAGTACATGTACTTCCATTCAGTGTGATCTAATGTTAGACCAAATTTTGGCCTAGATTTAATTTCAGGCTATAGAAAAAGACTACCTCATAATACCTAAGAAATTACACTTTGACTCAGATTACTGACTCTATTTCTTATGACTTATCGCCAAAATTTCCCATAGCTAGCAACACCAACACCAACATTGAGCGTGAAATGAAAATTTCTTAATCCCTAAGGGTACAGTTTTAGTGAATGGAAATTTGTACATGAAATTAAACACTGATGTCCGAGCTCTGTTTAGAAGACGATATTTGATGAAACTAAAACACCAGCAACCGGAACTATACGTCAAAAAATCAGAGGTCAACACCTAACACCGACTGATTTTTGTCTCATTTCATAGTGGGTGTTATAGATCATGATTTCACGGCAAAGTAAACACTAACACCAAACACCAACACCGACCGTGAAATCAACCATTGGCTTTCCAAAGTCAAGCAACTGATAATGTACAATTTCCGTTTTTAATTTTGAGCTTATTATGATGACTGTTCTCCAACCAGATTGCTCTACCTCAAATTTTTAGAGATAAAGCATAGCATATCAAAAGGAAAGGAACAATCCCCTTCAATATACTATGAAAATGTATAATAAAAAATGACAGGGCTTGCTACTAAAGACTTGAAGATTGCCACAGTACGTTTCCACAGTGATATGCATTGTAAGCTATGATCTCTATCCTAGAACCTCATCATGTTTAATTGCCATTGTGAAGACAGTACACCATATGAGGTTAATTGCCTTTCATAACAACCATATACATCCTTTCCCATTTAGCATTCACAGTTAATTGCTAATCATTGTTTTAATCAAACCTTCCTCTCATTGTAACTAAGACCCCTGTTACACTGGAATCCTAAGGAGTCTCAGGGTGCCCCGAGACTGGTCTCGGGTAGGTTCTAAATCCGGTGTAAATGGACGAAACCTAACTGAGACCACTTCTGAGCAAACCAGTCTCGGACTACCTAGCGATGTGGTCTGAGACTGGTTTCCCCCCCCCCCCGAGACTCCTTAGGGTCCGGTGTAAACGCTAACCTACCCGAGACTGGTTTGTGCGCTGCTAGCACATTTGTAATGATTGCATCATCGCAAACATAGCGCGCGATAAATACAGTATAGCATTACGATTGTACTTGTCCTCGGAGGTGTTAGTTTTGTTGGGACTGATAGGAGTTCAATTGTTTGTGACTTGGCATTTTATTGTCAAAAAGTATCCTTTTGCTAGATTCTTTTCAAATATGTCAATTTTTTTATAATCTAACCATTGATACATGTAGGTTTGTTTACATCTAGGAAGCCTACAACGTCCGCAAACAGAAAATCTCACTAGAAACTCTCGGGTAGCTTTGCGTATATCGGTGTAAACGCTCAAAAAGCAGTCTCGGGGTGCCCCGGGACTCCTTACGATATCGGTGTAACAGAGGATCAAAAAATTTGGGTCAGCTTTTTTGTTGGGACTGATAGGAGTACAATTTTTGTGACTTGGCATTTTATTGTCAAAAAGTATCCTTTTGCTAGATTCTTTTCAAATATGTCCATTTTTTTATAATCTAACCATTGATACATGTAGGTTTGTTTACATCTAGGAAGCCTACAACGTCCGCAAACAGAAAGTCTCACTAGAAACCTGTCTCGGGTAACTTTGCGTAAGTCGGTGTAAACACTCAAAAAGCAGTCTCGGGGCGCCCGAGACTCCTTACGATATCGGTGTAACAGGGATCCAAAAATTTGGGTCAGCTTTTTAGAAACCAGTCTCGGGGCGCCCCAACACTGGTATCGGATAGATAGGTATTCCGGTGTAACAGGGGTCATAGATGACATTACTTCTAGAAGATCTCAAGATCATCTTAAATACAATTAATTAATCTGTTCTTTCCCTTTCTTTATTACAAACATATGCACTCGAACCCAAGTTTCATTTATGCCCTTATTGCAGTGTATTATTGACTCTTTCGTAAAAAAAAAAACCCGAAGAAGAATGAAGATTATATTATGGTAACCTATTAGATATGCATGTATATTTCATATGCTAATGTGTATCAATCTTAATTTATCATGTTTTAATATGCTTTGCTTTAATGTGCTACTTGTATGTCTATATTTGATTATTTGTATTGCTAAGTTATTATTTTAATCTATTGCTATTGTAATTGTTGAAATGTCTTGTAAACTTTTGCAATTCGGCTTTTGCCACAAAGAAAGTATTCTAATAAACCATTTTGAATTGAATTGAATTGAATTGAATTGAATGATGACAACATGTTCAGTAGGTGGACATATGCTAGTCTTTGCAGAGCCAAATTATATGAAGTAAACTTCTGGATTAGTGTGAGAAGAAGACAGAGAGACCAAACCATCCGACAAACAAACAGAAAGACAGAGTGTCAGAGGTTGTAAGAGACTAAGATGGAGGTGGAAAAGGACACTGCTGATGTCTCTCTAACGCATTACAGACTCTTTTCTGATAATAACAATTCCATTTTGACAGAAAATAGTTTGAGAGTAACCTGAAGCAGGAGCAATTCAGACTAGTAAAAACAGGAAATAAGCTAGTAACCTCAGATATATATACAAACCATTATAAAGTAGAATTTAAGATTTCATAAATTAAGCATTTTAACAGACAGTTATGTACACAGTCCAAAAGGGCAAAACAGGGGGAACAAGCGTGTACGGAAATCAAAAGACGGACATATCTGATGACTACAGCCCTCCATCTGGACATTACTCACTGGTCATTGCTACATGGTCTCCCTTCAATATTGATCAGATCAGATTATATAGATGAGGGAATTCCCAGTGCTTTCGTTATTCTAAGCACTGATGAAATATGGTATTTGGCCTCTGCAGAACAGGCCATAATCATATAAGAACTTCCTTCCTAGTCGTTGAGTCGCATTGGACTAGCTAAAGTATGTATTCTGCTATAATAGACCTTGATTAGGTGGGTAGGTCAAGCAAACCAACATATGAAACCAAGGTCCACATCATAAATACCAAATAAATACTTATCTTCACAGTTTTAAGCTGAAAACAAATACTATAGAGCAATATATGGGATTTTATGTACCTCTTTTTCTTACTACATTGCATCAGCTTTTTATATAAAATGAAGTATACACTCCCATATAGCTCTTCTTTTTTCTCTTTTTTTATTAATTAATTTATTCAATTTCTAAAAAAGTACAAACAGTTGTGGCACAAGTCCCATTTTTTGTAACTGTTATATGGAGTCTATGTACAAATAATGGTAATTCATATTCTGTACGAATACAAATATGATATAAATATGAGGGGGAAAAAATGTACAAAACAAAACTAACATGTATAAAAAGATGTACATTTCATAGAATGGCTGTGGATGGTTGGATGTGAAAAAAATATTAATATAAAAAACATTAATATAAATATCTTAACAAGAGTATAACAGATTTGCTAGTCAAGTATATTTTGAAGTGCAATACTGTTTCAACTTTAAAGCGGGATAGAGAAATGCATGAACAGATATAGTTTGGTACTGAATTCCAGACTGTTGGGAAACTAAAATGAATCGACCTTTATAAAAACGTTTTTCCTACCTTTAAAGTGAAATAAGTGAAACAAAAGAAAACTTTAAAAAGATAAATTTTCCCTAGAATCAAAATTGACTAATCCTTTTAGTGTTGTTACCTCTCCAAAACAATCTCAAAACAAGCATAATAAATGTCTGTTTATACATGCCATTACAAAAATATATTTAACTATAGAGTTGAAAAAGTACACTGTACGGGTGGGCTGTGGAACTTACAGGATAATTTAAAATGCTGAATTTCTGAACAGTGTAAGGCATACTTGATCACTGACGCACATGCTGAAAATATTCTAATGCTTAAAATGGCCTGAAACATGTCCAAAATTGATCCTAGACCATATTAAGCCTTTTCAAATTTTGCGCGGGCATAATTTTTTCAGACGCGCACCCATGTTGAATTTATTTTAAAAGTCAATAACCTATAACACATGCACATCCAGTCTTTTTTAATCCATTTTAGGAATTTTTCCTCTTTGCGCAATTTTTAAAATGGCCTGAAACATGCCGAAAATTGATCCAAGACCATTTTCAGATTTCGCGGGCGCACGTATTTGAATTAATATATATAATGTCAGTGCCCTATAACACATACACAGTCTATCTTAGTCCATTTTCTCATTTTAACCATTTGCGAGGGCATGCGCATACATACATGCGCATTAAAGAAAAATGTTCTATAAATGATACAGGATTAATTAAACTGCTAAAACAGTCAAATATTAGTTATTTTTATGCTGTATAAGGCACTAAGGCAATTGACGCGCGCTGGGAAATATTTAGAATATTTGAAATGGCCTGAAACATGCCCAAAATTAATCCTCAACTATTTGGAGCATTTTCAAATTTTGCGCACACGCAACCCTACCGAACTTGTGTTCGTTTAATTTCTCATTTAATTAACTTGCATCATGCCAAATCTAGTTATGATATGACTTTCCATTGTCGAGATATAGTATATGTTTTTACAAAATGGCACCTAGATGACATCATGGTACAATGACTAAATAAAAGAGTTGAGGGGCACAACTTCATAACCATATCTACCTTTGTGCCAAATTTGAATACATTTGAACAAGTCATATTAGAGATATTGCTGTCACAAAAAAGCGAGTAGAAATGAAAAATAAAAAATAAATAAAGAAATAAAGGAAAATTCGAACAAAAATAAGTCCACCTAAATATTAATTTGCGGGTGGTACATAGACTATCATCTGACCAGTCAGTGATTGATATGGCAAAAGAACTCTGAATGGGGGGTCAGGACCAGAAGGAAGTGGCTTGATATTCATAATGGATGGAATCCTATGTCTGGACATGAGTCATAGCAATCTCTGAACATCTTGTAGCCATTCTTTATCATCCTAGGGGAGACTTTCTACATCCGTCATACTGCCAAATAAACAAAACTTACAAAAGATTGATTACCCCTAGAATCAAAATTGAGTAATGTTTCAAATTTTGGTGACATCTGCTTGAACTGAAATCCTTTTGTAATATCACATCTAGCCTCCAGTTCAAAATAGCAAGTGTACCTTGCAAAAAAATTAACACTGCATAAATAAGGTTAAAAAGTAACATGCATCTTTCAATGTGATTTATTTTTTGGATAATAGTGATTTGTAAACAAACAATATACTTTAGAGAATAAAGAAGACTGAAATTTCTAGAAAAATGTGAAAATGAAAAGAGAAGATTATCATTATTTTGTTCATTCCTTCCACTCTTAACAAAGTACTGGGTTGTTTCTTTTGATCAAATTATATTTTCCAGATAAATAGACAACAGCTAAAATTATTTTTAGAAGTAAACAACCCAAAAAGCATGTTCAAGAGACCAAATCTAAATTAACCCTTCCTAAAATCATCACTCACTATGAGTGAATTCACTCCAAAAGGGCATAAGTCACAAAGGGAAACTGAGATATATATTACACCGTTACTATTTTTCTTGTTGCTACAGGAGCAAGCATACCATGAAATGTCAAAGAAGATACTTGGTTTAAATGACCTAAAATGTGCCTGAACTCAATTCAGTGGTTTCAGTGACATATGAGTCCATTAAGATCAACAAACTTTTATTATTTATGACACAAATAAAACTACTTATAAAGATTTCAATGCAATGAAATCGATTACAGTTTATGTCAAACATATCTAGCTAATATCTTTGATTACTACCTGAAGTAGCACTTTTTTTTTATCAATCACTCTCTCACTGTTTTCCATTACCCCCATCTCTCTCTCTCTCTCTCTCACACTTTCAATTCTCAGATTCTCTTCATTTTCCATTCTCTTTATCTCCTTCCTACTTTTCTTTTATTTCTCCTTCCTCCTCTATTTCTGAATTTCTATTTATTCTTCTCTCTCTGGACCAACATAAAGAGAAGGATCCTCAGATGGATGAAACTTTTTTTTTTACTCTTCACTAGGTCAAGATTTGCTATGACTATCAAACTGACACAAAAGAAAGAGACAAATAATTGGCTTGGAATACTCACTAAAATATCATATTTCCTAATAGTCCAAAAATTGATTAAGTATTCTTAACAAAAGCACTGTCAATCAATCTACTTGCTATAACAACATCCTCATGATTGGCTCTTCCATAAGGGACAGCAGAGGAAATAATAAGAGGCATATAGGGATAAAGGACAGAAATAGAAATAGATTAATAATTGTCATTATGATGCTGTATGAGCGGAAGTGTTTCTGACTGGAGGGCCTACTGACCATGCGATCCTTACATTAATAGCTGGTTAATGTCAGAGCATTTTTTATTTCATTTCTTAGTCTCCTTTCACTCTATTAAGATACCTCTTGAGGGCAGTATTACAACCAAGGACGGCTAATGAGAGATGAGGGAAATCCAATTAAGAACACAAATTTTCATTTTTGTCTTCATTATCTTAGAAACTTTTAAAGTCTGTAATATTCTGTAATATTTTCTCGTTTTTTTGAAGAAAACTGTGTTTTCTCTCACAAAACATGATTATCATGAGGCTGACAAAAAGCCAGACAAAATCATATAAAAGAAAGAAAAAAAAAAGAACCAGAAACAGACTGATGAGTAGATAAAGAAGTGGGGATGGGATGAATGGCGGAAAGAGATTATGATTATGAAAAGGAACATGCTTGTAAGACGGACAAAGGGCAAATATAATGGATTTGAAATTCATACAAATAAAAGAACATTAATCATATTCTCTGTCCAATGGAAAGAGAAGAATAAATAAGTAATGTATATAGAAGTAAAGAAGGAAGGAGAAACGTGAGAGAGGGAAGAAGAAAGGAAAGTAGGAAAGGGATAAACAGAATGTGAGGAGGAGAGAGTATAGGAAAAAGGAAAAAAAGGAAAAATGACAAGGTTACCAACACATAGTTTATCAGAATCAACGTAAATTTTTTTTTTGTGGGACCTCTTTCTAGACTTGCTTTGTTAACAAAAAAATGAGATTCATTTTTTGCCAAATTCTATGTATTATTTGTTCAAACAAAGCTCTTTTTGAAATTACCGAAGCTATTTATACAGCTAGCAAGAGCTTAATCGCTCACTGCTCCTGTGTATTTGTGTTTATTTTTTATTTTTGCCAGAATGACATTTGAAAGAATTAAAGAGTGACATACCCTTGGTGAAGTAGGCATGCTCTGTGGAGATGAAAACCTCTTCCATATAGACTCATCATAAGACAGTGAACCTTCCTCTTGCCTAAGGATACACATGAAAAGAACAAATACACATCATTAGTATGATAAAGAATATGATCAGCTTTATCTCCATTATACTAATAAAATAGAATGTAAGGAAATGCAATATTTTGACCTAAATGCTGCTGTTTGAAGACAAGTTGTTTTATTATAGCTTAGAAAATATCACATGAATATTTCTAAAAATATCATTTAAAAAATAAGTATAGACAATCCAATTTACTCATATTACACTGATAACATAATTTTTGCAATAATAAGTTTGATAACATTATATTATATTGCACGGTGATTGGTACGATAAAGAATGGTTATGATCAGCTTTATCTACAACATACTTAAATAAAATTAAATGTAAGGAAATGCAATATTTTTATCTAAATGCTACTGTTTGAAGACAAGTTGTTTTATTCGAGTCCGCTCGCTATTCGTAAGGACCGCTATTCATTTAACACGCATTAAGAATAGCGGTCCTTGTGAATAGTGGTCCTTATGACTAGTGAGGTTACCCTGTTTTAGTATAGCTTAGAAAATATCACATAAATATATCTTTAAAAATATAATTTTACAAATTATAACAAAGTATAGACCATCCAATTCACTCATATTACACTGATTTTTTGCAATAGTCGATAAGCTTCATAACATAATAATACATTGCAAGGTGCTTAGCCTATAGTTTTATCAAGCTCAAACCGACCTTTCAGAAGGTCTCAGAAGGTCTCAAAAGGTCTCAAAAGGTCTGGAAAAGGTCATAGCTATATTTTTTTCACTTGTAATGACTTAATTTCTTTTATGAGGGTGTGTGTCCACAAAGCAACAAAAATGTCAGAAATCATAGACGGATAGAATGTCAGTGAATGTTGTCAATTTAGAAGAGCAGCTGGAGGTGTGGTGAAATAAATTAGTCAGCTATGTTCAATATCATCACACATGATTATGAATGTCATCTCAGAAAATGTTCCTGTTGATTTTACTAATCCAGTTCCATTGATTAGCAAAGGGTTGACAAGCTCACTCAACTGAACATTTACTGAGGTGACTTAAAGTTGATCACACTCGCAAGTCAAAACTATTTTCTATATCATGAGAAGACATCAACTCATCCCCTTGTGACACATTTATTTGATTAACAACAAAACTGCAAAAAATTGAACTGAGGTGACTTAAAAAGTTAATTATCACACACAAAGTTGATTAATCAAACAAACAAAACATGTCTGTGTTCTGTGAGAAGACATAAAATCATCCCCTAAAACAATATGAGACATTCCTTTCATTAACAATTTTGAAGTGTATAGTGGTAAACTTAATTTTTGTATATTACAAGCCAAACATAAATTTGGAGTACACATCCATATGCAGCAAATTATACTACATGTACTCTAGTCACAAGTCACTTCTAGCTTCCAATATTTCTTTACAGAATTGATATCGAAAGCTGGTATTTTGAATAAATTTTTTAAAATGGAGCCCCAAACTTAACATACAAAGCAAACAAATTGATAGTTCCCCTTTAAATGAATAGAGTGTCAAAGTTTGAAATGCATCGCACTTGGGATAACCCAGCCTGGGCGTACTCATGTCAGATGGATAGTCACCGCATCTAATTAGTAAAACACATAATCAGATCCCCTAAATTCACAACATTTGGTCTGGAGGATTGAAGGCAATTACTGAATGTTATGATTAATCTTGCGTATCCTCTTGAATGTAAGAGAGACAGTCATCTTCTCTAATAGGCTGTCACGTATCTGGAATTTAGAGATGAAATACATTGGGTGTGTGGAATTGAGCTGTCAACCAATGTCTCGGATGATGTTATAATTATCACACGTGAAAGTTGGGGTACAAAAAAGGTGGGGTGCTGGGGAAATTGTGGATGATGCTTTTGCATGAAATAAAAAGACAAAATTCTTAGTATGTACATATTTGCAAATAATAAGAGGTCAAATGTAATAAAATAAAAATAATTACTTAAATTTTGGAAGGATACAGGCATGAATGGACCACAAAGTTTGTGGTCTCATTCCCTCACTATTCATGATACATTTATGATATAATATTTCAACTTCATTCTAAGAATCTGATTTCCTCATTCCTATCCAAGTTCAGTGGATATTAACACATTTTTGCATGTCTGCACTAAATACAAAGTAAATGTCACTTTGTTGAAATCATGAAAATGGAATTTTGAAGGGAAAAAATGTCTGCAACATATGAATGATTATGAATATACAACAATATGAAAATAATAATTCAAATATATTTTGAAGTTCATGAAAGATTTAGTGAACATGTACATCAACATAACCTGGGGATAAAAGGGATATCAATGAGTGAAGCAATGACATCACAAGCCAATTAATAACCAAATTATTAATTTGCATGTCTAGTGATTTTCTTAGTTTTCCATATAGTTTTACTTGTAATTAGAAATGTCATAACTTTATTATTTGTCAGTTATTCCTTACACTTTCATTGATTTTGTATGATTTCTCTACTTGTATTAAAAGCAAGTTATTTTTTGTGCCGGACTTGACCTCAAAGTTTTGATGAGGCATATTTTTAAATAAGATTTATATTGCCCAAACTATCTACATTTGTTGTACTATCATTTTCTTGTCATCAATTTCTTGTACTCTTTAGTATTGTCATATACTCTTCCTATACTTTTACAGCACCTTGAGCATTTTGTGTAATGGAAATGGCGCTTTATAAATACTCAATATTATTATTATTATTGTCTTGTGTTGGATGTACTGACTGATTCATTTTTTCTATAACACACCTGAAAACAAACTTAAACGTACGGACTTAAATTGGGATATACTAGTAGTCATGAATCTCACTAATGTTATAACAGGTGATACCACATATGTGAGGAGTTTTCTAGAGACCATGTCTATGCATCATTGGTTAGGTGGTCATGTATCATTACAACATATGCTCTCCATGTTGAATAGCATTAATCACAGTTGCCTGATTTCAATCTGATCAAGGCTAAAAATCAGTCACTAAACTACATACATTTTGACACTGAAGGCAGTACTAAGTGATGACCCAAAACAGGTGTTTAATGCAGGTCTTGTCTGCACTTTTGTTCAAAATAATTTTAAAATTCAGCATAGAATTAACAAAGTATCCTATTAGTGTATGTCATCTGCAAACCATAAAAAGGGTATTGAACCAAAATTGGTATTAGAAGTAGAAATAAGAGAGATATAATCTCCAGGTAAAATATTTCTCACAAAGAGCATATTCTAGCACTATTTATGGTGCTAATATTCCATATTGAACATCAAGAGTGGTGATTTTGGCTGCAGAGTGTCCCAGTATGTGCTACATAATACACACCACACTGTTCCAAATGGATTTGCCACATTTACTATGACATATGCACTTTAAAGAAACATTTAACAGTAGATTTTGCAAACACTTAGAAAAGACTGTGATCCCAATATTTTGAACATATACAAATCACCTTATTTGGGTTTACAATGGTTTTGACATTCATCTGATTTTGTGATGACTTGCATGTTTTTTAATTTGTCTTTACTGGAAAAAAGTATCTTTCAAAATTAATGATTCATCATATAACCACAGTCATTGTGAGTTGCAATTGTTTGGAAGCTCCAAGATTTACACTCAGACAATGATTGTATTCAAATACCTAAGGACTATAGTGAATATGCTGTAATACTAAACAATTACATCAGGTTTTCTGAAGCCTCTCCTTTAAGACAGTAATACTTTAATCACTTCTTTAACACACTAGGATGTACAAACAATGAATCAATCACCAGATTCACAAATACAGGAAGCCTTGTGTCACATAAGCTACCTAGTCCAAATTTGACTTCCTGTGTTTTCTCAGTTACAAGAAAGTACCTCTCCTTGTTCATGTTCATCCTCAATCTCTCATGCTCTCTCTCTCTCTCTCTCTCTCTCTGTAAGTATCTCTCTCCATACCCCCCCCCCCCCCTTCTCACCCTCTCTCTCTCTCTCTACCTCTACCACTGTATCTCCTTCAGTCATCTCCTTCCTGTTTTCTCTCACACATTCTTTCTATCACTGCAAAATTTGTATCTGCACAGAGGTTGACATTATTAGTCTTAGACCCCGTTCTCATTACGAGGTTGGAAAGTGGATCGCTCCATCGTGGGGCGCGCCGGGGAGGTCCACTGGCATGCCGCGGTTTCACACCTGCAGAGGGTAGCGCTATCTATCTTAGCACTCTCTGCACAGTAAACTGCGAATAGGCGCGCTCTAGATCGCGCTATCTCTCGTGGACCACCCCCCAGAGGTGGTCCGGTTTGGGATCGCCGTGGAGCACCATGGAGCACGTCGAAACGACATCACCGCGTTCTCACCTTAGAGGTGGCGCGATCTAGCGCGCGCTAGAGCACTCTATCCCTTGTAATGAGAACAGGGTCCTATATTATATGCTGAGAGCCAGAAGGACACCCTGATATCAAGTTGATTTTAAAAGCAGCAGAAAAATTGAAGAAATAGATGAGTGGAAGTTTGAGCAAAATCCGATAAGAAATAAGATTGTATATTGCGAGCTCAACTCTCATTTGCCCTGGAAAAATCATAATTTCCATTTTCTCTCTAAAATATATTTTATCATACATGCACCCTAGACATAATCACTTTAATTTTCTGCTTCTTTTAAAACCAAATTAATATCAGGGTGGACTTTCCCTTTAATTCTTTGTAATAATGCCCTCTTAGTTCTCAACAGACAGTAAATACTGCCAGAATGGTGTTTAGTATTATTTAAACATGGCAAAGCTTCATTTTTGTGTTTGCTGATCTGCATATTTGAAAAGCTGCATATACAGTATTACTACTTAGGGAAAGATAAAACTAAATCAAAGGCATCATAATATTATGTACACACAACTGTTTCTGACATCATAAAAGAAAGTATTATATACTGTAATAACCCTATGGGTCCATATTTTCTGAGGAAAATAATTCCAATAGCATGTTCCATGCATTTCTCACTCTCAGTTATTCCGACCCACGTGTCTGTAGAGATTTTATTTAGCATATAATTCCACTGGCCTAGTGCCTAGCTGATAATTCCCATACTGAATGACATCCAAAATAAATCCATCTTTGGCTCATATCCCAGCCATCCTGTGAGTTAGCTCTTTTTTATGAAATTTATCTAAGGAATTTATGTTTTCTTTGTCCAAGCTCAGGTTAGGATGATTCATGAATGAGTAAAAAAAAAAAAAAGAGGCATTGGCATAATACCATGTGTTATTGCATTAACGTCAATGTCCATGCTCTGTTCTTGTACGTGTTCTTCAAATTCTTATTACATTGAAGTCAACGTAAATGCTATAGTCTTGTTCATGTTTTGCATTCTTATTTTTCTTCTTCGTCTTATTCTTGTTCTTCTGCCATCCAGTCCCATTTGTTTTGCGGGTAGTACTTGTGATGACTCTCTAGGTACTTTCCTGATGTCCATTTCATTTCAAATTCCGTATGCATGTTCCTTGGCATCCCTTATAGGTCACTGAACTCTTTGTTTTCCAAAGTCACTCTTGCATGACCGTCCAGGTGCCATTATGTCCATTTATGCCATTATGCCATTATGTCCATTCTGTGCCATTTTGATGCCTTTCGTTCTGCTTGCCTATCTCCACTATCCTACATGCTACAGACTGCTAACAAATTGCTATAGATAGTCCAAGAGTTGCTCTTTATTTAACTGCTCAAAGAAATATAAAATGCAGACGTCAATGCACGCACATCGTTCTGATACAATTGCAGTTCTACTTATTTTTGTGAACTTGAGCCTTTTCGTGTTCCAATCACATGTGCCACCACAACTTGATGTTCTAGAAATTAATGGTTATATATTTCAAATGACATCGTTCTGATATGATTGCAGTTCTAGTTATTTTTGTGAACTTTAGCCTTTTCGTGTTCCAATCAAATGTGCCACCACAACTTGATGTTCTAGATATTAATGGTTATATATTTCAAACGAAATATGCTTTAATTCTGTTGAATTGAGTTAAATTGGCAAACTGGCAAATTGGTCAATGCTTTCTGCATGCAGTCTAATTTAATCGTTAATCAACCCACTTGATACAACACGGTTTTTCTTTTAATAAACATTGCTTTATAGGTCTGAGTTACATAACAATGCAAGATAAACATTCAATGAGTTGAACTGGAGACATCAGTCACAAATTATTACAGATGGTTGTGCATTATTAATGTGTTTTTTTTTTAATTTGTTACATTATACTAGTGGTTTAAATGAAGGGGAGAAATGTGAGTTTATTACAGACCTGACATGGAAATAAAGGTTGTACAGGGCATGTTGATCCGTAGTTTTTATAATGCATTAGAAGTATGAAATAGAAATATTCAATACTGTTTCTGCAATACTACCTCTGAGATCTTATACTAATTGATGAATATAGTAAGTTCACATCTTCATATGAAGTGTTCTACTAACTTCCAGGTCAAGTGTTTCCTTCAAACAACCTGACAAAAAATGTGGTTACTGGAGAAAGAAAGTCACTCATTAGATGCATATCTGTTACCATCTTTCCACACATTTGGGCCAGCTTAGTGTCACTTCATTTTAAATCTTAAACATGACCTTTCAAGCATTACATCATGAATTATATTTCAAAGTCCAGCTGTATTACATCTTTTATTAGAAAGACTAGCTAATCTGCTAAACATGCTATGGTAATAAAATTTCCCCTACTTTTCACATATTTTGCATTTCTGTAATAATTTCCCCCTCTTGCTATCTTATAATCTTACAATATTGCTGCCATGTGTCATTAACCCCTTCCATGCCACCAGATTTTTGAGCAATTTTCAAAAATGAACTTTCAAGAGTTAAATATTAACTTTCAATGAGTTTTTTCTTGAGAAAACTAGGCAAATATATATTGCATAGGAATAAACATTATGTTGGAGGCACATATTTCTGTATGAGGAAGAATTTTCACTCCATTCTGAGCCTAAACAAAATGTTCAACACTCACATTTTGGGGCGGGATTTGCCGCCCACGGCATGGTAGGGGTTAAGAATGTAAATACCAACTTCACATCTTGACATGTTCAATAAGCCTTTGGGACAAATTCAATGTTTGATTTCACAGTCAGTGTTGATGTTTGGTACATGTTAGTGTTTATTTTCCCGCGAAATCATGATCTAACACCGACTATGAATTGAGACAAAAATCAGTCAGTGTTAGGTGTTGACCTCTGATTTTTTTATGTAGTTCTGGTTGCCGATATTTCATTTTTGTCAAATGTTGTCTGCTAAACCGAGCTCAGATGTCAGTGTTTAATTTCATTTACAAGTTTCCATTCACTAACACTATACCCTTATGGGATTAAGAAATTTTCATTTCATGTTCGATGTTGGTGTTGGTGTTGCTAGCTAAGAGAAATTTTGGTGATTAGATGAGAAATATAGTCAGTACAAGTCAATCAAAGTGTAATTTCACAGGTATTATGAGGTAGTATGTTCATATAGGCCTGAAATTAAATCTAGGCCAACTTTTGGTCAACATTGATGGTTGGTATTTGACAGTCTGCCAAATGATAGCCAACTTGCAAACAATGCGCTTTCCCAAGTGTTCATTGACGTGCTATTCTAGTCACCTGGTCTACGATGTCTTTCTTTCATAGAGTTTGAATTCTGTAGGTTGCTATGTCGGGCAAGCTTACGTATTATGTTTCTTTGAAAAGATGCCTATCCTAATGAAAAAAGGGAAAGGTCATTTGTGAAAAGTTGCTCATGGGCCAATTACGAAATCGCGTATCGGCTCCTTAATCTCAACAGCAGTGTTGGAGCTCCATTTTAGGATAATTTTTTATCTAAACACTAACAACAAACACTAACACCAACAACAAACACTAACACCAAGCATGAAATCACCCATTGTTTATTTCAAATTTTCAATAATGTATTTTGAATCTGATATTTACTTGAGGCATGCATGTATCATATCAAAACCGCATTCTGTTTTTTTCTTTCTTTATCTATTTATTTGTCTCTTTTTCTCTCCCTCCCTATCTCTTTTCTAACTTTCTTCCTTTCTATATTGTTTTGGTCTCTTTCTCTCTTCCTCCTTCGCTTTCTATCTATCTATTTCTCTCTCCCTCTCTCTCCCTCAGTGCATTTCTTCCTTACTTTAAAAAAAAAACTTTCTCAATGATCACCTTTCTGTTCCGTACTCATACTAACATACTTGCATTGTATTCAGAGTTTAAACATTCAGATGGGTTAGACTGAACATGATGGAGCTTCATCTTTGACATTTACCTTAAGCTGAATCTGAAGTAACAAAAGTCATGTGGTCCCACCTGTTTATTCTTGTGGTGTTCTTGTATGGTGATTCATGACCACAAGATTATTAAGGCTAGACTTGATTGTGATATGCCATACACTCTTGCAAATCTTGATCCATTATTTTCCCTGTATAAACATTACAACTCTTTCTCTGTGTGAGAAGTTGTCACCAAAACATGTGAGTAAAATAAGATTCCAGAATTTTCGGTACCAGTTCAGGTCTTGAGATTTACTTTCTTGTTGCAGAAAAGGAAAAACAAAACCCGACTGTGATAATAGAAAGAATTTAGCTTAATTAGGCATAAATCAAAAATTTCTTATAGATCTTTATTAGTGGGAGCACTGTGGTAAAGGCTCTTGTGTCTCGTACAAGAGGTCCTGGGTTCAATCCTTGCTGAATGCTTATATCCTTGACAAGGTGTTTTACACACCTTTGTTCCTCTCGACCCAAGTGTTAATGGGTACCTGGAATTGCTAGTGTAATGATAATTGCAGGGCCCTCAGGAAGAATAGCACTGATGATGATGAGGATTCTCAGCTTAAAGACTATAAGAATTTTACAAATCTCTTTCAAAACATCTCTCTCTCTCTCTTTCTCTCTCTCTCTTTCTCTATATGATTGGCTTGATCTGTCAATGGCTTCCTCTCCCTATTTCATGAACTATGTGCATAACACTCAGACTTCATGCCGCCCTGCCACAGAGAAAGATGACTTCCATCAAGCGACTCACTCTAGATTTGGGAGGGGGGTAAATTTAGCCCCCATCAGGAAAGAGTATATTTATTCTATGGGTTAAGAGTGACAGGACACTGGCCTGGTATGAAAACATGAACAGGGCTAGGTGCTCCAAAATAGCACATGGACATAGATATTATACAACTTTAATCCCCTATAAATTGCATTCACATTCCCAGTCTGGAGAAAGAAAAAAAAAGGGGAGTCCATAGCATTTCCTTTTCCATACAAATTACTTTTTCTGATTATTTTTTTATCTATCTCTTTCTTCCTCCCCTTCTCTCTTATCCAATGTTATTTTGAGAATATGAATCAAAATAGTATTACTTTAAAATGGCATTAAACTGGCAAAATTTGAATACGCCACCTTACAGTAACTGCTAAATTAGGATTATAATTTGAAAATTAATTGCATTTTATTTAGAATTTTGACTAACAGCTGTTTGGAAAATAGGCACATTTTATATTTCAAACTATTATTTTTGACGTTGCACATATGGAATATTGCCTACAGATACATTCTAAGCTTTTACAAACTAGAATGGGGCATGATGGGAAAATTAGAGGCACAGACACTTTCCAAATCCTGTTGAAAGATAGCGCCATTAGGAGCTTCAATTTACCGTCACTTTAATTTCACTGCTTGCAAAATATGATATGGAGGGGCATACGTGCCCAAGCGATCTAGAGGCATGTCTGAATAAGAATTCACACTAATCTTGAGTTCTGGTGATGGGATTTCAGTCCAAGAGAAACTGGCTTGAAGTAATTCTGAACTGTTTGCAACTAAATCTGGTTCTATTAAGTTGGAATTGAAATGGAGATCAACATTTGGATGTGATGGGTTGCTTCTATAGTTCAACTCAGATATCATCTCCATTCCATTGCCAGCAAGTCGAAATCAAAATCAAAATGAGAGGAAAAATCTGAGATGAGCGTGCAGGATATATCTGTCTCATCCTCTTACTGACAAGCGAGGGCAGGAAACTGTCTTTATTATTTCAAAGGATGTAACCAAAAAACATACATACAATACAAGAGTGCTGAATTAACCTCTTCACTCTCAAAAGAAGAGCTTCTCTGCATACATAACGTGTACAATCATCCTGGGGCAAATCTAGGATTCTGTACTAGGAAGGATTTTTTAAAAATTCAAAAAAGAAAGATGAAAAAGAAGAAGAATATCTATCACATTTTTCAATAGTCTGTATACAAGGGGTGTAAGGTATACCTTAAGGTGTCATCTAATAGAAGAGACCATAAGCTAGCCACAGGTATGGAATTTTTCTTCAAATATTTTGAAATATTTATTTTGGGAGACTTTCAGGGTGTTCAGACGCTAAAAATCTATACCAAAACGGTATAGCTATACTAGAACGGTATAGCTATACGATGAAATTTTGCGTCTGAACGCTGACTAACGAAACGACGTATAGCGAAACGAGGGTCAGAGCATCGTTTTGAACTAGAACTCGATAAAGAATCACTGTTCCGTGTCCGTCTGAACGTATGGCGACCATAGAACGGTATAACTGGGCGGGGCTTAACGGGAGCGCGCGTGAAAGGTGGAAGAGGAAATCCAGGCAGGGGGGCTAGCGGATACCTCGTGATCATAACAACACGCGCAGTGGGAAACTGCGCATCTATACCACCTTTTTCACGACGGTCGCAATATGCGTCTGAACGACCCGTTAGCTATACAATGATTCTTTATACGTCGTTTCTTTATCGAGTTTCGGTATAAACTGAATAGTGTCTGAACAGGGGGATCTTCTATATTTCAATATCTAAAAAAGCACAAGTTCAAGACAAATATGTCAGATTTTCTTTCCACCATGCGACCTCAAAGTGGTGATAAATCTACAAACCAATTCAGGCCTTCCCTGTACAGGTAATATGATATCAGTCCCTGGGAAATATTGAGTTCCTTGATAAGGATGCTTCATTTCATACTGATCATGTTTGACAAGATAATTGGAGTTCATCCTTTTTGGAACTATTTTGTCCGCCTTCATCCCAGAACCTAGTCCATCTCTCAAGGGAGGAAACATTTAACATCCTAGCCAAGGAGCTTACATATATATACAACATCCTACACCTATATATACGCGTACTCATTAGATTAGAAGGCACTCTCATATTCGTCGACAAATAGTCTCTCTCACGCTCTTTCTATCCTAAAATCTCTTATCACGTTGAATACTACGCCTGAGATAACTACAAATTTTCTCTCACTCTTTCTATCCTAAACTCTCTTATTACATTGAATACTACGCCTGAGATAACTATAAACTTTCTCACGCTCTTTCTATCCTAAACTCTCTATCACGTTGAATACTATGCCTGAGATAACTAGAAACTTTCTTTTTCATCTTCAGATGGTTAACATGGTTCATGAATTAACAAAAAATAAAGCAGAAATATGTATGATAACAACAATTTCAGAAATAATAAAAATCCACTAGTCCACATATTTTTATTTGACCTGTTATCTTCTAGTAATTTACAGAACCCTTGAGAAACTTGAATTCACAATAATCCCATACTATAAACCACATACACAGGCAGATTATTCTAATCGGTGTATATTATAGACTCAATCCATTTAGCAACATTTACAGAAAAAAATTATTGAAAAAAACATAAGAATTATTATTGCACCATATTGCACTGATAGAAAGCATAGTAAATAGATAGCAACAACCATACCGAGAAATAAAATGGCACATACCCTGCTATCAGCGCCTCCTCAGGACCTTAACTATGATATCAGAATAATATAACTTATGTTTTATTAATCTCATGGTAAGCTCATGCTGGGTATACTCATTAAAAATGATTATGATACGATATTGAATTCCGATATCAATTTGTGTCCCCATGGGAACTAATGACTATGAGGTATGACAAAAGCAGAAAGAGGACGATATGGGAAATTAGAGCTAATTACCCAATCATGGAGGGAATTAGATAGCAAGGAAATGTGGCATGCTGAGAGTCAGAAGGACGTTAATTCACTTTATTTAGCATAGCGTTAATGTCTTTCTGCTTCTCTGGAGACAGAGATGGGTAGAATAATCTTGAAAGCTGTTGAGCTGACATGCAGTAGGTAGCATTGTAATAAGATATTAACAATCAATAACATCCACATATCAAGAGCTCATTGAGCAGATTTTCAAAAAGATGTGTCAGATTTGATAAACTTCCTCTCTTTCTTCTATCGATGAACATGTACAAATATGTACATCAATCTTTATCTCATTATATATACACACACCCCCTCTCTCTCTCTCTCTCCCTCTCTCTCTCTCTCTCTCTCTCTGGTTTCTTTATTCTTTTTTCTCTCTATCTTTCTCTCCCCATGCTCTGTCCTCTCTGTTCCCCCTTCTCTCATTCTGTCTGTCTGTCTGTCTGTCTGTCTGGAGGTCTCAATCTCCCTTCCTCTGTATCTGATTTCTTTATCACTCATTCTATCTATCTTTCCTCTCTCCCTTCTCTCTGCCCTTCTCTCTGTTCCCCCTCCCCTCTCTCTTTCTCTCATTCCTTCTCTCATTCCCAATCTCCTTTCTGTATATCTCTAAAATTGTAAACCTTCCCATGAAAGCATATCAGGCAATGAACCCCAAATGAACATGTAAGCCTTCAAATACTAGGCCTATTAAAGTTATTGAAATGACAAATGACAGAGTATATGTCGATAAAATAAATAAATTCATAATTTATGGGATACTTGCCTGAATGAATGCGATCCCATCATTTTACACTCTTCAGAACACAACACAGAGATTCCTCTACTTGTACTTCAAAATTCACCTCCTGTCCATGCCTGTTCAAACCATACTCCTCACTATAACAATACCACTCTCCACAAACTAATCATGTATCTCTTAATAATTCTTCTTAACAGTCAATGCTATTCTGACTCAATAGACCTATACAATGCCTAGCAAACTGATATATCGAGTGAGAAAATATATCCATCACAATGAATCATGTATTGATTGCACATAATAATCGTAGAAGGTCAACAAAAAAATCTAGAGCAGGTATCATAACGTATCGGGTAGCATAATAGGGGGTTTATATTTACATCTGTTATGGCAATTGTAGGTATTTTTTTATGGGGGAGGCAATTACAGATCTTTAATTATGATTGTCGTTTGCTGTATCCTTGCCAGCTCGACCCCGACCGTTTTCAAAGGCGTGGGTTCGTGTGAATCATGCAGCTTACGTGCACGCAACTCCCGGGAATATTTCAAGATATTACAAACATGATTATTGCCGAAGTTTTGGCAAAGGGATAGGTCAAGAGACCAGTGGCTAAAAATGTATTTCATTTAAAAGTCATGAATGGCATATAGAAAGCATTTGAACAATTATTTCAATTACTAATTACTTCCATTCTGTCTTGCATTGATTATTGTAAGCTAATTTATTCATGATGGACCTGCACATTTATTTGTATGTATGTGCTAGGTCAACAAGCATACTTTCACAAAAACATAATAGGTATATATCTACTTTCAATACACCATATGACTATAAACAAGATTAATCTAGTGTATTAGAGTTGAATAAATGTTGTATTAGTGCTGTTTATCCTAAAATACACAAAATAATGATAACATGATATATCAAAATATTACCGTTGTCAGTGTTCAGTACTAGATACGCACTAGGTAGGCCTTTTAAAGACTGTTTAGACTAAGATCAAGTATGGTAAATAAAGATGTTTTTTAGGCTCAAATGTGGATTGATATAGGTCTGAACTATCTACGGGAGACTATACTACATTTTCAGGTGTTGAGGAGATTTTAATGATTAAAGAATTTGGATTCAAAACTGGGAGTGTCTGGGAGTACTTACTGAGTTTGTGTTTAGGAGACTATAGGCTAAGTTTATTGGTGCGAACAGAGTGCTCTCATATCATATTGATTGCAAGGGAGACAAGTGTCATATTAGATCACACTATCTCTACTCTCAATCTAGTCATTCAGTTTCAAATCTGTGGCAGAAAACCTGGAACAGATATTCAGTGAGATTTTCTTTTGCAAGGAAATATATTTCAAGTTTACTGCTCAGAACCTTGATATGTATCTTGGTCAATCATATTTGAGTAAGACAAGTAAAAAGATCAGAAAAACATATGTATGTATATCATTAGGCTTCATTCACACCAGCAGTGATCAAATGACAAGCATCATTATAAAGCAAGGATCCATGAATTTTGCTTTCCAGATAGATTTAGTCAACATTCTTCCCACTAGAAAGTACAGAAAGATGTTCAAGAGGGTCAGTGCATATTGTGGATGAAGCACAACACAATTTGATAAAATAATGTCAGTGTGAAATGTGATTGTGACTGTAATATTCACTTCAGAAATATGAGAACACCCCGTGTGCAAATATTGCTCTTTTAACATTTTTTTGAAAGCGCTGTTTTCATCAAGTTAAGCTAACGTTATACTTACTTTGAAAATCGTGCTTGCCCAGAGCCTAGGCTCCCGTTCCCCATCTTCTCGTTGCTATGGAAACCAACATCCAATGGGCTGATCCTTGCTGTTGGGGGTCCGGCAAGGGGTAGAGGGGAGCGTGTAGGCATGAGATTTTCCCTGGAGTGGAAGCGACGCGCCCCTAGCCTTGGGGAACTATGAGGGGTTGATGGCTGACTGGAGAGACTGCTGGAATCTGATGCATCTGAGGGAAAGACACCTCCTCCCGGTTGGTACTGGTGTCTCCGTTTTCGCTGTAAGAATAAAAATGAAGTTTTTAAGTCAATAAGAAAGTTTTCAGATAATACTGGTTTTGAAATCACACACACTTTGACGAACTTGTTTCAATTAATTAAATAAAAATAAATGTATAAGCGTAACATATCATCACTTGAGCTCCAGAAGGGTGTAAACTGTGTGATCATTAAATGATACAAGTTGAAAGGGACTCGGTAACTTTGTGGAGGCTTGATTTAATAAATTGTTGAATTTTGATATCTGTCTTGTATCAAGATGTTCAGAAGGATAAATAAATAGCCAGGCATAGAAAGGTTTTCAAATATATAATGCTATTATTAAGATATCTAAGACTGAATACTCCCATTTACGAAAGCGTAATATGGCCATACACTTTAGTCTAACACTGAGTCTATTGGGGAAAATGAGTCTGGCATTTCCGGTCACTTGTATATGGTTACTTTTGTGAAGCACATGATGATTTCGAAGTGCTTTTTTTTCCTGGGCTTCATTTTTACACAATATTTCTTACAATGATAGCATGTAAACTAGGCCAGGCAGCTCAGATTTTATCAAGCCTCTACAATGTTACCAAATCACTTTAACACCCTTCTGGCTTTCAAGATGTTACATTTCATTTTCTATAATATAATGTCAAAATCACTTGTATAATATTTGGTGTAATGAAGGGCCCACATGCTGCTTCAAAAAAGTACAAAAACATGGTTCTTACAACAATTAGCACCAATTCAGAATCATGAGCATCGACTCCATTCCCCTGAAGGTCATATCAAAAAGGATCAAATTGCTTTCATAAACAGGAAAAATTGTGATGACTGACTAATATATCACTGATGAAAACCACCTGATAAAGTCTCTGAGAAAAAAGATGATAATCTAGAGCAATGACATCAATGGAGTGCCAACAGACAGCTGGGAAACATTTTGAAAGATAAAATGTACTAGAAATGAAATCTTCCATACTTCAAGTTTATGTAGTGATGCATTACCTGATATGGGGTGAAAATAACCTTTTGAGGACAGAGTGACTGAATCTCAAAGGAAAAGAACATATTGTTGCTTTAAAAAAGTTCCCTCTAACTAAGTTTTCACCCCTGGCTATAAAGCTAGCTTTCCATTTCCTAGTTTTTCTTAAGTTTTGAAACTTTGACTGTTTACATCACAAATCATAGTCTTGACTTCAGGAAATTCACTGACCTAGACCAAATGACTCATGTATATCCTAACCTTTCAAGAAACATTTATTTGTCAAAACAGATTTGATCAAAGTCACTGCCCCTTCATGATTTTAAGTTTCAAAGTACTGGAAATATGGCACATATATAATGAAGAAACCTGTGTGACTTTCTGATATTTTATTGTTCAAATTCAGTGAAAACAATGACGTGTGAAGCAAATTTCTACTGAATTGAGCTTGCTAGAAATTTCTGTATTAATCCTTGCAGTGAAGTGTAAAAGGCAAAGACTCTGGTAATAACCACAGTGTTTTGTTTCTTTTTCATTTTAAGGCCACTCAAATCAAACGGAAAGTCCAACCTCTATTTCTCCAAACTCCTCCAATCCATCCAATCCAAACCTGGATTACTTTCAATCATATTCTGCTGGTTATCATTATTATAATACATTTGCTCTTTTCAATCTTCAGATTTATCGAGGAAAATACCTTAATAGTATAGCAGGAGGGGAAGGCCATAATGATTCATCATAATGCACTTCAGGGTGAAATCACCTTTCCTCAAATTACCCATCCACAGGGGGTCAAAAGCCCTTCCTGATCTCTATCTGTTTTCTGGCTAGACCAAAGATTCAATTTGCTGATTTTGGCTGAATTCATGAATACTTGATTTAAAAAAAAAAAGTAATATTGCCCCATATCCCTAAAACTCCACAAGCATAGAAATGATCGGAAGGGGGAAATGGAAACAAAATCAGCATATAATAAGTCTTACATACATTTCAAAGCCCATTCAGCCCATCCGGTTCCTAAACATAGTTTCGGAACTGGTCACTTACAGAACCAATAAGTAATTGCCATGTCAGGGCATACATGTTTCAATCACACTTTCAATCTATCTTCTTGTTTTTTTTTACTTTCAAAGCCTACGTTTCAATTCTTATAACCTACGAAGATGATAACATATCAATGTGAAAGGACTCCAAAGATATCAATAGCTACATTCATACAGGGCTTGTAGTTTTGAAACTATAGTTAGCGAAACTTTAAGTTAACAAAACAACGGCTCACTAACACGACAAGGGTTCACATGCGCCTGAAACAACGATGCTTGTTGTTCTGAGACTACAAGTCGAGTAATCGTAGTTTAACATGAACAGATAATTCATCGTTAACAATGAGTTTGCTAAACCATGGAGTTATCATAGTTCTGTGATAACTCCTTGGCTAAAGTTGAAGTTTATTCTATCCACACGGTCCATACCTACGAGGGAGGACCCCCCCCCCCCCCCCCCCCCCCCCCCCCCCCCCCCCCCCCCGCTGCTTGTGGCTTCTGCGTTAACTACAAGCTAAACTTAAAGTTTAGCTCCCTCCCCGTGAACCTGACTAATATCTACAAAAAAAAGTATCATATTTCAAAAAACATTCAGAGAGTACAATCTGCTCTAGACCTCACCTCTTCCTCCCAGGGTTAAAATGATTCACCCCCTACCCCCTCCATCATGACATCACCTATCCACAAACTTGTCAAATGACCCCCTCCTAATCCCCGTCTCCATGTCACCCTTCAGCTGGGTCAAGTCTAGACTCTACCTACTTGGTGATGAGATGTTGTGAATCATAGTTGCTCAAAGCAAGACATTTTTAAAGAATCAAACATGTTTGTATTCTACTCAGCATCTGTGATCCGCAAGCCGGGTCGAACTTCCCTATTCAATACATGTACAATCGCGATTACAGTTGTCCTCCAGTGGGAGCTTGAGGTGGGTTCGACAGGAGAGTTGTGTCAAACCCGTGAGCCGGATCAATGTGTAATCACACAGTATAAATCATATGAAAAATTATCAGCGAATAATCCATGGCCTATACTTTGACATACAAGATGAGAACAATGTTATGTCATCACTAAAATATAAATATGTCCCTATGTTATTTTTAATGTATTCCCTTTTAAGTGAAATTCACTATATACAGAATGACATGCCTAAATCAAGTTAAGTACTTCACTAAAATTTCAAATGGGGCTTATTTTCTTGGAGTTGGAAACTTTTATTTCTTTTCACACCCAATACTATTTAATAAATGTAATTTGCATTCTATACAATTTGTATAAACAATTAGACATCAATCTTAAGCAAATTTGCTTCTATTTCAAATTTCAATAGGCCAAAGACATTGTGGTATATAAAGTAACAAACATGACTTGTGAAGTTTGGAAAACCTCTTAATTAAAGAAATCAAGTTCAGGAGATCTTTTCCCAGCCATCAATTCATAGGCTACTAAGACTACCTCAACAGGTTTGAAACAGCATATTAACAAATACAGCCATTACTGGTGATATGGCAAAATTTCAGGGCCTTTACTCTTTTTTTTTGGTTGGTGGGAGGGGGGTTAACTGATGGAAGCAGAGGGAAGTAAAGAGTGAGGCAAAATGCCTAATAAAGAGGCAGGAAAAGACTTCAAGCTGCAAACTTCCTCTAAATGAAATATACTGTCACTCAATTAGCCATAAACTGCATTTTTCATGTAATGGAATAATTTGTGCTTTTATGTGAATACATGAATTCATATCCATTTTGAGGAATCACTAGAGTATTTTCTTTGCTTAAAATGGGTTAAAAACTAGAGTCTATATTCAACGGCAAATATTGTTTAAAAAACGTGGGCCCAAAACAGTTAAAGATATCACCAATTGTATACCCCAGAGGAATTGACTGAAATTGTTTGTGAATCTTTCTTTCCGCCATGAAGCCTGCCCTCTCTCCTGTGCTCCATTCATTAGAATAGAAGGATATTTTCACGGAGTAACATTGGAAGGAATCATGATTAAACCCATGATTAAGATGGAATTCCTTTCATTTATTGGCCTGGAGGTTGGTCTCAAACAAATTACATACTTCTTGGAATTAACCATTTATCTGTGACCTTGATCTTCAAAGGGGTATTTCTTATATTTTCTTCCATATTTCTGTCAAGCCATTAACATACATTCCTGTTTACGATTAGGTATTGCTCCTGCAGCCCCGATACAAACTAGGCCAACTTAAATCTCATTACAACACTGGGCATAAGGGCGATATGCTATAGACCTACCGACTAAGTCTTCGTATTAAACAGAAAGATACAGCTATTCAAACAGGAACACACATTTTCTGCCTATACATGTATATGAATGTATAATGTCTAAAAAATAGTTGTGTTTTCAAAACATGTGAGCTTGTTTGAGAAGCTTTCATGGTACTGTTCATTGTTCAAGTTGGTAATCTAATTTTACTCATCAAAATGTGATCCTACATGTACACTCAAATGAGAGGAAACTTCACTGTGCACTATCCCAAGACATCATAACAGCAAACAAACACATTTTGTTTGTGTTATACAATAAAATACTTCTGTACATTGTTGTGGGGAAAGATAACAAACAATATTTGGCTTGCTTCTAGATAATTGCAAACAAATGAGTATAGTGAATATCTTTGGTATTAGATGTTAAATTATATTGTGTTTTATGCTTATGTATTAAAAGGTAATCTGTAACTTTGTGGAGGCTTGATAAAATCTGAGCTGCATGGCCCTAAATGCTACCAGTGTATGTAATATGTTGTAAAAATGAAGCCCTGAAAAATACATTTTAAATGCATCACCATGTGCTTCACAACTAAAGTGAAAATATGCAAGTGACCAGCAATGCCAGACCTTTTCTCCCCATAGACTACAGTGTTAGACTAAAGCGTAATCCAGTACGGTTTCATGAATGGCAGTATTCGGTCATAGATATCTTGAAAATAACATCACTGCAAAACCTTTATATTCCTGACTGTTTATTTATCTTTCTGAACATCATTATACAACACAAACATCAAAATTCAACAATTTATTTAATCAAACCTCCACAAATAAACAGATTGCCTTTAATTTAATGATTCATACATTAGCATTTCATCAAATTACCAGGCAAACAAAAAAATTATTAGTCTATTTTAGATTACTAATTAATTTTCACATGCCTACATACCAAACAGATATTTTGAAAAATATCTGAATGGTTCAACAATTTTCTACACATACATATATAATTCTAGGAAAAAATATAGATCAATTATTTTTGGTGGTTATCTAGCTGCCTAGATCACTATTGAATTGTTTTGCATAATTGCTGTTTGAATAATGAATAATACCTTTTCATATTATTTATATCTCACACTCACGTTGTCTATGAGCTGTTTTTAGAAGGGACATGTGTACATATTTTTGATAAGTCATGTTTAGCTTGGAAGGGTCCACTTCCCTTCCAGACGGCTACTACAACATGAGCTAGGAAACTTTCTCATAAGCTAGTGTTGTTTTTAGATGCTGCCTGGATGCGCGAGAGGTCATTAGATAATTGAGAATTGCACTACCGAAACTATCCAAGGTAAAAATATACACCCAATAATTGCTTAGCTTCAGATTTTGCCTGAGGAATATTAGATAAAATAAAAAGCAGATGAAACTCACAGGTAAGGCAGGATACACAAGAGATTACATGACTTTCTAGTATGTAATTTCTAATCTCAAGATATTTCACTGACTTAATGAATTTTACATCACTTAGTCTGCATTGTTTCTCATTTTATATTCACAACAACAAGTTTATGTTGTTCAATATAATAAAATGTAACATGGGTACTAAAAATTTGATGTAAATTTGCATTCAATTTATTTGTTTGTTTTGATGCATTTATATTTGCATTTGATTCGCTTCAAGTAATTCTGCTTATATTCGATTGTAATGTATTTATATTTATGTTTTTATTCTTAAAAGAAGTTTTGCTAAAAACACACCAATGGCTACATGTACATCAAAGACAAATTATCTCTTTCTTTCTCTCAAATCCGACTCAAATGAAGTGAAGACTTGAAATGACCCACCTTTCTTGCAATGACAAGCTGTACTATACTACCGCTAGCCTGAAGTATTTCCACTACGTCCTTGTGAGTGACATTGAGAAGACCATTTCCATTAATTAGTAGAATCTCATCTCCTTTCTGTAATCTTCCATCCCTGCAAGTAGAAAACAAACAAAAAACGTAAAAGTCAGTGTAAAGAACTTTTGTTATGAGATAGGCTTATATGTCATAAACAGTTTAAATACAATTTAATGTATAAAATATTAAATACAACATTTATAGGGGTATGAGGATCAACTCAAGTCTATATGAAATCTATGCCCTACATATTATAAGTTATCATAAAAGCTTGATGAGGGTTTAAGGAATGCAAGGGTAAAAGGGCGTTTGTTTGTTTTTGCATTTAGAAAACTCATCAAACTAATTAAATCATTACTGGTGTTTTTTTTAATCAATTTATCCCAGCAGTTACACTATAAATGTGTCATTTATAGACCTATAAAGGCTACTGGTATACATCATAAACATGTAATATTTTGCCATATCTCAATTCAGAATATTTACATCCTTTAAAACTATTACATATATATTTGCTGACATCATAATCAAAAGGTTTCTTCTAAATGGATGGTTCCCCTAAAGGAAAATAAATTTATCAAGTCACATCAATCAATTTAAATCCCATGGAAACTATTTATGATAAAAAACGAGGGGGCACATTTCATTTTAATGATAAATGCTTGTGTGTGAGTCATACCGGGACAATCTGGTTATAATCTCAAACGTACAAATAAATAAGCAAAATACTTTTTCCAAAATGGTCTGATGCCCTCGCTCCCACGTCACTCCACGTTTAGCTATCATCTCATTCCCATTAATCCAATATAATCAAAATGAAAGCTAACTCTCCCTTCAGCAGATTGCGTCAATCTGTTATCATCAATTAACGTTTCTAGGTCACTGCATCCTTACATATAGGGAATTCCCTATACTCCAAAAAACATATTCTGATGAATATGTCCTGGGTTTTTTTTATCATCAAAAACAATTTATTCTCCTGATCATCTCAGATTTAAAAACTAAATCCTTTTCTAAATATATACCCCAATCAAGGTCAAGATATCAATTTACAACATTTGGCTCTTTATGGAGTAAAGATTTGTTCTTCTCTTTTTAATGAAGTATAATTCCTATGCGTTAAACACAAAGATTAATGAGAAATTGTATCATTATAAAATACTAAAAAATCAGCCCTGTTTAAATAATGTTGTATAATACAAATAAAATCTTTGTTACTCACTATTCAGTCCAACAGTAACTTGATGGCTTAACTTCATAAAAATGTGGTTGACTTTTAGTGAATATAAATTACTCCCGAACAGAAATTATAATTAACACTAAATTTCATCTTTATTGGAGGGGCATTGACAAACAATGTAAATCCTGAAGTTTGAAAAATTCCCATGACTTCAAAAGTTACTACAGGTGGATATTTTATGACCTGAATTCGATTAACCTTCTTGCTTCTATTCGGAAACAAAACTAGATTGACTCATCATTTCCTTATTTCCTATTATTGAAATTCCACTGAAATATCCATTCTTTAAGAAGTAAAAAATTTAGATCATAACATGTGCTTATAGCTAAAAGCCCATTAAAAATCTGGCTCTAAGCAGATAGCAACATTTGCCACTTTGATGATGTAATCAGGACTCAGAAGTTTAATTTTCTTGTCTTGCCATAGACACAGTTATGAAGACATAAACAAAAATGATGACAATCTCATATAAATCTGCAATCAATTTTATAAAAATATAACATAATTACAATGTAGGCTACATCTTGGACTGTATACAGTATAATAACTCTTTAAAATGATAAGATAACTTATTATATTTACCCCCAAAAAATAAAACATTCTTCACAGATCTACTCATCCAAAAAACAGATTACTTTCTTCTATGTCCCACTGACAAATAATTCCACCGGACGAGTCCTGATTTGGAAGGTGAATCTCCAAAATGTACAAAAATGTACATATGTATTTCTACAGTCCTGTATTGTGCTGTACTGTGTAAAACGAGGCCAATCTACATGTACAATAGCAGAATTTAAAATAGGTTCCCAGTCAAAAGGGAGGCATCAAAATGAGCTTCTTGGCTTAGAGAACAAAGGTCCAATTGGCTCCCTCTCTTCAAAGACTTTTAAGTATTTTCGCTTTTCTTCTCTGTGATTACATAAGGCATTATCTCAACAATGAGAAGACTTTCTGGTGTCTAGTGTAAACACACCATAAGTCATGCTAAAGTCCTCTCTATCTGATGACTCTTGTAAACCAAGATACACTGTCCTACCAAGTACAGACTTCATGTATACAAGTAGGAAGAAGGAGAGGGTCAGGAAGAGTTATATTCATCTAAATTTCATTGCTATGAAAACTACAACAAACACAGATCAATAATTATTTATCAGTGAGTTCAATCCAAGAAAACAAAATTACATCTGGCATTTTTAAGCTTGTAATACATATGGCCCAGATATGATTAGAATGTAAAGAAGAGATTCATTGTAGCATAACTTTCAACCAATATTAACTTTCAACCAATATCAACTACCAGAAGAAAATAAAATCTGATCGAAGTGAAGGTAAAGGTATTATAAGTGTCAAGAATAAGTTTATTCTAATTTTCTCTGGACACAAGCAATGTAGGGCTACATGAATGAAACAAAAACTACAAGTAGTTCTCAAACTTTCTAACAAAGTCCTGTAATTGAGAAATTACACTAATTTATTTTCCTCTCATTATGGATTGATTCCTGTTGCTTAGACATCAATTTAATACATCAGTATGTTTCACACAAGAAAAACTCAAAATTTCATTATTTTGCACCTGGCTGTCCTCCAATTTACATTGCACTCTCCCAGGGGTGTATAGTCAGCACTTACCTGGGAATTCTACCAATTGTCTTCTAATGATAAATATTCAACCCACTCATATCCTCTCTATATTGCTATCAGAGGAACTACTTACTTCCTGTGTCCTTGGTCTTGCCTATCTTGTACTGTTTTCATATTCACTGCCTACATGGGCTTAGTCGGGGCTTAATCAGGGTCAATATAGATCTGCTTCTATAAGACCTGATAGCTTTCATATTACAGCAGCAAGACCGCATCACATCTGCTATGCATATTTGTTTCCATTCTCTCTGTGGTCTCTTCCCTCCCCTACTCCCACGCTATTTATATCGCACAGAGTAGGCGCGCCAAATTTGAGTGAGTACAAACTTGTTGTACGCAGATTCACCGTATTGTCGATTGCAAAATAATTATACAGATATCGATACGGCTCTGAATTTTTTTTATTATGGATCCTTTGCAATCGATGCTGATACACAATTATATTTATTTCTAATATAGTCCTATGTTCTAAATTGAGGGATAGCAAAAATGATCATTAATTACACTCAACTGACTTGCCATTTTTAGCATGCAAGTACCGTAAAAATTGCTAATCTCTCCATGTTTTGAAAATCAGTAGAGCTGCATCAGCAAGCCGTAATCGTCATCAATAGAGGGTTTATCACAGAAATACCATTTTATGAATTGACCAAAAGAGCAAGATAATGCAGGAATGATACTTCTGGTCGGCATCAACTAGTGCATCGATAGCATTCATATTACGGTATTTATGAGTCAACCCACTTCCGATCAAGGCTTAGTCAGGACTTAACCCTGCTCGAGAAGTGGTTCGAGAAGTTGGCTTTTGGTCCGGACTAAAAGCAGGTTTACTGAAGCTGATAGCTTTCATATTCGCTTTGGTATCACGGCTAAGTCTGGACTAAGACCACTTCTACCCCTGATATGAAAAGGGTATTGTTCAGTTTAGATATGATTATTCAAGGGTGCTTTCTATCATGTCATTGACTTTGAAATGTTATATGTATAACAGTGATTTTTTTGAAGATTAATGGCAAAGAAAGTGAGCTGTATTGTAAAATATTGAAGAATCATGTCCAAAATGGTATCACCACAGAGGCTGAAAGTGTGTGTTATATGATGCTACATCTAGTTGCCAAAGTTGGAAATGGTTTTAAAAGTCCTGCAACTTCCCCTTCTTCATAATTTGCACAATTTCTTTGGTCAGTTAGTGTATCAAAACATTACTAGCTTCACACATCAACACATAAGGTTGTCTGTTAATTACCAGGGCTTTAATCAATATCCCTCAGTGGACACCCTTCTGGTTGTCAGAAAACCATATTACAACCCTACAAGTATGTAGAAGACAACAATTTGTTTTTTCTACTCCATCTTTGCTTTTGACATAAATCCCAAAATACTCCATTTGTACAGATTTGTACATTTTTGTCTACAGGAAGTATATACATAATCTTTATCATGTTAGGACCTGGCATTATATTCTATAGTATGTTAATGTACTTTCTGGGGAGTACATATCATTGACAATGTGTACCATGAACGAACGATTGAAACTTCCATAAAAAGGAACATAAAGCAGGGCTCCACTCTCGCCCCGGAACGCTGCCACTTTGTGGCAGCGTCGAGTGAAACCACTACTATTCCGTGGGTCTCACAATTTACATGGGCAAATTACCATGTATAGTTGTATCGTAGGTACATATTTTTTAAATTAAAGTATCATATATGCAATACCACTTACCTAAATAGACCTTCCGCAGATCAGCTCTTCCTCAGAAATGTATACAGTCGATCAAAATGTCACTTGTTTTCACTCAATTGTAATCCTCCCTCTCTTCTCTCGCGAGCGAGAATTCGAACGTATGTAAAACATACTGACGCGAATGCGTATTGCAAAATATACACCGGCATACAAAAGTTTTTAGTACAGGAGCCGGGAAATTAATAGGCCTTTTTTTATATCATCCTCATTGAAAAGAAAGACAACAGTTATTCGGAAAGTATTGTAAGTACCTAAAGTAGCCTTAAATGAAGTTATGTCATATTTCATGGAATAATTTTGACATACGAGCTTGGAATTAAGAGGCACCCAACCTTTCAAAGGACTGCTGATCGCAGACCGAACACTACGCGTTCGGGCTGCCGCAGTAAGGCTCCACTTTAACTATTACAGAAAGTCTGGGCTGAAATGTTTGTAGTACATGTCTACATGTATGGGACCCCATGATTAAACTTTAAAATATTGAGGGTCCATGGGCACCAGACCCCTGTTGCTGTCAAGTTGTGCCTAAAACCTTCTCCTGCCTATAAAAACTGCCTTGTTTCCCTTGGCCTTGAGTTACCTGGTATTAAAGGAAGAATATACTTCTTCCCATAGAAAAAGAAATATATAATATCCCATTTCTGCTCCCAATTATCTCATTTCCAAGCACTATAGTTTCCTTGACTGACATTCATTTCCACCACTGCTTTCTAAACTCATTAACAATAGCTATTCATTGTGTTAGACCATAGCACCAAATTGAATATCCTTTCTGATTGACAAGAATATCCTGTGATAGTGTCACTTAAAGACTGTGTTTGTCAACTGTAAAATACCAGATAAGTCTGTGTTCCTCAGACAATGACATCATAGGTGTCATTCTGGGGATTTCCCTACATTTCCAAACAAACATGTCAGAATGTAATTTGCAATATTTCCTGCTGACATACAAGTATATTCCATAGAATTAACAAGAAGTCTTACCCTTGTAGTCTTCATATTAGACTGACCACAATATGAGGACACTGAAAGTACACAAGATAATGATTGATGAATGTGAAAATACAGATATGAAATTTCAAACAAATTTTACTTCTTTGGTGGTTTTGTTATTTTTCTTGTTCTTTTGGTTGTCCTCATTGTTCATGTTATAGCTAGTATTACCATCACATGACTGGTACAATAACTAAGTCAATTCACCTTATAAATCTTAAACTATATATTTAAAAAAAGAACATCTCTTTCAATTATAAATCAAGGCAATTATTTGTGTACAAGTGTGTTTGTTTAATAAAAAGTTTGTGATTTCGAGAGGAACCACATAAAAGCAATGAAACTGATAAACTAATTTTCTGTTGCCTTGTCTTTTGCAGAATATTCAAAATATTAGACCAAGCTTCTGTACTAAGGGTACCATAATATGCAAACAAAATTATAAAAATGATTTGTCTTTGTATTTCATTGAATGAATACCAAATTCCAGCAATTATACCTTGCTTTTATGTAATTTTATTTCTGTCTTATCACAAAAATAACACTGTCAGTAACCATGCTTGGTCTAATAATTTTTTTTCCATGGCTGTACATGTGATACAAAACTGCCCAATAATGAAACTGTACCATAAGGCCTTAGAAAGTTTTTTGTTATGTAGTAAGTAATAATATTGCTAACACAGTAAAATGAGATGCAATATAAGCTATAAGCTATATTGCTTTCTCATTGAATAGTTCCATAACCAAAATCATAAATTTTGTATGGGACTGGAAACAAAAATTCTGCATTTATTTGTCAACCCAACTTAAATCAGCTAAGATACAGTTGACCCATATCAATTTGTAATAATTCATTATGAACCAATAATCATAAAAATACTAAAGGTACATGTAGTAGTAGTAGTTATTTCTATTCTTATTAGATTGGAATAACATGCATGAACATATAAAGGCCTTTTAAAAATCATTTCTAAGGTTCTTGCCCCTTCGCATACTGTTAATCTAAAAAAAATTAAAAAACAGCAGCCCCATCAGAAGTGAAAGGAGGAAATTGGTTTGTTGACACCACTAGAGATACAAGCAAGACTAACTGAGAGACAAGGCATAACCGAGCTCTGTCATCACAGGATATAGTTCTGTAAGCCTAGATACAAGACTAGCAGTAATCAGGAGCCGCCAATACAGCCTCCACAAATACTTCTTTTCCTGCCCAAGGTGAAACCTAGTTACCTGTGCTTCATATTAAAACTTTCCTTGCCTGTATTTCCTTACGTGTTTCAGGTGTGTCAAGCTATTACCACTTTCCTGATGTAAGATTCAACATTTTCTCTCAATTTTCATAAACATGCATCTAGTATTAATATCAAACTCCATGGCAAAAGAGAAGTGATGATTGAAAGTAAATATGCTGTACGATTTCTAATATGCACCAAATAGAAAATGATGGTAACTATATTAAAGCTTGTACAGTACATTTCAGGTATATCAAACTAATAAAATTTTCCTGATATAAGATTCAACATTTTCTCTCAATTTTCATAAACATGCATGTAGTATTCATATCAAACTCTGTGGCAAAAAAAAAAATGTAATGTTGAAGAACACTGCATGACTTCGAAGCAAATACATGTAAATGGTTACTTGGATATATTTCATACAAAATATATAATAAGTGCCAAATAGAAAATTATGGTTACTATATATTTGTATTATACATTTGCCTGGCAACAAAAAATGACTAATGACTCTTTATTTTGGATGATTATGTGACATGAACTTTTTCCTGTTACAACTAGATTTCTGATTTTTCCTCCTAACTTTCTTTGTACAGGATCTCCCAACATGTTTATTTTTAAAATACAATACAATGAAGGGAAATGATACCACAAGGACAACTTGTACTTCAAAAGAAAAACTCTTTTGTTTCCACTTAGATCAAATTTAGGATTTGCCACAACAAAAAGGGAAACATTAATCACCGTTTCAAAACTCATAAAAACACAAAGGGTGAACTGGTAAATGCCTGACTCTCAAACCATAACAATCTTTATTATGTCACTCCCTGTCAAAACTTCCTGATTTTTTGTTCACACCATAAAATTAAAATGGTATATTGTGAACTTTTATTTCTCTTGTTGCATACAGGTTTTCTATTGAAGGTCTAGCTAGTTGTGTCATTTCTTCAATTTTTGTTCTAATGTAAGTTCATTTTACTTTTAATCTGGGTATGTTCTGAATTAACAAAGTTATCTAAAGCATTAACAAAGAGGGGAAAAACATTTGCACTTCATGTAGAAAACTAAGGTTTGAAATATTAAATCGAATGATGTTTTCAAGCATAATAGTAAAAATTGAACTATTAAATCTACATCGCATATGGACTCTATAATTATTTCACAAGTACAAGCATATTTGCAAAACTTCTGAGTAATAATTTCCATCCTTCATAAAACAACAACCAGCTCACTTAATCATATACATCTGCCTCAGACATTTTTGTTTAATTTCATTTACACACTTGCTTCAATCAGAGAAATAAAATAGATAACTATAAACTCATTCTTTCAATCTTTTCTCTACAGTGATAAAGAGTGTATTAGCTAATTCTCTATTCTACTTACACTAGAATCACAAGTGATTAAGATTTCTTTAATAGCTCTTGAAACCAATATAGCATCAATTAAGCCCATTAATGGCCTAGTCTGACATATGATACTGTAGCTCATCCTGCTTGAATCTATTCCCAGTTTATATCTAGATTTCCAACAAGCATCAACCTCCCTGGATGCTTCACTATGACTCCAAGGGAGATAGAGTTGTTGCAGAATATAGCACTTTTGGGAAGTATATTTAGAATGAAATGAAGCAGGCCCCTCAAGTTTATATCTTTCCATAAGTCCATATACATGTACATGATACATCCTTGCGCAATACTTCATTTATGATTTGTGGAATCACATGACAATTTTTTCTACAAGATATCAGGCAATTTTTGAAGAGTGCAAGATTCTTGTCAATCCTTTTTTTTAAAATAAAATCTGAGTAAAGATGTATTTTTAAAATATTTATATTTTGTGTATACAATGATAGCATCACACTTGGAATTCTTTACCTCAGATAACAATTCTGTAAGATGTAATAATTATTATGCTTTTCATCAATATGGATATGAATGCATGAATACATATTTTAAATGATACATGTGAAAAAGAATTTTAAAAAATATATATATTACATTGTGCCTATACATTAATAAATCTGGTCTAAATTTTTTTTATAGGTAATTAAGACAATAAAGTATCAACACCCTGGGGAGACCATAATTATTTTCATCTTAAATTCTCCTTTTTAAGCATCATCTGCCAAGAGTCAGAAGGGGATAAGATGTCTTGTAAAATTATGTGTTTCTGGCTTTAAGGGCTGGTCACATATGTCCGCTAACGATAGCTGCCCTACTATTAATAGACACGAGCATACTCATGTGTACTCACCATTATAGTAGGGTGTACCATTCATCAAAAATCTTGTTATCGTTATCACACAAATGTGACCAGCCCCTTAAACATATGATAAGTCCTAAAATATGTAATTATATTCAGACCTTAGCCTGCGGCCTCTTGGAAAATATGACATCTTTCTGGAAATTCCAAATTGTTCGTTCATGTATTTTGAACTGTGGAGCATGCAGTATAAGTGAGGTTCAAACTCACGTCACTGGCTCCATAGATGTGATCCAAGTGGGGCACAAGGTCAGTCACATGACCAATTACAGTAAGCTATGTGGTCAGGTGACTTCAGCTGATGTCAAACCTGAGTGGATTAGCACTGTTATGTGACTCGGGCTGATAGGATAAGTGAGAGGGAGTTATGGATGGTAATCTGTATAATCCAGGTAGTGGTTTTCTTGCTTAACATCTTTTGCATGATTACTAATGAAAGGTAATGATAGAAACTGGCTAGAGTTTATAGGTGCAAACTTTATCATATAAAATATTTTTTGATACTTTTAACACAAAGATATTTACAGCAATAAATCGATGTATCTACCTATTTGCTAGTTTCCCAAACTATGCCGTCATTCGAGAAAACCTAAGTCTAAAACGCGCAGCCCCTGCCTGCGCGCGCGTACTCCCCGTCCACCAATCCAAACGCGCCACCGCCATACTCTTCCTCTTCCGTTCTCGCCCGTCAGAGAAGTGACATCTATGAAGCTAAGTCTTAACCTAAATTGCGAGATTTTTACCTCCAAAAGTGTTTTTGGTTGCCTTTCGCAATAAAAATCCCGTTCACCATGTTTTCACACTCATTTTGGTGTATCGGATTTTTCCTGAGTCAACCTCCTTCACGGTAAATTAATGAAATTACTTTGCCGTTTTTCCTCACTTTCGGGGCTTTTTTCACAGACGGTGTACTAGTACACTGCGTCGGGCTAGCCCCCGTGTCTGTAGGTGGTTGATTCAACGCGCTTAGACAATCAGTCTTATCATACATTGTGCTCCGTAATAGGAGTTTATTCCCACTCCGTCTTGTGAGTTGGTTGTTACCTTTATATAGATCTATACTGTTTTGTAATAATAATAAATTTATTACTATATATGGTTTTCTATATTGTTGCTTGTCTTTATTTTCAGCCATGTCGAGGTCTCCGTTCGGCTGGCGTTCCCCAGTATTTAATACTTATAAGGGGACTCGCCCAGCCTTGGAAGGGTTGGCTGCGAGAATTTAATCTCGCACCAACATTATAACTTCCACGGAGCTTCGACTAAGGTAAGTTAGGGCCTACTTCGTGTACGGCTCGCCCCGTTATGAGTTCGCTGTCTTTTTTGACGACCAACTCATGCGGGGAAAACCGAGAGAGTGAGTGCTGGGAACGGCCAATACCTCTCTCGAAGATAGAGACTTGTATAACGGTGGGAGTGAGTGCCTCCGGCCAATACCTCTCACCGATAAAACTGTGGGTGTTATCCCTGCCCACAGTTCGTCTCGCTCGAGCATCATTCCTCGCTCTTCAGCCATAGGTGTGATTGCTCAGGGATCGGCTCCTTTTGTCTCTCCGCACGCTTCTACAACAAGCAAGGCGGGTAAGGGAAAAAGAGAGTCGTGATCCTCCAAAAGTACTCCCTTCAGGGCCTACTACGGAGGCGGTGCCCGTTTCTAAGGGTAAAGGGGGCGATAAACATGCCCACCTGCCCAAGAAGCGTAAGCGCCAGAGTACTGCCCAGCCAACAGGCGAGGCGGACTCTCTCCCCCTGACACCGACTGTGTGTTCACCTCATGTGTCAGGGGGGGGCCAAGAAGAAGAAGGTTAGCCCCCAAGGGGCGACCACTTCTTCTGAGTTAGGCGTCTCCCATGAACTTTTGAATTATCTCAAGATCATTGTGGAGCGGAGTGGTTGGTCAGACTCTGTGTCTGTACTCCCCACCACGCCTGACTCCAACCCCTCCCCCCAAGGGGGAAGGGGGGATACCTGTACCCGACCCGACCCAGGTCCGGTTCGGATACCGGGTCGGATACCGGATCCGGTTCGGATACCGGTTCCGGTTCGGATACCGGATATCCGGTTCGGATACCGGTTTTTGCCGGATATCCGGTTCGAATACCGGATATCCGGTTCGGATACCGGTTTTTACCGGTTATCCGGCTAGGAACACTGGTTTTTCCCTTGTTTACCACCACTGCTTCTAGTGGGTTGGGATCCGGTTCCTTTTCTCAGGTATCTGGCTCATTGTGCTTGTTTTCCAACACACTAGAGCCTTACCGCCCCACTTCGGGCGTCTCTCGACCACGTTCAGCTTTGATCGTCCGGTCGGGGCTACTCCCATTCCAGCGGCACTTGGTGCTCCGCCTGGGGAGGAATCCTGAGACTGCTTACACCGCCCTTCTTGGGATCAGGTTTCAGTCTGGATTTTCGGAGGATGATGCCTCTCCACAGGCTGAGATTACACCCCAGACCTTTGGGTCCTTGGCGGTAGAGACTCAAGCCCTGCTGGAGAAATTTCTTCCCGACACTTTTACAGAGTCGGGCTGATCCGGGACATCCGTCTCTCCTTTTTCAAGGTGAGCGTCCCTCCAAGGGCATCCCTCTTACGGAGGACTGTAAGCGAGTCTTCAATGACTTCGCCTCACAGCCTCTTGCATCCTTAGTAGGGTCCGTCCCTCGGCCGGGGATTTCACCTTCTCTAAACAGGACACTCTCGAATTATATTACGAGAAAGTCCCGTTCCAGTGACCTCCTACATGTAGGTGGTAGGCTTGGTGTCTACTTAAGAGTACACCTTGCGCCAAAATAGAGAGGTTCCCGTCCTTATTGGAAGTTCATTCCAGGACTGGCCTGAGGCTGACTGCCTACTTGGGTACGCTCCTTTCCCTTAGCGCTAGGAGCCAGCACCTCGAGATGTCCGACTCGGACATCCTGTGCTAGACGAAGCCCCTTGTCCAAGGACAGGCTCGTTGTAAAACCGTCCCTCGGCTGGGTTTTCACCTTCTCTCGACAGGACACTCGATTAAATTACGAGAAAGTCCTGTTCCAGTGACCTCCTACATGTAGGTGGTAGGCTTGGTGTCAACTTTAAGAGTACACCTTACGCCAAATAGAGAAGCTCCCGTCCTTAATGGAAGCTCATTCCAGGACTGGCCTGAGGCTGACTGCCCACTTGGGTAGGCTCCTTTCCTTTCGCGCTAGGAGTCAGCACCTCGAGATGTCCGACTCGGACATCCTGTTGCTAGACGAAGCCTTGTCCTGGACAGGCTCGTTGTGGTTGGAACTGTCTGTGTCGACAGCAATAGCCACCAATGCTAGGAGGAAGCTTACGCTTTCCTCTCTGGGCAGTGCGGATGCGGACATACCTGCCCTCCTGGCCAGGGTCCCGCACTCCGGCCTTCACCTCTTTGGAGGTAAGGGGCCTGATGTGATTCAACTTGAGGTTGATTCACGCAAGCAGGCGACGGAACTTCTGAAACGCCTTAAGTCCTCGGCTCCTAAGCCGCAGGCCCAGGCTGTCTTTCCGCCTCCTAGACGCGGTGGCGCTTCCAGCTGCCCCGTGCACAGGTGCGCCCCGAGCGTTGGAGGAGAGGGTTGGCGGCGTCTTCAGTACCTTCCCGCCTGGGAAGGAATTACCGACGACGTTTTCGTGCTCCCCTTCGTGCGAGGAGGCTTCTGCATACTTTTCGCAAAGCCCCTCCCACACGGAACCGTCCGCCACAACCCTCCTACACTATCGCCCCCTTTCTAGAGCACATCTCCACCGAGATTCAAGAGCTGCTGGAAAAGGGCGCGATCGAAAGGGTAAGAGACCACCCCAGTTGTGCCTCTCCCCTATCTTATATTCCCAAATGCTCAGGGAAGCTCAGAATGATCTTGAATATGGAAGTCATCAATTCCTTCATACCAAGAGAGGTTTTTCCACAGGGAAACCTTGGCCTCGATTCTCCCGGCGATCAGACCGTCAGATGTGGCTATTTCGGTAGACTTGAAAGATACTTTCACATACCGATACACCCTTCTTCAAGGGACCTTCTAGGTTTCTCCTTCAAGGCGAAACTTTCCGGTTCGAGGCCTTAAATTTCGGCCTGAAACCGGCTCCTCGAGTGTTACTCGAGCAGTCTCTACCCTAGCCGCTTCCCTCAGGATCGCGGTCTGAGACTTTTCACTTACCTGGACCACTGGCTCCTGGTGGCGAGCTCTGTGTCCGTCCTTCAGTCGCACATGGCCCTACTTCTCCGTGCTACGCAAGAAGTACGATTCATAGCCAACTGGGACAAGTAGGAGTTGACTCCTACCCGCAGACCCATTTACCTAGAGTGCGGAAATTAGACATTGTGAACCAACTTACCCGCCCCAGTCGGGAGAGAATTCACGCAATTGTCTTTCTAGCTCGATCTCTTCGTCTCTTACGTCGAGTTCGGGCAGGCCGATGGCACCAGTTCTTGGACCACTTATCGAGCCATAGGGATGTCCTCAAAGACTGTCGGCTTCATATGAGGCCTTTTTTCCAACTTCATCTTCTGAAGTTTTCAAGCCCAGTGTAGACTCGCTCAAGGTGTGGATTCCTCTCTCCGAGGAGATCAAACGCCTACTTATCGCCCTGTTCGGACCAGGTGGTCTCGGGGGACTGGTCACACCTGTGCACCTTGCCCCACTTATTGTGTTGGAATTGATGGCAGTCCTCATGTCTCTCCACCTTTTCGAGAACATGTTTGTAGGTCGCTCCGTCCTGATTTGACGGTCAGCACCTCTGTTGCTGCTTACATCAACAGACAGGGCGAGACTCTTCCCGCTACCCTGAACGATCTAACCGCCAAACTTAAGAGTGGTGTCGGCCTCACCGAGTGATTCCGATCGCCTCCTATGTTCCCGGGCGGGACAATCTGATTGCAGATTTGCTGTCCCGGGACATGTGTCCCCCCTCCGAGTGGTCACTGAATCAAGAGGTCTTCGACTACCTCAGTTCAGTCTGCGCCCATCTGGAGATAGACCTGTTTGCGACAGCTCTGAATCATCGCCTCCCGAGTTTGCTCTCGAGTGCGAGATCCGGAAGCTTGGGCCCTCGATGCGTTCTCCCTTCAGGGAAGAACTTCTGGGGTTACGCCTTTCCGCAGATCTCCTTAATTCCTCAGTTCCTGGGGAAGATTCAGGAGGATCAGGCGTGGTTTTCTGCTCATAGCACCTTGCTGGCCGAGGAGACCTTGGTTTCCTCTTCTTCTGTCTCTGCTGGACGGTCGGCCTCTCTCCCTTCTATGGAGAGCAGTCCTCAGATCAGCCCCTGTCGGGGATCCTCCACCATCGTCCGGCGGCTCTACATTGACCGCCTGGCCGCTATTGGGGAGGAAGCGAGGACTCTCAGAGAGAGCCTCCCAGTTCATAGTCCAGAGCAGAAGAGTTTCGACCCGAGCTGTTGTCAACTCGAGTTTAGAAACCTTCCATGCTTGTTGGGGAGAAGGGGTTTGTTTTCCCGTTTCTGCCCCGGTGGGTGCTTTTACAACAAATTTCCTTATTACTCCTTTCGATAAGGGCAGGGCCCTCTCTAACTTTAGTGGTTACCGGTCCGCTATTACTGCGGTTCACCTTGGTTTTTTTCTGATGGTTCGGGAGTTTCAATCTCTCCCTTCCTGACTCATTTGCTGAGGTCTTCCTTTGACACGCCCAGCAAATCGCCAGTTGACTCCTGCATGGAGCCTTCCTTGGTTTTGGACGCCTTGGCCAAACCGCCCTTTGGGCCGTTCTGCAAAGCGTCGTTACACCATCTCCCGATTAAGACCACCTTTCTCTCTCTACGGCCCCCGGGCATATCAGATGGGAAAGGCAAGGTGTACGTCTTGTCCCTCGACCTTCGTTATTGCCAAGAATCAGACGGATTCTTCTGGCCTTAATCGAAGTGTTCTTGAGTCCTCTGTCGGAATTCTCTTCCGTCATGGAGGATAAATCTTGGTGCCCTGTTAGGGCTCTCAAATGGTACTTGGATAGGACTACGGTTGTTTTCGTAAGGATGATCAGCTCTTCTCTTTTTCCATCACCTTTATTCCCCAGCATCACGGGAGACTATCTCCCGTTGGATTGTCGAGGCTATCCAAGCTGCGGGTTTGGAGGCTCTCCTGTCTGGGAAGCCTCCCAGAGCGCATGACACTAGGAGTGTTCTACCTCCTGGGCGCTTTGTCAGGTTCATCCCTTTGGAAGACTTTTGAGGGCCGCCTTTTGGCGTTCCCCTACTTTCTTCACATCCTTCTATCTTAAGGATGCTCCTTCGGGTGAGGTTGGATTTGAAACCTCTGGGTTGAGAGCTGCTTCGTCGTCTCTGTCTGCCCCGCGTTAGTTACTCCCGTCCTGGGACATGCCACCCGGGTTTTTATCCGTGCTATTCTAGCAAATAGGTAGATACATCGATTTATTGCTGTAAATCAAGAAAATTATAACTAATTTTGTTATTTACTAGATAAATCTATGTATCTACCTATGTCCCTCCCTCCAGCCCCTCTCCTTGTCTGACATGTCCTAGATTCTGTCTCTGACTGCTCGGAAGAGGAAGAGTATGGCGGTGGCGCGTTTGGATTGGTGGACGGGGAGTACGCGCGCGCAGGCAGGGGCTGCGCGTTTTAGACTTAGGTTTTCTCGAATGACGGCATAGTTTGGGAAACTAGCAAATAGGTAGATACATAGATTTATCTAGTAAATAACAAAATTAGTTATAATTTTCTTGATTACTAGCATAAATGTTTGAATGGATGCACTGTATCATGATTGCAATAGATCCTACAAATGAAGCAAAATTTATGACATACATACAAGGTTCTAAATGAATCCAAACATCACCATCCCTTTTATTATCAATATCAGTATCATGCAGTACCATCATTGTCATAGTCATTATTGCAAATATCATGAGCCTTGTTATTATTTGAGCAGAGCTACATCTATCTCACAACAAAGTTTGACATGCTTAACAAGCTTGAAAAGTTTGACAACACCAGCTATTGAATCAGTCACAAAAATCCTGCCGTCACCAATAGCTACTTTTTAAGTAAGGCCCTGATATCAAGATTTCAAATTTTCAAAGGTATACCAAAAACATATATTCCAAGAGCCAGTCTGTTGTCAAAATTTTCAAACTATCTGAAATACAAAGATTGAAATATCAAAGTTTGACCACATGGATATGAATGCATATTCTTTAATAGATACCAGCCCTGAAAAATCAATGCAGGTAAAAGGTAAAGGTATTTTTTTTAAAGAAATGAGATTGTCAACTTTCTCAACTTCACTATTACAGTACTTCATGACTTAGTATCTTTTTTTATTCTCGTGCCACTTGCACCCCTCTGAAATATTTTTTTCCACGAATACATACTTGAGCAGGAAAAAGTACCCCAGTATATAAGCACAAATTGAGGTTGGTTTGTCCATGATGAGCAATATGTTTTTCAACAATTTTCTAATTTTCTTTAGTTCTGGATTAACTAAATTCGTCTATGGAGTGTGAGGTGAAGAAGTAAAAGTGAAAATGAGAAAACCCTTTAAGAAGGGAATCTGGTGAAGGAAGTCATTCTACCTCCGCCCCCTCAAACATGACGCAGTATTAAAGTCACAATAAGGAATGTGTCTTGCCTGGATATGAATCACGTATGTCAGATGTTAGCGACGTAGGTCTATCAGACGACAGGTTATGAACTCATCTTCCTAGTACTCATTCTCATAGATCATATGTTGATTTATAATGTCTAAATGCATACTATTTCATAATTAGCTACACATGTTAATCTCCTGGGGTTTCTTCTCATTTTTCTTTATAATATTATTTTCAGTAGGAGACGGATGGCCCCCCTCCTTACTGTACACTAAATCATCTGTTTAGTCTGATGCAAGCAAATGATTACATAGTATACATTAAAAATAGGTATGCTATGTTATTATATCATGAGAGAACAATTGCTATATTTGTTAAATAATCAAACTATTAAAGAGAGTCCTATTATTCTTTACTATCAAAACGTTACCATTGATAGCTCATGTGAAAATTCATGATGACTGTTCATCTTTTTTTGTGGATAAAATACTATTTCATATCCAAAACTATTAACATATATGATGATAAAATCTTTGAATTCTCTTTGCATACTCATCCCTTTAAAGCTGTATCCCTGTTTTAATCAGACTATCTTCAAAATGAATAGAATCAGATAAAAAAAATTCAAAGGTGCCACAGGTAACAACTGCTGCACCCAAACATATGAATAAAATCTGAATTGATATTGGTGGGGAAAGAAGTACCTGAGACACAAACAACAGTAAATCTTTGCAGGAGCCTCAATATTGATTTACAGATCATATCATTTTATATGCTCAGTCTGCATTGATTATGTTTTCATTATAAATCCAGGCTTTCATCTGTATGAGCAACAAAGAAAAAAAATCATTAAAAAAAATGTTCTTATTCGCAATGTATTATTCAGTTCAGCTCAGTTCAGTTCAGTTCAGTTTATTTATTTCAATCATAAAAGTATAAAAATATAATACAAAAGTAACATGAGTCAATCACAATTATACATTTGGAAATCATGAAGAAATAGGAGACTATAAGGAAGTGTCGAAAACTTGTAAGCAATAGTCCCCTGATGTACTTAATGGATAACAGAATTTATGGTTTACACGTTACTCAGAAGAAAAAAAATCTATATGATATTAACACATTAGAAATACACAACGATCAACACACACAAACCCTCACACGCGCGCAAACACACACACAATATACATACATGTAGCATGGGGAAAATATATAATAATAACAGTGAGTAGATTTGAAAGAGTTAAGTATAATACGAAGAGATCAATTGTCTCTTCAAATGAGCCTTAAATGAAGACAAAGTAGTGCATAATCTTAGTTCATCAGTTAATTCATTCCAAATACGGGGACCATTATGTCGAACGGAGTTGAGCATAGATTGGGTAGAAACCTTTTGATAATGATAATTGGAACATGAGCGAGTATTATATGAATGAACAGATTTATTAAGAATAAACATTTGGGAAACTCTTTTAGGTGAATTATTATTAGAAACGTTGTACATCATGATAGCACTTTGGATATTGTGTATATCATAAATATTGAGGGTGTTTAAGCGAAAGAACAAAGGACGTGAATGAGCTTGGTAATGGGAATTAGTACAAATTCGTAATGCTTTCTTTTGAAGTTTATATAGAGGTTCTAATATTGTTGTTCCCACACCGGCCCAGGTGATATTACAATAATATAAATATGGTAAAATTAAACAATTATATAACATAAACAATACTTTTTCAGGTAGTGTTACACGTAATTTACAAAGAACACCAATATTTTTAGCTATTTTGTTTGTGATATATAATCGATGACCCTGAAAGGATAGAGTGTCATCTAAGAGGATACCAAGAAATTTAACTGTAGAACAAACATTCAGATTTACATCATTTATAGTTATTTTTATATCATTAACATTATAAGGATTGGATTTATTATGAAAATAAAGTACACTTGTTTTGTCATAATTTATAATCAATTCATTAGCATTAAACCAATCAGCAACTTTTTCTAATTCTTTATTTACTTCTATCATTAATTTACCAAAATCATTATGAGATGCAATAATATTAGTGTCATCTGCAAAGAAAACAAAATGGAAAAATGAGGAAACAGAACAAAGATCATTGATGTAAATCAGAAATAGGAGAGGACCCAGTATGGAGCCCTGTGGGACTCCACAATGGATCCTCTCTCTGTGACTAACAAAGTTATTGTATGACGTAAATTGATGACGATCACTTAAGTAATTCCTAAACCAATCCCACGCAATACCACGTATACCACAATTATTTAATTTAGTAAGGAGAATATCGTGATTAATAACATCAAAGGCTTTGGATAGATCAAGAAACAAACCCAATGTATGCAATTTATTATTCAATTTATTTAGAATGTGATCGTGTAGGTCAATTAAAGCATGTCCACAAGATGAATTACTTCTAAAACCATATTGAGAATCATTCAAAATATTATATTTATTAATATGACTTAAAAGCCTATTGTAAATTAATTTTTCCAGTATCTTAGAAAAGCAGGGGAGTAATGATATAGGTCGGTAATTAGAAAATAAGTGAGCATCACCTTTTTTAAATATGGGTATAAGTTTTCCTACTTTAAAATTTTTAGGGACTTTTCCTGACAAAAAGGAAAGATTACATATATGAACAAGTGGTTTAGCAATGAAATGTATAACATGTTTTATAATATACTGACTAATTCCTTCAAAATCTCTGCTTTTAGTTGAATTGAGTTGCTGAACAATATTAATTATTTCTGTTTCATTAGTTGGGTGAAAAAATATTGATTTGTCGCAGGGACCTTGTAAATATGAACTAAAATGGCATTTAGGTTTCTGAATATGTTCAGATTTAAGTTTTGTAGCAATACTAGAGAAATAAGAATTAAATTCGTTTGCAATTAATTGACTATCACTTAACTTGTTCGTACCTTTTAAAAAATAACTAGGATATTGACATTTTCTTTTCTTCCTTAATAAATCGTTAATAACTTCCCATACTTTAGACATATTATTTCTGTTCCTCTGTAATAAATCACAGTAATATTGTTTTCTTACAGACTGTAGAATAGAGTTTAATTTATTTCTATATTTTTTATATTTAAATTCACTGCTGTTATTTCTTTTCTGACAAAATGTTTTATATAATTTATTCTTTTTATTAATACATTTTAACAGTGAGAAGGTTACCCAAGGTTTTCGTGGAAGTTTCTTTTTCTTCATTTTACAATTTTTAAAATTAGAATCATAAATCATTTTAAATTTACTTAAAAATGAATCATAGGCTTCATCTACATCAGAAAAAGAAAATACATTGTTCCATCCTAATACTGATAAATCCCTTTGAAATGATTTCAAACTTAAAGGATCTGTCTGTTTTATGTAAAAATCTGAAGATGTTTTGTGACATGGAATAACAGAAAGGCTGGTTATTTGAAAAATTGGTAAATGGTCTGTTATACCACTGTAAAAAATACCAGAATGAATATCTTTAGTGCATACATTTGTTAAAATATTATCAATCAGAGTGACAGACTTCTTTGTTATTCTTGTAGGCTTGTCAATTAATGGGCGAAATGAGTTATTATAAATAATATTTACAAAATCAGTAATACATTGAAGTGAATTATAGTTAAGTAAATTAATGTTATAATCTCCCATTACAAAAACTGATTTATTTTCTATTGAAATTTGTTCAAGACATGTATTCATACTATCATTAAATTCATGAATTGATTTATTAAGGTCTCTGTAAATTATACCAACAATGATATTTTTCTTGTTATGTAGTATAATTTCAATAAAAAGGGATTCACAAAGAGTGTCGGGTAAGTAAATATCATCTCGAACTTTAACATCAAATAAATTATTAACTAAGAGTGCAACCCCTCCACCTTTTCTATTTTGTCTGTCATTATGATAAAATGTATAACCATCCATATTAAATAATAAAGGTGTCTTTTCATGAATCCAGGTTTCACTAAAGCCATATACAGAAAATTCTAAGTTAATTTGGGAAATAAACTGGCTGATACTATCATAATTTTTATTTAAACTTCTAGAATTAAAGTGAAGCATGCTAAATTTATGAGTATTTTTGGTAGCTAAATCTGGACTTTTATTAAAATCATCAGGGAGCCAGTATTTGATAGGATTATTAGATACAAAAAAATTATTATCTGGATCAATATCATTAAAAGTTCCATTTTCATCTATATCATTTTCTGTCAGAACCATATCAAAATTCATATCATCACCAGTAATATTATATTGCACATCAGAAAACATACATTTAAACTCTTCATCATTTACTTGATTGAAAGGAAATACATGCTGAGATATATCCATGCAGTTACAATATCACACATTCACCTTTCATGCACACAAACACATACACACTAATAAAAGATATACAAATTACAAAAAATGGAAATAGTATATAAATATAAAAATATGTCAGTAATTGAATATACAGTAAAGGTGAGAGGAATAGGTCATTAACCTAGGATGTATAGTTCAAAATAGTGGAAAAAAGGTAGATTTACATAAATATATTGCAAAATATCGATGACATGTCCTATTTAAATATTTCAGTAAGAAACTTGAAAATTGTACTGATCTACGGATACGTGTAGATATTGTTCTGCATTTGTTCATTAGTTTCTATTCATTATTTTTTCAAGGTCTTTCATGGAATGAATCAGCTTCTTCATTGATTTATTGTCGGCAGTTTTGATGGCTACAAATATTCGTCCATCCATCGACCATGCCGATTCTAACTTACTTTCAGGCTTTCTGCTAGCTCTTTGGGCCTCCCATAGAAGTGACCTGTTTGCAGCTGTTAGGTCTTCGAAGATGCTGTACCCAGTTTTGTTTTCTTTCAGTTTTTTCTTGTTTTGTAGCAACTGTTTCCGAAGTCTTATTATCAAGCTTTTAGTCACAAAGTTTCCACCCCAACAGATAACCTATTTCGTAAGAGTTGAAACCCATGTAAAGCTTTAGAAAGCCCCCAAATCAGTTGATTTAACTGGTTATAATTGATAAACATCTAGATAATAACCAAACAAGAGATGAACAGCAATCTAAACCACTGTTTGTTATCCACAGATTTTAAGTTGTTTTTTTATTGTATAATCTACTAAAATATTTACACCTGTAGATTTCAATTACATTTCTCCACAGATTCTTATCCCTAATCCTTGTTCCTGTGTGAACATATGAACACCTTGTAAAAACAAATGTAAATGCCTGTAAAAAAAAATTGCATAAGCCTAGTGTGCCTCACATTTCTGCATCTCATAACAAACTAACAAAAATACTCTTGGGCATACCACGAATAGTGGTCATATTGACCACTACAAGGGGTGAATGCAAAAATATTAGGTATTTTCTGTCACATGTACTAAAGGTATGGGGCGGGGGGGGGGGGAATAAAATAAATATTTTAAATACTTCCTTTCAAATTCAGCTCTTAGAAATCTCACTCCTACCTCAAATGACTGTTAGGAAGAACTTTAGATATTTCCAGCAAAATCCAAATTCAAAATCATGTCCAAAACCAAAGAAATCCTGCCGATTTATTTTCGCGATCGCATGTTGTTACTAGTTCTTTTTTCATCATGGGTTTATCACATCACTGTAAGAGTTTTAACAAGGAATACATGTAACTTGTCAACAAATGTTACCTGTTTGCTGGACTGCCATCATCAATTCCTGCTACAAAGATACCAATATCTCCTTTCCTAGAGCCTTTGCCTCCAGCTATCTGGATCCCCAGGGAGCCTTTGTCTTTTACTAGGTGGATCTTGACAACTTCACGCTTCTGTAAAGAATGGAAAATCAAAGGACATTTAACCTCTTAAAAATGATTTAACTGTGGTATAACACACATTCCATATACCCCTGTCCAATTCCATGTATCTAGGCCTTTTTAGAGCATAGTATTCAATGTGTCAACTTTACCAGCAATCAATAAAAATAAAGGGACATATGTCCAGCTGCTGTGTTACTGAAAACCTTATCGCAACTGATATACTTCAAGATCAAAACTGTAATAAAATAAACTGAAAGCAGTTGTGAGCACTGGTTATAATCAAAGAAAACATATTGTTTACTTCATGTATGTACAAAGATGTATTTACGTACCAATATCAAATCAATCATTTTCCTTAATACAAATTTTGTTCATAGATAATACAATTCATTTATAGTGAAATATATCATCTATCACCACTAAAAAATATAACTAATGACAGAAAATACTCACATGTAACTGAATGATTTACTACTCTAAGCATAAAAATAAACATAGTAAAAATGAATGACATTGAACAAGAAATAAATCACACTTACATGTAAATCACATAACTTTAGAGACTTTCCAGAGCAACATTTACACCTACGTAACTTATCCATCGTAGCAAATGCCAAGTGTAACACTACCACATTCAATCCTGCTCCTGTTTTAAATCATTCCAATGAAGGGGGATACAGATTGCAATCCATAAGCATGTACAAATGAAATAATCCTTTCGACTGATCATATTCCACAGCAGGCAAATGAACACATCTACATGTAATCTCTTTCAAGACCCTGCTGGTATTGTTTAAGTACAAGCCTTGAATTAAATATTTTTAAACAGTGAACTTGTACATGTAGATCTTCAAAGGAAAGAAACCTGTTAAACACCATTTAGTCATTACTTTTGTTAGAGCAATAAACTTCCAATGGACCAACACACTTTGCCACACTCCTGCATTAAACATCATGACCAATGTACCAGGCAGGTTAAATGATCATGGATAAGATTTAAACCAATCCGACAAAGCTTTGTTTGCAAAATAATATCGCAAGTTCCTATCTATCAGAGCTGAAGAAAGACTACACCATACAATGACCAGAGACATTGAGATCTGTGACTGAGTTGTCCACATTCCCTATACCACATATCACAATGGATTAGGACCCTGTCTGCTTTCTGACAGGTGTTCACTATCTCTTCACTTCAAAGTGTGAATCTATAGGGGCATTTACAATACAGAAAATTTATATAAAATTCATATTAAGAAACAATGCGTAAAGAATCTGCATAGAGCAAAAGGGGCATACCCACAAGATAAGAATGTTGTATAATCGTAGAAACAATGATCAAAACTCCGTTTTGCTATACATTTTATTACGTGACATTCGGACGAAACAAAATACTAAAGTATAGCTTTACATTTTCCTATAGCTACACATTTAGTTTTGCTAGTGTGAATGAGGGATCTGTAACAAGCTCCTAGACCAGAGTCACTTATTGTATCAAGTCTGTGGTGTATTACTCACTTCAATAGGATCCAAGTAGAATGGGAGGGGTGAGAGTTCCCCTCCTGACAAATATTTGACATTTTTAGGTCAGGATCTACATTCTGTGATGCTTCTCGACTCCTGGGAAAAGTGTAGGCTAGCTTATATGTCCTAGATATAAACAGGAGACATTCATATTTCATTGTGAGGTAGAGCTTTGTGCTGATAATAGGGATCCAAAGGCAAATGACCTTCTAGAATTCATAATGACCTCTACATTTTAAGATTTTAAGAATAATCATTCTATGTAAGAATTGGACAAATAACATCAAGCATGCCCCCAAACATAAAGTGCAATAGTGCATTCACAAACAGCACTATCCTCAACTTCGCGAAAGACTGTTTAAGTTTCATTCATAAATAACTGAGACAACAAAATCACACCATACATGTGACCTGTACCAGTTGTGCAAGAACACATATTTGACAGTGTCAAAGCACAATTAACACACGGTTTAACCTAGATCTGGGTTATAGACTAGTTTACATTCATGTAGTCCCTGTAATGAGCTGGGTTCCAGACTATGCATGCATTGTATCTGACCCTAGAAACATTAAAGAGGTTGGTAAAAACTAGAGATGAAGAGGTTTATGTGTGGAAACTAGAGATGAAGAGGTTTATGTGTGGAACCAAGATCTGATCAAGATATGAACCTAATTGCTCTGTGTCTTTAATACGGCATGACTGCTCAGCATTTCTTTAACATTCCAGAAGATGTCTTTAGTAAACAAAATATATAAAAATGGATAGCCTACCTACTATTGAAAGTTTTTACATCCCTTACAAAAAAGTACCATGGTAATACCATGGTAATACCTCGGTAAATTGGGACGGTATTACTGTGAAAGTACCATGAATTTACCGCGTTACCCGTTGTCAAGATGAAAATACTATAAATGTACCATGCTTTTCATGGTACACAATGCAAATACTATGAATATACAATGTTTTTTTTAGTAATACTGTGGCAATTCGATGTGTACCACGGATTTACCATGTTTTTGTGGTATTATGGCGGTAATACCATGAAATACGTAGTATTACCATGGTATTTTTTTAAAAGGGATGTATGTACTTAGCATTCATTTCCTTAGCATTCCTGCAATCATTTGAAATTAAAATTCCCAACTCTCAAAAGGTGTTAACTTTAAAATGTGTGAACTCTAACTACCACTGAGCGATGACTCAGAGGTAGAGCAGCGATCTCGTAACTTGGGAAAGCCAGGTTTGAAACCAAACTGATGCGCTAGTGCCCTCTGGTAAGGCATTTATCCTCATTACCAAGTCCCTCGGAGAAGACTTATAAAGCCATCGGTCACCTGTCAATCTCTCGTTTGTCTTCAGTGTTGCAAAATGAATTTAGCTATATTAACAACTTTTGTTTTGTACTCACAAACATGCATTTCCTCAGCAAAGTTTATCACACCCTCCTTCACTAATGAAGAAACTATATCAAATGATATGAAGCTACTATCATTATAACGATCACTTAGAGGGGAAGGAAAACTATTTGCCTCTACCTTTACAGACATGATGCCCCCTAGAACAAGCAAGTAGATCTGAAATACGATAACCATATTGACCCATATAGGCACCTGTCGATAACCAGTACACCGCGACACCCATGGATGGCTTGCTCGGCAGGTCTTTACATCGTGAATCACGGGGGGTTCCAGATTAAAATCATATCTGTTCCAAATCTGATCAGTGCCATTTATGAGGACCTGGTACCAGCAGGCCTCTCAAAGATAATTCTCAGACAGATACTCATCAGTTTATTCAAAAACTAGTCAATCAAATATAGATCTGATTCAATCCATACATTTAGATTTTTTTTCTCCCCTTGCTTTTATCTGATTTTTCTAAAGCAAAGTCTCTATTGCATTTCCTGTTTTCTTGGTTTACAGAATTTTTTTCAGACATCAAACGCTTTCTTCTTCAAGCGATATTTTGGATTGAGTTTGGGTTTAAAAGTGAATTGACTGCATACAATTACATGTGATATCACGATGGCTGGTTCGAAGCTCAATTATACATCATTTTTGAAATGTACATGTATGCATTTATACCCTATAGCTACATTTACCTTTTAAAGCAATACTTATCATAACTTTATTCCTTATATGGAGTAGAGCTCATACATGTAATAGCTGATCAGGCTATGAAGGATAATAAAAACAGAAGATAAAAAAAAGGTTTAAAAATAAACTCTCACATCAAACTTGTTTTTCTGTCAATGTACATGAATGCATTTGCTACAGTCACATATATGAACATCTTCATGTAGTTTTCTTTTCTTTTTTTTTTGTAAATGGTGTAATCTTTCCAAAAGAAAGACATAATTGCAATTATAGTACTGGTTAGTGTGATCTGACATATAACTTTAAAATTTCCTTAAAAAATGGCAGGGTAAAAAAAAATATTGGGAAGGACAGGATAGATCAGCACTGGGAAGTATTGCATATTTTGTCTTCCCGGGGAGCGTTTCATCAAGTGTTTTGTCAGTGATTTTTACAGACAACTGTTATAAGCTACTGAAATCCTTGCATCTGATTGGTTGAGAGCAAATTTGTCAGTAGAAAGCACTGACAAAACTCTTGATGAAACGCTGACCTGATGAGGTATAGTTTAGTGCAGTAGCCTTTTTGAAGAGAGGGAAGTTCAAATCATTTCTCAAATATGGTTTGCAAGTGATTCTGCAAGACAAGATATGAGTCAAGAATGGGAAGAGATTAAAAAATGACCTTTGAGTATTAACTGTCTCAACGTGCATTAAAGTATTATGTTTGAAGTTGCTTGTACGTTTATGACTACCATACAATGTAAGGTGTGTATTTGAGTGATATTACCAGAGAATGAGCTAAAACACCTCTTTTACATCATGATGCTAATATCATTGCTGATTCTATGTCATTTTTATGTATATAATGACCTCTATGACCTTTGACCTTTGACCTTTGACCTTGAGTACCCAAAATCTAATCAGTTCATCGTCCCTCCCATATGCATACATGGGCCAATTTACAAACTGATCCGCCACACGGTTTTGAAGTTATCGCAAGAACGAAAAGGGGAGGGACGGACGGACGACCCAAAAACATAATGCCTCCCGCACCACCTATGGTGGGCGGAGGCATAAAAATTCCTTCAAAAATATTTCCACTATGATATGAATATGTATAGGATATTAATCCCTTCTCCCCTTGCACTGTGGGTGACGGGATGCCAATGGAATGGGGGGGGGGGAGTAGTAGGGAAAAGTCAATCCGTCGGTCCTCCCAAGACCCATATAAGGGGGCCATAATCCCCCTTATATGGGGACAATATATTTATTTTTTCTCATTTTTGCATCCTTTATAGGGGACGTACCACTAATTATGCATGTTATGTTTTCATGGCCTTAATTTCTCTGAGTATTAAACCACAGAAACATGGCAAGATCAAATCGCTCCCTCTAGCTCTATGCATGATATTCATGTACTACATAATTATATCCATATCATTTAGTCTTCATCAAGATGAAAATGTATTTTCTTCAGAACTCATGCATGATTTGGATAAATAACACATACTCACATGTTGTAAATACTTCTTGGTAAAAAAATAACACTTTACCCGACTTTTTTTAATTCACTTGATTATTGTGACAAATATACAGTATGGTGATTTATCATAAACACAGCTAGCGCCTGTGGATGTCCACGGGCTGCTTCTGCTATTGTTTGTATAATTATACATCTCAAATTATCAGATAAATGTAATCAATGTCTAGTTTCAATTGGTGATTCTTAGTTTTGAAGTGCACTTCAATGTCTAGAAACAGGTGTTAATTATTATTGAATCTTTTTGATTTCCCCACGCATGATATTGGTTTCACTATTGCTAATTATCTATAATCAGTCATACCAACCAGAATTTAATAAACTCCAATCTCGCTAGCAATGACAATTATCAATAATGAAGAAATAATAAAAATATATATTGCATGCAGGGGCATATCCAGGGGGCCTGGAGGTCTGGGCCCCCTCCCCTGACAAAAAAAGAGACCTCAAAAAACGTTGATGACCATCTTTTTTTGTGCTTGTCAGAAAATTTTCAGAATATTGTGCCCCTCTCTAACAAACTCCTGGATCCGCCACTGGTTGCATGTACATGCAATATCTCCCTTTAAAAAGCCACAACAAATTTACCTGGCATTCTATGGATTAACAGTTAAGGAGTAAGAAGAATGTAAAGGCAGAAACCCGGCCCACATAATTAGTCTGGCTCACTATGTAAGAAACTGGGCTTTCATTCAAAATTTTGGGAGTATTAGCAAAACTATACATTTGTAGAATTGTTAGAACATGGGGAATTCAAAAATTCATGTTGGCATTTGCACAAATCACTGGCATAGCGGCCATTTTGGATTTGAATGGCCGCCTTGTGTAACTTATAATTGACAGATTTGAAGATAATTTTCTAATACAACCTTAAACTTTCTCTACTGCAAAATGTGTGCAAGACCTCAAGGACAAAAGCCAGAACGTGGCACAGCGTGAAATTTTTAAATGTAGACATTTAGTGAAATTTGTCTGGGGACACCCGGGCTAACCACTCCCAAAGCTGAAAGTGAGGGAAGCCTCTGGATTATAAGTTTGATGCTAGCACCAAAGATTTCCTTTACCCGCGAAACATAAGCTTAAAGCACATTTCATTTAGATTTTATTCTGACCATTCGGGAAGAACAGGCAAACTATGAATTTTATGTCTGTAAATTTTGAAAATCAAAGATGGAAGCCATGTGCCAGGGAGCATTGAGATGGGAAGTCTAAAAGCATCACAAATGTTATGTACCTGACCCTAGAAACATAGTATTAGAATATTCAAATAAGTTTCTAGGTTGGCTGGAAGCAGAGAAAGGGCAATAAATATATATTCATGGTGGCCATTTTGGATTATGAGATGAAGTGTTGGGAATAGAAGTCTAGTAAATGTCACAGATTGTTTTCTCGACCAAAAAAATGTAGGATTAGCATATTTCATTAGGTTTTTACGTTGATATTAAAGAGGCTGACACACAGGTGTACGGCAAAAAATGTCTTTTGTAGCGGCCACTTTGCAAATTAAAAATGGCAAACATGTCCAATGGTGCGTTGATACTGGAGGTGTAATTATGTCACTTATGGTTTTCCTGACTCAGGAAACAAAGTACTAGTATAGGGCATTCTATTAAGTTGCTATGTTGAGTGGCATATATATCCATGTATATATTTCATTATGGCCATTTTTCAAATAAAAAATGGCCACCACGTGTGCTGATACATTAAGATTAGAAGTCTTATTATGTCACTGATGGTTTCATCAATCCAGAAAACGTAGGATTAGTATATATATTCTACTAGTTCCTGGGTCAACCAGAAGCAGAGATAAAGCAACATATATACAGCCCTGGAAAACATTATTAGACCAAGCTTCTGTAATAAGGGTACCATAATATGCATACAAAATTATAAAAATGATTTGTCTTTGTATTTCAGTGAATGAATACCAAATTCCAGCAATTATACCTTGCTTTTATATAATTTTATTTGCTTCTTATCAAAAAAATAACGCTATCAGCCCGGGCTATCAGTAACCATGCTTGGTCTAATAATTTTTTCCATGGCTGTAATACATGTTTGTCATTTTGAAAATCAAAAAAATCTACACACAAGACACTTTTACCTTCTTTCAGAGAGTATTTAAGCTAGTTAACATTTTTTCTTTACTGAAGTAATATCTGAAGCTGACATTTTAAACAGTAGACCAGCATGAAACCAAAAACATTCAGAGCAAAATATTTTTTGATGATTGCTCCCCTTTAAATATTGAGTGAAAACATACCCTTTTCTTGAGGTCTGGCAGCATCTTGGAGAGTATGGAATCACTCCTGGCTACAGTGACAGGGTTAGGTGTCTCACTGGTTCTCACATGCTTTGAGGCTGGTACCTCCTCCTCGGTGTGGTGTCCCCTTGGCTCTTTCCTGGGTGGTGGCGGAGCTCTTCGCTTCACCGATCCACTCTTAGACCTCCTGATCTCCCTGCTCCCTTCCTTGACTGCCTGCCCTCCCCTTGAGCCCAGGTTGGGAAGTGTCGCGGTCGACCCTGCTGCTGAGTTCATCATGGAAGACTTATTTTTGTTTGAGTCTGCTGGACCCCTCATCGTATCTGCCCGCCCATTAGCAGTATCTGGTATCAACGTTGAAGTACTTGTCGATGTGGATGACGATGATGATAAGGACGGTGAAAGAGGGAATTGGGATGCCCCCGAAGGAGAAGGGGTTGCAACGTTCTTGGGTTTCCGAGGGGGTGGGGGTGCCCTCCTTTTTGTTTTTCTCAAGACGCTGATGCATAAATTAGATCCTGTCCGTAGAGCACTATCCAGCAGAGCTCTGTGGATAGAAACAAAAATGGTAGAATTTTAGTAACAATTTATCTGCAGCAGAACAAATTATAGTATTATCTGTCAATAGGTAATCAAATTCTGTAATCAAATTACACTGTGTAATGAACCTGAAATGATAAACATGAAGACTGAATAAAAGAAAACAAGGTATGAATAAATACAAGTGGCAATTCAAAAAGGCATAAGCCTAGCATTAACACTGTACCTTTCTGATTCTCAGTAAATGACTATATAGTCCATTACTTTACACAATACTGTAACCATGGAATATTTCAGTGTGGAAATTTTTGCTCATTTAGCGCGACATGAAATTTGCACGAAAATAAAACATGCAAATATTTTTGTTCATTCTTTTGCCCATGAGTCTAGCATGTGGGTGAAATTAAAAACATGTAAAATTCATCTTACTTGGCCGAGCGCAAAAAATTAATTGTGTGAAAATTTCCACTTTTACAGAATGTCCATAACGACTCCCAGGTAAAAACATCACTCTCATAATCCACTGAACAGAATCTGTGATCTCATAATATTTTGATTAAGATCAGTAAAATACACAGCAGCTTTCAGGACACGGCTTCAGAATCTAAACCATGCATGAAAAGTGAAGACCAAAACACCATTGTTAAAAACCCCATGAAAACGGGAAAACAGTCAAGTACACACTTACATGTCACTCCTAGATATGTTCAAAACCAACTACATGTATGTCATCACTGGATCTGAACAAACAGTTATAGAGTGAAAGTATTGTATACCACTCTTGAACAGACTTAACCCTTCTACTCTCAAGCTGATATTCATATCCTGTCAGGGTGTATGTGCAATAGCTCTCTTGACATCCAAATGGCTTTATAGGAAGGGAGCTTGACTTTGGCCCTGCACTAGACAGTGCTAGCTTGCTGCTACATGTATGTGCATTATAGGCTATAACAAGGGAAAGACACACTTTCCTCTTGAAAACTTACTCAGGAAATGGTGAGGAAGATCTAAACTTCTGGAAGGAGTATTACATAATATTTCTTCTTTAAAAAAACAAATTTGTTTGCATATCCAATCAAGGTAATCAAGAAAACGTGTAAAAGGATGCTTGAGTGATATTTCTACAAATCTATTGCACAGCACCATGAATAATACATTAAATTCTCTTCCAATGGGTAAATATCTATTTTGTTTCAATCTCTTGAAATTTTATCAAATTGGCAACTTTATTTGGCCTCGCTTGTGTTTGGACATGGCTTCCAATAAAACTGGACTTCCTGTCTAGGCTTTTGTTGCTCACAGAAGGTCAGTTGGCGTCTCCAAAATAATTACAAACTTTCAGCAATATTTGATTGATACAACACCTGAAATGAATAATACTTGGAATAAGACTATCATTCCTGTTCAAAATATGAACATATGTACATGCAGTCATCAAAAATACATGCTCTGAAATATAATTCATTATTCTGAAACAATGGTGACTAGGGAGCAAGGTCTCAATTAAATTTGGAAGAGTAATATCTACACTGTCAGTCATGCAACCCTGGATATATTATTCATGTTGAGATCATCATCATCATCTGTTACTTTTTATTCACAAATTCCATAAGGTTGTTAACTCTACAGCTACATTCAAGCCAAGAAGTACATCTGGGATTAACGATCGGTGAGAACAATCTTTCACTTAAAATACATCAGAAGTCATCTTGCTCCATAATGACTGACTCATACATGTACATGTACATGTATGTCTATATGTTGATGAAAACTGTATAGTTCTGTTCCCATAAATCTGTTCTTTGTTTTCTTCAATAGGCATGGTGCCAAGAGAAAGATTGTTTCTTCAGATTCCTCTCCACTGTTTTCATTTGCATCATACAAGCCATCAATTGTTGTATTGTCTTTGAGGAACTATAAATACTTCTATGACAGAATCCAAATTTGGATGCAAGGATGTAAAACATTAGAAACTCTTGAAGACATCTGTCTGTCTTTTTTGCACATGCACACTGAAATCCAGAAAATTGTCTGGTAACTCATTGTGTCATGTAAAGGTATGCAGTTTTCTCCTTTAAGAAGGCAACTATCAGGGGTAGATATGAATAAAGAATTACAAAATAACTTAATATCGTGTGTGGGATTAACACCAAAAGCTATGAAAATTCTAAAAATCTTAGGTTCAATATATTGTCGCTGGTTTCACAAACCAACACACTCTTGTGCGCGTACATCGATTCACGAAACCAGTTCACGAAACCAGTGACGAAATAACCACTATAATCCTTCGACATATATAAAGCCTTTGACATTTTGTTGTGGATACTGCTTAAGCTAGAGCCTCTTGAAACATTCTTTAACAATCAATGTTCTACTTAATATAGAGTTACTGCCCATCAATCTGGCTCTGAGCAGCTAATGTATACACGTACATGTACATAAATTTAGCTTTCAAAACTCTGTTGATTTTGAAGTTTACTTTCAATGCAAGATGTGAAAAGGTAAAATCATCATCTATTTAGGATCACATAGGCCTCTCTGTGAATGACATCTAACAAGAAATTCAGTCAAGGTGATTTAGAACAATCGATCCCAAATATAAACGTTATTAAAGTCAAGGATATTTCTCATGTTTGATCCTCAATGTAGAAATCTAGCTAAGGATATGTGTAGAATTTGATCCTTCATTTTAAGCTTTATAGACTGATAGAATGTGAAGGTTCCTGCAAACATACTGCCAATTCACATCTCTTTGTCATCACCGAAGTGGGGAGCTTGCAATGCTCCTAAGTATCAGTATAAATTACTGATTTGGATTACAGGCATCGACACATAATATTTGTCTTGAATATCATGTGAAAATGGTTTTCAAAAACAAGATAGCCTAAGGGTTTTCACTTCAAATGCAATATAATAATTACTTAACTTTCAGTAGTTTCCAAGTAGGCCCTATATGTTTTAACATATTCTTGTCATTGACAAGATTCTTTGGTGCAATTTATGCTTCCACGATTGCATACATCAAGGGTATGAGCTAAATGAAATCATCTTCATTTACCTGATTAAAATCTTGTCACATTACTTCACTTCTAAGTTTTAAAATATTTAATGAAATGTTGGTTCACAAGAGTCTAAGATCTGCATTGTCACTAGATTCCAAGCAGTTGAATAGGTCACTTTGAATTGCCCAGGGTCTCCTTGAGTTTGATATTTGTGTTTGGTCCTTCATGGGGCATTCCCTTTAGGGTGGACTTGTAAAAGCAGTGAGACATTAGACAGCTCTGGGAGAGAGATAGGTGTATGTCTGTTGCCATGGAAACTGTTTTGAGGAAGGGTAAACGAGGTGTTTGCTTTGAAACTGCGGAAGGCAGACAACACCCTCTATGGAACTGTCACTGAGCTGAGATGTCTGGTAGATGGCGTCATGAGCGGGGAAAGGGGGTTGATGGGAAAGGGGGTTGATGGAAAACACTTTGAAGAGCATGTTAACAAACTGGCATGTTGTCAACAAGATGTTGTACAATGTCGTCTGCTGTAATGTGAGCTCAGTCGGAGTCTTTAGCAATTTTGAGCTATTTCTGGACAAATTACAAGGCTGGCAGATAACAGTAAAGAAAGACCAACATGAAACAAAATCAGCTGAGCAAACATTTGATTGATAAGAAGGTCTAATCTTTTAATCCATACATGACAGAAAACATTTTGTGATCAACCATTGGATACATTGTCCAGTAAAGATTATTTCCAATGCGCAACAGAAAAGGAAAATGTTGTGACTTACCGATAATCTGCGATAGAGCGCTTAGATCCTTGCTTTGCCATAATTCAGTGATGAGAGACAATGAGTCCCTAAATCACTTCCATCCAAAAGAAATGTCTTCTTGTCTCCTACAGAAGTACTAGAAGCTAGTGACCATTAATACGCATGTATAATAGAAACACAGACTTTCAGATGTCGATATCAGACAATGTGACAAAAGACTTTTACAACCAGGATAATAATAATAGTCATTCCTTTCAATAAAGAGAGCTTTCAATGAAAAAGAATAGCAAACTCAAACATCCACTTGACTATATTACTGGCTGGCATTCTATATTTGTTGCCCTTCTGCATTTGCCTACATAATGATGTAATATAAAAAAGCAAGTACTTCTGCACATCAAGTTCTATCCAAATAGAAATGTAGAATATCATTCCATAGCAGAGGCATATAAACTGGCCATCCACATTAATCCTCTTGAAATAAGAAGCTCAAACTTCTTGACACAATGTGAATCCATTCTGTTTAAAAAAAAAAGATGAATGGTCACATGTAGTAGCTCACGTAGCTTCACAGAGATGCATCATTTATTGAGTACCAGTGAAAGATTCTAAACTCTCTCTCTCAGCTCCGATACCTTGCCATCACCGCATACGTTTGCAATCGAGACAGGTACTTCCCTTGATCTTATTCTTCCGTCTGAACACCGGGGAAGGAGAGGGAGCGCAGTCTCTGCTCTGCAGAACAAAAAAATAATCTCCACTATTGTTTTCTTTTTGAGGTGATGAGAGTTCATCAGGGGTGCTAGGTAATAATCCATATTCCTCTAACACTCATCCATCATCACCGTGCGTCATTACCTTCAGCATTGTAATGTCATTTGCATGTGACTGTACCGGGCTCTCACAGCGCCAAACTTTTGTCAAATTACTCTCCTATCTTACAGATAAAACATACAATTATAAGCCTTTTCCCCAACTCCTCCAGGAATTCACTAAATGTGAAGCACATTACTTTCTCTTATCATTTGTTGTATCTCTGTTCACAGCTTTGCTCAAAAAATTTCTGGAAGTCAAAATTTTAAGCATGGTCAACTGCTAAGTAAAAAAAGATGTACACTCTTTCTAAAGAACTTCTAATACACTTTTGAACTTCCATAAATATGCGATCTCAAGGTCTGAGGGTCCTACATGTAGATCCACATCTCCGTATTCCTCACTCTTATCTTCTGAAAAGAAAGAATTATTGTGGACTGACGCAAACTCTACACCAAAAGGAGAACTTATTCAACAAGCCTTATTTGGCATCAATATAGGCCATGTGCACTTTCAAACCAATGCAAATTGTGATATCTCCTACATCCGACATATGCCTGTCTTTCTGCTCACCATAGAGACAGGTAAAGGAATCATAAATTGTGCTGAATTTTGCTTCGTTACTTTGTCACCTGCAAAAACGCTAAATCCGTAACATTGGCCGGTCACATGTCTAACCGTGCGCTTCTAATCCTTCATCTGCGTGACCTTCTGCGTTAATTCTGTGCTGACAGAAGAAGCTTCGGTAAAGGTGGTAAAATCCACACCGTTCTGCGCGTAATCTGTTTAGCACATCAGACAACTATCATCCCAGGTTTCTGGTCTGCTAATCAAGGGTGTCAAATTAGGTCTTTCAGGTGATGCCATCATCAGCAAAGTAGGTGGTTTCACAGCAAGATATTATCATGTAGAGAGTAGAGAGACCAGCATCCACTTGTATGCTTTGAATGTTGACAAAAATGTGCAAGATTTCTGATCAATCGCCTCACAGTAAAAACTATACCACAAAGAGAAAGGTACTTTAAAGGAAGATCATTAATGTTCCTTAGCTTGCATCCTTTGACCTTCGGTGCTGAGTAACTGGAAATTGAAGTGATAACCTTTGCCAGGAAATTACCACGTTCCTGTCAAAAAATAAACTAGACAAACCAGAATTTCAATCATAAGGTCTCAGCAGAGACATTAAGAGCACTGTCCAAACTCTAGTGAATGGTGTGAACCCCTATCTCAAGATGTTTCTATCCTTCCAACAAGCACTTACAGAAAAGCAGATACCAAGCAGACATCACCCTTTTCACAAGAGTGACTTGCAATTGCATGTCCCCAATCAAGAACAATAATGTACAGAAAGATGAAAAGGAGATGATGGGGGATATGTGAGAGACAGAGAAGACTGGCCCTCGCCCCTCGTCATCCTCCAGTGGGTGGGATCTTGCCCAGTCATCCGGGGTGAGTGAGGGCGGTTGGGGAATTTCTGCAGCATCATGGCAAGCCTTGGACAGCCTTGGCCACAGGGACTGGCATCTCCAATCAGGCTGATCAGAGGTCTGGTAATGATTCTATCCTTAAACTCAAGACAAAATGAGAAAGTGAACTCCATTTTAAACATCAATATTATACAATTGAGGAAAATGGTCACTTGCTTTTTAAAGAAAGTACATCAGACATTAGAGAACAGAGAGTCCTGGTAATGACTCCATCCCAAACTTCATTAAAGGGTGACTGACAGTTTTTCTAAACTTTAAAAATATATTTTTCAAGCATTGATCTACAATTGAGGAAACTGGTCAACTGCTTTCAAAATAATACATTAACACAAAACAGTACATACATGAAATGTTCATTATTTCAATGTAAATCCTATTTTCCACAATAGCCAGAATATGATAAGATTCTTTCCTCAGTCAGACATGGTTAATTGTATCTGTAGGTACATGATGCATCAAAACATTTTTACACCTCTTTGATATTTAAACTCATTACTGCAGTTACACCTGTATAATTCATATTGAGCTACAATGCTGCAAATATTATTAGACATCTATTTTGACAGCGCTTCATATCAATGATGAACTAAACACCTGCCTCAAGTAACTGTAAATATGAAATAATTTTGTGATTACAAGTACAAGCAGTGAATATCTTAACGAGAAAAACATGTGAAGGTGTGCATCATAAACTTGAGCCAATATCATCTCGTAAATTTCTTCGTCACATCAGAGAGCCTTTCTTGCTAACAATATATTTTAGTCTACAGGTATGTTGTTCTAAAGTTCCTAAATATAATGTAGGTGCTAATTTCTTGTTTTAGAACTGTTACTTCATGCTTGATGATAATAAAAAGGTGGCACTTTCTTCACATACATTTTAAAAACCTTTTAATCTTCATGCCCAGAACTAAAAACAGACTTATGGGGTGTTGCAAGAAAGTTGCGATTGATTGCAAGTTGCAACTGATCGGTACTGACCAATCAAAATCATTGTTGCACGCGCATCTTCTTGAATGGGCAGACTCTGAACCATTCAGAATGGTTGTTCTAATTTGCTTTACAATTTGCAATTGATTGCAACTTTCTTGCAACACCCCATTAGAGCGCATGCAAACAGATCTATTGCATTTTGTAATATAATTAATACAAAAACAATTTTCTTTAAATTAAAACAAATCTTTTGGTAAGATTTCAAATGTGTATAACTTATAGCCAGTCTGTGTAAAACTCCATTTTACATCAGATGAGGTAAGAAGTGAGTCAAGTGACCCTAAATATTTTTCTGGAGTTTCCATGAATTTCAATAGAACTTCAGTAAATAGTAATCTTGTTGAAAATTTTGAAAATGACATCACTATGAGAGAACTTTAAGTTCATGTGCATGCCCAAGGAATGACTCTTACTCGTTGATGCTGGTATTTCTCTTTTAGCTGATTAAGAAGAAGTGAGAGTGACAGCTCACCGGTACGTCATGTACTCTCCTTCCCTCCTGGGATTTCCAAACCCTAATTGTGAAAAATCTGTAATGTCAAGTGATTCCCCGTCTGCCTCCGATCCTAAATTCATGAATCAAAGCGATTGTAATCTTACGATGCATTGTGTTCTCAACCCTGCCACTCGCAGCCTATGCGGCTTCCTTAGATGTCTGACTCACCAAGCGATTAAGATCTGCTGTTTAAAAAATGTTGCGCATGTTTTTTTTTTATATGTAAATGTTAGGAACATGGAACTGTAAATACCTAAACAGGAACTTTGGGGTTACTTTATAAAATAGCTAGATACAGTGTATATATACACCATCCTATTCAGTCTGGGTTCCCCAAACAAGAGTTTAAATATGCTGCACATGAATTGATATTACTCTGCATGAATACAAATTAGCTCTTTCCCCAACATCTGTTTCATGGCAGAAAAATGAAATTATATTTTGCGGAATGTTTGATAACAGTAATTACTTAAAGTGTAGCAACTTTCCTTCTTCCCAGGCTGATCCTGTATGTAGGTTGGAGGGAACTTTGACAAACTATAGTTTCAAATGAAATAATAATCAAATTAGGAAAATCGCTGTGGTAAACATATGTATATTGAAACTATAGGTTATTTTGCGTGTTGTTGTTTTTTTTTGCCTAGGACTTAACCACACTGCCACACTGCAACACAGGTATTAAACTTGAAATTACAGACATCTTTGAAAGATAATTCAGACTTTGATTCCTTAAAAATCACTTGGAAGTCCATCTTACTTTTGCTTTGATATTTTATGAAACTTTGTGAATTACTATAGTGAAATTGAAAGGACTTTGATAAATTTATAATGGTATGCAAATGCTTCATAAAACCTACTAGGCTGTTTCGACCAGAGAACTGACAAAAAACTTGCTGAAAAGCACATATATACACTAACTGAAAGCATCAACACATGTATATTCAATTGATTGCATTTGCCAGATTCGTATCCTCATACATACATTTCTCTGTTTATTTTAAATCAAATTTGTTTGGTAGATCATTCATTTGTAATTTTGAATGTTCAGGGTAAATTTTACTCGATTCAGGGAGACTTGCACTATTTGTTACTGCACCAGAACACAAGACTACCAGTATGGTATCTTTCCATTGCACAAGACTACCTTTCACTTGGTCAACGTCCTACCTGAAAGTGTATTGGGCGGTGGCCAGGTATGCTTAACAGACAGCTCTAATAATCTACTCTTGTCCAGGGTTAAGTTTCTTGAGCCTGTCTACAGTTTCTTCTCTCATCGCCGGGAGCAGGGAACAGGATATAGAGAGAAATGGTCCGAAAAGGAGATGGATGCCAACAGAATGAAAGACGAGGCGAAAAAACAGAGCTTAAAATAAGACTTGGGTCTGGATGAATGTCTGGCCCACTGGGAGCTAGGGTCACTGATATCTCAACAGTGAAACTTACCCAATAAGGCTATAATAAAACTCTCCATTATAGATAAGATGAAAAGCAGGACTTTCTGATTTTGTCCATTTAGCGAAGAGCCTATGTATGTTTATTCAGTGGCTGAATACATGTAGGGTCATGATGATATTGGAATAGTGCCTTATCCATATCCATGTAAGAAACTTACATGTAAATATATTTAAAAAGAAGGGTAAAAAGAAGGCAAATACTCTATGCACAATCTGCCTTCAAGTAAAGTCACTGCAGGAAGATTGCTTATCTTTTTCTCAACCACCCTACACAAGCTCAATTTTTTGTAAATTTATTCAATTAAATTTAATTTTGATATTATAACTGAAAGCACATAACATTCTGAAGAAGTAAAGGCAGACACAAACTTTCTTAAGTCTTAATGTAACATTTATGTATTTAAAAAGTGTGTACATGTTGCTTTGCAACAAGAGGGGAGAAAATAAAAGATACATGTGGAGGCCAGGTGCTGGCTTGGAAGATCTTCCCATTAGTATTTCATACTTTCACTGATTTCTTACAGTTGTTAACATCTGTGTAACTGTCTGCAAGGTTCTAAAAAGGTTGGACTTTGATTGAAATGACAATAAAGACAATACAAAATAATTTTCCACATTTTACTTTTACTGTTTCTTGTTGCACATGAAGGAAGCTAAACAGTGAGTTTCGCTCGTGGTCTCAAAATTTTCAGTTATCTTGTAGTTTCAGACCATATGAAGGGACTCATAGTTTCGAAACTGGTGGGGGGGGGGGGGGTCCTCTGTCGTAGTTACCGACCGTGTGGACAGAATAATCTTAAGTTAAGCAAACTCGTTGTTAATGAGGACCTCTCTGTTCATGTTCAAATGATGATCACTCGACTTGCAATCTCAGAACAACGAGCGTCGCTGTTTCGGGCCCGTGTGAACCCGTTTTGTTGTTAGTGAGTCGATCGTTGTTTCGTTAACTTAAAGTTTCAAAATCACAAGTCCCGTATGAAAGTAGCTACTGAAAGGGGGTTTTATATTTGAATGCTTGGCATTTCCAGCTGAAAGGATAATTTCCAACAAAAATCAAAGACATCACATGAAAATGTCACTATAAATTTTAAATTACCCTATGCACAATGACTTTCACATGTGCATTGGAGGTTAAATCCCTACATCAGATCTGGGGTTGTACATACAGTGTATGTCAGCTTTCCAACGTGATTCAAACAATAAAATTTGCATACAATGTAATTTGTAAAGTGTTTGTCATGTTACCAAAGGAGGTTTATTCAAAGCAGCACATTAGACCTTTAAAATTATATTTTTTCATTCTTGAAATCATAATTTGGAAATCAGCTGATACACTATACATGTACTTTCTAAAAAAATAAAAGAAAAATCCCTTTCAAAAACTTCCATCACATATATATGCATCTATTCCGGGCCACTTTGTTAATCAACAAATTAGTAATAATTTTCACAACTTCACAATTCTCTGTAATGTTATTTCCTAACACAGTAACATACATTCTACTGGATACACATATGAGCTGTGACATGTATCCCTTTAAACTAAATAAAAAAAGAGAGTGTCCATGCACATACTCGCTAGCAATGACCTGCAATGGTTGTCATAGCAACCATGATCCAGACAGGCCCAACCAGGGAAACATAACCAACAAAGCCAACATTACAATGTAAACCACACTTTATCGCCATGCTATAAATTTATGATAGATTAATAAAAAAGTTAAGAGATATTTTAAGCATGCGTGAACCTCAGGTGTTGTCTTTGTACAGACAACTTATTTCATGTTCACAAAGTGCTACATGCCAAAAATAAATTGTATTATGGTGTCTTGTCATAACATGTCTACATCAAAAGAGGTACAAAGGAGCATATAATGTGGTTAGACTTGGAAAGGATAGTCAAGATATCAGATTAATTTTGCAAGATATCCATGATCCAGTGAGGAGAAGAGAACATCTGCTTACAGGAGCCAGAAGGGCATTATACATGTATGTAAAATACTATTAGTTAGCACCCTTCTGGCTTTAAACTATATAACACCAAAAAAAAAAATAATAGGCATGAACAAAAAATGTGGATTAAGAATAGAAAAAGAACAAATTGTAAAAAAGTAAATGGAGGAAAAGAGAAAACAAATTCACAGAAGAAGAGTAAGAAAGAGAGATGGGCATTATTTTAACACCCTTAGAAACAGTCACTTCAGAAACAGATGTTATTGGCTAATCATTTCACCAAGTTGGAGTAGCAAAAGTATTTTTTTTCTTGCCAAAGTATGTTAGTGCCATGCAGCGACCTGAACCTTCAACCTTTCCCTTGAAAGTTGAGTGAATGAACCACTACACCATGATACTTCAAGAATTTTTTTTTTACACTTCTTACCTAAGGACATTCCTAGTACATTTGAGGAAAGACTTCACTTGCCTCCTCCTCAAGGTCGACGCTATGATACCATAAAATAAAAAGAATATGTTTCTGTATTTTCATATCAGAAAAATATGATTCGACTGCATTATTCAAAAGTAAATTAATATATCACGAAGATCACAGCAAAAGTACTTACGGATTATGAGTATCCATATTATTTATCCAAAAATGAAACTGACATAAAAACGAAGGCACATTAATACAACTACAAGCGCTGTCACTAAAAACACGACATACAATGAAGGTAGAAAACTGGCTCTTGAGAGAGCATTAAGGTTGTGAGACTGCTAAAAATATAATGAAAAGCCTCGATGGCTGCTCACGCTCAATTTGCCTGCTCCTAGTAGCAGATTGGCCATCTATAAATATAGGAGGGGATAATCAGAGAGAGGTCATTATGCTCTAAAACAGTTATTGCTCAAGATGGATAAAAATCCAATTAGTGACAGTTCTATAATCTACATGGGCTACACACTTCAAGGCTTGCTTGCTGGCTTGCTTACTTGCAAAGTATTTAACAATTTCTTTTCACGACTACATGCATCTGCACAAAATGTCAATGTTTACTTACATGTATGTTCTGTCTGAATATTTCCTTTTAATATACAATGATATCAGCAATTATTTTTTAAGTACAACCCACAAAACCGAGTCTTTTGGCAAAGACCCCGTTTACACAGAGACTGAAGTCGACTTTAGTCGAATTTGAACTCGAGTTCATTTGTGTGTAAACAGGGTAGTCGCAATTAGAACTCGAGTTCAAAACTCGAATTCGAATGACGACCCAGAGCAACATTTATCGAATTCAAACTCGACTTTTATCGAATTTAAATTCGCTATTTGCTGTGTGAACGGACACGTAATTGAAAGTCGACTAGCAAATATCCAGCCAGTGACCCCGTCATACGTCACTTCCGGTATTGCTAACCAACGCGTCAGTAAATAAGCGTCATCCACCAAGTGAACTACAACGCACGAACGATCCTACAAAACCCGCCGAAGTCACCAGGACAATTCAGACAATGCATCCAAATTAATAGAAAAAACTGGCTATTTGAGCAATTTAGCTACAAGCAAATCTTTAAAATAAAATTTTATCCATTACGGCAGGTTTGTGGGAGCGGGTCACATATCGATTCAGACCAATTTACAAAAGGTAAATGTGTGAAAAACTGACATGGAGGCTTAACAGAGTTAAGTCAAGTTTATAGGTTTATTCAGGCAAAGATATTGGAAAATTACACTATGAATGAAGCATTGCGTTGCATAGCTCAAACTATTTTAATGTTAAACAATATTTAACCAGTAAATCACTGAAGTATCTTGTAGATTCTACCTTTTGCAGTCTTTCGCCCCCCCCCTCCCCCCCCCCAAAAAAAAAAGAAGCGGCTGGATTGAAGAAAAAATCTTCCCGCCATCTTCTTAAACGGTCTGCTCGACGAGCAGATCTGACACGTTGCTGTCGCATATAATTATTGATCAGGATATTCCTATTCCGACGTAAAATCATACGAAACCAGATCAAAATGACTGCGCTTACAATACTCGCTACCGCCATTTTGAACTCACTCGCAGGGTTTTCACAAATTTAACCCGGAAGTTGATAATCACGATATTCCCACCAAGCGAGTGCGTAATCAAGTCGAATTCACTTTCCTTCTGAATTCGAGTTCGTCCAACGCTTGGTGTAAACAGCCCACCGAAAAATAATTTATGCTAATCCAAGGTCGCAATTGAATTCGCTGTCGAATTTGAACTCGAGTTCACTCTGTGTAAACGTGGTCAAAGACTTTGCAAGTACAAACTGCATCAAGTCAAAAAGAGAATTCACATAAATTTGCCATACTGATTAGTGTTATAATAATCTATCCTATTAAAAAAAATGTGGTTAATTCAGTTTCCCTACATTACATCATCTACCATAATAAGGTGATTTTCAAACACGTGTTTACATACATCTAGCCTTTAAAATAAAAGTGTGGTCAATTCAGTTTCCCTATACATTCACCACCACATGTATTTAGTTGAAATGAACACATACCATACTGTACCAAAATTAGGACTCATGAGTACTCAGGAAGTAGCAGTTCTGTCCCTAACATTGAATATCAATACCTCCTTAACCACTGCAGAGGCCATACTACCCTCCTATTCAGACTACCAAAATTCATTGTACATGTACATGTATGTACAAAAACCATGTAGCTGTACGATAAGCAGAAATTTCTAGTCTGAACAGGCTATAAATGAATGTAGAACAGGAAGTTGTCTGAACAAGGCCAGTTGAAAAATGCTAACCATGAACATGTACTGGTAGTGAAAAGGTTAGGTACTACTCTAATATAACATTCATTAAAAATAATAGACTTGGGTCCATGTACAATAAAGAGAAGGAAAATTCCTGGGTAAAACTATAATCATTGAAACGATGACCAAGTGTTATCGAATTATAATAGATTGTCCAAAAGACTTCAATATATTTTTCAAACTGACCCAGGACAAATTTCCTATTGCATGTTCCCATTTCACAACATGTAAGGCAAGAGTGGTAAACTCAATCATTTTTTAAATTACTATTTAACATTTCTATCTACAGCAGCAGCAGATATGGGGTGTGTTCATGCCAATTTTCATCAACGCTGATTCTATTAAAACTCAATTCAACCTCTGCCATTGCGCAGCATACTACTCAGTTTGCCCCAGGAGTTACGGTCAACTGTGGTGCGCCCTTTTCCTTCTTCGTTATAGATTTCCTTATTTTCTTCTGTCATCTTATAATAACTTTCTTTATGTTATTCTTTGTTTTTAGCCTTCTATCATCTTTTTTTTTCTATCATTCTAATTTTTGATTTATTTTCATCTTTTATTTCCTTATGTAATTCCTTTTTCTCTTTCTATCTTTCCTTATGTTATTCTTTGTTTCTTCCTTCTATCATCAGTTTTCTCTTACTTTCCTTGTTTTTCCATATTTTTTTCTTTCATATTTTCTTGTGTCATAAACTGTGTATTTCTTTATCTTTCTTAGAACCCGTTCTCATTACAAGGGATAGAGCGCTCTAGCGTGCTAGATCGCGCCACCTCTACGGTGAGAATGCAGCGACATCGTTTTGGCGCGCTCCACGGCGATCCCAAACTGGACCACCTCTGGGGGGTGGTCCACGAGAGATAGCACGATCTAGAGCACGCCTATTCGCAGTTTACTGTGTAGAGAGTGCCAAGATAGATCGTGCTACCCTCTGCAGATGTGCCAGTGGACCTCCCTGGCGCGCCCCACGATGGAGAGATCCACTTTCCAATCTCGTAATTAGAACGGGGTCTATGTTCTGTTTCTATCTTTCCTGTTATTCTTTGTTTTTATACTTCTAGTATCCTCTCTTTCTTTTTTCCTTGTTTCTTTTCATTCTTTCCTTATTTCATCTTTTCTTCTATCCTTCCCAATGCACCTCTTTATTTATCTTCTATTGTATTTTTCTTTTTTTCTTTTCTCATGTTTTTCTTTGTTTTGATCTCTCTATGATTTTCTAGCTTGCTGTCTTTCCTTATATGCTATTCTTTTTTTTTTTTTTAATATCCTTCTATCAGCTTCCCTTTTTTCCCTTATATTTTTCAATATTCTTTCCTTCTTTCATCCATCCTTTCCTATGTATCTCTTTATTTTTCTTCTTTCTCTTCTCTTTTTATCTTTCCCTTAAGTCTTTCTTTGTTTTTATTTTTCTATCATTTTTTCCTTCTTTATATATTATACGTTATTCATTGTTCTGATCTTCTATCTTTTCTCTTTCTCTCTTTGCCTTTGTTATTTTTCTAACATTTTTTCCTTGTTTACATGTATATATTTTCTTGTTTCCCTCGTTTCCCTTTATCCCTTCTTTTCTTATATTTTTCTGTATTTTACTCCTTATTTCTCCTATACTTATTATTCTTTTATATGTATTTCTTTGATTTTTCATATGTAATCTTCTTTCAGAAGGGCGCGCTGTTATTGCACAGAACCGGAAGCTTGCCACTTTTAAGCGGATATAATGACGGCATAGAATCACGACTTAGATCTCTGTTACGTTCATGCAATCTCAGCGACCGTGATTCTGGCAGAATCGTGATACAAAACGCACTATTTTCTGCATTTCAGTTTGGCAATCTCAAACATGTTTATTATTATTACGGCCGACAAAAAATTGCATGGATGCAACCGTGTTTTAAACTAAACGTCTTTCAAAACAGTAATTCTGAGCTGAAAAATGTTCGCATGAATGCAGCTTTAGAGGGGCATAACTGGCGTATTGAACCACGCCCCATCCCATTCAAGCATACATTACCTTAACCTTTCAAATTTCAGACCCAAACTATTTAGAAAATACACAAATACAAAAGATTCAAATTCATATTCTAATTAAATGACATTGTTTTCCCCTAAAACTTTGAATGACCTTTTCAAGTAGTTTGAAATAGATTTAACTTCTTGAATTTTCACTAAAAAAATACAACAACAAAAACCCCAAACCAGTATACTCCTTGCTTTAACCAATATGTGCAATAATGTGCTAGCTTGCTACATATACAATCAGCAAGTCTTCTGGAATGTTAATGAACAGTCTGAATACAGTGTCATTGTGATTTTGTAAAATAAATGTAGGACTGCATGTAAAAATAATTGCTTAATATATTTGGAAAAGAAAACTTGTCTCTATATTTGATAAATGAAAAATCATTTCACAGCTTTTCTCTCTCAGATTTTCTTTTTCAATGAAGAAATTCATCCACGCAGCATTGGTACTAAAATTTAAAGCATCAGCCTCACATTATATAAGGCTGACTTCATCTTTGTATCTCCAAGCTCCAAAATAGGGGACATGATGTAGAGACAGAAAATGCAAACTTGCCCAATTGCTGCTTTGCAATCATTTCACAGTAGTATAGAGAATCTTGAACAAAAGTGCATGTAGGGTTTTACATGTCATCATATATCCTTCTCTAATTACTATCTAGCATTGAAACTTAATCCACACGTGACTGAGCAGCACTGACTAGAACGTACCCACTTCCGTTTTAGAAGCCGCTACCATCTCCAACCCCCACCCCTTCCACGGCCCATTCTTTTTTCACCCCCCCCCCCCTTTACCCCCTTGTACTTTTGAATTTTGAATTTTAAAACTTCCTAAAGAACAAAGTTTAATGAGTAGTTTTAACTGTTATTAAACCTATTTTTAAAACCAGCTGTTAAGAGTCATAATCGACATGGTCCTCCCAAGATATATGTAGCATTGTATAGTGAAAGGAAAAAAACAATTCCTTACAAAATCATATCTACAAATAATATTGCAATTGTGGGAACACAAGGGTTAAGGTATAGAATCCAACTTCATATGTTGCGAGTGACTCATACTCAGCCATCGACAGATCATTCACAGGCAAGCCACACTCAGCTCACAAGGAGGCGGCAGACCTGTCGCTGGCTCAAAACAGAGACCCTGCTACCGTAAGGCCAAGGCTCGGGCTCCTAGTAACAATCGTGGGACAACCATCAAAACACTGTCACAGTCACTACAGACATGATTGTAACAAATATAACCTCTCACATCAAATACAGAGTGAGAAATGAAAGAAAAAACAAGATTTGAACTGATAGTGAGGAATGATCAAATTCAAGGGTGCTTTGGCTGGTTATTAAATTTGCAGTGACATTTTGACAAAATCTAACCTGAAATAAATCAGCTCTGCAATGCTCCCTCCTAGTGATATCGCTAAACCTGATAAAATATATGTGTGATAACTTTTAAGAATCTCCATTTTTAATACAAAGTGAAAGATTTATGTACACTTTACATGTACAGTGTATTTTAATGTAGACTGTCATACTGTACATTCAGTGTGACATAACAGTTTTGTTCACACAAATTCTTTTAGGATTTGCTCAAGAAAAAATAAAATTCCATCAAATAATTTTTGTGTATTCTTTTATAGATCTACACGTATGCTTTCATTTTTAAAACAATCCATGTATTTTTTTTCATTTTCCCCCCTCCCCCACACACATTTTTGGTCCATTGCAGTTTCTCTTCATTTTGTAAGTACATCATAATGTACCAGCATATCATATTTTTCTAAATATCAAGCTAGGGCTTTTTGAATATTTTCAAATGTATCTTCTATTTCAAGATTAAAATGATAAATGTGAATCAACTAATGGAGCACCAATGTCCTGTATCATAGATCGCTTTTACATTAGATAAAGTTATTATAATATCCAAAATATAAATGTTTCACAAAAACTGATAATATAGCCATTTTAAAGGGGAATCAACCTCTTAATGTAAAATTGGCCTCGGTGAAAGCAGAAAATCAGAAAACAAAACAGAATGATATTAGAGACCTAATTTCTAACAATCATAGCAAATGGTCAAGGGAGTCATCAAATAAATACCTTATGAGAAAATAACTTTATGAAGAATAAATCTAATCTAAAAATATTGTATTGTAGGTTAGTTCAGTCAGACCAAGGTCTCTTCATACACATCTGATTCATTGACGATTCCTTTATAAATATAGATATAAATATTCAGCTTTCAAGCAAATGGTAACTGATTTTAAAAGGGCCTCTTTTCTTTAATATCTTCTGGAATTTAAAGTGATGAAATACATCTTGACATGTTTATATGCAGAAGGCATATTGTTGTTTAGCCAAAACAGATTTTTACCTAAAAACTGTAGGCCTCCACGATGTCTACTAAATGTAACATATATACTGTATGTACACTGTACCAAAATATTTTGAATTAGAAAAAAAATCAGAATTCATGGTTGAAGTCAGTCACCATTAATCCCAATAACATGACTGATAGACTGTACTTGTGTTGCACTCCTCATGATGCAGCAAAATTGATGATATTTGAGTGCTTCTCTGCCTGACTTATGACCCTCTGTAGAGCTCTGCATACATCCCCTTACTATCTGCCCCTCCCCTATCAGCCATCATAATCCAGAGAAGAACAGCCATTGGCTGAAGCTAAAGCGATACAGTGGATTCCAATGACAGAAACAAATCATTCTATGGGGTTTAGTATAATGCAATTCTGCATATATCCCAATTTGGATATCATGTGAACATTCTATATAACATCACAGAGTGCCAACAGTGTCATACTTGTTCGGTGAAAACACAACTAGTCTAAAATGGAACATAGTTCTAGAGACAATCCTACTGATGTTCTCTGAATGCCTGTGTCATTATGTACATGTACCTATCATAAAATGCATTTGTTTCACTGCCAGCTATAAATTGCAAAACTGAATAGTAGGGTGCCTAAGAGGGATATCCGTGCACCCCCCCCCCCCCAGAACTAAAACGAAACCAACTTTTTAATCTTTTTTATAATGTACTCTAACATATTCAAGATGTTCAAAAGAAAAAAAGGTGGCCTCTCATGGTGAAAATCAAGATAGCATCAAAGGTGATGAAAATGGCTTTTATTCAATTTTTTAGGGGGTCCCATTGTACCCTTTTGATATCTTCCCCTTGTAACTTGTTGTATGATTAAATTAGATTTCATTAAAACTTGGTTATTGTATTTAGAATTATATTCCACACATTTTGATACCAGCCAAACGTATGTACCTTACTGACTGTTGCCATGGCAATCACCTATTTCAAAAAAATCCAACGTGGTTTTGAGAGTTTTTTTATATTTTGGTTTAAAATTGATTTGGTTTTTAAACTTTAGTTTTGATATGGGTTTGATACAATATTTAGACAGAAGAAGAATATTGTACATCTTTTTGGTGTACATATAAACACCATTTTGATAACAGTCACTTATCAGTAGAGTACCCTGCAAAGCATTATCTAAACCTCTGTTTTGGGAAAGTTTGAGATTTTTACACATCTGTCTATACTATACTATAATAATACAATCTACCACTCTGATAATAGGTGAATTCTGAAAGTCCAATGTTGTAACCCCAGTGGATTCAACTGTACTGTGATGGTAAGCTTCAGACACTATGATGTAAACCTTCAACTTGCAACACTGAATATTTGATGTGAACATAGTGGTGATCAGACACCATTGACGAGATTTCACATTGATAAAAGAGTACAAATACTGTATATATAATATATATCACTTTATTGCCTGTTTTGTTTACACAAACACTATAAGATTTGTCTTTCTGACTTGCTTTTCATTTACATGAAGATCATGCAGCCGATCTCAAACTCTGGGTGTTACCAGAATTCATTAAGACCTTTACCTTTAATATATTTTACTTTAATTACGTACTGTGATATGTTTTTAGATGAGTTTTTTTTTATTTTTTACTTTCTTTATAATGTACTCCAAGATAATCAATAACTTAAGTGGAAGAAAAAAAATCACCATGGCGTCAAAGGTGACGAAAACATCTATTTTGTTAGGGGTCCTACTGTACCCTGACGACATGTGTTGAATACCTCTAAGTTATGCATCATATTCAAAGAAATATCTCCTCTCAGCATATTTCATTCAACATGAGCAAGCTAATATTGATCGTTCCAGTTAGAAAGAATAAAGACATCACTAGGCACAGTAGAAATGTAGAGAGATTATTAGCTAAACAAATAAAGATTTCAAAAAAATCATATAAAGATAAAAATAAAGAATACGTATCACGACTGATCCTATTCAGGTGTATATATTTACAATGATATCATAACTGCCTGGTTATTATGTCTAACTCAAATTTACATTAAATTCTCGATGTTCAAAGCAATCTCTGTTTTTAAAAAATCATAGAAAATGTGTTGACAGATGTCGAAAAATCTCAAGCTTTCCCAAAACGGAGGTTTATAATGTTTTGCAGGGTACTCTACTGATAAGCAATTACGGTGACCGGTATCAAAATGGTGTTTATATACACCAAAGAGATGTATGATACCTTTCTTCTGTCTAAATATTGTATCAAACCCATATTAAAACTAAAGTTTAAAAACCAAATCAATGTTCACCACAAAATATCAAAAACTTCTCAAAACCATGTTGGTTTGTATTGGAATAGACGGTTGCCATGGCAACAGTCAGTAAGGTACAGTACATACGGTTGGCTGGTATCAAAATGTGGGGAATATAATTCTAAATAAGAGGATCAAGTTTCAATGAAATCTAATCATCATGCAAAAAGTTCTTGTTAACATCTTGAATATTTTAAAGTACATTTTCAAAGAAAAGAAAAAAGTTGGTTTCGTTTAGTCCTGGGGAGGGAGGGGGTGGGTGCACGGATACCCCTCTTAGATTCCCTACTAGAAATACAAGTTCCATTTGCATGTTCTGAAAATAATGAAAATTGATAGGGTCAAATCTGTGAATCTGCAAATTTCAAAAGTTATATCCTGTAAAAGACTACTTATACTTCTAGCCCATCCCTGCTTTTGGATCAAGATAAAGTGCCTTACATGTATTGTAACATAATAGAGCGACATATTTTTGGCACAAAACATTTTTGTGTTCATTAGAGTCCGTAAAAACATTTCCCTCCACTAACAATGCATTCCACTGTACAACACATGTACTTGAATAATATACCCAAGAAAATTAACAACAAAATTCTTTTATTGAATCAACCAACTGTTCAACATTTCTGTGGCAAAGCCTCGGGTCTTAAAATCCAATCCAATCAAACCAAATCAAAACTCAAAGAGCCAAAGTGGCGAGAGAAGGAACAATGGAATGTGATCTTTGTGTTTCAATTTACAGGAAACTGGCAGTGAGTTTGACTCATCTTCAGTTTCATTTTGTCTTCTTCCAGGCCTCTATTTTATTTTTCTCTCTCTCTCTCTCTCTCTCCCTCTCATATCTTTCTCTCTCTCTTACATGTAGCTCTTTGTGATTCGCTTACCAAATCAAACAAATGTACTGCCCCCTGTTCAACAATACATCTTTTTTTCCCATTTTTTTTTCAAGGTTCTAACTCTGATAACTCTGATGTCTACATGTACATGTACATCTGTTCGATGTTTTAAAAATATAATTTTTTGTCACTGAAATAGAAATCTCTTGGACTATAATTCTTATAGAAAGGGTCACATTTCTTTGGGGCATTAATTTACACATTTTCAATATATGTTTCTACCACAGCTTTTTCTATAAAGAGTAAAGACTATGATTTTCATAGCTTCTTTAAAATTTATTACATTGTACATGGTTTCCAGTCATGTGATCATACATGTATCAATTAAGGAAGATTGTCAAGTGTTTCCTAGCAAAAATGAACTGTTCTGTGAATATCAAAAATAGCTATCCTAACAGTGATTTCAAAAACAAGAGCTACGAATATTCATGGGGCTATGGTAGGGCAGTCAAATTTTTCTACAAGTATGTTTTGTACAAATCAGGTCAGATTTTTAATCCACAACTTCCTATGAAAACATGCCAAGAATATTAAGGAAAAATGTATACATGTACTACTTGGCTTCTAAAATAAGTATGTGTGTTCCCTTGAGAGTTGGGACACTAAGTTGGAAGTTTAGAGAAGGTTAACAAAAAAATAACATAAGCGTAAAACATGAATCATCTACATAATGAGAAGGGCCTCCATCCAACAAAGCTAATCTTACATACTGTACATGGATATATTTCTCTCTCTCTCTCTCTCTCTCTCTCTCTCTCTCTCCCTCTCTCTCTCTCTCTCTCTCTCTCTCCTCTCTCTCTCTCTCTCTCTCTCCCCCTCTCTCTCTCTCTCTCTCTCTCTCTCTCTCCCCTCTCTCTCTCTCCCTTTCCTCTGTACAAATCGTACATTTATATATACTCGTTAATTTTATGTATGAGAGAAAATTACTACCATTTCAGCATTCATAATATCTCAAATGACATACTAGGTCCTGCAAAACAGATGTTAGAATAATATGCCACAACATGTCTCACTACCTTTCTTCCAGTGAGATAAAATTTCAATACAAATATAAACTCTTTAACAAACCCTAATTGTGCAAATATTGCTCCAGATGTCTGAAATACATGATGACTCAGTGTAAATCATTCAAGATGTGTACATGTACATAAGATGTTCATGCCAAAAGAAAATACAATGACATTTCAATAATCAAAACTCGAATGCATCATGTGTATAAGAAGCTAATAATCATGTGAATCTATTAATATGGCAACTGTTCATGTACATAGAAATTGGGCACAAATCAAAAATTTGTCTGAAAAATGTTGTAGCATGTTTGAAAGGGCTGAAAATTGACAGCATTTTCAAAATGATAGATCTATTTATAGTGTTGGACTCAGTAATTATCAGATTCAGCATTTTTTTTTAAGTTTTCACTCCTCAGCCTTTTCGAATGTTAATTTAACACTTTAGTTTTAGAGTGTATTTAAAGTAAATATTCCTTGTAAATAGCGAGGTGTTTGTATAAGAGCAAAGGAATACATGTAGTACCCACCTAGCTTGGTCCACGGAGCACTTTTGAATGAGTTGATTGTTCACAGTCAAGAGTTCATCACCAACTCGGAGTTGATTATCAGTTTGAATGTACAAGTTTGGCAGGACAGCTGCCAGTCTGATATTTCCCAATATTTTTCCACTGTTGGACAGGGGCTTGACTGGATCCAGAGCCAGGAGTTCGGCCTGCCCGTGCTTGAGTGTGGCCCCGCCAACCTGCAGCACAATCCCAAGCTCGGCAAATGTTTGAGGCGGTGACACCAAGCTTAGTATTTTAATCTCGTCCCGGTCTTTATCGTTGCTCCCATCTTGCTGCAGAGCTGCGTCTGTGGATCCCCCTCCTCCTCCGATTTTGCCAGGGAGAACGCCCCTGCCTTTGAACTTCCAACGGGTCGTGCCCTGCTTCTCAAGGAGTCGATTCAAGTGGGCATTGAGGACATGGATGGTTTCTAGCACCTCACTCTGGAGTTGGGAATTACGTTGTGCGGCCTGCTGGAATTCCTCCACAAGTTCCAAGGCGCGGGAGGCTGAATCATCCGTGATAGGCATGCTGATTTCCTGGCTGCAGTGCAGAGGGAATATTTAGAAACCAAAGACATAGAGGAATGAAGGGGAAGAAAACATTAACATAAGGATAAATGTTGTTTTCAATTAGTATCAAGATCATGCCAGTCTCAAGCCTTGTCACTGGTAAACTAGTTTATTGTGATGATTCATATCAGAGAATGTTTACATTATGTCATATAGAATACATCAGCATTTCTAATTTATAACAAGCTCTCAGAGTTTAAGACACATCACATTTGTTTACAAATTCATACTTAAAATTCATAGCACATTGAATTACTGTTCTTTCTTTCAATAATTCCTGCACCTGCACAGGCCTGGTGCCCTGTTGGCCTAGGGCCACCAAAATGCTACTGTATATCGGGCCACCAAAAATTTTGACTATGCAGATCCCCAAACTGATAAAAAGACAAAACCTGATTGAAAGTTAGAGAGAAAGAAAAGGGGGAAGAATACATGTAAGTATTCAAGAAGGTGTCGGCGGAAGAATCAACAAATTTTTACATGCACAAATACAAAATGTGTTAACTAAGATCTTTGTATTATATTGTTTTAAGTAGGCCACAAAAAAATCAAAATTAGTTTAATCTGGTCTAATCAGGGCCCTGCATCATAAAACCTGTTATCAATAACAAGTCACAATGACTGTTATAAGCTACTGAAATCATAGCATTTGATTTGCGGAGAACAAATTTGTCATACATCTGTTGCAATTGAAAAGCTTCATGAAACGGGGCCCACTTAGTGCTGAGCCCTGTTATAGTATTAGTTTTTCTTACCCCCCCCACCCACTTTTCCAAGTCACCAAAAAGTGCCCCTTTTTAACTCTGATATGTGCCCCTTTTTCATTCTAAGTGCTCCTTTTCCTCTCTAATAAGTGTCATTCTCCTTTTTTAATAAAGTACCCCTTTGCACATGTAATGAGTGCCCATTTTTGCTTCTGATCTGTGCCTTTTTTCCTTTCTATCATGCCCTTTCTCCTCCTCGTAAGTGCCCCTTTTAAAATCCGATAAGTGCCCCCTTTACTTCTAATAAGTGCCCATTTTCTGTTCTAATATGTGCCCCTTTCCCCTTTTGATAAGTGCTCCTTTTCACCTCTGAAGAGAGCTTTTTAAGTGCTCCCTATATTTCCTTTTGTCGTTTACAAAATGTGACCTCAATCCTCAAAGAGTCTTATTCAGCAGGTGTTTAGCTTTAGAAAATCAGCGCGGCTTTATATTGTAACAGTAGTCACCCCAATTGCAATAGAGCTGGGGGCAGGAGGGGCACAATGCCCCCACCCAAGGAAAAGATTTCTCATTCCATGGCTAACATGTGCCCATAAAAAGGAATTAATTATTAAATCAAGCAGAACGCAACAACTTATGGCCTTCAGCATTAGGAAAAGTCTTTAAATTTTTGCTCGCACCCTTCGCTCGCTCTCAAATGAATTATCAGACCATTACACACAACTGTAAGCAGCATCCAGAAAACATGTAAAGACAGAAACAATAAATTTTACAAGTTGATGCTTAATAATGTATTAATTAGAATGAGGGGTATTCCAATGTCTCAAAGTGGTGTTTATTTCGCTGTTCATCCTTTGAAGGTGCCCCATTTTCCCAAAAAGTTTGACTTTGTCAATGTCCTCCCCCCCCCCCCCCTTGAAAGACGCTCCGCAGCCCCTGGGAAGAACATCATAGTAGAAATGTCCCCTGAAAAGGATTGCTCCTCAATTTATTTGCAATATGACCAGAAATACCTGAAACATTCATGCCACATGTGTGTGCTGTCCCATATACATGTACGCATTTTTGTGTGCAGTGTGTGTGCTTTTCAGCGAGATTGCGTCAATTTCTTATCATTTTGATGATTCCAAAACCTCACAGTATACAGCAATTCTTAAACAACTTTCCACAACATTACAACCAAAGGAAGATACATGTAAAGTGACATCAGCAATTAGCAATCACGTAATTGTCTAGATATAGGCCTATTCTTTGCATACTAATAGCATTGCAAGTTCAATAAATTACTCTACGATGACTGCCGAGATAGTTTCTTTTCCAGGTTAATCTGTAGTAATTTCCACTAAGCGGCTAAAATTAACCTACATCCTGTCTCTACATACAGACAAGGATTGACTACACTGTAAAGGGGAGAAAGCTATATTGATCCTGGTAAAGCAATGGGGTCGTACTATATACAGTCATGAAGAAGTTATGTGTGCATGCTCATTCACAGGTGTTTCATACATGTACATGTTACTCTGTCCTATGAAAAGTAAGAGATTCATGTTTACATCAAGAAATTATTTTACAGCTTAAATTACAGAATAAAACTTGGACTCGTGCCTTCTACAAGTGTGAATATTAATCTTTACAGGAGAATGAAACCCCAAACTTGTACGCACTTTAACAGAAGCAGAAAAATCTTACAAGCATATCACTGAAAGTTTGAGGAAAAACGGATGAAGAATAAAAAAGTTATGAAGATTTAAAAAAACTAAAATCGATAAATAAAATTGGCAACATACTCATTATGGTAATGAAATGCTATGATGTTTTTGTGCTCTCTCTTTATTAGGTAATAAATAAAAAAATTATCAGATTTCAGCTTTTAAACAAAGAAAATTAAATTATCAACATTGTGCTTGAAATATATTGTGAGGAATAAATTTATAAACACCACCTATAATACAGAAATAAAATTTTCTAAGATATATTCAAGGAAAGTGGATTTTTACAACATTTAGTATAAGGCAATCGCAGCATCTCATTTGCATAAGGATATTGCCATTTCAGATCTCCATTCATTTAGCGATTTTAGGATTTCAAATATTCATAACTTTTTGATTAGTTGTCCGTTTTTCCTCAACATTTCACTGATGCTTCTTTGATTTTTCTGCTTCTATTAAAATGTATTTATTTTGGGGGTTTCATTCTCCTATAAAAGGGCTTTCTTCTACAGATTCAAACTACATGTAATCACTGAAATAGGAGTAAAATGTAGCAAAGGGTATTTCATTAATTACATGTACACTGTACATGTATCCACTAAACTTTTCATTTCTACAAGAAAGCCATTTTTAAGGCAATCCAACCTTGGTAATAAGATGATTTGTGTGAAAGCAGAAAAATAAGAAAAACAGGAAGGTGAAAGAAATCGGACAAGGAATAAGAAAGTTTATGGATATTTGAAAAATGAGATCACATCTATGCGAATCTCAAATTGGCAATTTTGTGAGTCGATTGTGACATACTGGCAGACAACTCTCCATTAATTATGCACCTTTACCCCTGGGGCAGTACTCAAAATATATTGTAGATAGCATATTGTTATAGGTCCTCATGAAAGAAAAAGATCCTACTGACCAAAAAATTACAAAAATTACCCTTTAGTCATTTTGTGTGTTGGAGCAAAAGGGGGAGTTGTCCGTCACTACATCACAGTGACATTACCTATTCGGCCAATTTGAAATTCCCATATATAGTGATTACAACTTCAAAAATTCCTACCTAACTTTCTTATTGCTTGTCCGATTTCGTTCAAACTTTCACAAATCTGCGTCTCTGATTTTCCCCATCTTTAAGGTTGGATTTCCCTTTAATCATGATTTACCGTAGGCATACATCCTATATTTTAATAATAATTTACATGAACATGTTAGCAATTTCCTAAACAGATATATGTTTTGAGTATAAACTATTTGGGTATATATACTCAGTACATGTACAGTACAAAAGTAATAAAAGTTAACACAGCTGATCAGTGATCAAGTTAGGTTATATTTCATTATGTATGTATCTTTCAATATTACAGGGCTTTGGCAATAACAGTGATCCAGGAGCAAACGATTCACTAAAATTCTGAACAACAACTTAATTCTACAAACTATTCAATTGTTTGTAATAAGAGAACCTTGCTTTTTTGTTTTTGTTTGTTGGTTTTTTTTAAAACAATACATTAAAATGATTGCATGCCCTTATTCAAAAGTAATTACATGTATGCTTCACAAGCTTCACAAGCTTCACAAGAGTGCAAGCCGACTGAGCTCAAAATACAATTATCTCAATCATTTCTAGTTCTGTCTGAATTGAAAACTATTTCTGCCATTCATAACAACTGGGCAACCAAAAATATTTAGTACCATTTCAAAAACCTATGCAATATTTCCTTGCCTCTCTCATACAGGAAATCAATCCTACATGATTTAATGAATCATATGCATACTGGTGGTAGACAAAAATAGGCCTGCTACACACATGATTTCTTTATTGAACACACGGGATGCAGGCAATTGCAAATAATTTAATTAGACTAATACAAAACAATGAAAAACCAAGCTACTGTAACTTATACAGTTTTGAACATGTGTTGAGGTACCATTGTGATTATCATCATTTATATCACTTATTCTCATCTTCATCACTACATGACAATGTATGTACTGCACATCATTATCATAGTACTAAATACAGTTTAGAAATTGAAATGCAGGATGGAATCAAACTTTAGCATGCACCCAATTAAAATAAAATGTGGGATAGTATTTAATGTAAGCTTATTTTTATTTTTTGAGAAAATGTATAGACTGGATGTGACTTGTTAGAATAACACTGTGTCATTAGTGTTTTATATATATATATATCTCATAATATATATTATATTATTCTTTAGAGAGACCTTATTATATCAGCTTTTGATTTGCTTTACAATGACAATGTTAATGCTAATAATAATAAAAAAATGATGATGGTGATGATGATGATAATAATAGTAATAACCATGATATTGATAATAATAACCATAATAACTCTAATAATATTCCATTCTTGAAACACACAGGCTATAATCTCAATTATGCATGTCACAAATACATGTATCAATGATTTTAGATTCAGCATGGTAAAAGACGTACCTTCAGATAAAATTCACCCGTCCCTTGAGAGATATTATGTTCCTCTTCTTAACATTATTTTGTGTACAGTCAAACTTCCATGGAAGCCTGCAAGACTACTATGCATTATATGTATATTCAATCTATATGATTGGTGCATAGAGAATATGCGCTGAATAAATTGAACGTTATTATTATTGGCAACTTTGTGTACTGATGCTGATGATGAAAGTATAATTTTCCAACTTGATTTTCATTTCTGTAAAGTGTTTAAGATTAATCAAACTTACACCAGACATCAATATACTGTGGTATACTAGTATATATGCATGTATGTATGTGTATACATTATATATATGTATTTCACATTCTGCATGACTTTTGTCATACCATTTCATTCTTTTATATGAGTACCTATACAAAAAGAATTATAGGAAAAAATTAAGTTTTCACTATCAATAAATGTATTAATAACCATTATTATCATAAATCATTAATTGATATGATACATGTATATTATTATTATCAAGTATACAACCAGTGGGTTAATATGTGATACAAATCTTATGGGCAGGGAACAATACCACATTGTGAATCTGCTCTTCTTTAACAATAATTTTTTGTAATCTTTTGTCACTATTGAAGATATAATGTAGACCATGCATCTTCTTCTTCTTGTTCTTCCTCCGTTGGGGTCGGAGATCGTCTTTCTTGATTTCAGTGAAATGATTTTAATTGTCATAACAAAATGTACACTTATGGTGCAACATTGGTTAATGACTGCGCAAAAGTGGCTACATACGCAGAAGTCATCTGCGCCCACAAATTTATATCAATTACAGAAAATTTGTTGTGACAAATAAAATGTTTTCACTATTAGTATTACTTATATCAAGATAAAAATTAAAATAATTCTCATAAATACCATCCCAGTATCTACATGTACACACACATACATGATATCATATTGTCAATAACAATTGTTGATTCACATTACACTGAGGTCTTAGCATTTACAATTTCCAACATCCATGACAGCACAGTATATTTAGTGTCCGTAAATTTTATTTCTCTATATAAAGCCTAAATCGAATTCTAATGCATGCAATGCTACCATGGTATTCACGCACCTGCCACCTGCACAGTACAAGTCAACATATGAATATGAACATGGTGAAGTATATTCACAAATCACTCCCAACAACATCAGAAAGACAAGAAATTATAAAATAATCAGAAATTATTGTAACAGTGGCCGTTTAACTGATATTTTATACTCACAACTATCAGCCGAGAACTTGTAAATGGAATTCCATTGCGATTACACGTTCGAATTTTCTGAATGAAGAATAATATATGCCTGTCTCGTTGTTGGCTTCTTTAGCGTCCTACTCAACGGGCACTGCATGCACTGCGTGGGAGTATCAATACCACGGTGTACCATACATAATCTGGCTGTGTGAGGGTGTGTGTTTGTGTGTTGTGTGTGTTTATGTACGAGTCTCCACGAAGCTTTGGTCCCACTCGCTTACATCACTGTATTTTCCAGAGAGGTACCTTCTACGTAGCAGACGACGCAGTGGGCATCAGTTGCTTCCGTTATTTCAGCCTAACTCTCAGGAAAATGGACACGGGGTGAGAAAATAGCCCCACCACATCTGGGAATTAGTATTTAGGCAGGAAGACATATGGGAAACACTGATTTATATTATAACTTAAATGCTTCACGGAAGTTCACGCGACATAATTAATAGTGTTTCATCATTACAGACACATTATCTCCTTTTTCCGGGTGCAACTTTACCAACGTCCTTGCAAGAAGACTGAATATAATTTTTTTTTTAAGGGGCAATCGATATGGCTATATTATATTCATCATTCAGTTAACATAGTGAGTGCAGTATGTTGGTGCTCATAACATGTTTATGAATTAATTAATTAACAGAACAGTGATAAAGAGAAAAGGAGAAATCAGCGATGTAATCTTCCCCATACGGCAGGGGCATACCGGGAGGGGGGGGGGGGGGAGGCACTCAATATATTGGACAGACGTGTATGTGCCGCCTTGACGACCCCCTTTTCCAACGGCCGATCACCATTCTAGATACCCGATTTCTTTGAACTGCCATTACGCAGACCCTCGGAAACGCAATGCCCCGTAATACACCCTCTGATCCGTTCCCTAGCCTTAAACGACCCTATTTTTAACATTTTGCAGAGCAGTGCCATAGCTCTGTAGACCCTATATTTTGACCTACCTGGCAGTTCCTTAGCCCCCCATTTCGGGGTAGACCTAGGCACACCCCCATTAAAAAAAATCTGAGTGCTCCCCACCCCCCCCCCCCCCGGATCATTTTATAGACAGATCCACCTATAGGTATTTTAAAAATCTGTCATCCCCTCCCCCTCCACGAGGTAAATACATGTATATATATATATATAGGTGCTTTACTTTGCCATGACCACAGCTATACAGCGATCCGGTCTTTTGCAGTTCAACCCCCCCCCCCCCCCCCCCCCCAGTCTGAAAATCCTGGACCCACCCTTGGATTTTCTTTTCTATTCTATTCTAAACGCAATGAGCTGGCGACAGGAGAATGAAATAAAACAATTGGGCGAATTAGATTATTATTTATGTTGACATTGTGCAATCAGATAAAGTTGATTTCCGGTCATGCAATTACATTGTGAAAGAAACTGTCTCAAAGCAATAGACCTGTTTACTAATTTTATGCATACTTTGTGAACAAAGGTTTCTCCTGACGACTCAACAGCTTGCCAGAGGCTTGCCCGACATAGCAACTACTAATGTATGCAAAATAGATTCCATCGATAGAGATACCATTATGCATAATAGGTGCACTAAATAGTTGGTAACTAGGGATTCTGGAGAGAAACATGCATAAATTTAAATACATTAGTAAACAGGTCTATTGGGAAAGGTTGACAATGCATATCTACATAAGAATTGTATATATACTGTGCTGTTCTGGAATAATCAAAATAGATAAGAAATTGACCCAATCTCGTTGAAAAGCACATGTTATGCACACATAATGGGAGTTGGGACTACACACACAAGTGGCATGAATGTTCGGCCCAAACATTTCAGCTATTTCTAGTCATTTTTCGAAATATGAGGGCATTTGAAGAGCAATCCTTTTCAGGGGATTCTGTTATGATATTCTTCCCAACTGACATAAAAGGAATGAGAAAGCTCACAAATTATTTTCACCTTTCCCAGAATTCAACGTTCCCTTTAAGCCAATAGTGCAATTGCAATGTACATTGTGGTACGGATCTCTTCAATTTAGCTTCCCTCCTTAAAGGAGTTTCATTTCTGGGTTAGTCTTTTTATGATATTGATACTGACAAGACCAATAAAGATTATCCCACAAAGCACCCTATTCTCAAGGATGACATTAAAAAAAAAATATTGCGAAATTTCGTTCGATATGTAGGCCTATATAGGCCTACAGGTCATTCATTTTATTCCCTTTTCTCTTCCCTCCAGAATTGAGTCATGTGGTGTCGGTTGTTTTAAAACGCCTTACTGTCTTGTTTCTTTGTTTTATATAATTTTGTTCTACTTTCGTCCTATAATATTTTGTATGGCACGTTGCCCGTCCCCTCCTCTGTTGATCCATGAAGACCCTGATCTAGGAGGGCAGCAGGAGGCGCTCCATCTCTTTTTGACATACTAGGTCATGTTTGAGGCCTTGTGTGCCCCCCCCCCCCCCCCCCCCCGGCACCTATACTTTATGGGCGCCTCCTCTATTAAAGAAATTAATCTGCGACTATGCACTGCCCTTTTCTCAATAAATTTTAGTTGCATTGCCGCTCTTACGATATTCAAATATAAGTTTAACCTGTTATTCCTGTTCAATTTGTTCTCACATGGGTTTCTTTCATGCCTGCACCCATTATTATGTGCTCATCTCTATCCCTTTCAAGGAGATTGACACCGATACCGGGATGAACCACGCTGATGATGTTGACAAGAACGGGAGAACCAGTACCTGGGGATGAACAATAATAATATAATGAGTATAATGCATTGGGCTATACCCTAGCTAGTTTATATATAATTAACTGTTAATTAAAACCGAGACGTGTGTAGGCTTAAAGCTGCTCATTAAACATTTTTGTAACTATTTTAATAGACACTCTTTGACACACCTATATGAGAGCAAGGTCAATTCAACAGATTTGCGTTTTACATAATGTAAGAGGTATAGGCCTATACGTCAGCAAAGTAGAACGTTGTTGTGATTCAATCTAATTGACAAAAATAGTTTTTGTCTTCATCGTCGGATTATTTTCAATAGCTCAGCCGTCAATAATTCTGCAAAGGGCCTGATATGTTTCTCCCCAGCGAAATATTTAAAAATTATTATAATGAATGGGGCAACTTTCTTATTATAGGTGCCATATCCAGAAATTGATAAACATGGAAGGGGCGGGTGGATAATTTTGCACACACAACTTGAGTGGAGGGAGTGGGAGAGTGTCCCAAAACAGGCTCCATCATAGAGTAATTGCAGGTATATTTCGTTATCGTGGAAGCGAATAAAGTATAAGTAAATTTGAGAAAACTACACTGAGAAAAATTAAGGGATGTGAAAGAGAGAAGGACATAAGAAAAAAAAATTACTTATAAAAAGGGGGAATGGAGAAGTGGGACCCAAAATGAAAAAAAAAACAATTGAACATAGAACTTCAAAAGAATAGGGGAAAAGAAAACAAAAAGGGAGAAGGGCAGAAAATAAGAAAGTAAAAAGAGGGACAAGAAATGACAACAACAAAAAAACGATGGAAAGTATGAAAAAGAAGAAGGAGGAGGAGAAGAAGAAGAAGAAGACGAAGAAGAAGATGAAAAAGAAGAAAAAATGAGAAGAAGGATCGAGGAGGAGGAGAAGAAGAAGAAAAAGAAGAAGAAGAAGAAGAAAAGAAAAAAAAAAGAAGAAAACGAATGGGAGGGAGGGGGGGGGGGGGGAGTGTCTTACCAAACTCCTATAATAATCTTGCATGGCTATCGTCAAGATCGAGCTATCCTGGTAAATTGTCCCTGTAAAATGTAATAATCTTTCACTCATTAATTTTAACCATAATTATATGCGGGGCCAATTTTTTTGTTCAGCCGTACAAAAAGTAAAACCGCATATTTTCATGTATATCCCCCACTATATATCATTATAACAGAACGTAATAATAATTCCTTTAGGGTAAATTCACTTTCCTGTAAAAGAAGTAGACAGACGTACAAATTAAACTATCAATGTGACGCAAACAAAGACAAAAAAGATGGCTTGTATACTTCCCAACGACTAGCCTATTTATAATGGCTACTACAGTAATATTATATTATCACGCGACAAATGATAGTAATAATAACCGTTCCTGTCATTCGGATGTTCTGGCATGTGTTTGTTTCTTCTCCTCCTCCTCCTCCTCCCCCTTCCTTCTCCTTATTTCTCTTCTTTTCCCTCAAACACATGCATACACATATTATGTAACCTTTCTCTCTCGTCTCATTCCCCCTATAATTCTATATTTTCCGTGATATGTCAATGCACATGAAACGACAATGATAGTAGGCCTACAGAAAAAATACTATGAAAATATAATGAAGAAAACGAAAACTTCAAAGTGAAGCAAAAATCATGGAGTTAAAATGTTGCCCCTCATTTTCAAATTCGTCAATGCTCAATTCATGCCCTCCTAACAAATTATCAAATCGATTTGATATATGGTTTGTATAAATTAAGAGCCAAATAGAAGATTTTGTTTGTTGTCTGAACCATAGAGTTACATACACAGTTACTTTTGGGACATTGCTTTTGTTGCAAATCGGTCTGTATACCGCAGATGGCGCTCTTCGCTCACTTTGGACAGTGCCGTATAGATACGGCACTGACTTTGGATAGAGCCCTCCATACAGGGCTCTGACTGCGGACATCTGGAGTAGGTACTGTGGACAGACGGGCGAATTGATGTGTTTGAATTAATATATTTTTTCGGTTTCTGTTCTTTTACTAGCTACGGTCCTAAATATATGTTCTGATGAAATTTGGTATTTTCCTTTATTGATAATTAGATATATAGTATTGCTATGAGTTCTCCTTAAAGACATTAACCAATACTCTCTTTCCCAATCAAAGCTTCAATCCTCCGATTGTTTGAGAAAATTTACATACATTACTAATTATGATTGAATCATATGAGAGGTAAATTGTTTTTTGATGGAATCATGTTTGCACCTCATTCCCATCTCAATCAATTAAAAGAAAAAGATAATTGCATACATGCGCATTTGAATAAGTTGTTAAAAAACTATAACAAATGCAATACCGGTATACGTTTTTGTTACATTATTATGAAGAAATATTGTTGACATTTTTATTTTGAGTTTTGTTATGTGCATGTTCCTTTGTAAGTAGCAATTCAAACGTAATTATCTTAATAATTTCTTATGGGAACTTTGCTAAAAGTTTCCTTTTAAACTGTTCTGGATCACATCGCTATTGTGATTTATGCATTGTTTGGATGATTTTACTGGCAATAATTTACTGAAATAATGCAATATGTATTCTTTTGTTGAAGTAAGTAAATTAACTATGAAACTTGAACTAACACTCATACACATTATACACATGTTTACAGACAAATGACAAATGACATTCCAAATATGCATTTTTTAGTTTTTATTGATATTTATTAAAAAAAAAATCATTTCTCTACAAAATATAATCACACACATTCTTGGGAATGATTTTTTTCAATCATAGTTGACTTTTGGTGTTACCCACTTAAATGATTACACTCGTTGATAAGCTGCTAAATTGAAATAAAAAATGATATTTTAATTCATATTGATATTTGGAAAATGCTGTTGACAATTTAAAAGAATTCATGAAAATTAAAATACATTTAGGTTGACATATTCCTATGACAAAGAATCAGCAGACACAGGATTTATTATGTTGTTTTTCCTTTTCATGACTGAAAATGATGAGATAACTTCATTAAAGCTTTCACGCTGGCTGAAGGATTCCTAATACGTGAGCTCTAGATGGTGTATAAAAAAGAATTAGAAATGGTCAGAAATTGTGCAGGTCACATGTACATGTATATTCTCCATCATTCATATAACCTACTGAGAACAAGCAGGGTATTAACGAGCATATGATCATTTTGCATAGATATATTCCCTTCTAGTTCTCACTACACAATAACCCAAAAAAAAAACAACTAAGAAAATATGCAGGGTAACGTGCTGAAATAAGTATGCTATTGTCACTATGAACATGGCGAACAAAGAAGCGGACAAAATATACAGCTCCTCATTGTACCTTCCACAATTGCCCTGGTAGACAAAAGAACATCCCTTCATTGGTATTATGTAGAAATATGTAGAACAGGTGTCACATGCATATTCACCTGTTCTGCTTATTTTACATAATAAATAGTAATGAAGGGATGTTCTTTCTACCAGAGCAAGTGTGGATGGTATAATGAGGAGCTGTATATTTTGTCCGCTCTCTTTGTCATCGTGTTCATAGTGTGTAAATGTATTTTTATTCTTCAGAGAAATGAAGTTTGATTACACTGTATTATTCCAAAATCCAATGATGTGTAGTAACAACATGAAATAGCATTTGCAATAAGGCACCAATTACGGTATGTACCTTCAGAAATTCCAGCTGCTTGCATAAAAAGCTGTGTATACAATGGTACTAAACTGTACACACACTTTATTATTACACTGTAGATCTTAACTACTTCATATTGACATTTTTTAATTGTAAAAGGACGTACAAAGGTTTACAATCTTAAATTAAAATTCTTAATTACATAGCATCCATCTAGGCTGTTTGTCTGATACTTAACTACATGTATGAAGCAAAATCTAAACCTCTCATCATTGTTTACTGGAGTATAGTGATTGGAAGAGCAAGAATGTATATTTGCTTGTAAATATTGCAAATATATCAGTTCTCTGGAATGTCTGTAAAGTTAGATATACAGTACATGTATATAAAAAAGAAATACTTTTGAATATTGAATACTGATAAAATGGGGAAGACCACAGCTAAATAAAACGAGGCAATCGCCAAGTGTTGTCTCGCCTGCATCTCGCTATGCGAATGAGAATGTGAACTTTGGTCTGGCAGCTTTATTATACTAAGCAATAACTTGACCTGTGTCTTTAAAAGATGTACCTGTGGTATGAATAATTTGGTGATTCTACCTCAAATCCATAGAAAGTTATTGTGATTACAGTGCTTTTTGCAGACAGTTCATTGACCTTTCGACCTTTGACCTTCGTCGGGTTCAACTCATTTTCGAGCTTGAAGTGCGTCTTTAAGAGATGTACCTGTGGCATGAATTTGGTAACTCTACCTCAAATCCACAGAAAGTTATTGTGATTAAAGCATGGATGTTGACAACGCCGACGCCGACGATGCCGACGGAAATAGTGCCGCCTATTGGCATTAATTTACAAACTCTTCAACCCAAGATTTGGCCTATCCTACAAGAATGAGTTGAACATACTTGCTGATGGTGACTAAGAAATACATGTAAGAACTTAGGTTGCTACTTTCATTTACTATCAATCCAAAGAAGAACATTGTTAAATCAATCGACAACACAATAATCAAATAAAATCAACACAAAAAATTAATCACATCTGATTATTTTCCTGGCACCATTTTCCATGTTAACACTCAAATCACACACAAAGGAAATAATTATAATGCCACAAAATTTTGAAAATATTCTGAAAAATAAACATTATGTACATAATACTCCATAAAAATATATATATTCTTAAAGTTTTATCTCTGTTAACACTATAAAAATTACTGCACATGTCCCATTGCATTTCATTAAAATCAAAATCAATATGACTTGTAAAGTTTTGACATATCATGTTCATACATGTATCTATTCATGTAGCTCATCTCTTGAATGGGCAAATCAAATATAAGTTCATTAACTCCATTCTTTACTCAATAATCAGAATGAAAAGAATCCTTTTGAACAGAAATCAAAATGTACCAGTATGCCTCCACTGACAATGTGAAGAAATACAATGTAAGATTTGAAAGAGTGAAGTATAGTCAAAAGAGTGAAGTATATTCAAAAGAATGAAGAACAGAAGAAGGTAGCCCTACTTGGTTAATCTCTTAGGCCAAAATTCACAAAAGAGGTGTATCTTAACCCAAAGTTCAAAGCTTCATAAATGTCCTTATTTTAATTTGGCAGGCAGTAATGTCCTGATATATGCTTATTAATAATAATAATAATATATAAGATTTATAAGGCGCCGAATCCACTTGATGATCAAATGCTCAAGGCGCAACTTGTGCGAAAGATGAAATACATCACAAAGCAAAAGTGCAATAGGAGAGGTACGGACATGAAAGGTAATGGTAATCAATTATAGGCCAAATTAAACAGATACTTTTTAAGATTATTTTTTATGCTTATTTTTAGTCCACGGTTGAGGATTAACCCCTGATTTAGACCATTAGTTAGATTAAACCTCCTTCCTGAATTCGGGCCTAAGCAGGAGGATTCTGTAAAATGTGTCCTCTACAGTACAACTGTTTCATTATTTCATTCCAAATTGAAAGGTCTCTTGCTATGATCATTGACTAATGATAGTGATACCATTAGTATAGTATTAATGATACAATTTCTTGACTTTGTAAAATCAAGTAAAAAGGAAGTATCTCATAAATCAACTGTTTAGGCGATTTTCACGCGATTAATTTTTCGCGCTGAGCGACCCCAAAACATATTCGCAGGTTCTTCAATACACTCACTCCATTTATTAATTTACACACGCAGTCCATTCAAATGCATACGGCATGCGCAACTACACACACGCGCTCAAAAACGAGTTGGACACACACACACACACTAATGTGCTGAAGCGCGCAATTCAACCCGCATAGGAAATCAGGCTGATATTTTCGCGAGTTCTGGAATTCGTGCACGCCGAAAATAGCACGAAATCCGCGAAAATTAATGTACCGCAAATATTTCTGCATTTACAGTACTCTTCTGGCTCTCAGCTGGCAAAATAAACTTCCATACATAACACATGAAACATATTGTCCCGTTTTCTGGGAAATGATTAGAATTAGAAAAGAAAGACAATTATTCACCTATAAGAGTCCCTACACTACCTTACTATCACACTTATGGTACTTAGTTACATCTCTAGAATATGCTAAAGCTATCATCTGTAGGTTATGTTGGGAGATATTCCAACAAAACTGAGGGCTTTGAAAGAGTATTTCACAAAGTTTTACCTTTATAAAACATGACTGCTGATAGAAAAAACTTGGACCAAAAACAAAAATTAAAAATAAGATATTTTTACTTTGCATTCCAATCAGCTGTATCCGTTGATACTCCTGACTGTATTCTTCTCCTTGACCGACGATGATGACTCCTTGACCCCTCCTCCCTTTGAGTTGTGTCCTGGTTTGTTGCGTCCTGGATCCCTCTGCCTTCCATCCATACCTAGGGTGGGTAACCGGTTGGGTAGTGATCTGGACTTGTGTGACCCGTCATCAGAACGGGAAGAGATTGATCCAGAACTCGGCTGCACAAAAGAGTATTTAAGAGACAAATGACTTATTACATGTATAGCCTTTCATATTCATCTCTGTTGGCAACTGATTGTAAACTCCATCTTCATATTCCACAGAGCGTCCCCAAAAAAAGTTAACAGTCAGAAAAAGTCTTTCCAACTAAACATTTCAAAATATTTTCAGGATGTTTCTATGTCTATGTACTATAGCCTAGAATCTCTTCTGTCAAAAAATTCTACACTTGATTGAGCAAAAGTTATTTATGTGAAGGATGCAAAATCCAGGCTTGACTAGAATTGGTAGTCATTTTTATACACGTACGTTTGCGACTCTAATTTCATGCCCGGAACCATATTGAATTTCGTTGGTGTTTATTATCATTGGCATTCATTCATTGCCATCAAGAATATTTACACATTTTCTTCTTTTTTTAAATTAATATATTAATGTGCCTGTTGTTTATGTTATTCATAAATTCTTGATATAAGTATTATTTTTCTCTCTTTAGTACTTGCATATAAAATACAATGTATATATATATATTTTGGTTTGCGTCATATGGAGTCAATCAATGGTCCAGTGAATCGCGGCAATTTTGACACGAGCGTTAAACAGGGCAGTGTTTTACAATTAGCAAAAACCATGTCTTGAAATTTGATAACTGTGCAACAACATAATAAGTAATATGCACAAATTACTGCACACGGTGACGTGAATCTTGGTCTTTCAGGTATGCTAAGTCACAAGATGATGATAAATTCCCAAGATGTTCAAAATCTGATGTAATTTCGAAAATATGAATAATTTATTTATCAATAAAAAAAGAGTCTATTAAATGGATTTAATATTTTGCCCAATAAAAAACAACAACACACACAAAAAACCACCTATATAGTTTACACCCTGTATGATCAATAATAAATTAAGAATCACAGTGAATGTACATGTACAAAAATGCATTAAGAACAGAGCAGGAAAAAAAAAGAAACATAAGAGTGGAAAAGATCAATAGAAATGAATCAGTGGAATGAGATACATGCAATAATAATTAAGTGTGAAACACATAAAATGAGCAATGTGAGATAAAAAGGTTACCCGGATATAATGAGAAAGAAAAAAAAACAACTAAGACAAGTCACCCTCAAGTAACCCTTTTAACCCTGAATTATTTGCATATTTTGAGAGCTATACCCTGAATTATTTTATAAGTTACACATATTTCACTTATGTCAAATTTTTTTTGAAAGATGACCACTTTATACTCCATCAGTAGTACACTGACTATGATCTACCCCGCTTGTACCAGGCTGGAGGTGCATACATGTTAAATTCACCAACGCAGCCACTGCAAGCTCATCTTCTTTATCAATTTCATCCTCAAAATCACTACTCTTGACAATATTCTAAGTCATCAATGTCTTCCGCGGAATATCCCAGAAATATTGCACGAGCCTCATCAGCTGTGTATGTTTTTCTTGCCATTTCCCCCGGATTTTCCCACTTTTTCTTTGATCAAAATTCAAGAAAATTACGCCTGCAATATCAAAAGATCTGGACAATGGCTGAACTTTATCACCTGATCAAAAACGGGGTCATGCAAACTTTCAAGTCGAGCTGAAAAGATGTCATGTGATTTGTGGCCGGTAAACCGGCCTTTTGGGATATTTTACTTTCTTGGCGCGGCCGGAAAAGCTGCCTTTCGGATTCAAAGGGCTAAAGATGCTTACCATGACTGACTGGTCAGGTCTAGGTCTGGCCATACCAAGATTTGGTCCTGCTACTGTCATTCCTCCTAATCGAATTGGATTAGAATCTGCAAACATACGGTTGAAATTGCCTTCTCTGTTGCAAAGCTCCATACGATACCATCTGATCTCCTTCCGCAGCCTCTCAATTTCTTCTTGGGAATCCTGGTATGATAATGAAGATAAGATTGGGAAAACAATTTCACACCACCATCACATTAAATGATTGCATGTCTCATTTCAATAGACCTGTTCCCAATGTTATTCAAATTAATGGAAGTTTCTTTCCAGGGGACCTACACCATGTACGTTGGTTCATTGTAGTAACAAGGTATTCCATTAACCTGTTATTAATGAATGAAAAACAATACTTGGAATCCAGTTTGCATACATTACTTTTTGCTATGTCTGACAAGCTTTCAGGTTGTCAAGAACAACCTTTGTTTTAAAAGTAGGCCTATGCATAAAATTTGAATATATTTGTGAACAGGTCTATTTGGATTGTGAAAAAAAAAATAACATGAGCCAGCAGTACACAAAGACTTGTCTTGGTTTAATACAACCCTGATTTGATTTTGTCTTCTTAATCTCATTCTAAAAATAATGCAAACAAATATTAGTAGGGGGCCTAGTCTAGGCCTACATGTAAATACAAAATTCAATTAGGTACTTCATCGGTCCATATTGAAAATATTCCTCTTAAAAAGAAATTCAATATCATCAGTGCCGTTTCTTGATTGCTTGGAAGGACTCACGCTGGATACTTCTGACAGACTTTTTGATGATCTTGATGTTGTTGAGCTTCCGTCACTGCTCCGCCTTTGTTTTGCTTCAGTGGCTGATGTTTCCTTCTTTTTCTCCTGAAGCTTTGACTTAAGATGTTTAATGTCAGTTTCCAGCATTTTACTCTTCTTCTGTGCCATCTCCTTCGCTTTATTTGCCTGAGTTGCATCTTCAATTAATTTAGAAATTCTTAACTTCAGCTCACTTTCAGTCTTTTCTAAATCCTTTTTGAACTGTGCAATAGCCTTGTCACTTTCTCTTTGTGTTTGAACATTCACTGCAACCACATGTTTCAAATTTTCAATTTCTATTTCTTTGACCTTCAACTCTTCTTTGATTTGATTAAGGTCAGCAGCAAGATCTGATGCTCCATTTGGTCTTGGAGATGTCACTTCAAGATCAACAACATTTACTGCAGATGAAGACTCATTAGGTGTCAGAGGTTGTTCATTCTCTTTTTTAGATTGGTCTGTTCCTGTCATAAATTGAGCCTTCATCGCCTCCTTTTTATTCATCTCCACTTCATTCTCTAACTTGACAATCTCTTCTTTGAGACTTGCAATCTCCTTGCAATAATGCGCTGCATTCTTCCCCTGACTATCCAGCAGTTCCTTTTTTTGTTCATTCAACTTCCTTTCAAAGTCCTGTTGTATGCTAATCATGGCATTCGCTTGTGCCTTCCTCTTCTCTCCTGCCAAATCGTGTTCCAAGGCTTCGATCCGATTCTTCGCGTCTGCAATAACGTTCGAAATCTCTAGCTCGTAGGCTTCTTTGGTTGATTCTAGCTCCACTTCTCTCTCGTGATTGCGAGAAAACAGCATATGAACAACCTGTGTAAGCTCTGCAACCTTCTTGGACATTTTATGCTCAAAAGATTTCTTGTTATTTAGACGGGAGGTCGGAATTCCCGACCCTCCTCCGTCCGCCATGGTTGAATAGCAACGCAACGCTAAACTGAATATAGAGACTGAAATTCATTACTCAAGTGCAGATTGTATGGTGCAGTTGCTGCGTCATTGTATAAACTAATGTTGGTGCAAGATTTGTCAGAGCATAATTGGGCCTAGATGGGAGCCAGAGGTATGGGGTGCTGGAATGCGGGATGAAGACGGCCCAAAAAGATGAGAATTGTTTATTTTTCATTGTAGCATGCTGCCATGTGCCCCACGATGAGAACAGGGAAATGTCAGATGAGAAGGTGATGCATGCAGAATGGGACACCATTTGTTAAAACACCCCGATTAAAAAAAAAATGTCAACATCATGATTAGAAGATGAAAACGTACTTCAGCAAAATGATAATGGAATTCTAATTACCCATTTACACTCTTGCCAGCATTTTGATTCAGCATAGTTTGCGCATCGTTCGTGTCAAATAGAGAGCTTGCAAGGTATTTGTGTAATTAACACATGAATGGTAAATTTCAGCATGGCAGCCATTCATAGGCCTTTGCCTATGTGAGACTGTGTCCAACATTTACTGTTGCAGCAGTCAAAAACAGACAACAAAATTGCTCTAAGAAAGATTGAATTTTCTTAAATTTGCTAGATTACCTGATTCAGAAACTCCTCAACTCTTACTGTGACACAAATTTGGGGTTTCAGAGTTGAAATTGAATGTATAAATAATTATTTTCCTCTCATGTATGAATGATCTAGACTGGAAAAAGGCCCGCTTATACACGCAAAAGCTATTGAAGCCTATTCACCCGTGAAAACTATTATGGAGTACAGACTTATCAGATAAGGTTGTAAGTGCATGGCAGTGTTTACATAATCCTGACAATATCATTTGACCTTTTGAGAAAGCAATACAATTTTCACAATTTGATATAGCTTACTTGTTGAAATGATCATTTGACACCAAATTGCACCCCAAGAAAGTTACAATACTCAAGATTGTGCAATTGTAAATTTGACCTGAACTGAATTACATACGAGTGGTTATAATGCCAAAAAATGTTTTTCTCGACATCCAGAGCGTCTTGGGCAGCAAAGCTTGGTTTTATAGGGGCACTTTTGTGGGTTTTTTTTTTCAGGGGCATGTTACACCCTCTTCCCGATTGAAATTTGTGTCAGTTTTTTATATTTTTGTAATGCACACCCATATCTCTTCATTCTGACATAATTTGGTCCACAACCCCCCCCCTTAGGCTTCCAAGTAAAAATTTAATGTGCATAGAAAAAAGCCATCATAATATGTCCAGACCCACACAGTATGTTCCTCTAGAACAGAACTGCTTTTTGGTCTCAATTGCGTTAGTAGATGCCAGGAAAACATCACGGGGGTTCAAAACAGCGGCTTGTGGTCCGTTGGGTCCATTGGCGGATCCAGGGGGGGGGGGCACTTCCGGCCCGTGCTTCCCCCCCCCTCCCCATTTGGAAGAAAAGTATGCATTTTTTGTTGGTGTTTTTTGCTTGTCAGGGAATTATGGAGGGAAACTTGACCCCCCATAACCCCCCCCCCCCCCACTGAGCGAATTTTGCAGGTCTGGCGAAAAAGAAATTGTCGACAGCTTAACAAGCTTGCTTTCATGTAGGTCCCATCATATCTGCCATTCCATCCCGGTGTATAATAACTTGCCATTATCATGAACCTGAAAGTCCGCCCTTCGGCATGCTACAACAACAAAAAAAAAACCTTCCATTCATTCAAGAATATCCAGAGGAGATACATAAGTTTGTCTTACTTTAAGCTAAACATAAAGGTAAATCGTGACATGTAACATCAGCTCCACCATTTTTGGATCTCATATTTAGACTTAGGTAGATAATTTCATCTCATAAAGCTTTGAAATTTACAAGTTTACAGTTCAAGTGTGCTTATTTTCTTGTCAAGCAAATTGAGATATTTGAATTCCTCCTCCCCATCTTGCTAAACGATCCCCCTCTCTCTCTTTCTTCTTCTTCTTCTTCTTTTTCTATTTCTCTTCTTCACAATGCCCTCTCTAAATGCCAATGAACTACAACTATTTATTCTTATCAAGAATTATTTTTTTATCATATTGATAATAATTCCATTTAAAAGTCCCTACAGAGATATGGATGTTAATTTAAGATTATAATATAGAGATCATCGGATGGAAACCCTCAACCCTCAAACAGGCTTAAACAACTTAGGTGGGTAAAATAACCTTTTTTGTTTGTTTTAATATACCTATTCTGTACAAATGAAAGAAGGCAAATATTTAATTCATAGTGAATAGTGTGGAGTTAAAAACAAGAATTACGTGTATTTGGATTTTGGAGAAAGTGAAGGAGAGAGAGAGAGAGAGAGAGAGAGAGAGTGAAAGTTAAGCGAGGTGGAAGGAGAATTCTGATAGCGCATTAAGATAAAAACACAATAATTCTAAATAATACATTGATTTATAATATTTTCAAAGAGTACACTTTAACATTTCCTACATTCAATCACATCCGTAATGAAGATTTATTTCACATCTTCATGAGATTCGAAATAAATTAATGTGAGTGGTATGCAGTCCAGATCCAAGAATGTAGGATCGGAGCTAATGCTAAAAGCCTACAGCTCAAGGGACGAAAATTCCAAGAGACCGACAGCCCACCAGGTCTCCCGGGCCTTCTGATAGATTTTTTTTTCTGGGTTCACTTGACGGATGGCCAATAAGAGACCGAAATTTTCCCTTTTATGTATGCATATTTCTTTCTTTCATTGTTCTCGTTGGCTATCGGTCTAGGCTCTAGGGAACCTTTTATAAAGTGTCGGTCTCGTGGGCTGTCGGTCTACTGAGATGAACGCGATATATAAGGCCGGTTCTCATTTAGAAACATAACGCGGATGCAATGCAATCAGAGAAAAATGAGATGAATGCACACCGTGCACTGGTGCGCAAGATATTGGCAGAAGCCAAGAAGAAGGGAAGATCACGCTGTTTAAAAACAAAATACTTAGAGGGGAAAAAAAGTAAAACTATTGTTGATGTATAGTGTGGATCGTGTTGTATATAGCACTCTTCTAGTGATTCCTGTTACATATAACTTTTGGTTTTGACTGTCACTCAATGTGCCAACATATTTTCAAAGTAAATAATAAAATGAATATTACATTATATAATATTATATTATATTTTATCACTAGCAGAAGCAGCCCGTGGACATCCACGGGCGCTAGCTGTGTTTATGATTAATCACCGTATACCGTATATTTGTTACAATAATCAAGTGAATAAATAAAGAAGTCGGGTAAAGTCATTTTACCAAGAAGTATTTACAACATGTGCATTGGCGGATCCAGGGGGGGGGGGGGAAACTTCCGGCCCGTGCCCTCCCCACCCCCCTTTTGGAAGGAAAGTATGCATTTTGACCATAGACGATCCGCCCTTTTGTCTATTGTGCCCCCGCCCCCTTTTAGAATTCAACCTTTTTTTTTTTGCTTGTCAGAGAATTATGGAGGGACCCCCATAACCACCCCCTCCTGAGCGAATTTTGTAGGTCTGACGAAAAAAAAATTCTCGCCACCCCTCCCCCCCCCCCCCCCAGGTCTGCCTTTTCCAAAAGTTGACAAACCTGCACTTGTGTTCCCCGCCTTATACTAAATTCTGGATCCGCCCCTGATCATGTGAGTATGTCTTATTTATCCAAAGCTTGGATGAGTTCTGAAGAAAATGCATTTTCATCTTGATGAAAATTCATGATATGGATATAATAATGTTCGAGTAGAATATCCATGCATAGACCTAGAGGGAGCGATTTGATCTTGCCATGTTTCTGTGGTTTAATACTCAGAGAAAATAAGGCCATGAAAACATAACATCCATAGCGGTACGTCCCCTGTAAAGGATGCAAAAATGAGAAAAAATGAATTAGTCATTTTATTTTCATGTTTTAATTATTACACTAGCTGTGTTTATCATTAATCACCGTACCGTATTTGTCACAACAATAAAGTGAATAAAAAGAAAAGTCGGGTAAAGTGTTATTTTTTACCAAGAAATATTTACAACATATTAATATGTGTTACTTATCCAAATCTTACATGAGGTCTGAAGAAAATACATTTTCAATTTGATGAAGACTAAATGACGATTGTTTTACTTTATGACTGACTTAATAATGATTTTATTTATGTTACGTCGGCCCTGTGGCCTGTGGATGACACACGATCTCATTTACACCGGGGCGGGATTCTCGCACATAGAGCATGGATATAATTAAAATAGTATATCCATAGTATAGCAACAGGCGTAGCGAGGATTTTTCAATAGGGGGGGGGGCAGACGTGAAGGATCCAACCGATTTAATTTTAGGGGCGGTTGTGAGCACGCAAAGCGTGCTCCACAGGGGGTGGGTGCAGGGAGGGGGAAGTTTCCCCCCTCCCATGCGTGATCGCGAAAGCTCTGACGTTTTATAGCAAATTTTAGAGAAAGATAACGGCTCGTAGCACTTTTATTTCAACGTCCGGACTGTTTTTTAGTTATTTGGCCGTAATACTGCACCGTAACAGGGATGGGTGCAGGGAAGGGGGGAGTTTCCCTCTTCCCCCGCTTTTTCGCTCTCGATTTTTTTTTTCCTTCTTTTTTTAGTGGCTGAATAGGAGGGGCCATGGCTCCCCTGTGCCCCCGCCAGTGAGTATATCAATTCATAGAGCTAGAGGGAGCGATTTGATCTTGCCATGTTTCTGTGGTTTAATACTCAGATAAATTAAGGCCATGAAAACATAACATGCATAATTAGCGGTACGTCCCTTTTAAAGGATACAAAAATGAGAAAAAATGAATTTATTGTCATTTTCTTTTCAGGGGGATTACTGACCCCTTATATGGGTCTTGGGAGGACCGACGGATTGACTTTTCCCTACTACCCCCCCCCCCCCCCCCCCATTGTCCTCCCGTCACCCCCAGCGCGCGGAGAGACGGAAGAAGTATCCTATATGTATTCATATCATAGTAGAAATATTTTCGAAGAATGATGTCTCCGGATCGGTCTGTCATAAGGGAATGAATAATATATTTGAGGCGATATATACAATAACATGTTTCCAACGGTATGAGGCAGTGGCGTATTTATGGGGGCAGAGGGGGCACGTGCCCCGGGCGGCACTTGAAGGGGGGGGGGGGCGGAAAAAAACGCAAAAGAGAGAAAGAAAAGGGCGAGAAATACAATAAATGTTATGGTCTTTTAGGGTTATTTGCGCCCCAGTCAAGGACAAAATGCGTAAGAAATTGTTTTTTTTATAGGGTTTGTAATGCTGAAACTTTCTAAACCTCGGTCGCTCCCTCGCATAATTACGTTCAAATTCCAATTGACTCTAATTTCTTTGCCCCCCCCTTCCCCGCATTAGGCAGGAGCTTGTTAAATTTTGTGCCCCCAGATGGGGTATAAGTGCATAAAAAGTACTTTCAAGGTAGGCCTATAGAACATTCGAAAGAAATCATAAATTTGCCTTGCAATTGCCTTACTAAATTCCTCAAATGTATTTCTTTCATTTATTTTGCGCCCCCAAAATAGGAATGTTCAAAATTTCAACAAAAAAAATCTGTTGCTAGGTCGCTGTATTCCCTTGGATTTTTTTTTTTTTTTTTTTTGGTAAAGGTAGAATACATAAGAAATTTCAATTTGAGGGGTGGAAATTGGGGGGGGGGTATGGGGAGAATCTGCCGCTCAGTCGCGTTGCTCCCTCGCTTATATCATTACCCCGGGTTATGTGCATCAAAACACCCTTTCACGTAGTGTCATCATTTCTAAATTTAAAACGCTTATTAATCTGAGTTTGGGCATGGTGGGGGGGGGGGGGGGGGGGGGCGCAGATTTGATAGTTTGTCCCGGGCGCCAGAATACCTAGATACGCCACTGGTATGAGGGCCATTTTCCCCTTTCATGTCACTGTCGTTGTTGATAATATAATGCCTTATGCGACAGCCACCCAAATGTGCGGTTACGTAAACACTAAACCATAACCCTAAACCCTAAACCCTCACCCCAGCCCTAACCCTACACATTGTTTTCATGCTGGGTGGCTGTCGTAAAAGGAAGTTTACCCTAGTATATGATTCCATGATATAAGTAAAAAGTAGAAATAAATAAAATTGATTATAAAGAGTCCTAAAATATGAAGTGGCCTAAATCCCCCTCCTCTTTTTTTAAAAAATCTAACAGTTATAATTATATTCCTGCCCTTCACCCCTTCACCCCCAAAGATAAATGAATAAAATAATTAATTAATTAATTAAAAAAATAAATAGATAATTTTTTTAAAACTGTTCAAAGTTAAATTTAGATAGTAATGGAATGCTTACATAAATGAAAGTTAGTTCCAAAGGAGCCGAAATTTCACAAATAAAGGGCAGAAAAGTTTACGGGCTTCTGAATCGATCCGAATCGATCGCGACGACCGCCCCAGGGGATGTCTCATTGAGGCTTGTACATTATCCGCGTAAATCACTTGCTGAATTAAAAAGCAGATTGAAGTATAGGGGCAGATTTTGATACCCTAAACAGGGAAACCCGTCTATCTCTGATTTTATACCATTAACAGCGATTTTATATCTTGCTTGGTATTTTACATCCTATAGTTGAGGATTAGACCTACATCACCATCATAGACCTCTTTTTAGCCAAAAAGGAACCGTAAAAGAAATGTAACCTAATTTGGAGCACATTACCGAACTACACCCCCGTCCTTCCGCGGATCTTCTTCTTTTCAGTCTCTGAATTTGATACCCTTTTTCTTAATTTTTTTATGCCCTAAACGCGTTACCCGGGTTCTGCACTTATTGCTGAAAAGGTACCCTTTTTATCCGTTTGCAAGTGGATGATGTACCGGTCTCAACGAGACATCCCCCCCCCCCCCCGGCGACCACCGTGAAACCATAAAGTCACATACACACTAAACTGGGTGTATATATAACTCTATGCGTGAAACATAGTAGCCTATATACCGTACCTGTACATGCATGTGCTTGTGCGCTGTGCGAACGAATAACATGTGTGTTGCTTCGTATACATTGAAGCCATACATGCGGATATGGCCTTGGAGTATGCTGTTCTAATTACTCCCTGCGGAAATTCAATGTTTAAAAATGAATTTATGAAATATGGACGGCACGTCAGCCCTTAAGAAGTGCCTCCCACCACTCTAAGAACCATTCCCCGCCCGTGGGTACCAAAAGGCGGGGACCGAAAAGAAAAGGGTCCCAAATCTTTAGCGTAATACATGTATATATATATATATATATATAGATTATTACTTGGGTATACTTGGGTATAGAGACTGGAAGCTAAGCTTATTTGTCCCTCTTTACTGCTCCAACCCATCTTAGGTATGGTTCAAACTTGATTGGATTGTTTCTCCAATATCTTTCTAGGGATGACTTGAATTGGTTTATGGTGGTTAAACATAAATCGTGTTAAACATATAAATCTGACCAAAATCAGCATTCTAAAAATACCTGAAAAGTAACATTAGACCCATTTTAAAATTTGGAAACAACGTTTATAGTTTAGTAATGACATAATCTTTCTAAAAATCTATGTTTCCAAAAATCCTCACAAAATTTTCCATTTTTGACCATTTGACAACGGACTACGGGCTGCGGACTGACTGGCACTTTTTAAAGAGCCCATATTGAGAAGTGGTATGCGTTTTTATTTGGTAATATTAAAATCTGTGTATCAAAGAAAACAATCCTTTTTACATTTTTCAAATAGCTCAACTAGAAAGTGCAATTTAAAAAAAATAAAAATCACCCTTTTGAGGGTTTGAAATTGTCTCGCAGTCCAATTTCGGCAAAATCCTAGCTTGTTTACTTTTCTATGCAAATTAGCACTGACGTCATTGGGTAGAGTCGTATGACCTCCGCGGTATACTGCTGCACAACACAGCATGGCCTGGCAACCGCGAGTCAAGGAAACTTTGGTCGACATAATTTTTATACTTCAAAATTATGTTTCCAAATCCATCAGTTTTGTTAAATATGATTATGAAAACTAGTTTACATTTTATTCCAACAAGCAACCAGTTTTCAGACAGCTCGCGCACAAGTTTACATGCACGAAAACTTTAAAAAGTCGCACCCGTACACATCATGGTAGGCTACATGTACAGCGACGCGGTGAAACCCCGTAGGGCTCCGCTTGAGAACTGGGCTAGATCTGATACACTGCCGTGGAAGAATGAACAGAGCTACTCTACGAGAATCGCTCTTTTCTTCCTAATATTGGTCACAGCAGTGACATATCTGGTGAAACACCTAATAAAGGTTAGTTTTAACTTGTCACTTGACATTCTTTGGAAAAAACGATACTATGACTTCAAATTGAGTCCACAAAATCAGCGCAAGAACGACCATGTCGGCATTGATTCAGCAATACAATTTCACAATACGGCGAAAGTTGCTCACATTAGTTCTCAGTCTGACTTCCGACAGTGGTCTCCTGCGGCTTAATTGTTGGTGTTTTTGAATATTTGATGCTCTGTATTGTGGGCAAGCCATCCTTCTTCAACCTAGCCTTGTATTTTCGGGCCAGCTACATCTCCAAAGTCAATCTTGCAGTGATGTTCGAAGGCTGATTTTTAGAAATGGTCGCTACATATTCGTGCATGCTTGCTGTGTGTTGCCGTGAAATCTTTTCGCCGAATTTTCACAAACTTCACCCACAAATTCCGTTGCTTATTGAGCTTTGGAAAGGTGAAGAAACTGATGTTGGGGTTGCGCGCGTTATGCACCGGATGAATTGACATGGATGAATATTATTGATCAACTCTACCCAGTGACGTCATAGCAGGTCAACCCCGCTTCGATGTTTATCGGTCTGTTTGAGAAATCTGGCTCAATAAGAGCAATAATCAAGGGTACATTTTATGCAAAAAAAAATTCCTAAAATTGATGAAACCTTTATTTCAATATGTTTATTATTTATTTACAAACCATATTCTTGCAATTGGGGGTCGGAAAAAAAATCAACATTATGAGCTCTCTGCTCTCTGCCAGATCAGAATACAATATCCTGTAACGAACCTGCGCTAAATATTTTAGCACTATTCTGTAGTAAGGGATGGGTATAAGTAACAGCACATCCGCTATAACGTCAGAGTTGCCAACTGTTCCGGAATATGTATGAGGTGGATTTCAAGGCTTTCATGACAAGTGAATAGCGGAGAGCATGGTTATTGTTGTCATGTTTTCTCTCACAAGCATTCAACCGTTGCGTAATTCACATTTTAATTTTGACCTCATGCATATTCCGGAACGGTTGGCATCTCTGTATAACGTGTAGACCAATGGGGATTGCAACGTATCGGTATAGGTACTGCTTAATGAAGGAAAATTAGCATAATTCGCATATTCAAATTATATGGGGGGTTTGTCATGACTCATTTTGATAGATTATTTGTTGGACAAGTTATCTGGACGGGAATCAGTAGTTACATTTGACAATTTAGTCGGGGTTATATTGTTTTAAGCGAAAGTGTTGTTTTTACTAACTGTTTTCACAATGATTTGTCATATGGGTAAATATTGGAATACAAATTGTGTGTGGGAGGATTATGTGCTTAGGACTAGCCATCACATTGTATCCGCCCCCTGAGTAGCCCGATCAATCTCACCGAGATTTGGCTTCCACCCTGTAACCTGTACTCTTGTGTTGCTTAAAGGTAATGATTAAACTTGCTTTTCAACTGAAAATGATGGTTCCAGACTAATTCCTTTGCATATTGAATTCAATTGATTAATTAACGTTTGGGCTTAGAAAGACAATGAATGCTGGTGAATGATCATCAATTGAGTGACTGATTGTTCGAAGGATGATCAATTGTCTGCTGCTGTGCCGAGGCGAGAAGGGTGATCAATTGAAATCGACGGATGGGTGATTGCTGGTAGACCTGGTGGTGAGCAGTACCTGACGGTTGGTGATGGTTGTATGCCGGTAACTCCAGCCATCAGCAGCGGTCATATATTTTGACCAAACGGACGGGGAGCTCGGCAAGGCACGGGGCATCCTGACAAGATTGCCGTGTCAGCTGGCGTGGCGAACCGTGGCCGTTACAATACAAATTGGCGCTCCATAATATCCCGGCCTGGGCCCCCCTGCGCATGCGCATGGCGCTAATCTCCAAAACTGATATTGCACCGACGGTATTTTTCAGCATTGGCATACCGATATTGCTGCAGAATATCGTGAAAATGGCCGATGACGGCGAAGTTAAGGAAAAACATAGAGAAGTAAGTTGGCTAATATTAATCGTGTCGATTTAATTAGACCCAATAAAACTGGAAGTGATCTAAAAATTGAGTGTATAACATGATTGTGAGTGTGCAATGGTGTGACTGTGTCAGAGTCCGAACCATCGCCCGGCGTCCCAATCGCACCGTATCCAGTGCGGAGGCACGTACCGTACCGGTATGGGCTAGGCCTATACCGTACCGGTATATGGGCTAGTATGGGTAGCCAGGATTAGCTTCGTGAATGTAGAAAAAAAAAATGGCTATACGCCTTCTACACACGAAGCTAGGCGTTATTACCCAGCAATCAGATTCCGCACGGGGTAGTACGACATGAAAAATGCCCTGAAATCACACTTTTCTGATAGTTTCCGCGACCCACAGACCCTTCCCCACAGCGTTTCCTCCTAGGGAAACGTTTGTTATGACAATTTTTTTTTGATTGACTCTAATTTTGGAAATATATCCATAAAAAGATGATAAAAATTTCAGAAAACTCACCAGCGTTTGCGTATCCATGCCTCCGAGGTCATGCAGATCAAAATGGCGGCACGATCGCCGTAATCGAAATCATGAAAACTATTAGGCGCCGTTTGTAAATTTATTATTTAGCTCAATTATTTACATATAATTCACTATTTAGCTCTTTCCTACGATTATTATACGATAAAATGACATAAAGGATACAATGTTTTATAAATAATGAATTTTGCAATTTCCATTTTTTTTAAATAATGATTTTACAATATTCATCATATATAAATAATGAATTTTGAAGTTTCCATTTTTTTAAAATAATGATTTCACAAATTCATTATATATCAAATATTATGGAAATTGCAAAATTCATTATTTTTTTTTTTCTACATTCACGAAGCTAATCCTGGCTAAGTATGGGCTCCGCTCCAAAAATAGGCACGCCATCAAAAAATTTTATCATTCACAAATTGCTTCCCCCCCCCCCCCCCCCAATCACATTTATCTTGTACATCTTAATCCACAAGAGATGTATCCATCATGAAAATGGGCAGAATTTCTTACTTTGTAAGAAAACAGACCAAAAATGTGTGTTGAATGTTGCCTCAGGCATGTCAGGCTTAGTTAGACCGAAAGCTTCAGTCTCTGTTCGTCGGGTGTTCCACTGGACTACGTCTTGCTTCACTACACCTCCTTACATAAAAGGTAAAAATAAGAAAATGTCAAAGACTCCTCCGAAACAGACGGTTTTCAGCTGTCTAGTCAGGCTCGACTCAGACAGTCATGACAGTCGGAGTCAGACTCAGAGACAGAGAGGCTCACTCAGCCTTGGGCTTAACTTACTCCAAAATTCTCTGAAGAACAAAAAAAAATAAAGGTTATCAGCATTTTGGGGTTAAAAACAATCTTTTGTTTTATTTCTAAACACCTAAAACTGCTCTAAGTCTAACAAACATGTAAAGGGGGTGTTTGAACATTCGATCCCCCCCCCCCCCCCTGGCTCAGCACTTGAATGGCTTTTTAAAAAGAATAAAGAAAAAGAGAAAAAAGAGAAATTGAAAGGGAAAATGGAAAAGGACAAGAAAAGACTACGACAGGACCACTTCCCTCTAGTATGAGTAAAGTCGCAGTGAATTTCTGACCAAGACCAGTGCCCCTTCCCCCCCCCCCCCACCCCATGATGCCATTGCCCCCTTAATGGCTGGACTAATGCTATGCCACTGTATGCTACCAATTGAAAGTATAAGCTGCTATGTATGCTACATGTAACTTACACTGTTTGCAACATGACAAATGACATATAATATTTAAATAATATCTTCAATTTTATTAAGAATCCTTTACTTTCTTCTTTTAATTTCTTTTCAATTAATGTATACATCTGTAAATATATTCCCAACAGAAAACTTTGTTTTCAAATTAAATATATTCAGTAATTTAAGTTATGATATAAGAGTCACATTAATCTTTTCCTGTAAGAGATTGTACAAGGAGAAATGTTAATGAATGAATGCTACATTGTCAATGCATATTTATAAAGAGGAAGTGCTGTTTGAATCTCATTAGCAACTTATATACCTTAATTATGTTCAATATATACTGACGGGAAATTTTCATTTGAAAATGACAAAGCATATAATAAAATTTAGTGATCATTTCATATTTTAATTCATTGTTAGGACTATTATATCATACCAGATCAATTCAAAATTCACATCATCTCAAAAATATTGATGGTTTTTAGTTTTTGGGAAAGTTTATAACAGGGACCAACCTAGAGGCCATGTCCTCTAAATATTTAATGATAAAATATTAATAGCAGGTAACATGTGTATGTCTTGCCAAAGGACATCAGTGCTGTGCCAGGGATTCTAACCCTGTACCGGAGACTTGTCCATCATAACACAACGCCTCTGCAACTAAATGTGGCATCTTGTTTAAATGATCAGTAGAGGTCAAAGAGAAATAGAGTAATGCCAACCAGAGTTCGCATTATCAGAATAGATATTTTGGTAATGCACAGCCTACGTTATATTCTTTGTGAACATTTTACAACTAATACATATCTTTCTTGTACCCTAAATTATCATAACATAGGCCCTACAAATTTTATCTTTAAAAAAAATTGCATTTGAATATTAGCGATTCACAAAAGAAATATTAATATTTGGAAATTATTAAACTACCATAATATGCTTTGCATTGAAGAAGACAAAAATTTTCTATTTTCTTATGTATCAATTTAGAAGGATAAGTAATTTTGTTTAAGCTAAGTGCATCAGCCGACAAGACCAAATGTTTATGTCCTGGGCAGTTGGGCCTTCTGAAAATTTCTCTCAATTTTCACTAGTCCGAAAATATTGGTATTGGAGAATCTAGGTCTACTGGGATACATGTCCTGCCGAGTTATCCGGAATGTACAAGGAATACCTCATCTGCTTGTATGAAATAAATTCAATGAATGTACATGTATACAGCAGTCAGCAATAAAACTTCATTTTCATTTAGATTATATAAATAAATGAATTGCATTTATGTAGCATATAGAGAGAGAGAGAGAGAGAGAGAGAATGTAAAAATTGTTTATAAAGATTTTTTTAATCCTTTGAAATTTTCTACTTTGAAATAATAATAACTACTTCATATTAGATTTAAGGAACTTTTATTTTTCTCCAGTTTTGCTAATTTGCAATAATACTTACCTCAAATTGGTGGGTTCCATGGTTGTCTTGATGTTCCAAAGCTTATCCCTTCAGATGCTGGTGTCTATAGTGGTGGTGGTGGTGGGTTCCATGGTTGTCTAGATGTTCCAAAGCCTGTCCCTTCAGATGCTGGTGGCTGTGATAGGGTCGATGATTGTGAAGACTCTTCTGAACTCATTGATTCTTCATCATCTTCATGATCTTCAAGATCTTCATTTCCTGTTCTCGCAAAGTGGTAGATGCTTGAAGGCATCAGATAGTCTTAGTTGTAAACCCTAGTGTAGGGGAACATGCCAGCTGCCTTGAAGCCATTTATGGCAACAGATGGCCTTGAAGTCACATGCTCCAATGCCAGCCGAAAGACTGAGGCAAAGTTCCTCTTTATCAGAAACTCTCCAAGATTCTTGATTCTGTAATTTCTTTCAGCTTGGTACCATTGTGCTTTCAGAGTCTTAAAGACTGAAAAATCACCAGGTTGCAACACATGAGTTGTGTGTTGAGGCTGGCGATGCCATTCGCAAAGCTAAAGTCTGCTACCACCACAAAGAGGAGTGCCGGTTTGGGCACTCTCTGGTGCAGAATGTACGGATTGAACATATCAGCGACAAAGCTGAAGAAGGATTTGCAATTGATCCACCCACTTTGTGTTCTCACGAAGAAAGTACCTTTCGGGGCTTATATCATGTGCTGGTAATGCGAATCTGCACATTTGCTGGGTAGAATTATAACCAGAGGAAGAAATGTTCCTGCAGCGTTGACTGTAGCAAGGACTGTCACTTAGGATTTATCAGCATTTCTGACCTTGTGTGCTATTTTTGAACCTTTCTCTGCAAGGACCCTCGTACCAGTCTTGCCTCCCATGGCGAAGCCGCTCTCATCACAGTTAAATATTCGCCTCCCATCTTCCAGCACATTTCGTGCTCTTACCTTATCAAGATGTTCCTCCAGATCATCGAACCATTTCTCAATCCTAGCTGGAGTAACACCATATGCACACTCCCAGTATTGAAGTTATGATTAATAAGATGTGTTCATTTATAAGGAAATATTTACAGCAACATTCATTTAAATTTCCACAAAAAAAATAAGCTTTTCTAAAAAAAAAAAAAATCATTTACACATTACTATTTCTTCCAAAAGCTTACATATTAAGGCCTTCTTTGGTTTGACCAAGGCCAACCTTTGCCATGTTAATAAGCCAATTGCACAAGATTTCCTCTTCTGCATTGGTTAAGTAGGGATCTGGACCTGCTCCAGTATGAAGTGGCCTCTTCTTGAGCACCCTCTTGTGCAATGTTGCACGAGACACATTGTAGGCTCTTGCTGCTTTCCGTAAAGACAATTCCCCAAACTCCACACTTCTTACAGCCTTTTCCATACACCTCCTGATACCATTTATTTTTAAAGCTTAACCATATTTGGAGAAAGAATGCATTTTCTACTTTGAAATAATAATACCTACTTCATATTAGATTTAAGGAACTTTTATTTTTCTCCAGTTTTGCTAATTTGCAATAATACTTACCTCAAATTGGTGGGTTCCATGGTTGTCTTGATGTTCCAAAGCTTATCCCTTCAGATGCCGGTGTCTATAGTGGTGGTGGTGGTGGTGGTGGGTTCCATGGTTGTCTAGATGTTCCAAAGCCTGTCCCTTCAGATGCTGGTGGCTGTGATAGGGTCGATGATTGTGAAGACTCTTCTGAACTCATTGATTCTTTATCATCTTCATGATCTTCAAGATCTTCATTTCCTGTTCTCGCAAAGTGGTAGATGCTTGAAGGCATCGGATAGTCTTAGTTGTAAACCCTAGTGTAGGGGAACATTCCAGCTGCCTTGAAGCCATTTATGGCAACAGATGGCCTTGAAGTCACATGCTCCAATGCCAGCCGAAAGACTGAGGCAAAGTTCCCCTTTGTCACAAACTCTCCAAGATTCTTGATTCTGTAATTTCTTTCAGCTTGGTACCATTGTGCTTTCAGAGTCTTAAAGACCGAAAAATCACCAGGTTGCAACCCACTTTGTGTTCTCAAGAAGAAAGTACCTTTCGGGGCTTATATCATGTGCTGGTAATGCGAATCTGCACATTTGCTGGGTAGAATTATAACCAGAGGAAGAAATGTTCCTGCAGCGTTGACTGTAGCAAGGACTGTCACTTAGGATTTATCAGCATTTCTGAACTTGTGTGCTATTTTTGAACCTTTCTCTGCAAGGACCCTCGTACCAGTCTTGCCTCCCATGGCGAAGCCGCTCTCATCACAGTTAAATATTTGCCTCCCATCTTCCAGCACACTTCGTGCTCTTACCTTATCAAGATGTTCCTCCAGATCATCAAACCATTTCTCAATCCTAGCTGGAGTAACACCATATGCACACTCCCAGTATTGAAGTTATGATTAATAAGATGTGTTCATAAGGAAATATTTACAGCAACATTCATTTAAATTTCCACAAAAAAAATAACAAGCCTTTCTAAAAAAAAAAAAAAAATCATTTACACATTACTATTTCTTCCAAAAGCTTACATTTTTAAAGCCTTCTTTGGTTTGACCAAGGCCAACCTTTGCCATGTTAATAAGCCAATTGCACAAGATTTCTTCTTCTGCATTGGTTAAGTAGGGATCTGGACCTGCTCCAGTATGAAGTGGCCTCTTCTTGAGCACCCTCTTGTGCAATGTTGCACGAGACACATTGTAGGCTCTTGCTGCTTTCCATAAAGACAATTCCCCAAACTCCACACTTCTTACAGCCTTTTCCATACACCTCCTGATGCCATTTTTTTTAAAGCTTAACCATATTTGGACAAAGAATGCTAGGAGTCATCAACCTGGATAAGAAAGAAATAGAGACCTGATTTATTGAAAACTGCAAGACAAAAAGATCACTTAATGAGCTACAAATACCTTATTGGCATGGGTGTGGTGATTGGATTGGTGATTATTCTTTTTTCATTATAAACACAAAATTAAAGAATAAATCAAGACAATTTCCTTACAATGTCATGTCACTACTAGAGATATAGACTGGTAAGCAAATTAGACTACAGTGGAGCATGGATGATAGTTTGTTACATGGATGTAAAGTTATTGACTATAAAGAACAAAAATTTGCTTACCTGTTGATTATCTGGAGAAGGGTGGCAGAATGCCTGCAAAAGGCGACCTGCTCAGGAAGCTTAGACAGGTATACCTGGATAGAAGTTAAAAAATAGAAACCTGAATTACCGGTATTGAAAACCGTAAGCCACAAAGATCACTTAATGAGCTACAAATACCTGATTGGCATGTTTGGTGGAGTAATCTGACAATGCGGCATAGGGAGCTTGGATCGGGAATGTGATAGCTAGATAGCAATACTGCGTATGGTTCTGTAGCGCGCTGTGTACTGAGCGAATATTTGTACAACAAAGTGACTTATCGTAGCTTAATCCTTCCTTCGCAGCATCATTTGCGAAGGGTGCGCCACACTGGTGCAGAAGCCCTGCAGAAGTGCCGCAGTAGTGTTCACGTCGTAGAAGCAAGATGCAATTTTTTAGGCGGATTTTATTCACATGCATTTTCGACATCGAATGGTGGCTGATTCCTCAACAAATATAGTATTTTCTAAAAATTATTTATCCAAAACTGTCAAACCCCTCCACATCTGGTGACAGTATGGTACTCCTTTCCTGAAGACTTTTTTTATTACAGGTAATAGAAATGTCATTCTACAATTGAATCTCAAGTCTGTCTCATCTATAATTAATGTTAAAAGAGTTTTAGTTTACCTGACAGTCTTTATGTAAAAGAAACACATGTTACAATTTTTTTTGTCAAAAGCACTTACTTCAAACAGTAAATTTCTCTTAGGTGCGATGTTGGTTGGAAGAAGTGTTTGGTGATAACACAGTCCCGCAGTATGAGATTAACGTAAAGATGGTGATGATGCTACATGATCTGATGCAGAGATGTAAGGATAGAGATAGAGATAAACAAATCCTCATTGATGATCTTAATGAGAAGACTACCGAATACCATGCAGAGGGTGAGTTTTGAAGGGAATATTTAGTTCTTAAAGAGAAAACAAAATTCAAATGACATATATTGAATATTATAATTAATTGTACCAAACAACAATGTGCCAGATATTTGTTCGAAAAATGTAATGCTGGGATGTAGTTATCCCTCTATACTTATACATCTAATTTATAATGCAAATAGTTAATGTTTACATAAAGTTTACAGCTTTGCCATTCCGTAATATTTTCAATATCCAGAGAAGCGGTTGTCATTGACTGTGGAGAATGTTGGGCTGTCTGGAAGTAGCCTTTCACAATCTGGTAATGTTAGTCTAAGGACACTATCAGACATTGCACACACTCTTCAACTACAAGTCGCTTCAGCCAGCAAGTAAGTTTCTTAAACATTCAAGTTTAATATTTACCAGCCACCTAATATAAATCTTGTAAAAATAATGCTTAGCCGACGCGTGTGTACGCACCCTATGTTTAATTAATTTCTCTTTGAATTAACTTGCATCATGCCAAATATGGTTATGTTATGACTTTCCATTGCAGAGATATAGCATATATGTCGGAATTTTACAAAATGGCGCCTAGATGACGTCACAATGATATTACTGTGTTGAAAATGTACGGGTGCCAAGGCAATAACCATATCTGCCATCTTAAATGAAAATAAATAGATACATGTAATAATAAAGAAAATTTCTTTCCAAGACAGAAGGTGAGTCTGTACTTGAAGGACAGCCAAACCTAATGCAATAAGCTACTGAAACCCTTGCATCTGAGAGCACATTTTTCATAGAAATGTGGCAGTTGTTACTGACAACAAGATTTATGAAATGGAGCCCTGGTAGTACAGGATGCTTGTACAGAATGTATGCCCCTTCCCCATGACTTCTACATGTAATATCAGAGCATTACTTTTCTTTATTTCCAGTTATTATTTAGCAATGATGGATCTAACAAGAGAGTTGATAGCTTTGGAAGACAAGCGACAGGAAGAGAATCTTTCAAACCAGAAGCTTTTCAACAAGACCAAGATAGCCATGATTAAAACAGAGTCTTTGAAGAAGTGAGGATTTTCATTGACATTGAAGCTTTGTTGTTAGCACATTTTGCATGATAATCAAGCAGTCATAGATAGGCAAGTCCAAGGTATGTCCCATATGTTTCTAAGTACAAGGAAAATTCGACATAACGAGGTCGGCTATAACAAGAAAATTGTCAGTGTCCCAAATTTACTTGCATGTAATTCTATGGCGGCACGTACCTTTATAGCGAGGTCGGCTATAACGAGATATTGTTACGAGCTAATTGTTGTGCCTTTAAAACAAAGAAAAAGATTAGTAATTATTCCTGTTATAACAAGCAAATTTCACTGCGCCTCAAAAGAATAAAAATCATTCAGCTGGAGAATCTGCACACACACGAGCATGTAGAAAAGAGATATCAGGCATTTGGGCGGCCGTAGACGATGTAGGATGCGTCTATTTATTCGTATCACACAGCGCAGGGAGCATATTTTTATTTGTATCACAGCGCAGGGAGCGTCTTTTTATTCATTTCACGGCGCTACATGTAATATGAATGAGACTTTTTTTTCATACCGTGAGTATGCGCTATGCTGACAGTACAGGCACAGTCATGCGATAACTCTCGGTAACTTACCATATGAAAATAATGCTTTTTAACACATTTTCTGACATGATCCGATTCAGATTGAGAATTAACATATTATTAATGCCTTCGTAGCTTTCAAATGAGTATATTACAGTGAAACCTGTCTATAAAGACCGCTCAAGGGAGACAGCAGGTGGTCTTTATGTACAGGTTCCTTTAATACACGTTTCAATGAGAAACACTTTTCAAGGGAAACAAAAATTGTGGTCTTTATAGACAGGTGGTCGCTAAAGCAGGTTTGACTGTATAAGCAGCAGCAGCAGCAGAACTAGCTACATTCATTATTAGAGTACATGTAGAATCTAATCCCATACATGCATATTTATGTTATGTTCAGATATAATGAGATAACGGCTATAGCGAGGAAAATTCTTTGGTCCCGACAGCCTTGTTATAACGAGTTTCCCCTATATTACTCAATTGTACTTTGGAATTTTGAAGAAAATTGATAATAAAATATTATTTTACTTGATATTTGATCTGATCCAAGCTGTAGGAGGTCTATCAGCTTGATACAGTCATCAGATATACTACAGTCTTAGATGTGGTTGGTAAACATATGGGCCAAAATAGCTTGGACTTTCCCAAAAAGTAAATTCTTGAGAGTTCAGTATTTTTACTACAAAACTTATGCACTGATAACTAGTGCCAGCATCAGATCTGAGTTTGTTGTTGACTAGTTGATATTAATTTATCCTAATGAGACTGGGTTGACAAAAGTATGTAAACAAAATTTATGATTTGGGGGGAGGGGGCAGAGAGAAGATACAACATGCATTTAACTTTGTTAAATAAAGAACTATTTTAAACTCAAATTTACTTAACCTTTTAGTCACTAAACCGCCCGGGACTGCCCTTCTTATTACTCACTGAACCGTCCGGGTCCGCCCGTGGACTTTGAGCCGTGTAACACTGCTACAAATGTATTGTAGGGGATATCGGGCGCTGAAACTTTGTGTGTGCTATCTTTACACATAAGCCATTTAGAATCTGCATTGAAGCGATGCATTACTGTGGAAACATTTTGTGGACAGCAGAATCTATGCCGCAAGATGGTTTACTGAGGCTAAGTTCAGTGAGTAAATGACTACAATACGCGTAATCCTCAGTGACTAAAGGGTTAAGTTTAATGACTATCCACTTTGATGAAGAATGTATGAGAAGGTGCTCCTTAAGTTTTAAATATGTTTTAAAGTGGACCGATCACCCCATATAATTTGATCTCTAAGGGGTTTAATGCCACTATACTGGCTTCAAATGTTATTTCTATAAAGGGATATTGCAAGGTTGAATGCACTCGCAATGAACATAAAAGGGAGTTGTGAGTAGACTAGGCGAGGAACCCAATTATACACACATTCAAAGTCACATAGAAAGGAGCATGCACAGAGCCCATTTTGGCTTCAGCTCTGTGCAGAGGGTTTTTATGTTATCCTTTTCCTTCATACTTCTCAATTTATTAACTCATTAATTGCCAGGTAAAGTTTTTTTTTTTTTATATGCTTGAATACTTTGCAGTTTGTTTTATGCATCCTAGGGCTGTCCTTCCTCTTTCGTTACAGAGCGATGGTATCTTTAGAGGAACAAGTAAAGGAAGAAGGCCCTAAGATAGAAGATAAGATGAGACAAGCAGGATTTTATCAGAGTAAATCAAGAGAGTATGACAACCAACTAGAGCACCTTGAGGTAGGATATATCTTTTTCATATTTATCTTGAAATGTATGAGCATGTCAGACAACTACCTAGTGTACGTCTTTTATCAGACCTATTCATACATTTGTCTGTTTGTCTGATATTTTTTTTAGCTGGTCCATTAGAAAGCAAATACTTACTATCAAAGGTGCCCTTAGAGATCCAGATGGTGTAGCTACATTGTTTTTATACAATTTTGCAAAGCCAGATTCAGTGGTTTCAGAAGCAGATCTTTTATTAGCTCACCTGAGCCTAAGGCTCGAGTGAGCTATTGCGGTGGAAATTTGTCCGTCGTGCGTTAACTTTTTACATTTTCATCTTCTTCTCCAAAACCCATAATCGGAATTCAACCAAACTTGGTAGGAATCATCCTTAGGGGTAGGGGACCCAAAGTTGCTAAAATGGTACATGTGGCCCCCAGGGGGGCCCGGGGCCCAGGGGGAGGGCCCCAAATTGTAACAGCTATGTAAATTTCAAACATCTTCTTCTCCAGAACCAGGCATAGCTCAGACTTGGTATTGTGTATGAAGATACCTCTATAGATGAAGAATGAATGTTGTTCATGAAATTTCTCTAAGTGGCCCTATAGGGGCCCTGTGGGGGTAACATACTGGAGGGGGGGGGGGGGGGGCACTGCCAGGCAAAATGTACATTCTGATCTTCTCCAAAACACATGATCGGAATTCAACCAAACTTGGTAGGAATCATCCTTAGGGGTAGGGGATCCAAAGTTGCTAAAATGGTACATGTGGCCCCCAGGGGGAGGGCCCCCAAGTGTAAAAGCTATGTAAATTTCAAACATCTTCTTCTCCAGAACCAGGAATAGCTCAGACTTGGTTTTGTGTATGGAGATACCTCTATCGACGAAAAATGAAAGTTGTTCATGAATTTTTTTGCCTCTGACGAAGATTCTGCTGGGATCGAAAGCTCAGGCCCCTTTTGACTCCATTTTACTCCATTGGCTCGCTATTATTGGATAAGCAGTTTTCAGCAGCTTGTTTTTGGTACATTAATAAATAACGATTCAACATCAAAAGAAATAAATCTGTAACCTTACTCAAACCATTCAGGGGATAACTGATGTGTCAAACGTGCAGCATAAAACAAATCCTGTAATTTATAATCATTCTCTGTTAGTGGTTTTAAGAATTTGGCTAGAAACTTGCCTATGTGAATGTGATAGTATACAGTCCCAATGTTGTTGATGATTGGTTGAAACTTGGGTAACTCTTTAAATTCTTTATGAGTCTTTGGAAGTCCATGTGCCCATCCTGGATGGCCGTTCTCGGGTCGCATCTCATTATATTCATCCTTGGTTATTTCATTGCGGTTGAGGAGTGTGCGAAGGTATTGCTGGACTATGTTGAGCTGTCATAGAGTTCGATCAGAGGAGATTTGATGAAATTTGTTTGTGTCCTTGAATAACAAATCCATGCTGTTGTAGTAATCTTCATGTTTGATCAGAGCTCTTTGTAATGTAAGTTTCCACTGTATCTGTACAGTGGAACCTTGTGGAACACTGTTATGAGCTCTTGTTATAACGAGGTAAATTTGCTCGTCCCACTTCTTTGTATTTCATTGTTTTTATAACCCTAATATAACGTGGTTTCAATATAAAGAGGTAATTTCCTTGGTCCCAAGGAGTTTGTTATAAGGAGATTCCACTATACCTCATGCAACAAAGGTCCTTAAGCACACTTGCTCATCCGAGTGTTAAAGATATATCTGAAGTGCACGGTACCAAGTTATCTTGATTTGCTGCAACAGTTTTGTGAGGCATTTGCGGCGTTGGTTCTGAAAGAGACTTTACAGTATATGCTGATACAACTGTTTTGTATGTCTTGATATAATGCAGCTAGTACTTTATATATTTCTTTTCAGAATAAATTATGTGAAACCGGTGTGGAACCATCTGTGTATCATCAGAGTCTTGTTGCATTATCTCAGGTAATACTCATATTTTCTTTCAGAAACATTAATGAGATAATGTGTGTAGAAGTTAAGTATTCATTAACACGTATTACAAAATTACTAGATGTTCAGAAATATACCTCAGTTTAATACATACACGGCCATGCTATCTTGATTTCATGATCAAAATGAGATCTAAGAATGTCATGAATGTTTGAAATCTTAAGTTCCTGAATTGATATTCGGACGATTTTACTTTACTCCCACTATGAGACATTGGCTCTGCAATCTACACATCAGTAAAAGTAAAAAAATACATATATTTACTTGGAGGGATTTGTAGCAGATGAAACATTTACCGCTTTCTAGGCAGTGTTCCACCATTAGGCCAATGATGGTCCATGGCACAGTCCTGATTGATTAATATGCAAAGAATCACTGACTGTAACTGATATGACAAACTATCCTCGCCAAGGTGATCTTGGGGCTACTATCTTCATGAGCTGCTTGTGAGGAGGGAATATAATATTATAGCCCCCAAGATTAGTGAAAGCTTGAAGGGGCTCAGTGAGGGGGGGGGGGGGCAAAATTTGAATTTTGCACTTCCACACCCGACTTAAGTATTGAGGGGCACTAACCCCTGGCTTCTGGCACCTAATGTGCGAAAAATGATTCACTAAAACTGTTGAACCGACTCAGGCTGATACATGAACATTCCATCCTGAATACCGTATGTCCCATCCCATACATCCCATACGTGACATAATTAAAACTTGATACATGTGAGGCTTAAAGCAGAGCTGCCAAGTTGAATTTTGCATTTTCAGTATTCTTATCCTCCAAAATCAGTATTTTGCCAAAAAAAATCAGTATTTTTCCATGTGGAAAAAATATGCATGCATACCCGAGCTCCTTGCCTCGCAAGATTTAATATGCTTATTGGACTGCAAGTGGGCTTGTATGTCATTTGCTCCTCCATGGCTGACCGAAAATTCACTCTTGCAGAGCGTGCATCTCGTAGTATATTGGTCTCGCTTTGACTTGATGATACACCTCCATCGTTTGCTATATTCTTCCTTGAATAGTTGCTTGCGTGGTGGAGTTGACTTGGAAGACATTTTGATGATTTCCACAACAATAAATGTTAAATCAAACAACAAAGCATCACTAGCACTCATAAGTTGTAGCACCACTTCCACATCGGGCCACACATAGACAATCGATGTAAAACCACCGCACACATGTACAGTAAACATAAAAATGGATATCCGAAGTCGAAGTCTATAATCAGCGCACTGAGTGAGCACCACCGCACACGTACACAATGTCATGAACACAGAACAGTAACCATACAACGGCCAGATATCCGATATGTCAACACACGTCTATCAGCACACACCAGCCATGCCCATACTTATACACAATCGACAAGGCGCGCTCACCGCGGCCGCCCTTAGACTTGCACGTAACTGGATCCCCCCCCCCCGTATTTTGACATGAAAAAACGTATTCCTGTATTTTAAGTTGATTCCCGTACGAAATACAGGAAACCCGTACTACGTGGCTGCTCTGTTATAGCCTAACTTTGGATGAACAGATTATTTTAATGAAGCTTGTATATCAAAATAAAACCTCTAACCATCACTTATTTATTTGCCCGTGTGCACATTGGTTTAAATTCTGAACAAAATAATGTCAATCTTAAACTGAATAATTACTGAAATAATGAAGAGTTTCATATACATCATCCATAATAATGTACCATTTTAAAATACTTTAAAGACTCTAATGTTCGTATTGCTTATTTCAGAAACATTTTCGAGATATAGGAAACAAGAAAATGATGATGAAGTTTGGCAGACTGTAGGTAATTTTAAGCCTTCCCCAAGCTAGCCTCGAGCCTAACTTGAGTCATGAGACCGAGGCCAGAGTGCTAGAGGCTGAAGCCTCGTGACTTACAACACTGCTTGTGCCTCTCTAAGCATTTTTATGTACCTTTTTGTATGTATACGGTATCTATTCTTATGTAAGTTATGAACATTATTCCTTTTTATGCATAGAATTTACAGGTATAAATTATCTGCAAAACAACTACAAATCATGCTGCAAAAAGGAGAGAAAAGCAGGTGACTGTTTTTCCACATTGCTTGATTTCAGGAATTAGGATCACTGGATGCCAGACTGTCTCCTCTGAAAGCTAAACTAGATAGCTACCAGAATCTCCCTCCTAATGTATCATTAGCTAGAGTGAAGATAGAAGAAGCTAAAAGGCAATTAGTAAGTACCACTCCCAAATATTTTTCAACATCTGCTTCTCAGCATGGATATAAACAACATTAGTTTGTGTCATGTTCTGTATGTTTATAAAGGATATTCTACCTAAACTGTTTCAGGAGAGAAATTATTGAAGGGCAAAATCTGTATCCTTACCTTCTCCATTTTGGCAACAGTGGTATTGTTATATATATGATAATAATATTGGATAGTTATATAGCGCTCATATAGTGCTCAAGGCGCTCAAATATTACCCTGGCTCTAGCTAGGCTACCGATTTTGGCGCTCAAGCATTCAAGGAAATCATTCCTGCCGGTACCCATTTAACACCTGGGTGGAGAGTGGCAAATGTAGATTAATGTCTTGCCAAAGGACAGTAGTACCACGCCAGGGTTCAAACCCACAACCTTCCCATCTCCAGTCAAGTGTTTAAACCACTCGACTGACACCTACATGTATAGCTACCGGTACTTCATTCTAAGTAGGTAATAAAAGGCATGTTGGTTGAACGATACACATGGAAGAAAACTATGCCAAAAATTAAAAAAATTACTAGTGTATATATATATCGAAACATGTCAATTCCTATATTTAAATTTCTGGGTCAAACACAGCATCGTAATGTAACAAAAATAGACGTACATGTATGTTCATAAATTTTTGCTCTTTCTACTCATGAAAAAAATTGGTCTTTATGGAAAATTTGTACTAAACTGAACATCATTTTGTGAGTTAGAAGATTGATCTACTTAATATTCATTGCCATTTGTAATTCAGTAATCAATTCAGTATAATTTATGATAGCCAAAGTGGGTAGAAAGACATAGAGGACAAACCTTCACACTTCTTGTCATCTTAACATTTCTTTGTGTCAGTCATTGTATCATTGGAATCAATCATTGAATATAATTTATTTCTCTGATTTTATGCCGCTTGTAGGTTGCGATGGAAGCAGAGTTGTCAAGGAACATCGACATGATGCATATGTAAGATGACAATAGCCCCGTTCACATCTGTGCATACAGCAATAATTTGCCGAATACCTGTGTGTACCCCCATTCACATACACATTAGTCATAATACGGTAAATACGTCGCTCAGAAAGTAGTGCATTGTGGATACCCATGGAGTGTGTATTTTGGTGAAGGGCCTCGAACTCGAAGTTACGCATTGCTGCAAAAATTGAATATTACAGCTACTTTGTGGACGCTGTTCATATCGTTGTGATATCAGTAATAATACAGCATATTTCCTAGGTCCTAGTAGGCTCGTAAAAAGCCATAAAATAGCTGTAAGTTGAAAGAAAGCAAAATGCATGTACCACATTAATAGGTGGTACCCGTTCATATCTGCTGCTATCCGTAAAATAGTATCAACATCTGCGGCCATTTATGGATAGCTGGTACATGTACATGTGAACTGTTTTGTAATAGCTGATCATGAAGAGTTAGTGTGGTTGCTGTGAATATATGTGTGTAAATCCTTATCATGAAGAGATGACATGTTTCTCAAATGCCAGTAACATAAAAGTAACACACGATTAGGACCGACATATTGACAAAGAATGTCAGCTTTTTTGCAATATTTTGGGTGTTTGCATTCTCTGTGGGTAATCTGGGTGTACATGATGAGGTTTAGATGCTATTGTAGTGATCATATACTGTCACAGGTATCACCTTAGACCATTGTGTACAGTAAACTTGAGTGCAAAGACATTCAGGATATTGACCTAGGGTAACTTCAATAGCCTTTTGCATAACCTATTGAAAGTTGCCAACATTTTATGATTTCAATGACATATTACATAATATGAACACAAAATCTATATGCAATAAAATAGGGTTTTGAGAATTGCCTTGGGTTTTTTTTTTTTAAAGTTCTTGTGACCATGTTAGTAGTAACATATAGCATTCTAGTCCTTGTTATATTGAAATCTTGTTATATCAGGACTAAAAAACAATAAAATACAAAGGAGTGGGACCAGGACTGATGTGTGAAAGTTTGAAATCAAAGATATAAGAAGATAATGTAGGAGCATGAAACATGTATGGACTACAAATAAAACTGACACGCTAGTGAATACTCCATTTTGTTTAAAGATCACATTACAAGAAAATTCCATCAAAGTAAATATTGGCTTAATACTTTTTATTGCATATATGGCATATATTAAACAAGGTTATCCAAATTCAACGCTTGGAAACATTTGAAGTAATGATTATTATCAATTATAAAACGGTAAAATACAGCCCCCGATATAGCAGCTGAAGAGCTCCTCGAACGCTGCTGAGATGTGTGACGACACACCAGGGGCCAGTCATGTCTAAGCAGACGATGTCCCATAACATCTTACACATTTAACATCTTACACCTTTTTCAGTGCCTGTTTTGTCATCTCCTCTTCACTTATTTCTCTTACTTGACTAGCGTCAGTCTTAATGTCAGTCTGTTGCCTCACTCTTAACTTTGTGTATGGTATTATTTTGATGAAAAATGCAGCGTTAAAAAAATAAAGGAATCCGTCACTTGTAAACAAAATAAGACGCCATTGTATTTTCAGCTGCTTGCACCGGGGCATGTTCGGCGTTTCAAGAGGGAACGAATACCATCCGTGCTATTATTCGGAGGGCTTTTCAATTTGAAAATGGGGTTTATTTCATTGATCATTGACCCTTCTCCTGTGTATTTACAATCAAACGGTTTTAGTTATCAGAATCAGTTTCACTTTCCCTTTTAGAATGGTGTGAAATAAGGTCATGTTTAAATATACCAAACTCTTTATAATTTGATAAATAATTGCATTGCAATTACGTTCATTCATTATAGGACGTCGTCTGCTTAAGCAGGATCGATCCCTAGTGTGACGACATCAAAACATTGCTATATTTCTGGCGAATCCTCGGATATTCCAGATGCTTAGAAGAGCTTTTATTTATGTTGTTTTTATAATCATCAGATACGTAGTTGACATAAAACTTATACGATTGCCATCTGTAAGCTTCCCAGTTTCTAGTGATACATTAATTGCCATATTTGTGATTTTCTTGTAATGTGATCTTTAAGCCTATGCTTCAACTCTATTTGTCCTTCAATCTCTCTGTATGTATGTAATGTTTATATTTATATTGATTTCAGAACTGGTGAAAATGTTATAACCAATCTTGCTTCAAATAAAGCATAAAAGGATGAGCAAATTGTGTCTTTGCTCCAAGAGGTCAAAGGTCTAAAGAAAAGTCTTAGAAACTACCTTATTCCTACTAATGTATGCAAATTTACACTTAAATATAAAGTTAGTTTTTACCAATTTACTATTATTCTGAAAGAAGAAAAGAAAGAAAATCAAACATAATTTATCTTTTAATTCTTAGATACTTGAACCAAGCTTGGTGGTAATCTTTTCCTTAGTGATTACCGGTAGCTTGTGATTAATAACATTATGTCCTTTGTTACCCAAATGTTAGCCACTTGCTACCATATTTCTTGTACTATACATGTATCATAATTTCGGGCAAAGCCTTGACAAAACCCTTTGGCCTGAATTCACAAAGGTGGTAATAGATTTGTACCATGGTTTAGGCAGATTTTGTGGTATAACGTAAATTTACATAAACCATGGTCTAAACCATGGCAACTAGCGTGAAATTTGCCCACTTTGCTAATCACGCGCATCATTATTGGATCTTTCTAAGTGTATGCGCGAAATCAAGTGCATTTATACCACAATCTGCATAAACCATGGTACAAATATATTACCACCTTTGTGAATTTGGGCCTTTAGGTCTATTCTCTCTATTTTTATCTTAATTTCCTTGAATTACAAATGTATATTTTTGTGCATGGAATTGTGATAAATTTACATATGCCTTGACATTTTCTAGAGATTATCAAGACTTCGAACCCCCAAGGCCAAGGCATTGAAAAAACGGGCATTAGGACTGTACATAGAAATGTGCATACATGTAGATATAAGACAATCTTTACTAGCAAAAGAGTATGAAAATAAATGTGTATAGTAAAAAGTGTATGTATTATACGCGCTGTGATTGGTTAGATTCGCATCATGTGACCTGCAAAAATGTTGTTATAATGCACAATGTTATATTTCCCCATATTACATTATAACAGTTATCTATTTACTATAACAATTAGTGCATTTATGCACCATTACTGGACTATATGAACTCCAAATACTAAATTATCCCTCGTGCAGGTCTATTTCACCTCGGCCTGCAGACTCAGTGAAACAAAACTGCACTCGGGATAATTGTATCCCCCGGCAGAATGCCGGAAGATACTTTGGATTCAGCAGCGTTCCGCCTCCGCCGCGATACATTGTTGTGTGTGCTCTGGCAGTCACATTTCTCAAAGGATTTCGTTCAAATTTTGCATGAAGGTGTCTCTTGGTGTAATCTAAAAACCTGTAATTTTTGGAGATGCTGCCACCAGTGTCCCGTTTTTTATAAGGTCAAAGGTCATACTTCGGGGAATGGCGTGAGTGCACTCTGTAGGCCACATTTCTTGATGGATTTCTTTCTAATTTTGCATGGAGATGTAACCTGGTATAATCTACACATCATTACTTTTTGGTGATGCTGTCCTCATTGTTCCATCCTTTATAGGGTCAAAGGTCATATGTATTTTGTGCGCTCTATTTTGGTTGCATGCATTCTGGAGGACACATTTGTTGACTGATTTCTTTCAGATTTTGTATGGAGGTCCATCATAGATTACTCTAGTAGACCTCTACAGTGTTTGGTGATGGTGCTCCCAGTGTTCCGTCTTTCATAGGGTCAAAGGTCATATTTTAGTGGATATCTTGTGTGCGCTCTGAGGTCACATTTTTTGACAGATTTCTTTCGAATTTTCTATAGAGATGCATTATACTCTAATCTACACACATTGATTTGGTGATGCTGCTCCTAGTGTTGACAATAGTCTGGGCCACTGGCGGCATCTCTACGCCATCCTTTTGTTTGAGGGAGGGGAGGGGGAGGTTCTTTGTCCCTCCTTCGAATCGCTGCCAGTGCCCGGGGGATACATTCGCATTGCACGGCAATGGACTTTTCTAGTTTAGTATTTGTCGTGTACATAATCCAGTATAGTGCATGATAGACCATGCACTATTTATATAATAATGTAAGAGGTTAAATTTGTTGTTCCGAGTTCTTCTAATTGTTTTCCTTCACATACAGCTGTTCCATACTCTTCATTTCCATTTTCTTTTCATCATCTCCATGCCCAGCTCATGACTCTTTTGTTCACGATTCATTGTTATTCAGAACATTCACCCCTGCTCATAGTCATCCCATATCATTATTTCACCTTTCACCCTTCGTTATTCTACTTTCTAGATTCTTCGATGCCCTGTACTTTTATTGGTTACTTGATATTTCATATGCATATGTATTTGAATATATTTTGTAAAAGCATGTAAAGTCTGCCGTGCAGGCCAATAAATCAGAGCACTTCTGGACTTCTTCTTGTCGATATCTTTACTTTTTTACTACACTTATTTTTAGGTTCTTCTGATATTTATTTGGTGCTCTCGCTAGCTGATTATTTGACTAAGTTTGATTCTTTTATGAATAATATGATTGATTGTGGGGTGTCTCAGCATGAAGTTGTGAAGTGTTACACTGCTGGCAGCGGTGTCTTGTGTTCAACCCAAGAATCTAGAAACAGCCACGCCCTTCTTCCAGCTGCTTTTGCACCCCAGCTATCATCCTTCTTCAGCTTTTCATCAGTCTTTCAGCTAGTTCACGCTCTTATTTTCTGTGATAAGCCTTTTGTCTGTAACCTGTTTATATAGGCCTACATCATAGCCTTTACTAGTCACCTTTCTTCATGTTACTTGTGTAAATTTGCTACTTGGTGCTACAGGATTTTCAGCCTTTCTTGCAATTATGAGCTTTGTTACCATATATTTTGAAGATCATTACTAGATTATTTTGAAGTTGAAAGTACTCAGTATTTCATCCTCTTTCACGTGAAAGCTCACCCTCTTCTTTTTAGCCAGGGAATTCTGCTTGTCTCGTACCAGTTTTACTGCAGAGTACAGGTCTTCCTTTTTCATCTGTGTAAGGTGTTTGATGACTTAGATTGAACCATGTTCAGCAGTTTGGGAGAGCATTCCCCATTCTAGACAGAAAGAATTCAATGAAGTGTCATGGTGTGGGGTGCTAACATAACTCATACCAAGATAAAACTCATACCAAGATAAAACTCATAATCACCACATAAATTAACAAAATTACTCAAAACAATCCAAAAAATTACCTTGATTTCTTGCCTTTAATCATCGGCTAATCGCCCTGCGCATGCGCGTCCAAACTTAAAACAACCTTAACTAAGATTCGTAACATACCTCCCCTCTTTTTAAAAAGAAAGTTCTGACTATAAATATTTGGAGTTAAACCATCATTCAAATAATTATCAAACAACGAAGACCTAGGAATGAGAAATCAGAAATAAGAACACAAGAACCTTCGTACAGAACGAGCAAGACTCACAATCAAATCACATGATGTGAAATATTTGCATGAATATGCATACATTTATAACGAGAACAATAAGAGTGAATATACGGTAATGAAACGGGATCGATCTAGAACTAAATATTCATTACGCAGCAGCACAGCGCATGCGCACATACATGTCTATGATAACTGAATATTCACAAAATTAAGGCGCATACAACTTGATCACATGATCTGCTGCCATGGCAAACACCTAATTAGTATGTCGGAATTCAGAAATATGTCAGTTCACAGAGTAAGTGGAGTATCACGATCCAGAGAAGCTATATATGCTGGGAGTTTTGATGTTGAAACATGGTATGTTAAAAATAACAGTCCAATATTTAATATTGAATACATGTACAGGAAGGTGTAGGCATTATATGAGATACAAAACTTCTTTAGTGACTAAATTACCAAGACAAATTCCAATGTTCTTGGAACCTGTACTTTTTTAAAAACGGAAAAAACAATGATCAAGCTACAGCATAAATACACATGTAATACTGTAAATCACCAGTTATTCCAATGGAACAAATAGGATAATAAGTGAGCATACTTAAATGCTTTGGTGACCAGGGGGTCGTTTCATCAAACCGTCATAACGACAAGATCAGCGACATCTCGACACTGTCGCTCAACTTGTCCGCTAGTGTTTCACAAAGCCGTCTTTGCCAAGACCAGCGACGACTTCGCCGACAATTGTCGGTACTCCAGACCTGTCATATCTTTTTAGAACGCCACCACAAGCCAGCTATGGGCTGTGAAAGAATAAGAAATGTAAATTAAGAGAACATTTATTTCCTGATCTCCAAGTACTATCCTTTACCATTCCTATATCAAATAGTGTTACTACTGTTCGTATTATAATATTGTACAGACGGACAATATGTTCTCATGGCTTCTTGACCCCCAACAAGTAAATGAGATTAATATTAAAAATACCCACATCCGTCTACCATAGAATCAGCATCGAAAATGCAACAGTCTGTATATACAGACCCATGTGAACGACGACAATATAATTATGTATGTATTTTCCCTATATTTTCCCTTTTCACGCAATGCTTTGATATGAATCTTTTGATGAATAAAAATTAAAAATTGGGCCATAAAATATCTTAATTTAATCATTTTCTCTAAAGTGAAGACGATTTGGGTCTTCTTTCCATAATTAGTCAATTACGGTATCCTCTTACCTACAAATCTAGATTCATACATCGCAAAAGCCTCCTCCTCGAGTTTTCTCAATTTTATAAATTCTAAGATGTCATAAGTAACGCATCTTTTCATGTAAACGGGATGTTTGTATCACCAGCATTCATCTTCGCTGCCATTTTTTACATTTTGGAATAGTTTGGGAAAAACTGAGCCTCAAAATCTGTTTGGGTAATTGACGATAATTCCGATGGACTGTGATATAGACTATGTTTTTTCGCCGGTGAGTATTGATATCATTGAGTTGGCGTTTATCATGTCTTCGTGAAACAGTTTGTCAGGTCCATGACATTTCTGTAGATCGCCAACAACAGTTACAGTTATGACTGTCATGGAGTTGATTTGATGAAACGACCCCCTGTTTCATTGCAATTACTTTACAAATAATCAGAATACACTGCTACAATGGTACAGCAGCAAGGTGTACATAAAATTGTGAATGCATGACCTTTTGCATTTTTAACATCCCACAATATACTGAGTACAAAAACATTTTTATCAGAATTTTGATTCGTGAACGAAGAAAAAAATAAAAATAAAGAGAAACTATGTAATCAATACAGTTACATGTACACTAGATTCAAAATACAAAATGCATAGTGAGTCCACAAAACATAGTCCAGTATTCCTGTTGACCAATCCCTGGAGCCAGAGTTCTAGGTCCATTAAAGCTTAAATTATCTCACTGTCCAAATTTCCTTGAATGTCAGCCATAATGAAACAAAATAAAGGTGCAGTTATTGAGAAGCCAAACCGTCTAGCGTCCTTTGGGCAAAATTCCAAACTTCTTTACAATGTCCAACTGTTCAGATGTTTCTATGCCCGAGAAAGAGTACCGTATCTGCGATTAGTTTGTCTTTTCCCTTGAGTAACTTTCAGTCCATAGGGTTGGAGGAACAGTCGACACAGTCTCTGGTTCTTGTCCCTGAATCTCTCCCTGAATCTCTCCCTGAATCTCTCCCTGAATCTCCCCCGGACAAGCCCCCAATTTGTCATGATGTGGGGTGCTGACATAACTCACACCAAGATCAAACGCATATAATCACCACATAAATTAACATAATTACTCAAACCAATCTAGAAAATTACCTTGATTCCTTGCCTTTAATCATCGGCTAATTCGGCCTGCGCATTCGCGTCCAAACTTAAAACGGCCTTATTTTAATATGCATAAGATTCGTAACAGAAGTAAAGACAGAAGTATCATGGTCCAGATGTTTGGAACAATTTACCTCATGATATTAAACACGCCGTATCTCTTTTTTCTTTTAAAGCTTCGTTAAAGAAGTATTTGCTATCCACTTATTTGTAAACTTCTCACTTGCACACTTTTCACTTCAATCCCTTTCCTTGCCACTTTCCCCTTCTTTTTGTAGTAAGAAATAATTTTTTTTCAGTTAGTGACATCGCTTTTATGATATAGACATTTTATATTAATTATGCTTTCCATGTAACCCTTTCCACTGGCTGCTATTCATTCAAGCATTTTGCTTAAGATAGCTGGCCCCTGCATTTCTGCCATTTCTACTTGTTCATTTCGATTTATAATCATGTCTTTATTCTGTTGTCATTGTTATTTAACTGTCACATTTGTAATTTGAACAATTATGTTGTATATTTATTACTATAATTGTTTGTAAATTTGTTATTTGATTTGACAATAAATGCAGAAAATCCTGCTTTGCAGGTTGTTATAAAATAAAAAAAGACAACCCTATCTGCAATATTTGGAAGAGGCAGCCCATACTTTCAAGTATTCAGCAACACTGACGAACTGATACAATCTAATGAATTTATAAATTCAGGTGTTACAGCAGCCTACGTCGAACAAGACCACTCCATGCTGGCGACCAATCCAAGTAAAGAGGGGGAGCCCCATGTAGCTGTAGCTAAGAACAAGTTTAATGTGACGTGTTGCAACAGGTCATCCTACGTCTTGAGAGGGTTGAAGACAAGTTGGAGAAACTGAGCAATAAGCAGTCATGTCAACAACCTCAGCTCATTCCACCGCGCCCCCAAAGACATCCATCTGAACCACCTACCACAAAGACAAAGTATTCACCCAAACTTCAAAGTGCAGCAAACTCTCCTATCCAGAAATGTTCTGTAAATCAGCAGAGCTTCTTACATTTATTTCCATAGGAACTCAACCACGCCAGAACGATGTTCTCTTGACGCTCCACATCCTGCATCTAACTTCCTTGATGACCTTATAAACCCACCACCCTACATCACCAGAAGGAAGACAGAGAGGTGAGTAAACCCCAACACAAGAAACTGACGGCATCAAACCTTCACCCAAGGAGATTTGTCAATATCATCCTTGAATCCGGAGATATCTGTGGCAGCTTCCTCGCCTCGTAGTTCGTGATGACATCTTTTATCGAACTAATACCCCTTTCAAACCAGTTTACCCTCTTAACTTCACCGGAGAAACCTTCAAATTTTACGAGCACGAATTCCTTGGGTTACGTGGGGAAGTACAGGAGCACCATTCAGACTGACCTCACCCGGTGAAGTTGCCATTGGTTACGAATTCCATGTTGACTCGGCCAGAAGCGTACAGACCAAGCCCCTAAAGCGGCCGCTAGGATACTGTAACATTTGGGCACGATTTGAACAAGCCCGAAGCCCCTATGCATTATTCATTTTGTAAGATGCTCCCCTACCGTATATGCTTTACGCGCAAGTAAAATATAAATGTGGATCAGTGTCACACATGCCCATTAAGAAAGGTCAAATCCGCTTAATCTATTCATGTATGCTAATGAGTTCATCACTTGGCTAATAACGGCGCATCGATAACAGATGTATGGGCGTCATTCATATGGTGTCATTAAATCTTTATGATAATTAGGTCCTAACATGTGATTAATTTCTATATCTTCAGTACTAAAGGGTCAACGTCATTCCACTTAAAACACATAAATTGGTCAAGTTCAACGAGTTGTATACTGTAGTTATTAAGAAGATATAAATACATGTCCATATTTATCACATCTCACGAATGAAGAGAAAAACTTCATAATAAGTAATTTTTCAAAGAAATTAATAAATTTACTATCTTTGACCAGTAAGATAAAGGAATTATGAAAAAACGAGGGGGGGGGGGTTGTATAATCGAAGGCAAAGAGGTAAGAATTAAATATTAGGTGTAGAGGAAGAGGTATCCTTAGATTTTCTTGACGGGCAACTTTCGCATTGCTGCCAATTTTGTGAATCTTAGTCTTGTGAACATGCATATACATGTACCTTTCAAAGAGAATTATGAACCTTGAAAATTTGGCCATTTTAGTTGACCCGAACTATTACACTTGCACCTTTATCCTTTATTTTCGTTCTCTTTCTCTCTCTCTCAACCCCCCCCCCGGTACGCTAGCGTACCGGGGGGGGGGGGGGGGGGCAAGGGGACAGACTGTCCCCTAAAAGGCCTAACAGCTTTTGACCCCCCCCCCATGGAAAGACATGTATAGGCCTAAATTGTGGCACCCCTTTCTTTTAGAACTTATAACCTTTCTTGAAATTCTTTTTTTGCTCGTCAGAGAATTATGGAGAAAAAATAGACCCCATAAAATCTGGTAACCCCCAACCCCCGACCCCCCCCCCAGCGAATTTTGGAGGCAAAAAAAAATCCCCCCCCCCCATTTTCATCAAATCTTCTCTTTCACCTTTTCTCATCTTTATTTCTTCCCTCTCCCTCAAACACACACCTCGATCACAATCACACGTCCTGGTTCATTTCACTACCCCCCCCCCCCCGGCTAACTGATCCTGGGTCCACTACCACCACCAGAGTCTAGAGATCTAGGGAGCGAGTCGGAAGCCAATTGAGGTGCGGTTAGTGAAAATTGCATATCTGATCATGGAGCGGTACGAGAAGGTTGGAAATGGGGGACGTCACAGCGGCACATACTATGTGTGACATTATATGTGAGTGCCCCCCCCCCCCCCGGAACCCCCTCCTCATTCTCAAAAAAAAAATCCGGACAAAAATAGCCTAGCCCTAGGCCTGCCCTAAGCCTACAGAATCAATTAGAAAGGGCCTCACCCAGCCCTTTGTCTTTCAGAATATAACAGGGTCTATGCGTCTACATCTAACTTAGATAACCAAATCGTCGACATACAGACTAAGTTCGATCTATTTCGAGGTTTACTATTAAAATCTATCAGCCATTGGCATTGGCATTGACATCAATCAATAAATTATCTATCGAAACATACGAGATACCGTAATCCCCGAAATTCCGGCCGTCACGAGTGACAGGGTGGTAAGGGAAATCGAGCTGCAAGTGCAACATTAGGCATTAGCTCATGACGATGAAAATTGAATTAAAAGTTCGAGTGTAGATTACACATTGTTACATGCATACAGCTCTGCAGAATCCTTTCAAAATGTAGACGAATTGAAATAGATTACTCACAATGGCAGAACGTGTTTCCACAGCTTTTGTTTACTTTGTGCGGGTGACGAAAAAGAGGTCAAATCAGACCTTTTGAAGCCAATCAAATTTTGATAAATCGGAGTATGCAAAACAAAAATGAATAATGCATAATGTGTTTCTCGATACTTTTCGATATTTTTGTGGTATCGGGGGCTTCGGGAAAATGAAATGTTACCAAAGGGGCGGAGCCGAATACGCTTAGACTGCATGGTGACGCTATACAGCTTATATGCAAATGAGGCAATCCGCGCGTGCTACCTTTCCGTCTATAAGTTTTAATTTGTCTATGGTACAGACTCGTTGACGGGGCGGAAGTGATAATTGACCTCTGACGTATTTCACCCGGTGAAGTTCTCCGCTTCCCTTTCAGACCAACCACTCGCCCGCTTAAACTCTCTTCACCCGCTTAATTTCTCCACCTCGGTAGGTGGAGAAGTTACGCAGTGAAGCGGTGACTTTTTCCCTTGTCCCTTTCAAACCAAAACCTTCCCCGCGTAACTCTAAACTTATGCGGGTGACTTAAGCGGGTGAGTGCTTGGTTTGAAAGGGGTATGGGCAGAAAGAAGGAGGTCAAGAACTACGAAGCCTAAATTGACCTCTGTGACCTTTGACCTACGTAACCCAAAATCTAATCATATCGTCTTCCAGCGGGCAGCGTTGTACATAGTCAAGGCCGAAATCCTCAAGACCAAGGCATTTCCGAGCAAGGCCAATGCCAATGTTTTAACCCTCAAGTCCAAGGCAGTAAAAAGCGAAAGGAGGGGAAGTACAAAGGTTCTCTCTCTCTCTCTCTCTCTCTCTCTCTCACACACACACTTTTTTTCCAGTAAACTTTATTCATTTCTATATATAACCTAACATTCGTCTTGAATGGATACAATTACAATCGATAAAATCATTGAAACAAGGCATATACAACAAAAATATCATTGAATGAAATGTAATCATTAAATAAAAGAAGACGAAGAAAAAAAAAATGCCCCCTCCTTACCTCAAACAATGAATATCAAACTGTATAACATAATACATTCTTACTATAGACTCCTTATTCCACTTACTTCCATCCCCCTCCCCCTTCTTAACCCATATCACAGCATACACACACACACACCCCACCCACACAATACACATACACACAAAAGCACCCACATGCATCCACCTATTCATATTACATCATCTCGGGTTCCCTCCTCCTGTCCACATTCCTGCTTGAATATTTGAATGAGCACACGCACACACACACACACACACACACACACACAAAGAAAGTAGACACTGCCTTCAAGAACCAACTGACAGCAGGGGTGGCTGAACAGTTTTAAAAGGGAGGAGGGGGGGGGGGTCATTGCAAAAAAAAAAAAACACCCCTTACACTATAATTGAGACAAATAATCCGAGTAGCAGCACCTGATATTAGATTTTGTTTTAGGTCAAAGGTCATAGAAGTCAATATGCATGAATTAAAGATTTGTTTGTTTTCCTATCGTATCTCAACTATTTTGTATACATGACTAGCAGGAGATAAAGTGATAGGACTTTTGGTTTGTTAGGTCAAAGGTCAAAGAAGTCAATTAGTATGTTATTGTAAGTTTCTTATTCTGGTTATCTCAATATTTCAAGAACAGTTGGAGTCATGAACTTAACTGAATTTAGGCGGAGGCATACAGGAGACGCAGTCGAATTTATCTTGTTTTTAATGAAGAGAAAATCTGGGCCATGTTCCATAAAACCTAGTTAACAATAACAACAGCCAACCAAAATGCAATAATGTCAGTTACTTATATCAATAGTTAATTGTTATCACTAATAATTTTATTTTCATAAAAGAAGAAAAATATAAAGATTTAGGGGTTGGTTCGTGTAGAGGGAACAAAATAGTTTAGCACCACTTGCGTAGCACCACTTGCACCACTCTTATTGTAGACTAAATTGCTTTGAAAACAAATCAAAGAAAATTCTATCAATGTGCATACTTTTTATTGCGAATGGATATATTGATGCATGAGAATTTGAGCTCAGCAGGTTTTATCAGTGTGTGAGTGCATGTTAAGACTGCCTGCTGGTATGGAAGAATTTTAAAGAATGATATTCAATGGTGTAAATTAGGACCACCCAGTCATCAGATAGTCTAAAGGAAATATACTTTTTTTTTTAAAGATACAATTAAGAATATGGAAAATAGGAAAGATCCATTGCATTACAACCTCAATACTAAAGTAGTACGAAATTAGTTTGCTATAGTGTTTTGTGTATGAGTGACATAATTATATTGGCGGGGGAGGCAATCCATGCCCCAAATCAGCTTAAATATTCTGGACTTGTTCACTTTAATAGAAACGTGGTATTCATTTGGTTTTAAAACCTAAATTCCAATCAAAGATGGGAAATATCTTCCGTAATTTTTTTAACTGATAAACTAATATGCTTGATAATATAGTAATTGCTAATCAGCTGCCATTTCTGCTGTTAAGCCAGTTGTGGGCAAGCAAACATTGTGAGATATTTCATTGACAGTGAGGTCGCCTGCATGGCTCGGACCAGAACACACTACAGAAAAATGCAGTTTATCAAAATAGGAAAAATTATTTTAAAAATCAGATTGCATATTTTGAGCGATTTACCGTAAGACCATCACACCTATGAAATTGTTAAAAAAGTATATTTAGAACTAAAAAAAAAAAAGTTATTAACAAATATTATATATATTTGACAAAGTCAAAAATATTATATACAGTAAATGGAAGTTATATCATCACACAAATTACTGTAAAACAACAACATTTCCTGAATCATGGTGTTTTTGAAGATGCATAAACATAAGCTGCTACAATGCTTTTCAGGTTCTATGCAATAACAAATCAATCTTTTAAATAAACTTAATATAGAGAGTTCATGAAATACAGATTTATGATTTTTTACGCGAATGGATGTTTATATTTTGTAGGTATACACATCTGGCATTTTGTTGGTTTAACCCCCAAATTTCATATCTACAGACAACCCCCCCCCCCCCCAAAAAAAAACATCACGGGGGACATTTTCCCCTGGTCTACCCCCGCCCATCCGTTTGCTTATTATGCTAATACCCTTATACCATCGCCGTTTCTTTTAACTAGCATTCTCTCCATTTTCTCTCTACCTCTCTCCCCCGTTTCTCCTTTCTTTCTTTTCTTCCACTCTTTCTTTTTCCTTTCTTTTTCCATACCCTTACTCTCCCTTTCCCCTTCTTTTCTCTCCAATAGAGGGAGCCCCCCTGGAGCCTGTATCAGTGCCGTATACGGTACTGGCCTGTATAAGAAAGTTAGCTATAAATCTTGCAAATAAAATGTCGGTGTCAGTTGTGCTTTTCATGCAGTGAATTTCATTTCCAACACCTTCTCGTCGCTTTGGTTATTTTGATCTAAATTAGGGGTGTGTCTAGGGATGTAAAAGGGGAGGGGTGCCGAAAAAATCTCTGATAAACATTATAGGCCAGGAGCCTACTATCCCGAAAGAAAATTTTGTGTTTTGGTAAAGAATAGTGGGAGAATAGTCATACAACTTCCTTCTGACAAAGTTTGGCGCATATGTTAGGTGGGTTGAAATCGAACCCACTTGGGTCCTTTTTTTTTGGGGGGGGGGGGGCGCTCTGAGGTCCAAATCCGGCGGCTCCGTTCAGGCTAATACTGCAATTCAAGATATTATTCAATGGTATATATTCAGCTTCTGATTATGAAAGCAGAAAAATAGATAGTCGTAATGTAAAAGTTATGAGAAAATCAGATAAATAAAATAAAATAAAATTGTCAAGTCGCTATGATGTCTCTCAAGTCTTATCATCCAGCCCATCATTCAGTACTTTTTTCAGTTTTTTTTTTTTTGTTTTGTTTTTTGGCTGCTTTTGCCCAAATTGCAGATGGCAGCATGATTGTTTTATGAGACTATAAAATCAGCCTTCATAGAAATCAAAGTGTATCATTTGGATAAGTTTGACTACAAAATGGTATTTAAAATCATGATTTTTTTTCTAGGGGCTGGATGTACGCAAACAACGAGGTACTCTCCCATCTTAAGAACCGTGACATCACTTCGAAAAGTGGGGAGGAGGAGGATCGAGAAGGGGGCTACAATATATGCATCCTCCTCCCCTCCTTAATTGCATGCCTCTCGTGGACTGTCAAAGCTCCTGATTATCGATCTCTTAGTAGTATTCCGATATCTATTCTTGGATGTTATCTATGTTCATTTAATATGTTTCATAAAGATCCAGGAAAGAAAGACAAATTGTCTCTCGAAATCTGAGAATGAAAGGTTACCGAAGTTGCCGGGTAAATCGGCAATTTTCCTGCGTTTTTGTCGGAGATAAACTGACGGACAATAAGTCTGAGTGCAGAGACTATGGCAAAGTTTCAATTTGTTTTGCCTATGTTTCTGTTTACAGAGAAACTTATTATGATGACTGATGGTGACAAATTGTGTTCTGATTGACCCATGCAGGTTGCTAATAGAGCTTGGTATAGGGAGAGACGGGTGCATGGTCGGGGAGAGGCAGGGGTGCGTGGCAGGGGTGTAGCAAGGCTGGATACAAGAACATTGGTACAGGTATGTACAGGTGTGGTAGCTTGAAGTGATATGTTAAAAGCTAAATGATCAGTCTGATGAAACTTTTCTAACAATGACTGAGGAGGTGCTGTGGCTCTGTGGTAGAGCAGTGGTCCAGTTAACTGGGAGAACTTGAGTTCGAAACCAAGTGGATGCGCTACTGGCTAGTGCCCTTGTAGACCAAAAAATCTGTTTATTTCTTTCGATGAGACTACGTCTGGCTTCGCGGAATCCCTGAGAGCCTCGAAAATTAAAAAATGTTATAAAACTCCTCCAAACAGACAGATTTTTCTGTCTAGTGCCCTTGGGCCTTTGGTAAGGCGGTAATCCTCATTACCAAGTCCCTCGGAGAGGACTAAAAGCCGTCGGTCCCAAGCTGGTTGGTTACTTACAAGCATACACATGCTTCTTACTAGTCAGCTAACTATAAACATGGTCAATTAATGCAAACAACGTCTAGAGATTTGAGCCTTATAGAAATATCTTGTCCATATTTAATACAGTTATAGCGATGAAATTGTGAATATTTGATTAAACTTTTCACCAGTCGTTGTGCACTCGTGGTGTTTCTTCCTTGCTAAAACCTATGACCGACTTTCATTGCTCAAGTCTGTCTGGTGTGCCAAGAAGGGAAAGAGCTGTTTAGTTGGTCTGGGCCTTGTGCAAGTCACAGTCATCCCTGAATTCTTCCTTACAATACCCCCAGGGTGCCATAAAGCATAAGGGGTCTTAATGAAATGAAAACAGTATTAGTCCGGATGTTTTCTTCCTTTTTCCCTTCTTTTTGTACATAGCTATCCCAGCTTAATCCAACACTTAAAGTTACAACAAATATGATATGTTACCTCATAACATCAATTACAGTTCGACAACAACTGAATTATTAAAGTTTGGTTTATTGGTTATATGTTTTAATAGGCCTATAAAGATGCCAAACAAAACAAGAAGATGAATTAAAGGTACTTTGCATGACAATCTTCCAAAATATAATGGGGAAATATACAAATCTATTTGAATTTGTTGTGTTGATATCTTCAAAATATTGAGATTGATGATTGGTGACAGCTTTTTAAGCAAGCAATTTTTGTTTTGCCATATCTTGAACTCTAATTTTCACTCTTGGTTCAAATTACCTGAAGGGGCAGAAATAAAGCCAGCCTCAGTTGTTAAAAACACAGGCAGGAATAGGCTTCAATGACATCAAGAATAGAAATAGCCTTTATTCAAGTCATATTCTGTCTAAGAATTTATGTTGATGAAGGGAAATTATTTCAATTTTCTTCTTTCAACATACATGTCAACAAAATGCCTGTCAATGATGACACTACATAGAGCAGGAGGGTGTTTCATAAAGCTGTTCGTAAAGTTACGCATGAATTTACGAACGACTTGAATATGAAGTTCCAGATAGGATGCCCAAAGTTTTTCCTGATGTTTTAACAATGTGTGACTGTATTTCCAATAACCTCAGTTAAATTATGGCCAAAAATATTCTTTGCATTAAAAGTGTTTGTTATAATAAGAATTTTAATCTACATCTGCACAGTTCAATTGTAGTTGATGCAGTTGAAAATTATTGAACATCCCATTTGGCTTGCCATATTCAAGTCGTTTGTAAAGTCATGCATAACTTTACGAACAGCTTTATGAAAACCCCCCAGATTTGAATTCTTAGATTAGGTGTACACTAACAAAAGGGAAAATATTGACGTTAAGGGTAGTAATTTTAATCTCTTTTACAACTTAAACTTCCCACGGACCAGAATACTGTATATAATAATATATCCATAGAGAGTAAATAAAAAGCCTTATCTGTAGGCTAAGAACTTTGCGTAGGAAAGTTTTGTGTTGTTATAGTTGATTTGATTAGGACACGTTTGGTGAGAGAGCAATTGCTCTAAGTGTTTGCTACTAGGGGGTTCACTGCTGGAAGCACCAAGTTGGTAGATTTCATGTAATTGTGTTCATTTCAGTGGTATTTCGTTTGCCAGACAGTTTAGTTGAGGTCTGTATGAAAAGTTTGACTTTAGGCAGGTGCAATTTCCAATCTGTTTTCACAGTTTAGGCATCTTGTTTTAGCCTGTAGCTACTTGGAAATGAATAATTGGACAAGCCTTCTGTCTTTCAATAATTGCCAGATTTGACTCCTTTTATCTGAGAGGATCAATCACTATATATCTGGTGCCATGTTTGAAACAAAATGACTTTGAGCAGTAAAGTAAATTGAAATACTACATATTGATGTTTGATTTTGGTCCACCTTCATGACTGTAAAGGGTTATATTTTGAAAGCTTACATCACATTCTACTCGACATGTTCATTTTGGTCTGTAGCATATACAGTACATGCACTTGTACATTGTGTACCCAGTACAATACAGGCATCCGCTTTTGACATAGATTCCACTTAAACACTAAGTTTTTGCTTAAAAAGTGAAATAAATTCAATTTCAAGCAAAAAGTAGAAAGCAAGCAGTATGTATGCACGATTTTAGATAGGAAGACATGCAGTTTTTAAGTTAATGTCCATCTGTGATGCCCAAATGTCCGTCTGTGACAAAAAGTTTTCGGACCTCTAGCAAAAGTTAGAGCTTGCTTTAAAATTCTTTGTATGTGACAGGGAAGTTAATTTACTTGACTAACATTTGCTGTCAAATAGATTTGTCAGTGACAGTTTGTTTAGATAGAAAAAACAAAAGACTGCCATTTAGTCAAGAAACCAATTTCTATCTCATCTGTCCGTGATAATGAATATTTAATGGATTCTATTTTAGTAGGTCACCATGGCAACCAAATTTTATCAACATTTTGCACCTTCAGTGATACCCTTCTCCATGAAACATAAAACAGCTCAAGACATCTTATAACTAATTTTTCACAGGCCTTCAAACTTTCAAAATTAGTTAAATGTCCATGACTAACTAATCAGGCTCAAATATCGGTACTAAGTACTAAACTTAAACATTTAAGGTAGAAGGGAACATTGCTGGTAAAATATTAGATAAACTTGTACAGGCATACATGTAACTAACTGTCAAAACAGATACATTTGCTGGCTGTCTTTTCAAATACACAGATTTAAAAAAAAGTGCACCAATTGTAATTATTTCATTTACTTTAATACTGCAAAATGTAATAATTGTGGCTAATTGTATTGTGCTTACTGCTTATAACAGTCACACCATGACAAATCCTAGCACTCAAGTTAGGTGTAGAACAAATCTTCTGCTTGATTGTTACATTTAAACATGGTCTATTGGGACTAGTCTTCTCCTTGGGTAGTTTTGATGAGCCCCCCCCCCCCAAAAAAAAAGGGGGCAAAATTTCTGTAATTTGTCAAGGGTTGCAGTTAGGAATTTGGTTTGTGCAGGAGATTGGCCACAAAGCTTGTTGCTGGTCTGTATGCCATGGAAGCCTTTGATTGTAGCATATTGCTTTGGTACTTAATGATGACTTGCATCATGCTGTCAGATAGGTTGACTGGAAACTATTTAATTATCCCTAGTCATGCTGTCCATGTCAGGCTCATTAACTGTTTGTATTTTAAGAAATTAATGAGGTGAAGAGAAAGTTCAAGTTGCTATCACCAATGTGTTTGGCATTATGGATAGGACAGATGTGTGCCCTGTGACAGCAAGATTTGAAAACGCTTGCTAATGAGACAGGAAAGTTATAGTGCGGTATTCTTCCTGACTGTGTTTGAAGACTAATCTTTACATTTGTTGATTCATTTTTGATAAAGAGAATATGTCATAAGTCTAGAGATTTTACAATGTCATGTTTGAAATTAAAAAAAAAAATAAATAAAAGAGAATGAAGTGAAACATAGCACATCTTGGTCATAGTTTGCAAAAATAATTTGAGAGTTCTAATGAAGTTCAGAATAAATTTCAATGTGAAAACTTAGTAAGGGAAAATGAAATACTTATAAATTCTAGTGAAAAAAGGGAAAGGATATACATGCAGGTTTGTGTAAAACATATTGTGCAAGTATTATATCTAGGGTGCATATATATGATTAAATATTTCTTTAGAGAATATGGAAATTTATAATTTTTTTAGTACAGGGCAAATGGGAGAGGACCTAGCAAGATACATAATGGAGTTGCCAGTTTGTGTTTGATTGATTACAACTTCAAAAATTCACAATATTGGACCTGTTTCTCTACTTTCTTTTTTCCTATCAAAACCAAGTTAATATAAGGGTGGATGCCCCCTTAATGTGTACTTAGCAGAAGAAAAAAGACTGGGGGGTACTTCAAAATGTGGTGGCTCTATGCCCCCAGTCCCGCCCCCTCTTTTGCACTTCTTAAGAATGGGGGGGGGGGGGGGGGTAATCATCCTGGGAGGTAGTTGTCATGGGGGGTAATTGTCCTCGAATTGCACCATGGTCTTGCTGTAAATTATCATCTATGTATGAGTTACATTTAACATCCTATCAATACTGAATGACCTCTCCATGAAAATGCATGCTAGTTTGAACTAGCTGCAAATAACAAACATTCTCCAAAAATGTCTATTGTACTTGTGTCAACAAATTGGTTTTCTTTGAAATAAAAGTGACAATCAGTTGATGAATGATCTTCATGAAATTAGATCCTTTTACTGTACAGAGTTTAGATTTACAAGTGCGAATTTCAGATGGAGTCTATCTTTCTCTGGAAATTCAAAGTTTCTTGCAGAACAAATAGAGTTTATCAACATGATAGACCACCCTAAATATAAGTATCTCCAATTTCTCCCACAGATATATTAATCCCTCAGGGTATTGTATTGGGTCTTTTTATTTGCTTTAAAGCACTCTGCTTTTTCAGGGATGAGAACTGTGTCCAGAGATTGATTTATTGCAGTACTTTACCCTAACTTGGCTCCAGCTTGGAAATATGAGAGTTATGATCCGTGAAATTCTGTTTTGAAGGATATTTTCCTATTTCCATTGTGGAGAAGGTTTATTTATGGCCACCCCACACTCATGTGTTGGGAGGGGGCTCATTCTAACTGATCAAGGGGATTAAATTCTGCTTATGACTGCAAACCTACTTGAGGTATCAAAATCTGGTGGTTAAACCCTCATCTATAATTATCTCCAATCAAGAATTAAAGAGGAAATTACCGTTGAATGTTTGGTCAAGATGCTTCTTTTCACTCTATTATGATGCTGCAGATAACTTCCTAACCCAGAATTATTCAGTTCTACATTCTTTACATTTATAGGGCAATTTTAATGGAATAGTTTGTTCTATTATTGCTTTTCTTTTATCTTTTTTATTGCCTTATTATTTCAAGGAAATATGACCATCTTTTGATTTCCAATTGGGGCCATATTTTGTCTTCAAAGTTTGTCCAAATTATAGAGTGGATAAAATGTTGCAGATAAGAACAATTTTGATTAATTTTGCATTTTTAGATGAAAATCCTTATTTCCACCAGGAATCATAATGAGCCATGTTGCCTTTCTTTTTCTATTTATTCCTTGCATACATGTATACCCCGTACAAAAATTGGATGTGTCTAAAACATGGAGTATTCTTACAGTTGTCGATTTGAGAATTTTTCTTCCTTGTATCAAAGATTATTGTAACATACTGACCGTAAAATTTCAACAGTTGTCAGGTTGCCAAAATACTCATGAAAATGGAATATCATATTTCCTAAGCATACATTTACTGCCAAATTTTGCTTGACATATGGACTTTCTTGAAGCATGATTGTTAAGCCTTTCTTGGCACACTAATATTCTTCTTTATTTAAGCTCATTGGGTGCCAGTAGAACAAGAATAGAATATGATGTTTGTGCTTTATGTCTGTCTTCAGCAAACAATTCTCTTCAAGGCTTTGATGTCATACCGCATGAGAAAAAAAAATTCCATGACACTTGATTTTATGGTGAGTTTGTGAATAGGGTCTATTTATGGGCTATGGCCCTGTTCAGGTGCTCTTTTAAAGCGTACCGTACCCGTACCGTACCGTGCCGCTCCAGAAGTGTGCCATGGTGAGCGTGCCAAAGCAAACCGTTCGGTGCCTCGACAAACACCTGAACGCAAACCGTACCGTACCGGAAGTAGTAATTCATGTGAGAATACCAATAAATCATACAATGGAGAATGTGAATGAGTTTATTAGCAATATACAGTGTAGTGCAGTAATCAAGAGCTCGATTGAGCGTGATGATATCAGCCGAGCCCAGGGCGCGATAGTTGTGTTGAATAGCGCGCCAAATTCCTCACCTTTGACCCAAGTTGCTACGCAACCTATCGTCTCCCCGGATTTGAGCGCGAAGTGTACCGAATAGGTACCTCTGAGGTACGCTTCTCAATAAGCGACTGAACGCTCGCTTTCCGACCACCCTGTCACATAGCTTTGGCGTGGCATGGGTCGGCACAGTACGCTGCGGCACGGATAGCTTCCAAAAAGTGCCTGAACAGGTCCTATCTCTCTATGCTACAACTGATATCACATGTCATGTCCCAGGCAGAATGAACAGATATTGCCGAGTGTCCTCTTGAGATGATTATGTGTAATAGTTAAAAGTTGAAACATTGAAGTGTTTACACACGACCTTTGCTCATGGGTCAGCCTAGTCCACTGCCTGGTCTGTCTCCGTATCGCTCGATCCGACACCCTCAACGCTAAAACAAGAACAGTCCTTTACAACTTCCTCCGTCGCAGTTTCGGACCCTGTGGACAGAATAAATTTTAAGTTTCACAAGCTCGTAGTTAACGATGTCCTCTCTGTTCATGTTAAACTTCCGGGTCATACCCTTCACACGAATTATGAACACAGGATCTGTATGTGTACTGTCTGTCCACACAGTCGGTATCTACTTCCGGTGTTAACAACGACAATCACTCGGCTTGTAGTTCAAGCATCGTTGTTTTGGGCTCGTGTGAACCCTTCTCGTGGTTAGTAAGTCATTGTTTAGTTAAGTTAAAGTTTCGAAACCACAAGTCCTGTATGAACATAGCTAGTGTCAAGGATATTTACTGCATATAAAGTCGGTCAAATACCCAACCAGTCAATCATTGATTGATTATGAATATACCCATCAACCTATTACTTGTTGTCTAGCTGATTGATTAATTAGTATGTCAGCCAATCATGTATGTTATTGTGGAGATCATTATTTTGGACTGTTATGGTTCATTAATAAAGAGAGAAATGAGAAGGCATCCAAGGAGATAAGAAATACATGTAGAAATAAAGAGAGTTTGTTTACACTGCAGTATGAAGCTGGTTAAATATAATTGAAAAAGACACTCCTCAAATGTAAAAACTAAAGCTAGCTTTGTCGTAGCCACACTATAAGTTTACCTTCCTTTGACTAATTGGAAGATTTGTGAATAGTAAGTCTTAACACCATACTTTTCTTGTTGTTTTCAAATTCTTTCCTCTAAATGCCTAAATACTAATCCTTTTTAGCTTTTTATATGAGATCTGAAGTACATGTACTGTTTTTTTTTATCCTACAAAATGAGATGTACTTCATTGTTATCAACAGAATTTTGTGTCTATTAAAGTTATATCATGAAATGGGGGATGTACACTGATTTACACATATAATCTTACATGATTAAGCCATGTAAACAGTGGTTATAGATCTTGGAATGATATGGGTTAACTGAGACCTTGTCTGGAAGACTGCTAAGAGTTTAATTGAAGAAATTCTTATTGTTTTGTGCCACTCAGAAATGACATGAGGTCAAGAGCCACCAGAGAAGGTCAGAGGTCAAGTTTGAAGTAAGTATCTTTTCCTCATATTAGGGTGTCATCATAATTGACAGTTAAAATATGGCAGTCATGGTCGGGGGAATTCTTGCTCCCTGATCTCCTTCGTCTGTTCAATGTCTTTCTCTGTCTCCCCACATTCTGTTCATCTGATTCTTGTTCTAAATTCTAGTGATGATCTGATTTTGTCACAGGTTTTACAACCTGACTGGTGCATGGAACCAGTTTGGTTCAAATTTCAGAAAATGTGATTTAAGTATTATCTGAAACTTTCACATTGATTAATTTAGAGGGTTAAGAAAAAAAAATCCAGGTGGTCCTCCAAGACCTGCGTGAGGGGGCCTGCGTGTGATCCTCCCCCCCCCCCCCCCCCGAAAAGAACAGAGCCCTAAACAAATTTTCTTTTAATTATTTCATTCTTTACAAGGGGCAGCCGATGCATGTCATCCTTTCATAGCCTTTTTCTGAGTTCAAAATTCAAAGTTCATAGTTCATTTATTTACACTCATCATTAAAAGTACATAACATTTACAATAATTACATTTACAAAATAGACATACAAAAGAACATACATGTACATCCTAACAAAACATAATGAGAGTGAAGGAAGAGCTAAAAGGAATAAAGTCCTTATATAGAAGAGCCCATCCCTGATGTATAATAATGAATACTAGCAGGACCCATGGAAAATCCACAGGATTTAGGGGTAGATAAATAAATGTAGTGAAAACTTAACACTTTTTATATTGGATTTATTTAATCTTATATTGAGTAGGATAAACATATTACAATGTGTTTGTTACCTAATGATCATATAACTCAACTATGTTGTGGCGTATTGTTATATCTGTGGAATATTAATTGACATAAGTTAATACATGTGTATATTCGCTTTTGATATGACAAATGTTTTTGTTGTTTTATTGGCAATTGCTTTTATTCTAAAAGAGAGTTTTTTAATTTGTTTTTGTTTTTTTATTTTCATCTCTTAATTATCTTAATATTTATGGAAACTTGAATTCAATTTAAAATACTTTAGAAGTGCACATGGTAATAATTCATTATGACAAAAGTACATAAAGACTGCAATATGATACTTACAGATACAAATACATTAAGAAATTTCAGTTTGTAAAATAACCCTTTCATATGAGCTCTGTAATGGGAATTTGAAATTAATCGGATGGCTTTCTTTAGTATTCTCAGTATTCTGTTTAGTTTAGTTTGACTTGTCATTGCCCAAACTTCAGCACAGTAAAATGAGGTAGAATCAATGTATTATACAAAGTTTTTAAAACACATTGGGGAGAAATCTAATACCAATATTTTAAAAAATCTTGTTGCAGACAGCACCAGTATGTTCATTCCATGAAAGTTTTCAGGAATTCATTTACTGATACACTTTTGAAGTTGTGATTATTTACCTGAAGTTTTATCTCATTAAAGTTGATCTTTTTGTTTGTAAATACCATATAAGTACTGGAAAAGTGGAAATTTTCACGCGATTAATTTTTCGCGCTCGGCCAAGTAAGGTTAATTTCACATGTTTTTAAATTGCCCTCATGCTAGCTACTCATGGGCAAAAGAATACATGAACAAAAATATTTGCACTTTTTTATTTGTGCGCAAATTTCATGCTGCGTGAAATGCGCGTAAATTTCCACACTGCAAAATATTCCACGTTTACAGTAGTTAGTTTTATTAACATTCAAAATTAATTTATTCAAAGAAAGCCAATGTAGCAATTTGTTTACTTCATTACTAAATTCCTGTTGTAAAATTTGAACATTTTCAGATCTCGACATAAACACACTGGTGTCGTCTGCAACTGAGATATATTTCAGTTTGTCCGATATATTGCACATGTCATTTATAGAGAGAATGAATAAAAGTGGACCCAATATAGAGCCTTGTGGCACTCCACATACAGCAGTTTGTATAGACGAAACATTAACTTTCATTTTTGACAAATTGTTTCCTGTTTGTTAAATAGCACTTAAACCAACTTAATAACACACCACGTATTCCGTAATTGAATAATTTTGCAATTATAATTTCATGATCTAAGGTATAGGTCTAAGAACTATCCCATTATGACTTCAGATTTATCAAAAACGTGAGCAAATCTGCATGTAAATTCAGCTAAAGCAGAGGATGTGGAGTGCCCTGTTCGAAAACGAATTGAGAGTTAACTAAAATATTATGTTTATGCAAAAAGGAAGCTATACACAGCCCTTTCTAATATTTTAGAGAATACCGGAAGTAATGATATGGGTCTATAATTAGATATTTCAGCTTTAGAACCACCTTTAAAAATCGGAATAATTTGAGCAATCTTGAGTTGATGTTACTAATGAAGAATTGAATATTGCACATAATGGATAACAAATTATATGAATAACTCTTTCAACTTTCTTGATATCTACACTGTCAAAACCACAACATTTATTACTCTTTAATTTATCTACAATGTTTATTATTTCTCCTGGAGTAATTAGAGTAAAGAAAGCAGTAGATTCATTTTTTAAAAAGATAGTGTTTAAAATCACCAACAGGCATATCAAGAGTTGATATCAATTTTGGACCAATATTAATAAAGCACTCATTAAAAGATTTACCGATATGTGCATGTTACATACTTCTTGGTAAAAAATACTGGCACTTTACCCCCAAAATATGCCATATGTTTGTTTTGATGTTTTCATTTGAACTAACATGTATTGTGACAAATATGATAATTAATCATAAACAAAGCTAGCGCCCATGGATGTCCGCGGGTTGCTTCTGCTAGTTTAACATACAATTTTGTATGTAATATGTAGTATATATGTATTCTGTATTTTGTTATGTAATATTTCTTTGTTTACTCGTAAAGGGAACCCCCTCTTTATACAAACTTACGCTTCTTTGGGGTACCCTAACCATTTTTTCTTACTTTATGTCTGATATGTTTTGATATGTTATTGGTGAACAATGTATGTACTTTTCAATATTTAAAAAAAATAAATGAAATGAAATGAAATGAAATGCCCGCCAGCCTTAGCCTATAAAAAAAAAAAGGTTAATTTGTTACAGTATAACAGTTAGATCTAAAGTCTAAATCTACTTTGCCTTTGCAGTTCATACTAAAGCCATAACTCTGATTTTCTCCCTCTTGGAGTTTCACTGATAAAAATAATGTTAGTGTGTTAGAAATCTAAGTTGTATCGTAACATCCACAGGAGTTTACTTTAGATCTAACTGTAAATAGACCCTCTAACATTCAATTGTCATACCTAGATTAAAGTTAGATCCAGATCTATGGTATTTAGTTTTTAATGAGGATATAAAACAAAATTAATATAGAAGGTCCACCCTGCAGGGCTTTTATTCGGAAATCTACTTTGATCTATGGGGTCGGTCTCAGCGACTATCAATCGTCTATATAAGTTTTAGCGTTCACTGTGTTACTAGATCTAACATTCGAAGTCTAATGACAATGTTAGATTGTAACTTGTCATACCGAGATTAAAGTTAGATCCAGATCTGTTTAGTTTTAATGAGGGATATAAAACAAATAAACAGGGCCTTTATTCGGATATCTAGTTCCATCTTTGGGGTTGATCGAGGAAGTAGACAGCTGTAGTCGCCTCGTCCGACCCCATAGATCGCACTAGATTTCTTTGGGCCCTGTATATTTGTATATTATATACGATGTTGTATTCCACTCCTCTCTCTATATACGATGATTCTTAGTTTATACAACTTTGTTATTTTCAAATCTTGTATAACTTTGCTGTAGTCTGAACAGGTTATAAGGTTATAAAGGATAAAAGTTTAAACATTGCTCATATTCCAGGTCAATTAAGGTCACATTTCTGAGTGGCTCATAAGTAGTTTTTAGTTGTATATTGTGTTCGTCAGACCAAGGTGAAGAGTGAAACATCACATCTGCTGAGAGTTTTTTCCCTATCTTCTTCTAAAGGACAAGACATAATTGAGGAGCTTGCTAAGTATCTGGGATATGAGGCTGCCATGCTGAAATCTACCATTAATGTGTTAATTACACAAATACCTTGCAAGCTCCCTATTATGCTTTGTCAAACAGGCGCAGATGGACAATGGGTGTGTTTACATAATCCTGACGATATCATTTAACTACTTTTGAGAAAGCAATACAATTTTCACAATTCAATAACTCAATAAATCAATAACAATATTATTGAATTATTTGAAACCAAATTGCACCCAAGAACTTTGCAATACTCAAAATTGTACTATGTAAATTTGACTAGAATTGAATGAAACACTTCAGAGTTATGGAGGTTGTAATGCCAAAAAAAGCTTGGTTTAGGGGCACTTTAGTGTTTTTTGCAGGGGCTTGTTACACTCCCTTCTCAATGTAAATTTTTGTTATGACTGACAAAATTTGGTCCATGGACCATAAAAGGAAAGTCCACACTGGTATTAAGTTGTTCTGAATAAAAGAAAAATGAGAGAAACAGACTAGTGAAAGTTTGAGCAAAATCCAATAAGAATTAACAAAGTTAAATGAATTTTTGAAGTTATAATCAATCAAACACAAATTGGCAACTCTGTGACATATTTTGCAAGCTCCCCTCCTATTTGCTCAGTACAGAAAATCTCATAAATTTTCATTTTCTTATTTTTTGATGAAAGAATAGATTGTTTCATACAGGTTTTGTGTAAAAACATATCAGCAATGATTATATCCAAGGTGCATGTATGATTGAAAATTTCCTTTAGAGAAAATGATGAGTTTTGGGATACAGGGCAAATGGGAGAGGAGCTCGCAAGATATATGCGTCTCGGAGTTGCCAATTTGTGTTTGCCAATATGTGTTTGATTGATTACAACTTCAAAAATTCATAACTTTCTTATTTCATATCAGATTTTTCTCAAACCTTCACTGATCCGTATCTTGAATTTTTATGCTTCTTTTAAAACCAACTTGATATCAGGTTGGCCCAATTTGGCCCAATTTTTAGGGGCCGTCTGACAACCCTTCCTGACACAAAATTTTGTCAGTCTTTGTGTATTGGTAATGTATAGTTATACAACTATAAAGTTTGCTACATATGTTAGATGGGTTGAATCGACCTGACTTGGGGGCCCAACCCGGTGGCTTCGTTCGGGTGACAAGCTTTTGTGAATGATATGGATGGTCTAAGTAACTTTGAGGGGTCAAATCTTGTATGTAAAATGGGGTGACTACTTCAGGACAGGCTTCCAGACTAACATGTATATCAGTGGATTATGACAAAGCAATATTGGTGCATTTAAAACCATGTTTAGTAATTGCAAATATTGCAGTAACATTCATTTTCAACTTTTGGTAACTTACAAACTCCTGTTTATATGAAAAGGAATGTATACAGATTGACAGGGATAATAAGGAAATAATAAACCAAAGATAGATAAAGGCTTATAACAGCCAGGTAATCTAAATATATATTTTGTTAGAAATAGAAATATACATCTTTAGCACTGAATGGGTATTTTTCTATTCTTCCAATAAAATAGAAATACTATTGGCTTTATTGAATAAGGATGAAAAATTGAAAACCATAGAAGATCAAGCATCAAACTAAAAAGTATATGAGACATCTTTTTTTGCAGTGACTTGCTCCCTCCAAAGAGAAATATAATTAAAAGTACATGTACCGGACATATGATTGTAACATTAATAGTAACTATTACAATAGAGCGAGAGAGAGAGAGAGAGAGAGAGAGAGAGAGAGAGAGATGAATATAGAACAAACTCGTTATTATTGTATAGAGGATTATCATAGAGGGGTAATGTTATTGAGATTGAGAGGTCACAAATGTAATTAAGTAATGTGTTTTATATGGAAAGTGTATCAGGATCTTGTGTCTTGTAATATTTGAATAATTTCATTGAGATCATGATACATGTAAAAGGATATAACATAATATGCGATGCAAATGTGTTGTGATTATATCTATGATCTCATTGTTTGACAGGAATTGTGTCATTTTGTGAAGGGATGAAAGTAACGTGGCATAAAGATGCTAATTTTAATCTAATCAGGCATGGGCTGGAATCATAAAGTGATATCTGCCATATTCTGATTATGGCTTGTAGAAAAGAAGTTTCTGTTGGAGAGATACCATAAGGACGGAGCATTTTGATGAATACTTAAAATTCCATGTATGGAATGTGAACGAAAACAGGATTATCTTTAAATCTCTACAAGTGAAGGTTTTAGTGAGCAGAAAAATAAATAAGAATCTCTGAGATTGCTCTGCAAGGTCATGTCAATCATTAAAAAATCTGTAGATGACACTTCACAAATTTCTTGAACTTCCCTGCATTTTGTATTATGAGCCCTCTTGTAAATTTGCAAATGGTGGCATATCAAAATAATGATGAAAATGAGAATAGGTTGATTATAACATCAATTCATTTAATAAAAATATTTATTTTTTTTTAAAATATGATTTGACCTTTTGTCACTCTCTCTCTCGGTAACTGCTAACATCCAGAAGTTTTTATAAATTTGTTTAATTGTTTGCCAATACCTGTAATTTGAATTTGTGCAGGCAAAAATGTTCTCTCTCCCAGTGAACATTGTCTGCAAAACTTTAGATTCAACAATGTAAGTTAATTACATCCTTGATAGACTGATTCAACAATATAGTTGTGAAAGATTAGATGATTTGCTTGTTTTCTTGGTTTTAGTTTTCTACATTTTGACCCCACTCTTTGTAATTGTTGCAGCTTTGAATGTTTACTTTGAGATGAGTGTGACTGAGATGTGATATATGTGGAGATATTAGTTCCATTACCTCATCAGTGGTATATTTCTTAACATCCTCAAGGACAGATCATGGTGGAGACTACCCTAGAATTAGACTTTGTTTTACTTTGTCTGTGATTCTGATATTGTACCTTGATTTGAATTTAGATACTGATCAGTGTCTATATTACTTCGTACCACTTGCCATTATTCCCTAACTTGCTTTATTTTCCACAAGGGCTGCTGGCTGCTGCCTGCTGCCCAGTTGACCAACATCCCATGATATTGACATCCTGTAAGACCATCAGACTCGTTATTCCTCAAAAAAGTTGTCAGGTCTTGTAGGCCATTGGTCAACTGACATGTCCCTGTTTCAAAAAGAAAACACTTTACAGAAGCTCTGAATTTGAAGTATTTTTACCTTTTGCAATAGACTGCTTTGGTAATGTATGCAAATTTTATGCATACCTTTCAAACAAAGGTTGTTCTTGACAACCTGAAAGCTTGCTGGAGACGTTTTCGGACATAGCTACAAATAATGTATGCAAACTGGATTCCAAGCATTGAGGCTCATTTGTAAAAAGGAGGTTCATGGAATAGCTCGTCACTAGATGCTCAGAGAATAAATGTGCATAAGTTTGTATACATTACAGAAGCGGTCTATTAAATAAGACACCTGACATAAGGTTTGGAGGATGTTAAAAGATGTTCAAAGATGTTAATTGAAAGCCCAACAAAAGTTGTCTTGAAATTGGTGGATTCTTTGTCCTGCTCTATATGAATAAGACGAAGCCACGTACTTCATTGCAGCAAGTTTTGTAAGTCTTTTCTTGCAAATACTGGTTGAAGAGACCCTTTGCAACTGGCTACTGTTTACATTGTTTATCAATATCTTTTTATGCACCCAGTTGTTGATGACTTTTATCCTATTCAACTGTGTGAATATAGATTCTGTGATTAGTTGCTATTTTTCATGATTTTTTTCAAATCACCCAGTTGATAATTCTTTTCTAGTAGCCAATGTGTTTTCAATGATTGTAGATTGTAGATAATTCATATCTTTAACATAAATAAAGAGGATCGTAATTGAAGCTGATGTTTTGCTAAACCTCAAAAAACAATTTGTCATATATTTCTTGGCTTTCAGTTGATAAAGGAAGATTTGTGTGTGTGTGTGTGTCTTCATAAGTGGAGTAATGAAGAAAATGAGATGTAAAATTAATAATTTGAATCCTGGACACGGTCTAAATTAAACCTTGTTTACTTGTGCGCTGTCCGTGCTTTAATAGGCATGTTTAATTACCAATACACCGGAGCGTGTAAATGCATTGTACAGGTTATTTATACTGGAATCTTCAGCATAGAAAGAGTGAAGTTCTAGCCAAGTTGTGGAGTTGTGGGCTTATTAATACACCATGGAACCTACTGCATGGATGGATTGCAAAAAATGTTTGGCGCATAGTTATCCTGATTTACATGGAATGGTGTTAGACCATTATTATTATTTCATTTGTTTGCTATTAGAACCTTTAACCGTTACATGACAGGAATTATTCAAGGGCTAAATTGATCACATTTTGTTCTTAAAATTGGCAACAATGATATTTTTCTTTAAATGCTACATGGTTCTATTAAAATGTAATGTCTTTGCTAACAGCATAGATGGTTAGGGACCTTGTTGAAAAGTTGAAAAATTGCCAATTTTGATATAAACAATGATTTTAAACCTCTCAATATGGTGCCAATTTAAGGATTTTAACGCTTCATCTCCTTAAAATTCCTGGCATCAATCGCAATATGTTCATGCAACAAAAGTGGACACAGTGTGTGCAGAGATTTTTTGCTCTTTCTACTCATGCTTCCGGTATATTTTTTTAGAGCTCAGAATCAAAAGTTATTGAGCCAAACCACAAAATGTGATCAATTGTCTCGAAAGGGTTCAAGGGGTTCCTGATATCTTTCATGTGAACTAAGTATCTAATTGATCTTTACCCAATGACACATCACATTCAGTTAGTCTTTTTTCAGCCCTTTCCTTACAGTGAGCATATTTATAAGGTCAAATGTCAAAGAGGTCAATTACATGTAACATGTAATTGTAGGCTTTTTATTCTGGTTATCAAAATATTTAAAGAAGAGTTTGGACCATAAGCTGAATTTAAGGTTGATGTAGATAGGAGACACAGTCACATTCATCTTGTTAAAAGTAAATTCCAATGTTTAAAATTTAATTGGTGTGAAAACACAGATAAGTTTGAATTTATTGTTTAATGAGACTCTACATTTGGCCCCATGTTTTGAAAATATAACATGGACATAAAGAGACAATAATAATGACAATGCATTTTTTTTCACATTTGAATCTATGTTCAAATAAGAGCACACAAATGCAGCCAACAATTACTGAAGCATCTTTAAGCTGTCTCATGCTTGTGAAATTATTAAGGTTATTATGTACAAACATTCTACATCCATTACAAGTTTGATTACATCACTAACACATTCTATTGTAAACTATTGTAAACTTTAAAAAAATACATGTATGTGAAGTAAATTTAAAGACATTAGACAAACTTTTAAAAGGCTTTCTACTCCATGTGTTGGCAGCATATTGGTGTTATCCAACACTAATCATAAAAGCTCACTCAATTTGATTAAAACAAAAGGAAATGACAAGAAAGTTGTAGCATAGCTTAAATCAAAGTTCCCAAGAGCTTCCTTTTGAAAGTTTTGCATAGGTTGAAAAAATGTCTCTGCTGGGAATTGAACCCAGGTCCTTGGCTTAGAACGCCACTGCCTTTACCAATATGCCACCAAGATGGGCCATATTTGATTTGATTTATTTGTCAAGTTCAAATATACACATACATAAAATAGAAAATTCATGAAAGCTTGACAGGATGACCCATGAAAGCTCGAGGGCTTATATGCATGTATATATATAATATTTAATTTTTTACCAGTTTTTCATGAAACAATACTCTATACTTAGTTTTAAGTATATTTTTCAGATCTAATGTTTTGGGAATGTTGTGAATTACAAATTAGCATTTTCTTTTAAATTGTAAGTAACCAGCATTACATACTCTAATTGTAATTTTGCAATATACATGTAGGTAGTTAAAATTTTCTCTATTCAAACTCGATAGATAGGAGCAAGAAATGTTGTTTCAAATGGATTTTAATTTGTGATTGTGTCACGTCTCATTGCTTTTGCTTCTTTCATTTTTCCCCCAATGTTTTATTTAATTCTTATTTCCAATATGTGCTTTCTGCCAACATTTGTCTGGCCCATAAATTGTTTTGAAGGCTCTTTGTTGCTGGGTAATCAAATACCCAAAATGTGAAGCCATATGGATTATTCCAAGTGAAGATCATGTTTCTTATATTGGTCGTCATTCTAAGAACTTTACTTTACTTATCGATTGGCTTATATCGTGTTCTCTTCTCTCTTAAATAATACATCACTATTATAAAGCAAATAATGTACTTTTAATGGCGCAAATAGTCCTATTTGTGGCAGTGTAAAAAATATCTTTTTTTGTTTTTGTGTTGTAGAAGTGCGATTTTCTCACAGTGATTTCTGTTTTTTATTGTTTTTTTTACCAGAGCTCTTTTGGAGCCTTCCAGAGCTAAATCACTCACAGCTCCAGTGTTTTTGTTCCGCTGATTTTTGGCCTAATGCAAAAATAAGAAATATACTTGCAAAATTACAAGGAAATGATATCAGTATGTGCCATTTGATTGATATTTTCATATATTGAAAAGTTGCTTCTTCCCCAGGTTCTGTAACTTGAATGTGTATAAAATGAAGTCCAACTGGGCTTATCTCTCTCTCTCTCTCTCTTTCTCTCTCTCTCTCTTTCTTTCTCTCTCTCTCTCTCTTTCTTTTTTTCTCTCTCTCTCTCTCTCTCTCTCTCTCATTCTTCCCCCTGCATGGGTAGGTCCTGTTCTTGAGAATGGACAGGTGTCATTTACCCGTCTCTGTTTCTGTCAATAGAGTCTGCGTAATGAGACTAGCTAGTGGCAGTGGTTTGTGTGTACATTGCTCAGATCTAGGTCAGCATACCGAGCTCACTGACTGGTCGATTGAGATAGAGTGGGCTGTCCTTAGCTCTACAGTCCATCCTACCAGACGGGTTAGTCTCTAGAGCTCTCTTTATCAGCCATGTTACAGTGGAGTTGAAGCAGTTTGAGCCATGCTGCCTCTCACATCATCTGCTCCTAATCCAACACACAACCTCTCAAACTATATAGCATATTCTGGATATAATTGATTCACATTTGGATTCAGTTTTTATTCTCTGCAGCCAGGAAGATAAATATGTGATATTTGCTGCATCACTTTATTTCATTTTATTGGATGATGGGATTATGTGACTGAGCACAAGTTCAAGATGAGGATGTAAGCGTGGAAGCGGACAGTATACCTTGGAATATTTCATCTTGAGCAGGACATCACTCTGAGCTGATCATACTCAAATATATTTATTGAACTGTCTTACATCTCAAAGATATGAGAATGGAGAGAATTTGTTGGATAGCCTGGATGTGTTTATATCTTGGACTTCAGATGTGTTGTGTGTATGGTACTTTCTCAGAATACAAGGTATGTCATGTATGTTCATGTCATTTTACCTGAAACTAATATCCTAAAAGAAAACCAGTGATGCACTTTTATTCATACCCAGAAAATTAAAGCAATTAAATGGATGGACAACAAATATGTAAATCTAAATTAGTGTAAAAAAAAAAACACCCCTCAGTGTTGAACTGAGTTTGAAAGGTCTCCCTCGTGACAGGGCAAACAAAATTTCAGGGGATATTGTTTCATTCAGGCATATGATATAAGATATACATGTAATGAAAGAAAGTTGCTTCCAAGTTAACACTGATGTGCTGCTGATTATAGCTGTTCAATATTTGAAACAAGGTTGCTTACACCAGCCTAGTACCTCCTTGCTTACACTTATTCTGATCTCACATTTATGAGAATTCTCTCGATCCCTAGCTCGTGAAAAAGATTTCACTTTAAACATACCAAAGAATTTTATATCCACATAGATGATGTATATTTAGAACCTTTTGACAGTTTTAAGTGAATTTTTTCACATCTGGACTGTTTTTTTAATGACCTTTTTGGCTGTACACTAAAACACACATGACACAGCAGACATTGTGATAATGACCGTTAATAATCATGTAAAAATCCTGATCAGAAAGCAGAAAAAACAATTTTGGTGGAGTGGACAGATGCTGTTCACTCCTGAGTATATTTGGAACATGACAAGGTATAAGGGGTACTTCCTTCATTTGTAGGACGATTTGTTGGTAGCAGAGGTGGTGTGAAAGCACATTTCAAGAAATCGATTAGTGGACACTCATGCCCTCTGATCGGAGAGCCTGACATTTAATGTAAAAACGAAGTGAATGTGACATGCACAAATCATGAGAAAATCTGTTGGGTTAGGTGGGCAAATGGTGGGTGTCATGGTGTGAATGTACAAACTGGTTATCAACTCTGGATTTTAACTAGTACCCAAAATTAGGAGTGTGTATGTGCAAAGGACTGTTAATTGGGAATTCTCACTTTAGAAAACTGAATGTAGATGGTAGTCTGCATAAAACATTTTCACAGAACAATATTTCCCCAGAATTGGGATGACTTTTATGTTACAAGGTACATGTATAGATCAACATGATCAAACAGTACCTCTGTTACAGGGACTAGTAATGGAGGTATTATTTTAAGAAGGGGGCTATGCTGTCCAACAGATATTGTTGAAGATTACAATTGAAATCAACTTCCACTTGAAAAAAACAACAACCTCTTCCTTTTCCTGTTGCAATCAGCTCAGTAAACCTACCTTGAAGAATTCAGGGAAATTATAACAATAGGATAAATCGCAATAAGAAGAAACAAGCAATTCTCGAACCATTTACATACACCTTTTACCTGCAAAAAGCAATATACACTCTGGAAACATGTATCTGCTTTCATACAATTTATTAAGGAAGACAGGTTTTCACAAACTTACACAATACTTTCAACAAATTATAATGGTTTCTGAATTAAATGGTACATTTACCTCCGTTTCTGAATTAAATGGTACTTTACCTCTGTTACATGGACATGATGTCCCTGTAATGGAGGTACCGGTACTCTTTTTAAGAAGGGGCAACCTTTAACAGAAATGGTTGAAGATTCCAACTAAATCAATTTCAATATGTAAAGACATCCTTTCCCTTCCTTGATCTGCAAATGATCTGCATTTTATAACACAAAAAGCTTATTTTGAACAGGGATCTACAGAGTGGGTAACATTGCTACCCATGTGTAACTGCAAAATCTGTCAAGTTGGTTGAAGTACACTATAGCAGGACTGATTTTTCTTGTTTCAGGTAGTAATGTTACCAAATTTCATTATAGGTTTGATCCATTATTGGTTACACATTTCATGGATTCTGTATTAAATTAGGAAGCATATGCTTTATAGATCTATATTGCCTCAGTTGTTCTTCATTACTATACAGTGATTGCATTATTTTTTTCCATGCAGCCTTGGGGTTGAATTGCTAGATCTTTTTATTGTAACATTCAATATTGATTTAGGAGGGAGCAAGGACCAGCTAAGTGGATCATTGTCAATGTATGTTTATAGAAGATTATGTTCCAACTTAAATACAAAGGCACAACCCACCTCTTATAGCCACATACGGTTCATTCACATCAGACACGTTGTATAGAAGTATAGAAATATGATGACCATATATAGTGAAAGAGGGTTTACACACAGGATAGAAATCTGATGAAGAGAATTAAGTAGCCCTTAAGGAAATGTGTGTATGATGGAACTGTTTTTTAATGTCCTACACTACAATGTTCATATGGTATTTTAACCTTGATTCTTTATTGAGTACTCTAATAAAGAGATTTACAAAGTTTTGCTAAGTGACATTCACCCAAGAAAACTCAGCTGGTGGAAGGTTGTATTACTTTCCCATACACTGTGCATACACATGCAATGTGACGAGGCTTAAAACGCTAGTAAGTGAAATTGGCAAATATATCACACCTAAACAACTCAAACACAATCTTTTGAAACTTTCTGTTGTATCCTCTTTCATCATCTGCTACTCAAGAATGCCAGCAAATGGGAAACCAAAGTCCCCCTTCGTGTTACAAACACAGTAAGGGATTTAACCAAATTACTGGAGGAGGGATAAGGGGTACGTAGCACAGTGTATTCATTTATGTTACTTTCCTTACACTTTTTCATGTCATAAAGCAGGTATTAGTGATAATAACAATAATATATTACATTTATATAGCGCATTATGTGAATACTTCAGTGCACTTTACAATGTTATTTATTATTACCCCAGGTCAGTGGATTTCAAGCCCACATACAAGTGTGCACCATTCACATGCATGCATGCTTGCAGGGCAATGGCAAAAACAGTCACATTGACTTTCGGCAATTATCTCCTGCGTAAGAGTGACAACGAATCGCGAACCATGTGATCCACAGTCCGGTGACGTATCCACTAGACCACGACACCTCTACGAATATTAGACCTTTTCTGCTTGGGAATTAATACTTCTAATTGTTATCATATGAAGTTTTCAATAGTATATTTGATAGACTGTATTTTCTGTTTCAGATGTCTTCTTTTTTACGCCCTGCTTTTACCAGTAATTGATGTTGACAAAATGTGTACTTATATGGCTATCATATTTAATAAAAACCTCTATAAAAATAAATAATCATAATCTTGCGGCAAACTTAATATGCATGTTTTTTCAAAAATTGCTGAGCTCTTGGCAAGCTTTTAAATGAGCTTAGAAAACATTGGCCAGCTGAATGCAAGCTTACTGTAAGCAAGCATTCATCTATTAGCTACTCCGGAGAAGATATAATCTGAATTAAACAGGAGATAGTTGGAATTTAGCTATAAAAGTAATATATAAGTGTATTAGCGTATGCACAAATATTAAGGGGTAATTTTTGGTGAAAAATCTCTTTTCCTCTGATATTTCCCTGTAGTGGAATATGCAGTTTCCTCTCTTTTAGAACTATGTGATCAATAACAGAGAACGCTGCAAATATTATCTCCCAGAACGAGATGGGGAGTTTTGCAAATATTTGTCCTCTTCATCAATTGCCCAGAGATCATTATTCATCTATGCAGAGGCTCTCTTTTATCATTTCAAAGTCTCCAAAGCAAACTTTGATTCTAAAGATCTGCTCTAGTGGTATTTCTATTTCTTATTAAAAGTATTTAGCCATAGTAAATTGTACAGATGTATTACAGAATATTGACATCCATCTTTTGCTGACACATGCATGACGTATCTGGAAAGTGGATTAATCTTGTGTCAAAGAAGTGATGTCTTTTATGTAGACCAAAATCATTTAATTTCTGAGGCTAATGGTATGCCTTTCACACTCACTTTTCTTAACCCTGTGCATGCTATGCTAAGATAAAGTTGAGTTCTGGTCATGAGATTGAATTGTGAAAGAAACTGTCTCAAAGCAATTGGGAAAGGTTGATAATAGCACATAAGAATTGGTGTATGCTGTAAGGTTTTGGAATCAGCAAAATGATAAGAAATTGACTCAATCCTGCTGAGTCACATGCACAGCACACAGAAATGTGTAAATGGGACTACACACAAATGTTCAGCCCGAACATTTCAGCTGTTTCTTGTCATATTTTGAATGTGAGAGCATTTGAAGAGCAATCCTTTTCAGGGAACATATCTACTATGATAATCTTCCAAACTATAACATAATTTAAGGAATGAGGAAACTCACAAATTATTTTTTTACCTTTCCCGGAACCCAACCTTCTCTTTAACACTTGTAGGCCTACTATGCTTCACCCTGGACTATTTCTTTTGCTTTTCTCTCTTGAAATTTTAGTCACGAACTATTTCCCTAACTGGGGCTAAGAAAATTCCTGCTGTTCTCACGTGAAAGTACTAACCCGTTTGGATATGGCATTTCTACCTTCACTGTGCGCCTTCACGCTGGACTATTTTGATTACTGTTCTCACTTGTGCTTCGCATTTCAATGCTTAAAGTGCTTGCAAAAAGTGGTGCTAACCATGCTTTTTTTCTTTTCTTACTCTGGTAAAACTGAGTGGCCATATTCTGAACTCTGGTTTAACTTAAACTCCGGTCTACGTTAAACCAGAGCTTTAATTAAAACTGACTTAAACTGCAAATCGATTCTAAATTTCTGTACAAAGTTAAACCACACTAGACTAGACTGGAGTTTAAAGGGAAATGTAACTTTAATGGCAAGTTGCTCTGGAAGAAAGAGGAAAAATCAGAGAAGCAAATTGGTGAAAGTTTGAATGAAACTGGACAAGCAATAAGAAAGTTATAAATTTTTGAAAGTTGTAATCACTGTACTTATGGGAATTTCAAATTGTCCAAAGAGATAATGTCACTGTGATGTGGTTGTGGACAAATCCCCCATTTGCTCCAACACACAAAATGACTAAAATGTCATTTTTTTTCCAGAATGTATTACTCGCGATCAGTAGGATCTTTTTCTTTCATGAGGTCCTATAAAAATATCTCTGATACATTCTGAGTACTGCCTGAGGTTAAAGTCGCTTCATAGAAAACCGCAAATTAATGATATTTTTGTGTACAACAAACGGGAGAGGTGTCCGCAAGTATGTTACAATTGACTCACCAATTTGAGATTTGCATAGATGTCGTGATCTCATTTTTCAAATATGCTTAACTTTCATAATCCTTGTCCGATTTCTTTCAAACTTTCACCATCCTGTTTTTCTCATGTTTCTGCTTTCACGCAAAAAAACATCTTATTACCAAGGTTGGAATGCCCTATAAGTTAAAGGAAAAGTCCTTCCTGGTTTTTGAATAAAAGAAGGAAAATGAGATAAACAGATTAGTGAAAGTTTGAATAAAATCTGATAAGAAATAAGAAAGTTATGAATTTTTAAAGTTGTAATCAATCAAACACAAATTGGCAACTTTGTAATGTATCTTGCGAGCTCTTATCCCATTTACTTAGTACAGAAAATCTCATAAATTTTCATTTTCTTAGTTTTTGATGGAGGGATAGATTTGTTTCATATGGGTTTTGTGTAAAAAAATATCAGCAATGATTAAAGGTGCATGTATGATCCAATATTTCTTTTAGAGAAAATGGAAATTAATGATTTTTGGGTAGAGAGCAAATACATGTACATCACGGAGTTGCCAATTTGTGATTTATTGATTAAAATTTCGAAAATTCATAACTTTCTTATTTCTTATCGTATTTTGCTCAAACCTTCACTGTTCTGTTTCTTTAATGAATTGTTCTGTTTCTTTTAAAACCAACTTGTTATCAGGGTGGACTTCCCCTTTAAACCGGAGTTCAGAATGTGATTCTCTAAAACTCTGTTTAAAGGGCAGGTTTAGACTGGGTTTAAACGTCACTTAGACCACTGTTTAAGTTAAACCGAAGTCAGAATGCTTGCCATTGTGAAAACAAGATGGGCTAGATTTACCCCAATAATACTGGTAGGGCTGAAGGCCTGAAGTCCATACAAATATTTGGGGTTAAGCAAAAATCTTGTGAGTGAGGAAATGGTATATGGTTATACCCCCAAAATCTGGTCGGTACTTTCTGTGTCTTATAGCACATATTCAACAAATTTGTGATATTAACAATACAATTTTTTTAAACCTGATAATTGACTATATTTTGAAGTTCAATTTTCCTGTCAATCTTGAAAGATGCACCTGTATATCTGTTTCCAAAATGAAGCCTCTACCAGAGGGTAGGAATAGAGCAATACACTGCAATTTGCATTGACAAGCATTCTTATCTGTTTCCATGTGTGGTTCCAAGAAAATGACGTCTAGGAAACCAACCGTGTGCGTGTCTGCTCATCTCCAAGCAATCAAGCTTGTTTGGTATATAATGAATCAAATAAATACATTAGACTGCTGCAAACATCATCCTCCATCAGCTCAATCTGATGATGACTACAGAATTTACATGGGATAAATGAGGAATGAAAAATGAATTGTGAGTCTGATGGAATTCAGAGGAATAGAGGATTAGAAATGTAAGTCTTCTAGTATAGGATGAGATGATTTAGATTTTAAAAAATATGTCACATTTAAAGGAACAAAATACAGATTATAATTAATTCAAAATGAAGAAAAAAAGAAACCACCATATCTTTTGTAACATGTGAGGGGCGTACAATGGAAATATACCCTGACGTTGGAAGAACTCAAAATATAGAAGGAACAGATTAATAACAGTTTTAGAAAAAAAAGTGATGAGGCCGTGAACCATTTCTTAAAACATGAAGATCACACTATCTGCAACTTTAAAGATTTCATGTGAGATCTACTTTCCATTGTCCCATCCACAGAAATATTACAAATAATGTGAATTGAGGGAGAGAAATTTTCATAAAAGAATTACTCACTTCTTGTTAGCCAATTTTTCTCAAGTTTTGAATGATGTGTATTTTTAAAGTTTCTGTTTGATTTGAAGTAACTTGAAATGACATACCTGTAATTCAAGGGGTAGTTTGGGTTTAAGAGGATAAGAAGATGAATGATCTATGTACATGTATTTCAGAATATTCATAATAGCTATGTTTGTACGAGACTTGTACAGGAATAGTTGTTTCGAAACTTTAAGTTAATGAAACAAACAACTGCGACGAGGGTTCACACGGGCCTGAAACATCGATACTTGTTGTTCTTAAACTACAAGCCCAGCGATTGTCGGTGTTAACACCGGAAGTAGAAGTAAAGTACACATACAGATCCTGTGTTAATAATTTGTGCGAAGGGTATGACCCGGAAGCTTAACATGAACAGAGAGGTCATTGTTAACTATGAGCTTGTGAAACTTAAAGTTTATTTTGTCCACACAGTCCAAAACTGCGAAACTGCAACGGAGGACCCCCCCCCCTTGTGCTTTTGGTGTTAACCAGGAGCGAGCTGGCTTGTGGTTCTAGAACTACAATTAAGAACCTGAGTATAGTCTACATGTACTTTTTATTGATGTGTTTGTTTGGAATATGTCTTCTTGTTTAGACTTGTGTTTCCTGCTATAAATCTTTCTCTTGTCTTGTGCTGCTGATCTAGAAGTTTCCAATACCAGTGGATATTGAAATATCCTGCCACTGCTAGAGAATGTTATACCTCAGTGTTAAAGACTCACATATTGTCTTCTGAGAAGAGAAGGGCAGTAACTCACTTGCATATATATAGTGTTACTGCCTTTCGGCCTCTCAGCAGACAAAATGTTGATGGTCTTGTAGAACAATGTGACAGAAGCAAACATCTTATGTGGTCCCTTCTCATTAATTTTCTTAAATAGCTATTGATAGCTTAAATAGCTTAAATAGCTTAAAATCCTATTGAAAATCAACATAAATCTTTTGTTCAGTACTGAATGTTTCTCATAAAACTTTGTTTTATGGATGTTTTTCTTACATTTTAAGACAAAATGATAGACAGTTCATCTACATTCATGACCATCTCAAATTGTGAAATAGTATTATTTTCTATTTCCAATGTCTAAAATATAGCCTGTACAAGTCAGTAATGAGAATGTGGCTTATGTTATACTTCCTTTAATACTGATTTATATGTAGACTTCAAATGAGACTATTCACATATTAACCACAACTTGTTATTGAGTTATCAAGCCTTTTGTGCACTTGTCAAAGTCAACATGTAATCTGGTGCTTACTAGCTCAAGTCAAGCATGATGAAGAGTTGAGGAGGTAGTGATGAAATAAAGACTGGAGAAAGAATTGAAAATGTGGGTTCAATATGTTCAATTCTAACCTTGTACATTTGATATTGAGCCCCTTGACAGAGTGCATTAATAGGTACAAGACAAACATGTGAAATATGACAAGTGGTTGGCCTTCAGCACCACTTGAGTGCTATTATGGGTCTGCTAGCATTCCATACATACCATTCACACCTGTACCAGGGAAATTCCATTTCCCTGTCTGTATCTGACTGTGCCTAATATCAGGGAAATGTCACTGCTCCTATCAAAGTTCACATTGATTCTTGTACATTGTTGAAAGACATTACTTTGATTTCATCAATAATATTAATGCACAATGGGGAATCAACCCTCCTCCTCAATCCCCCTTCATTTAAAGTTCCCTTGAGTGCAATCAGAAGAATTAAGAGAAACATATTAGTGAAAGTTTGAGATAAATCATCTGTATATGATAAGTTTGAGAAGTTAAAGATAATATTTCTGAGAAAATTTTGCAAATATCTGCCCTCTTCATTAATTGCTATGAGATCATTTTTCATCAACATGTATGCTGATCATTTAAACTGTTTCAAGAATCACATATTATTGTTGATTTTTAGGATTTATCCATCAGTGAAAAGTATATTGTGCTATGGTTTAAATTTTCACTTGAACCTTCTAATTAACCATTTTTAGGATTCACCAAATGATATGCACAATTCAACCAAGAAGACCCAGTTTCAACTTGAAATGGTACAAAATCCTTTTTAAGCGGTAAACAGACCTTCATCGGTATAAGACCAACTAGATGTTTTTCAACCTTCTAGACACACTAAGAATTTTCCCTGTGATCCTTGACCTTTACCAACATATTGTATTACTTAGTTAATATATCATAGCTGCCCATGTATTGCCACACCTTCCAAGAGTTAATAATTGAAAGTTTATGGTTATATTTGATTTTTAAAGTTAGCTTTTTACTTTATGGAGAGAGGTTGGCATCTCTTGATGTAAATGTTAATTAAGATGATATCCAAAACGATTTGTTCACTTGGAAGAGTAAACTGGATAGCTAGGAGTGTAGTAGTCACAATATCTTTTATGTGTATTGCAGCTCTACAAAGATTCAAAGTCATTTAGCTGCTTGATGAATAAGAAATGTTGATATTATGAGCCGTATAATTCATATATGATTGGATGAGTTCTGCTGTGTTTTGTGTGAAGTAAGAGGCAATTCTAGAGTTGGCCTTGAACATACAATGCTATCGGTGTTCATATTGTAGTTGAAAAGATTTGATCTGTGCTAAGATGAATGGAAACCAATATCAGGGAGGAATTAGGGTGATTGAGAGGTTCACTAAGATCATCATATTACATGGATGGGACTGTGTTAAAGTTGATATTGGTTGTAAAAGTGTATTCACTCCTTAATCAGATTTCTGATACTGTTCCTTGCTAGTATGTGTAGGCTTCTGCAATATAAGGATCCTGTTTAAAAGAACGTTTTTCATGGTGCCATTTCAATACATTTGATTATTACAAGACAATATATTTTCAAGCTGAATTTTACAAATCACTCTTGAGTTTATTTCACATTAGTGTTATAGTTAATCCCAAGGTTTGGGAATGTTCTTGGCTAAACTGTATTTGATTTGGTTCATTGTTTAGCAACCTGACATACACACACACCCACGCACATGCGCCCACACACACAGCTTCAAGAAATGAAAAAAAAGTTTTGCCAGTCACTTGCAGGTTCCATGTACCTACACAGAATGGCTGAGGATTTAGGATTTTTTTTTTTTTTTGCTAAGGATAAAAAAACAACTTACAGTGGAACTTTTAGGAGATTCTTAAATCAACATATTCATTTAATGTCAAAGAAGGCAATGCTTTGATGCATTACTTGTTCATGTAACACCTCTCAAACTCACGACAGGTCTTCAGTAAGATCATTTTAAATCAAACCAAAAGTCAGGAAATATAGTCTGTTTTTATAGTTTCCAACATATTGATATTTGTTTTATTGTTACTGTTTTTATTATTATGGTTGTTTTAATGATTATTGTGATTAATATTATTATTGTGATTTTATTATTGCACACAACTCGTACCTGCGATGTATCAAATAGTTAACTTAAAGTAGATATTCAAAGAAAATCACAAATATGGCAATTAATGTATCACTAGAAACTGGGAAGCTTACAGATGGCAATCGTATAAGTTTTATGTCAACTGCGTATCTGATGATTATAAAAACAACACAAATAAAAGCTCTTCTCAGCATCTGGAATATCCGAGGATTTGCCAGAAATATAGCGATGTTTTGATGTCGTCACACTCGGGATCGATCCTGCTTAAGCAGACGACGTCCTATAATGAATGAACGTAATTGCAATGCAATTATTTATCAAATTATAAAGAGTTTGGTGTATTTAAACATGACCTTATTTCACACCATTATAAAGGGAAAGTGAAACTGATTCTGATAGCTATAACCGTTTGATTGTAAATGCACAGGAGAAGGGTCAATGATCAATGAAATAAACCCCACTTTCAAATTGAAAAGCCCTCCGAATAATAGCAGGATGGTATTCGTTCCCTCTTGAAACGCCGAACATGCCCCGGTGCAAGCAGCTGAAAATACAATGGCGTCTTATTTTGTTTACAAGTGACTGATTCCTTTATTTTTTTAACGCTGCATTTTTCATCAAAATAATACCATACACGAAGTTAAGAGTGAGGCAACAGACTAACATTAAGACTGATGCTAGTGAAGGAAGAGAAATAAGTGAAGAGGAGATGACAAAATAGGCTCTGAAAAATGCGTAAGATGTTATGGGACATCGTCTGCTTAGACAGGACTGGTCCATGGTGTGTCGTCACATATCTCAGCATCGTTCGAGGAGCTCTTCAGCTGCTATATCGGGGGCTGTATTTTACCGTTTTATAATTGATAATAATCATTACTTCAAATGTTTCCAAGCGTTGAATTTGGATAACCTTGTTTAATTTATGCCATCTATGCAATAATAAGTATTAAGCCAATATTTAAAATCATTAAAGTTCTACTTTAAAGGCCATGTTTAGCTCTGGTATTCCCAAAAAAACTTTTCATCACATTGATTTTAGTTGATAAATAGCAAGATACTAGCAATCACTAATACCCATTTCTAACCAAGCACTTACCCGGGGAAGTCCCGGTCTGAAAGAAACAAAGGATAAGTTACCCGTGTAAAGCCAAGGAATTTCGCGGCGTAATTAACTTCTCCACCTACCGAGGTGGAGTACTTACACGGGGAAAGAGAGTTTCAGCGGGGAAGTGGTCGGTTTAAAAGGTAGGCGGAGAACTTGAAATACATCAGAGATCAATTATTACTTCCGGTCACACTATGATCCCATGTCGTCGCATTGACTTTCATTTTAAAACCAGGGAAAAACACAAACACGCGTGGCCTGAATCTCACCTGACCTGACTTCCGGCCGAATGAACATGGATTTCGTAACCAATGGCAACATTCCCCGGGGAAGTGAGGTTGGTCTGAAAGGTGCTCCTGGACTTCTCCCAGTAACGTAAGGAATTAGTGCTTGTAAAATTTGGAGGTTTTCACCGGGGAGGTTTTCACCGGGGAAGTCAAGTGGGGAAACTGGTTTGAAAGGGGTATAAGCTGCTATTTTCCTCAAGTGGAATACAAAGTAAATGAGATGTAAATTAATTATTTATATGCTCTTAAATTCCAATGATGTCAATGTGCAACAGACGTTTGTACATGTATGTAGAACCACTAGTGGGCTGTATGTCTGATTTTGTATGGACCCCTGGGATTACTATGGACCCCCCGAGATTACTATGGACCCCCGAGATTACTATGCTGGATCGGCAAAGAAGGATCCTAGGGTAAAGCTCTACATCGCCACAATCTGGTGTTCCTTTCAGGACACTGACATTCATTGGAAATCATGGACGGAAAATGAAAATATCTCCCATGTGCATCTTTTGATACAAGTAGAACATTAATAATGTGTAATGCATTTTATTCTCATTGGCTTTTCACCACCTGTACTGTTCATTATCGTTGAATCGTTGAATATTTTTTGATTTAAGCAAAGAAATGCAAGCTTCATGTTTCTACAGCAAGCCATACATGTATGAGGCTAAATGGAGGCCTCAACAGGCTGGTTAAAGTTGCATTGAGCCTAATGCACCAAATCATGTCTTACTAAGAGCATGTAGTAATAGATATTGATGGGAGTCATTATGTCATTAATTGCTATGGCCCATTGCCTCTAACTGCTCCCCAAGTACATGCCATTCTTGGTTTATGTCACAGTGAGCCCCATTCTTTGCGTCTATGCCCCATTCACACTGCGAAACTGATTCTTTATTAATGCTACTTATTTTATGTGATCTTTTTGCAATTGCTTTAGGGTTTTATTTTATCAAAGATATAGGATAAGAGTTTCAGGTTAGGGTTCATTAGGCTAAAGTTATAGTGTTTGATCCAAGGTTAATATAAAGAATTTGATTAGTGTAGGTTAAGCGATCATCACTGGAGCTCAAATCCTACAACCATCTTCTATTTCATATTTAGGAGAAGGAGAAGTATAACTTTGGATGAAATAATAACTAATCAGGTTCTGAAAGTACACTGCTATATAAAGTGAAACCATTTTATATTACTTATTTTTAGCTGACAAGATAAAGTGTTCTCAATATTTCTTCTTTATGCATTGAATATAATATGAACCAGGACAGTTCTCTGATGTTTTGATATTATCAGTGCAATTACATGTTACTTGACTTTGGTCCAATTGAACTTCATGTCCTTACCTTCAATGAAGGCTTAATAAGCTCTGTATTGCCTATTGCCATTTTATAATTCAATTTATTGCATCCTTACTTCTAAATATGATTTATTTATTCATTTGTTAATCATGATTGAAAAGCTGAATAGCATTGTCAGTGGAATTTGAAAATGAAAATAATGATTGTTATCAAGGAATATTTTGAATTTTAGAATTCTGAGTGTCAGTAGGTGTCACGTAGCACACTTTATGGCACTCGAGTAAAACCAATTTTATGTATGCCCTATTGGATTAGTGGATAACATTATTGATTCCATGGCTGTTTAATTGAGTAATCTCTGTAGACCTTGTATGTGAATAGGGCATTAGACATGATGGTGATATGGTGAAAGTTTGTTACATGATATGAGTTATGATAGCCTAATTATACATGCACTCAGTGTAGAGGCCTTTCTTACAAATAAGATTAAACTACACATGTTCTGGTGACAATTGCTGTATTAAGGTCAGTTGCAATCTCATCTTTGAAACCTGGAGCCAAAACTATGCATAAGCCTTAAACCTAACCTTATCCCTAACCTTATCCTTAAACCTAACCCTTTCCCTAAACCTAAAATCAGATCAGAACCCTGACCCCGTTCTCATTACGAGATTGGAAAGTGGATCGCGCTATCGTGGGGCACGCCAGGGACATGCACTAGCATGCCGCAGGTTCACACCTGCAGATTACTAGATCGCGCTATCTCTCGGGCACCTCCCAGCAGAGGTCCAGTTTGGTTTGCTGTGGACCTCCGTGGTGGTGCGATCTAGCGCGTGAGCGCACTATCCCTTGTAATGAAATGTTGGATCACCTGATAGTTCATTAAATGGACTGAAAAGAAAAATTTGTTCTATAAATGTGATGATAGATGACCTCAACTTCAACCCAGTGTAACCTTATATACTCTGTTCAAACTAGGGAGTAGACCAGTAGCAGTGGTGCGTCTGTACTAGATGCAGGATGGCTATATAGTGTGAACACATATCTAATCACTTGAACCAGCAGCAGCTTTGTACTAGAAACAGGATGACTGTAGTTTGAACACACATCCAATCATGCTAAACTAGTAGCAGCTCTGTATGGACGTCTAGTCTTTCTATTGAAACCAGTAGCAGCTCTGTTGTTAATATTGTCAACGCGCCCAAGGAAAGATCAATGGACAAACGGTAATCTAGAATAATTTATGATAATCTGAGGTAAATATTAGAATAAAGCTTGTATAAGTTTTAGGTGAACAAGAATAATTTGTCTTTGACAGTTTGAAGGGCATATCTTGTTCTGAGGTAGATTTGCTGCTTGGATTGATATGAGATGGATGCATAACCAGCTCGACATTGACAGTGTTGTAATGATGGTGTCATTCTCAGTTGAGTCAACTTTGAAAGTGATCTTCAACAGTCATTTTACAAGTGTTTACTGCAGGAGCAGAACAGAAAAAAAGGAATCTGCAACAAGATGTAGCACCATTCATGTTGAAGTTGGAATATATTCCTGAAATAATCCATTTCATTTCCCCACTCTTTTCCTTTATTGCCTTGAAACCTCTGTACTCAATGCTTACCCTGTTTTTCTTTAAAAATACTCTTCTATTTTTCCTTTTTTACCCTTTTTTAAGTTACAAAATATCCAAAGTATGCTTTACTTGATTTCTAAGCCAAACAATCGTGCACAATTGTCCCAAAGAAGAAGTTGATTTGAAGTTGATTTTTTGTATTTTCTGAAAGTTCACTTGTTATCCTAACTTCTAACATAATTTCAGGGTAAAATACCATGTTGAAATATGTATCATGTAGCGAAATGATTTCATAAATATATAGATAATCTTGAATTTTGGTAGTGACAGAAAATAAGATGTTACAGAATCAAACTTTGATGTGTATATTGAATGCTGAAGACCATAAACATATGCTGTATGCTAAACGATCTTGGTAAATAATGTATTCTAATCATGTAATAATGACCAAAGAAAAATGAGGACAAGTTTAGTGTGTAGTCTGAGCTTGTAATTGCGAGTTGTTGTTTCCTGTGAACGTGATTTCCAGCACGTTCCAGCAAGTTTGTTTATATTTTGATGGTCCAAACTGCCAAATTAAGAATCACTTCAATCCGGATCTGTTGAAATGCAGTACCAGAACTCACGATCATGTCATCTGACCCCATGCACTGCACAGTCAGAGCAGAGCTTGATATTGTACAGTGTTATTCTGTCTTTATACTGTAAAACCCCAAATTTTAATGTTCACAAATTTCACGCGTTGCTCAGATTTGCGAAAGTTTCATGCTGCAAAATCATTGAATCATAATTGACATACACTTATTTTTTGCAAATCACGAAAGTTTCTTGCTGTGAAAATGGCTGTCGTTTACAATTTGCCAAAGTTTCATGTTGCGAACGTTTCTGGTTTGACAGTACAGTACAATTTTTCTATTAGCGCATATCCTTGTTGTGTAAGGAGGAAAAGAACATTAAATATTTATTCACTGAACAAATTTATGAAATTGGATTAAACATATTATGTTAGCTTTCTTATGAGATTGACCCCACAGTTGTGCGTTTAACTTATTGTACCAAACACCAACATATATTTTGCTCTGAATGTTCTATATATGTCGATATACTATATTCAAAATATGAGCTTGAAGTGTTGATTCTATAAAGAGATATTGCAAGTTGAAATACACTGCCAATGAACAATACAGTCACTTGTGAGGAGACTATTCCATACACCCGTATGTGCTCGCATAGAATAAGGACCCACGCAGAATCGAACTGGGAGTCGGTTCCGTGCGAGGGGGTTTTATGTTATCCTTCATTTTCTGCATACTCCTCAATCTTTAACCCGTAGAAGGCCAGGTAAAGTGTTTTGAGCTGAGGTTGATTTTATACATTCTAGCTGTACACAGATTATTTTTCAAGGTGGTTGGTAAACTTCAAGTTTAAGTTTAATCTATCCATCAGAATGTGGTTCTCGGAAACAGATGATCTGTTCATCAATATATTAATCAGTTGGAAGTAAAGATGAACAACAATAATAACATATTAATAAATTTACCTATGACAGCAAGTGATAGAAGCAACGTCTAGGTGTGTACTACATTACTTAGATCAATCATCAACTTCATACACCTGATTATAATCATATTTATGGTCCAGTGATATTAGCCAACACCCAATCTATATACTTGATTGACACTTGGCATCAGTGATAGCTTCTTACCTAAAAAACTAAACATCTGGTCAGTGGTCATATTACTGGCATATTTGTTAATATTTTAGGGTAACTGCAAACAAGTATTTGCAAAAGTATGTAATGGATAATTTTCTGGCACCTCATAAATAACATGAAATACCTCAACATCGTTGAATATTTAATTTTCATTACATAAGTGCCTGTTTCAATCATTCGGATACCTGCATTATTGAAATTTAAAGGTTGGGTTAATGACAATTTGAGTAAAAGTTAAATAATATTTAACTTTTGTATGTCTTTGTCAAATTATAACAAATTACTTGGACTGTAGGCACTGGTAAGGGTTGATTATCCCTCTTGTTTACTTGCATTCAACACTCAATCAACTTGTCAACCTCTGTGTTAACACCTTGCTATATCCAAGGGTAGTGCTTGGAACAAGATTCTTATTAGATGGTGTCTGTAGGTTTCCATGGTGAGTGAGTGCTTGCAAAGGTTGATTTGATCTCCTGAACGATGCATAGAGCATACTGTTCAAAATATGTTGAGAAATAGACATACTGCTTTTATTGAAAGAATACAGTAGGAACCCCCTTTAAGCTACAGAGGAATAACAACAGTTCTTTTCAGAATTACTATCTCCAAAACTTCTGTGACCTACTCACAACTTCTCCAGTCTGGTTCACTCCTTCTCTCTAGAAAAAGGAGTGAATTTATCACTCCTTTTTCACAACCGGTATATTGTCACTCCCCTTGGGGAGTCACGTCAGTGATTGCTCAATTTTGTCTCCATTTATTTTCATTTCATATTTGGTGTATAATTACCGAAAACATAACTATAAAATTGGTAGTCTCTTGAAAGTATTTTATATGATTCAATTTCATTCGATTATAATTTTTTTTCCTTTTCTCTTCCAAGAAATGAAAGAATATTGTAACCCCAATTCTTCTGAAAGCTCTATAAGCAGGTTCTTTTGACGAAGAATATCATCAGCCTTTTCACATGGTGTTGCTGAAAGTCCTCAGTTGTGAAGATTTTCATGTTTGAGGCATAGCACAGACATAAATACATGGGAGACATCCTATTGGCTGGTTACTTGTTTCCTTTCTAAGCTCTGATTGGTTTAATCAGTCAGCTTGCTCTCATTGGCTAATGATGTATTAACATTTGCTGCCTGGAGAGGGATGTATCATAAGCATGCATGAAACAAGGTGACTTTCATCATTGTATGACTTGGCTTAGCTCTTCAACACTATACTCATTTACTGGAAGAATATTACCTCCATGCATTAGACATTGGGAGAACGTACATCACAGCAGGTTCATATTATGTTCAATAATCTACAAAGTATTTGATAAGAGAAATATAAATGGGGGGGGGGGTGCATCGATGCCCTAGTAGGTCAATGTCCTTCTGCATAATGAAAAAATATATATTGTAAAGTATGTCCCAGTAAGAATTACAATTGACATTTGGGTATCGATTAAGAAAGAAATTGGTTTGCAATATGACAAGTCATACTGGATTATGAAACTATAACTATTTCTCTACCCAGTCAGTGAAGATCTGTCCGATTTGGTCCAATAATCACAAAGAAATAGGGATTAATGTAAAGCATGTCATGGGCCCCTTTCTTCCCTTTTTTGTCAATCTTTTGTCACTTGGATGTTCTTGGCATCGATCTTTATGAATGGAGTATTTTGTTCACAATAGAGTGTTTACTTACATATTCAAATTATTTGCATATGATTTTAAGTTAACAAAGGTAAATAATATTGTAAAGAATATCCTTCTAAAAAGATCAAGACAAGTCATTTTATTAAACAGGTTCATCATTTTGTTGAATCATTCACTTTCAATTACAAATGACCAACATCATAAATGCCAACCATTCCTATTTTAGAGGAATGGGGTTTTCGCTAAAATACAGATAATTGATTGTAGTATCACAACCCCGAACCATATTCTGATTAATTCATAATTTTGAAAGCTATCGATGCTGAAAGTCCGATTGTAATTCTTTTCAGGACAAACTGTAGTATTTGTAAATTTGAGTTTTTACTTTCTAACCATCCTAAAGACCTTTGGGCTTGTGGTCTTTTTTATTTGCTTTTAACGAAATTGGATAATACTTGTATATCTTAGTTTTGAAACTTTGTATAGCAATTAATCAAACCCAGGAGGTACTAGGCAAGCTCCTTGATCAAACATAGGATAGAAGTTCATGTACATGTAATTTACTTTCACACCATCAATGCTCCCCCCCCCCCCCCCCCCCCCCCCCGCCCCTGATATTCTTCCTAAATTTGGATATTGACCCATATTCGTAAAACCCTACTAAGCTAGTTGGCAACTAAAATTGTCCATAGTTGTCAACTAAATCTATGCTAGTTGGCAACTAGATCGAAATGTTATTTATTAAACCTGACTAAGCTTAGTTGGCAACCAAATTTCATTCAAACTTTAGAGTTGATGTAGAATACCTCTAAATCACTAGTTGGCAACTAATCTTTCAGAGGAATGACATGGTCAAAAATTTCATAGAGGTGAAGAGATTGGTGATGAGATAGGGATCACACATACATTATATATTATGCAGAATTGCTAAAATGCTGTTGATCTAACATTATATAAATTATGATTTATGTAATAAACCATCGATACGAAAGAGAAAATAAATCGTCTTGTTTCTGTCATTCTGAAAATTTATTGTCAAATTTGCCCCCCTCCCTCATAAAGAATAAAATACTTATTCATAAAACTGATATACAGTACGTATCAAAACAAAGTACACTTTTAAAATATTCTCCAAAATCATAATTTTACAATATCAATATGATGTTTTCTTATACCACTATGGTTGAGGGTCTGTTTCATTGCATGACACTATGAGATTTGACAATATTTTATGCTTGGGTTAGTACTGGCTAAGTTTGTAAAACTCACAAAAATTGGTTTGTGCAAAAATGCCTCGGTCTTGAATTTGATCAAAGTGCCTGTCAGGCAGTAACTGCATGTTCTATGTTAACCGTCAATAATTAATTTGAACCATCATTTAATCCTTAAACCTATAACTAGCAGTGCACACCCACTGTGGCGTATCCAGAAATTGATGAGGGGGAGGAGGATGGGATGCTCCCAAGATGGGTTAAACGTATCTGGACAGCTCGGTTCTTGTACAAGCATACAGCGCATAGCATGTTGTACTATTTTTTTTCCCATTGGGCCTTCAAGTAAAAGCTACACCAGCTTCACCCATTGCTGGATACACCACTACCCCCAACCCACAACCGCCACCACCATCATTGCATACTGCACAAAGGATTATGTAGAGTAACCTATCAAACCCATGTACTATGTATTCATTTATTCCACCCATGGCTAGTTCCCAACTAGCTGACCTAGGCGACTACTACATAGTTGGCAACTAGGGGTTTTAGTTGCCTACTACTAGGGCCGAGTTGGCAACCAACTTAGTAGGGTTTTATGAATATGGGCCCTGATGTTTATTAAATACTCTAGGTATTGTTCTCATCTGTAAAGTTTCTGTTCACATTGCCATGATGTGCATGTATGTTGTGACAGAGGAAACCATAGTCACTCAGGGCAAGGTAAGGGTACCTCTTTGCTCAAGGTAACTAGGTTGACTGCACAGAGACAAACATCAAATCTGTCTCTTACTTGATTCAATCTATTAACACAATCTACCTGTAATCCTCTTAATTCCCTGTTTGGTAATAAAGGACTGTTTGGTGAATGATAAGTGAGAATTAAGTCTGTCTGCCACTTGATTGTCATTGTTTGTTTAATAACTGTTAACTGTTACATGTCATTAGGCTTAAAACCTAGTCAGCACCTAGTTAAAGATCACTTATCAAGGTATTTTGTCATTAAAGTGTATCAGTCACCTAAAAAATAATTTGTGTACAGCTAGAAGGTATAAAATCAACCTCAAAATGCCTTACCTGGCCTTTTATGGGTTAAGGAGTATGAAGAAAATGAAGGAAAACTAAAAACCCACTCATGCAGAACCCAACCCTGAGTTCGGTTCTGGCTCTTATGCTAGTATTTCAACTTTCAATATCTCTTCATAGAATCAAACATGGAAATCCTAACATACAGAGCAAAATATTTGTTGATTATTGGTACACTTTAAATTCATTGATTTTTATATCAAATGAAAGGTATCCCCCATTGTGGAAAGAGAACCTTATGATCTTTCGAGATGGGTAATGGAATATTTAAAGCATGTGGGTCTTATCTTTTTTCTTTCTTTTTTTGAATAAGTTTATATTTCATGGGTGAATGTAATTAATACCATTATTTATACTGAAAAGTGTAACAATATGTCAGACCTGTGATTTGTGGTAATTTCAGAAAAATAAGATTCTTGGTACATTGTATAAAGTTTTGTTAAATGGAAAGTCTGCCATGATAGTATTAAGTTGACTTTAATAAAAGCCCCCAAAATGAGAAAATCAGATCTTTCAGTGAAAGTTTGAGGAAAATCTGATAAAGGAAAAGAAATCTAGGAATGTTTAAAGTTGTAATTGATGAAGCACAAACTGGTAACTCTGAGGTATACCTTGCGAGCACCTCTCTTTGTTTTCTCAGTACAGAATTAGTCATGAATTTCTATTTTCTCATTTTGTTATGCCTCTGTCCTAGATATATTATTCCACATATGTTTGTCCCCTACAGTGAAAGAGATCTGCTATTTCTTCATCATCAAACCAGAAAATGGAAATGCATGGAATTTTTAGTACCCCCCCCCCCCACACACACACACACAAAGAAAAGCGGAGAGGTGCTTGCAAGATAAATCACAGAGTTACCAATAGGCATTTGATCAATTACAGTTTTAATAATCATAGTTTCCATCTGATTTTTCTCTAACTTTCACTGATCTGTTTCTCTCTTTTTCCTTTCTTTTTTTAAAAAACCACCTTGGGATGGACTTACCCTTTAAGGAATATAAGATTCTTTGTACAAATATCTATTAAAAGTGGGAATGGAAGTTCAATCCTATTTTCCATCCATTGTGCTTTTTATTGTGAGATGGAGCATGTTTCAGAGTCATCGGATTCATTATCCAGACATTAGACTAGTGTTGACAGTTCGTTCTCAAATTTATATGATAATCCCAAATCTAAATATGTACTCCTTTTACACCCATCCCGACAATGTCTTTTCTTCCCAACTCCATGAACTGAGAAGGTTTTTAAAGCTATGTTCCCATTATACATCATGCAGAAATCATTTCTTTTTAAAGAAGATGGACAGTAAAAAAACTCCTGCATTATTTGTAGAGGTATCCTCTGGAAAATTGCAAACTCCGAAACGTTTGTGCACACCTATTGATGAGTGTGATGTCTGATATTGTGTACTTACACCTAACAAGGGTACATACTTTTCTTGATTTTTTATGTCTTAGAATGTACCTGTGTCATACAACAATTCTTGCTAATCTAGGAAGTTCCACATTTGATGATAGACTAGATCATACAACATTCATTTGATATGATTCATAGGACAGAGCCAAGGATATTTCTGTTTGGTCTATACACATCATCTAGAAATTGGTTTACAGAACATAATATGAAAGTTACCAGCGTCTCTTTCCTTTCAGAACCCGTTTTCATGAGAGGGCCAAGCCCTGTTCACATCTGTGAATACACAATATTGCCGACTTGGATTGGCACACAATTTTCCTTTGTCACTGTTCATATTAGGGAGGCACCTATCTGCCAGCTATTTGTGGCATATCTGTAAAAATGGCAAAATGTTTTGGCTGTTTTTATTGAAACTACAATTACACAATGTTATATAAATGAATGTTTCCTTATATCATTATTGTACTATTTAATGTATTATTATTTTTATCATGTAAATACTTTTGTAAAACTATTGTGCAATTCAGCCCCCAGTGCTGCGATGCATATTTTGAAAAAATAAAGCATTACTTTTATTACAGTGCGGAGATATGAACAAGGCCTGTGAAAAGTCATGAAGTGATTACAGCAGCATGTTGAAGCTGAAACCTTAGCAGCAGTCTCAAACTATTCACGTTTCCTCCTGCCATTGTCATCCAACAATACATAACCTTGCCGATATCCCTAAAATTAATCCTGTTTTTAGAGTGAGATTTTTCGTGTTCCTAAAACACGTTTTCCCCTGGAGGTGTTTAATATTTGACATAGATGACTGACTTTCATGTAAAATGTAATTTAGTTTTAGCTTCGGTTATTTCAGGTGGTGTTTATAGCAATAACACACCAATCAGGTTTGTCAACCCTTTTGATTGTCTAAGGAAATAGATATCATACTAGTGTAAGAGGATAATTTAAGTCTACCCTAAAATAGGCTTAGATACAGTTTAGAAAGAGAGATTTAAAAGTTTTCAATTCTTGCAATGGCCAAAAAGCTAATGCTTTAGTCATGCAATACCTTATGGGCTTATAGATACAGAAATGCTGAATAATTCTGTGTTTTGAACCACCTGCACTTTCTTGACTCGTGTCCAAATGATAATGAGTGATAATAGGCATGCATTTTGTTCTCTGATCATGAAATATAGCTTAGTTTTTGGATCCCTAATGTTTGTTAGTAATGAATTAACATGTAAAATGTAGAGTATTTGCTGGTTAGAATATTCTTATAATTTGCTTTCTTTAAAAAATAGAAATTTTCAGTTGAAAAAATTATAATCCCAAGCTTATATTTCATTGAGTTTGTCAACCCCAAAATTGTAGAAGATTGTTTTTCATGTCAAAATGGATAGAATTCAAGATAAATGTTCCTTCATCATAACGCAACTACTCTTTTTACTACTATATTTGCTCAATTACTTATATGTTGTTATCAAGAAACAAGGCATTTAGAAGATTAGCAGATAAGCTACATGAATGATGGCACAGCAGATCCATACAAGGCATTTAGAAGATTAGCAGATAAGCTACATGAATGATGGCACAGCAGATCCATACAAGGCATTTAGAAGATTAGCAGATAAGCTACATGAATGATGGCACAGCAAATCCGTACAGTATTGGGGGGGGGGGGGGGGAAGAGACAAATCATTTAAAATGATTCTGATCTGACAAAATAACCATATCTCAACTAGCTCAAGATAATAAAGATACAAATAGTGGATTATATTACTCTTGTGCTTGCTTTGGGATATTAGCATGAGCTGTTATTATTCCAGGTAAACTTGGGCTTTTGTTTGTGAAATAGCCCACTTTTCGGCCAATCAGGAGGTTAATTCGACAATGAAGTTGAACTTGGATTGTGACATGGTCTGTAGCTCAAGCTAATACATGTATCTCAAGGGAGTGAGGAACCCGGCTGATGGAAACAGTCAATATTAAATTCTATCATTCTATCATTCTATCATATGATATGCATACAAACTAATGAAAATGATTTGTCTTTGTATTTCATTGAATGAATAACAAATTCCAGCTAATGTACCTTGCTTTTATGATATATTATTTCCTTCTTGCCACAAAAAAACCACTATCAGTAACCATTCTTGGTCTAATAATTTGTTCCATAGCTGTATGGTGTACACAGTTTATCAAGTTGGAGCTTTCTGATAGGGTATTGGGAAAGTAGCTAATATGTGGGTTACTCTTTGTTTCTCCCTGTTCTCTAGGCAGCATCACATGGAGATGAACGTTGGACGGATTGGAGTAAATGGAGTGAATGCTCAAGAACATGTGGAGGAGGAGCATCATATCAGACAAGACAATGTAACACTCGTCATAGCTGTATGGGAAGAACTATCAGATATAAGACATGTAACACACAGGTGATATATCTATTTCCTGTTGGTTTCATTATGTTTTGCATATATTAATTTGTATTGTTCTTTGTAGATGCAGTTTAAGAGGTTAAAATTTGTAGTTTCAATAACGGATAATACTAGATTTTGAAACTATGATCACTATATGAACTTCCAATTTTTGACAATTTACGGTGCAAGCCACTTTGAAAATGCTTTATAAGGGCATTAGAAATGCAAGTTATTATATACAATACTTTGTTTATTCTGAAGTAATTTACAGTAACTTACTCTAATATGATTCTAATGATCATGATTTTATAGTTAGCTCTTTTTAGTGCAAGACATGACCCCGAATGCTTGCTTTCTTGCATATTATTAAAACAAAAAAGTTTGAAAAATGGATTGGTTGCTTGTTGAGGTTTTTATAATTTCTTCTTTGAAAGTACAGGCAAGGAAATTTACTAATTACAATCTTAGAAACCTGTGTCTTTCCATAAAATTTATAAATTGTTTTCATTTGTCTTTATTCTCATGAAGTAATTTGCATTAACTTACTCTAATATAATTCTAAAAATATTTGATATTTTAAGCTATTTTGAACACGATCACGACACTTGCCTCTTTGCTATATATTTTAAAAGAAACAAGTTTGAAAAATGGATGTGGTGATTGTAGAGGTTTTTTTCATCTTTTAAAGTATAGGCAAGGAAAATTGACCAATTGTAATCATAGAACCCCATGACTAACCATGATATTTATAAGTTTTGATTGTTCTTTAATCAACAGGAATGTTCAGATGAGGAGTTGGACTTCAGATCACAGCAGTGTGCTGCATATAATGATGAGAAGTATGAAAACAGAACAATAGAATGGGAACCAGTAGAATCCCTATCACTACAAGAAATGTGCTCACTTGTATGCAGAGTCAAGCATCACAACTTTACTAAGATGCTTGCACCAAAAGTTCTGGATGGGACTAGATGTAACAGACATACAGTGAATATGTGTATTGCAGGAAAGTGTGAGGTAAGGAGACATCATATAATTTCCCTTATATGACAACGTTTGACTTTTTAAAAAAACATACCATTGTACAAATTGAGTGATATCATGACATATGTAACAAAATTATTTTAAACTGCTTCCCGATGGGCATGTGGCAATTCGTATGAGCTCTATGCAACAGAGAGAAAATTTTGAGGGAAATGAGACAACTTGAATTCAGAGATTGATTTTTTTATTGTTGTAATAATTTGAACAAAAACATCTTTAATTGGAATGAACTTGACAATAGATGTTCCTCTTTCTATTTCAGGATAAAAAAAAACAACCTTGGGCTGTGTAAAATATAGTTTTTGGTCAGCATTGGTTTGCTATCTATAGTATGAAAATGGTTAAGAAATAAGATGTTTTAGGCAAACAAGGATTCAATTCAATTCATTTCAATTCCAATTTATTTCACTTTGTAATCTGAAAAAACAACAATAACATTACATTCACAGTGTAAAAAATAAAAGTTTTAAAAGGACAAGAGAAACAACAGTAACATGGAAAAATATTCACATAATTATATTGCAAAAAGTGGGTTGCAGCCAGAAAGGAATTATAGGCCCCTTTTTGTAGGAGGCCGACCCAGGAAAATATTTATATATTAATACGATAAATGGTAAATGATACATAAAATTAGACATAGTATAGAGTAATTCATTACAAAACAAAATAGAACACCAAAAACAACAGTAACACAACAAAACAACAAGAAAATTTAACTGAGTGTTTAATAATTTAAGGTGAAAAATTCAGAGAGAGAGAGATGCAGGAAGGAAGTGTTTTTTACATAGATCCTATTTCAATGAAGATACTTTCCATAAGAGGTGTGATTACATAAAAAATCATAATGATGTTCAAAAGTGATGTCATTACGTACGAAAATGCCCACACCTCCACACCTCCACCTCTTTTACCACTTTTCCGATTATTGTGTATAAATTCATATTCATTAAGACTACTCAAAGATAAGGAAATTTATCACAGATGGTCTTATCTGAAACTATGTAAAAAGAGACATGGAATCAAAATTACAACATAAGCTTATTGTGTTGATATGATATGAATACATGAAAACTTCTTTTTACAGTCATCAAGTTTGTATACATTTGAAATATAAGAATTCAACTCATCAGGAGTAAAGTATGATCGAGAGGATCCAGAAGTACTGGTGGAGCAAGATAATCATGTAAAGTACTTAAATCTATTTCTTCTACTTCAAGGCATTTAGTGAAAAGACTTTGGCAAAACATATAACACATAACACACACATACATATAATATATATATAACATACAAAGAATATCCTTGCAAGACTGTACAAGATATCAAGTATAGAATTGAGTTAAAAAGATCGGTCTGTATTAAAAGCTTAAAAGCAACATAGTCACCTGAATATCAATATATGCCTAGAAAATACATTACATGGAAATGGTTCCATGGGAAAACTGAAGAGTGGCAATGACAGAATGACACATTTGAAAATGAGCATCAGAAAGGAAAGCTTAAAGTATTTTGTGTCATTTTGTTTAGTCATAAATAGGAAAACATGCACCTGTGTATTGTATCACATGCTTGTTTACATTATATAGGAAACAGAAAGAGTGTCATCTCTATAGACAATAGCTCACTCATTTCCTTACCATCCTGCCATTCAAGTTGATGGGATTTTGTTTTTACCCCCAAATGAGATTTTTTTGGGGGAAGCTAGGATATAAATAACTGGGATAAATAAATTTCTTATTTAGAACTCTGAAACAAATTAATAAAACAGTATCAATAGTTTTAAAAATAAAACAAAACAGAAAAAATTTTTTGGTTGTATTTCAGGCCTACGATTAACATTTACTTTTTTGTGTATGCAGTGGTAAACTGCACCAGTTTTTTAACATGTAAATGAATGGCAAATGCACACAAAAGGGGAGTGTTTCATCAAGTGTCTTGTCAGTGATTTTCACTGACAAATTTGCTCTCAGCCAATCAGATGCAAGGGTTTCAGTAGCTTATAACAGTTGTCGGTAAAAACCACTGACAAAATGCTTGATGAAATGCTCCCCAGAGGTCTTACATGTATTCTCTTATCTCTGTGTTATTAGATACAGAAATGTGAAGCGTATTAGAATTGTAACATCATTGTATTAAAAGAAAAAAACTGTTACATGTAGCATATTTGAGCAAGCCTTTAGGCCTGATGCAAGTATAGCTACATTTTACCTGCAATACCATTACATTTAATTAACTAATGATTCGCAAAAACCTTTTATTTCTGTGTCAACATGTTTATGCATAGCCTAGAAAGAAGCTCATTGTTTGAAAGATTATTATTATTATTATTATTAATGACACATTATTAAGACAAAATCAAGAAATCAGCGAATACAAACAACAAATTGAGGCTATATCCTGTATTGTTACTCCAAGATCTGTGAATAAACAAATAAGTAGGAGACATTTAATTTATCTGTCAATTTTGATATCGAAATAACCAATCTATAAAAATTAAACTTATGCTTTAGATAAGTTACCAATTTTTATATATATTTTGAGGTATATTTCAGTACTGTTTGTCATCACATATTTTGATAGTGAATCATTTCATTGTCATGAGAATTTTCAACGAGAAAACTTTATTTTCTTGAGTACTTGATTATTTCCGTATCCTTGTCATCATTTATGTCTGGGTCTGTCATCTTTTGTTTTGAAATAACTTCCTGTCATATGTAGTATGTTGACTGATCAGAGTGCAGCATTGGTGTATACAGTGAAACCTGCACATGTACAAAAAGACTGTTCAAGGGAGACAAGAAACATGGACCCCGTTCTCATTACAACATTGGAAAGTGACTTAGAGGTGGCACGATCTAGCACGCGCTAGAGCGCTTTATCCCTTGTAATGAGAACGGGGTCCAAGTCTGTGCTTAAATAGGTGGTTTTATACATGGGTTACTCCAGTCCTTGCTCCAGTCCAGGTTTCAATGATAAACACTGCTGTAGACCCCCCCCCCCCAAAAAAAAAAAAAAAAAAAAAAAAAAAAAAAGGTATCTCTATACAGGTGGTTTGCTAAAACAGGTTTGACCAAGGAGGTACTAGCTAAGGAAGGCTTGCCTAGGACCTCTTAGGTTTGAATGTGATACATAAACTTTGAATGCATTCAGTGAAAAAGCTTTCCCTTCTAAAAAATTTTTTCACATTTGGTTCCTATAAAGGCAAGGCATCTTATTTACTACAATAAATCAATGTACCTACCTATTTGCTAGTCTTCCGACTACGCAAGCCATTCGAGTAATTAAAGTCACGACAGTGCATATACCCCCCTAGGATCACGCCTTCCTCTGTGCACGTACGCATGACGCGCGCACACAATCCTCCTCTTTCCTTCTCGCAGCCTAAAGAGTTGCAGCTAAGTCACTATCTTGCGCAAAAAAAATCAGAGTTTGCTACTCTTTTAGCGCGTTTTTGGGTGACTTTTGCCAATATTTCCGTCCTAGACTTGTTTAATATCTGTTTAGTGTCGGTTTATGTCTGTCACGTATTTATTTTGGTGATATTTGAGCTTAAATTCATACCTCACTTTTCACCTCTTTCGTATAGTAGCCCAGGGCATTCGCTTTGGCGTTTTGCCGGGCGCTCAGCCCTGTAACGTTTCGTTGGTGTTTCGTGTGTGTGGCTGTTGTGTGCATATACCCTTACGAGAGTGTTCTTTTGTTCGTAGTGCGTGAATGGAATTTTCCACACATTGCGCGGGAAAATTCCATTCCGTTTCACTCTCGCTTTGTACGCCCTTTTCTTTACAATTGTTTATTGTTTGACTCTTTTTATATCTCCTTACAGGTGATAATGAGTTCTTCGGAGGAAGAGCAATCGAGGTCTTGGTTGCCTCCGTGCTCTTCCAATTCTTCTTCCCTCCCTTCCACTACTCTCACTTATAAGGGCGTCAGCTCAGTGAGTGTGTTGGAGACCTCTGTGTTTCGCTCGCCTAACAGCGAGTCAAACACGATGGTCAAGGGAGGTAAGGGCGTCAGTCTGTCGGCTCGCTGTGGTATTTTTGTACCGGGAGCGTCGAGCAAGACAGGCTATATAGGTAAGTTAGGTGTTCATAAGTCTTCGGACCGAACACCCGTCATTAGCAATTCTAGCTCCCTCCAACTCACGACCACCGCGTCTGTGCAGTTGGTGGGGCGGTAGCTAGTATTACCGGGTCCTCTCGACCCCCGACCACCGTCGGGAGCCTGGAGGGGGCATTAACTGGTAAGACCGCTAAGCGGTCAGCTAATGATGTTACTGGGTCTTGCCGACCCCCGACCACCGTCGGGGTGCCTAGCGAGATTTCACCCAGTGTTACTGGCTTCCCCCGACATCCGACCACCGTCGGTGTGTCTGGGGGAATTACAGCCGGTAACGCAAATCCGCATCCCGCTAAGAAGACCTCCTCTTCGAGCAGGTTCTCGCAGCGGAAGACTGCTGGTTCCCGCCAGCCACTGACCAACGTCAGTGCTCCGGGTGCTTTTCCCAGCAGTGCTGCAATGCAGCAGCCCGTCCACCCCGGCAGTCAATGCGAATCGGGGCTCTGGTCGGGGAAGCACAGTCCCTAGAGTTGCGGCCGAATTGCTTCTCCCCACTGGGGAGCCCGGCCCGGACAATTTGGGTAGTGAGGCTTCTATACTGCAGCCTAACACTTCCCGTGCTTCTAAACGGCCTTCTATTACGGTGGCTCACACCCCCGCTAAGAAGCTTAAAGCCAAGAAGGGTAAATCCAAGGATAAACCCAAGTCGGGTAAGAAGGCTCAGCCCTCTCTTCCCCCCGACTCTCAATCTGAGTTGCTCAGATTATTGACTCTTTGCTGAGCGGCATGGTTCGGATACTAATCCCCCGACGCTGCCGGCTATTGAGAAGGGTTCTCCCCAGTCAGTTGTCACTGTGATGGAGGATGTTCCCGAGTCGGACCCCGGTGTTTTCCCGGTCTCCGATATTCATGAGAACCTGGGACAATTTTGTCCGAATGCGGTATCTCGACCTACTCCTCCCGTGCCTGCGGCTCTCGGAGCCCTGCCGGGGGAGGAGTCTGTCACTGGTCCGTGGTCATATCCACCCCCATGGGATTTTACCCACCGGACTACTTCTCCCGAATTTGATTCTGTCTCGCAGGTTTCTACCCCGTCTGTTTCAGAATCTCAGGCCGGCTACGACCCCCAGCCTTGTCAGGCTATGGCGGCAGATGCCAAGGCCCTGTTAGAGAAGTATATGCCAGAAATTTTTCCCCAAGTCCTGTCGGACAGTGATCAGCCATCGCTGTTATTCAGACAGCATGGCCCGTCTCCTGGTATTCCTCTTACAGAGGACTTCAAACAGGAGTATGGGGATAGGGAGGCACTCTCCGATGCGGGTCGGGCTACCCGACTTCCCTTTGAAAGTGCCTTCTCTTTCTATCGGGATGATACCCAGGGCTTCTTTTCAGCCAAGGGTTTATGCCAGGAAATTTTGGGTATGGGACAACGTTTGAATATCAATTTCAAGTCTCAGTCCGATAGATCCGCCGAGAAGCCCCTAGTGAACTTTGAAACCAAAGTCAGTTCGGGCTTAAAGCTTTCGGCGTACCTGGGTTCACTGTTACGCCTTCAGGCCAGGTCAGTTGAACTGAATGTGACCGAGGGGGACTCCAATTTGTTGGAACTCCTGCTTTTGTTAGCTGGACTTCAGTGGTCTCAGCTCTCATCAGCGGCGATTGACATTACGCATCAACGCCGCAAGCTGGCGCTCTCCACACTGGGAGTGCTAGAGAAAGACATCCCGCCTCTCTTGCGGGGTATCCCTTCCTCTCATCCCAAACTCTTTGGGGGCCAGTTTAACGAGGTCTTTCTCAAAGAGATAGAGGGTCGCAAACAGGCAAAGGAGATGGCCAGACAATTCCTGCCCACTCAGCCTGCTCGGTCCTTTCCGAAGTCTAAGTCGGTCTCGACAGGCGCTAACCGCTCAAATCGTCGAGTGACTGTGACTATCCCTCGGGTTGAGACCCCTACCCTGGGCAACCGTGGTAGAGGCTCGGCGAGAGGAAGAGGGGGGCGTAAGACCGCCGCCAAGGGCCCCGGTCAGGCCCAAGTCGGCCTTTTGATACCTTACCTCGGGTGTTTGTGGACAGTGTAGGCGGGCGGCTCCAGAGATTCCTCCCAGTTTGGGAGGCAATCTCCGGCGACGCCTTCGTACTATCCGTCGTGCGCGACGGCTTTTACATAGATCTGATAAAGCCGATTCCAAACGGCGCCATCAGAATCCGCCCGCCTCAAATGTCAGCCCTTTTCCAGCAGCACATCTCCTCAGAGATCGCCACACTGCTGGGAAAGGGCGCTGTAGAGAGGGCGAGAGATCATCCTCATCTCTGTCTCTCCCCAATTTTTGTCATTCCCAAGCGCTCGGGAAGTTTACGAATGATTCTAAACATGAAAAGAATCAACAGGTTTATACCTCCAGTGCATTTTCGCATGGAGACCTTGGCATCTATTCTGCCCTTGATCAAACGGGACGACCTTGCGATCTCCCTCGATCTCAAATACGCGTACTTTCACATTCCCATTCACTCTCTGTCGAGAAATTTGCTGGGATTCGCGTTCCAGGGCGAAACGTTTCGATTTCGTGCCCTGCCCTTTGGGCTGAGGCCGGCCCCTCGGGTCTTTACCCGAATAGTGTAGGCCCTGGCCGCGTTTCTACGGAATCGCGGCCTCCGATTATTCGTCTATCTAGACGATTGGCTCCTAGTTGCAAACTCAGAGTCCCTCCTGTTGGATCAGTTATGCCTTTTACTGCGACTAACGCAAGACTTAGGCTTTCTGATAAACTGGGAAAAATCGGAATTATCTCCCACACGTACCCCGGTGTACTTGGGTGCGGAGATAGATATCCCGAATCAGCTTGCCCGCCCCAGTCGGGACAGAATTCGGACTATCACCATGACCGCACGGTCATTGCGAGTAGCCCGCAGGGTCAGAGCCAGACAATGGCTTCAATTCCTGGGCTATCTGGCCAGTCTAGTCGACGTCTTACCAGACTGCAGGCTGTTGAGGAGGCCCTTTCAGTAGCACCTCAAGTTTTACAGACCGGGCAAAGATTCTCCTTTGGGGTGGATTCCACTCCCAAGAGATATCAAGCTCTTCTCGCCCCCTGGTCGAACAGTTCGTTTCTTGCCCAAGGCAAGCCTCTCTGTTCCCTCTTCCGTCAGAGTCTCTGGCGACAGACGCCTCCCTTCTCGGTTGGGTCATTGCCGGGGCCGAGATGATTTCAGGGGACTGGTCTCACTTGAGAGTTATGCCCCATGTCAATGTTTTGGAAATGATGACGGTCAGCCTGTCTCTTCATCATTTCAGGCCCGGTCTTGTTGGTCGCACTGTACTCGTTCTTACGGACAATGTCACAGTAGCTGCCTATATCAATCGCCAAGGCGGCACTCGGTCTTCCTCTCTGAACACCTTAGCTGCCCAGTTGTGGAGGTGGTGCCGGTCTATGAACATTATTTCGGTAGCCTCCTACATTACCGGTCAGGTAAATCTGATCGCGGATTTTCTGTCGCGGGGCAAATGCCTCCCGTCAGAGTGGACTCTTCATCCGGAGGTGTTTGCTCTTCTCCAAGAGGTGTGGGGTCCTCTGGAGATCGATCTGTTCGCCTCCACCCTCAATCACCGACTCCCGAGGTATTGCTCGCGGGTTCGGGATCAGGAGGCGTGGGCGATGGATGCCTTTTCCCTCCATTGGAGAGCTATCGGGGGTACGCTTTTCCCCCCATTCCTCTGATCCCTCGGGTCTTGAGGAAGGTCAAGGAGGACAGGGCTTGGCTCTTGTTGATAGCCCCACATTGGCCAGTGAGACATTGGTTTCCAGACCTGCTGAGTCTCCTGGCCGGCCAGCCGTTTCCCCTTCCTCTCAGGGAGGATTTGTTAATTCAACCCCTCTCGGGGATTGTTCATCAACGCCCAGCGGTCCTCCACTTGACTGCCTGGCCGTTGTTGGGGAAGACGCCAGAAACTCGGGGCTCTCCGAAAGGGCCTCCCAGTTTGTAATGAGAATCCATAGAGACTCCACCAGAGATCTCTACAACTCTCGTCTAGGGGCCTTCTTTTCTTGGTGCGAGAATCAGGGATGTCTCGCCACGTGAAGCCCCTATTGGTGTTATTGCCGATTTTTTGATCTCCCTTTTCGATAAGGGTAGATCGATTTCAACCATACGTGGCTATCGTTCGGCTATTGCCGCCGTCCACGTTGGTTTTGCTGATGGTTCGGGAGTCTCCAACTCCCCTCTTTTGGCTAGGTTGACTCGCTCGTTCTTCTTGCAGCGTCCATCAACTCGTAGCCTGACTCCTTATTGGAGTCTACCCAAGGTCCTTGACGTGCTTGCGAAGCCACCTTTTGAACCTTTGGGTAAAGCGTCCTTTCACCATTAACGGTCAAGACGCTATTTTTAGTCGCTATTGCTTCGGCACAGAAGAGGAGTACTCTTCATGCTCTGTGTATAAAACCGGGTCACATCCGTTGGGAAAACCATGGTGTGCGACTTATACCCAAGCCCTCCTTTATTGCCAAAATCAGACTGCTTCCTCTGGTCCAGTTGAGATTTTTCTTAGACCGCTGTCGGACCATTCCTCGGTGCAGGAGGATAAGGTCTGGTGTCCGGTGAGGGCCTTGAAATGGTATTTAGATAGGACTAAGACTCTTCGTAAGAGTGATCAGCTTTTTGTCATCACTCGAAAGCCCTTTTCCCCCGCTTCCAGAGAATCCATTTCTAGATGGATAGTCGAAGCGATCCAGGCAGCTGGGCCGGAGGCCCTATTGAGTGATGGGAAGCCCCGTGCTCACGATACCAGGGGCATTAGTGCCTCTTGGGCTCTTTTCCAAGGGGTGCCCCTAGTGGACATTATGAGGGCAGCCTACTGGCGCTCCTCCACGTCCTTCACATCTTTTTATTTAAAAGATGTTCTGTCTGAAGAGTCTTTTTCTAACAAGACGTTGCAAGCTGCAACGTCATCCTTGGGTTCCTGTTGACCTTCCTCTTGGGACATGCCCCCCATTTGAATCTGTGCTGGTCTAGCAAATAGGTAGGTACATTGATTTATTGTAGTAAATCAGTAAAATCAGAATTGATTTTATTATTTGCTAGATAAATCTATGTACCTACCTATGTCCCACCCTCCTACCCCACTCCTTGCCTAGCAACATGTCAAAGTTTGTCTGAGGCTGCTCGTAAAGAGGAGGATTGTGTGCGCGCGTCATGCGTACGTGCACAGAGGAAGGCGTGATCCTAGGGGGGTATATGCACTGTCGTGACTTTAATTACTCGAATGGCTTGCGTAGTCGGAAGACTAGCAAATAGGTAGGTACATAGATTTATCTAGCAAATAATAAAATCAATTCTGATTTTACTGGTCTACTTCCTCTGGTTTTATGTGAATGTAAGTTTTTATGTGCATAAGATGCACAGTACTCTCTTTATGTCTGATAGCTTCCTGGACATATAAATATGGGACCAGCCACTGTAACTTCCTTTGGCCTTTTGCCCAATGAAGTGAGGCCTTGTTTTCATTAGCCCAAGTTTACAAAATGCTGGTCTCGCATTAATTCTGATCTAGGGAAATAAGCCCCATCACAACTAGCTTGAGCTAATTCATAGGGAAAATGCAGACAGTGGGCTGTGTCACCCATGCGCTTGGGATGCATGTATTGCTCAAGATATCTTAAGCAAACTTTGGCTAATTGTTCGTGAAATAGCCTGCTATTTGGTCACTTGGCAGGGTAACTCCCAATGAAGACACACACGGACTGTGATATGCTCTGAAGCCTGCTAATTCCTTGAGCAATTAAGTGGGGATTGCTCAACTCAGGCCAGACTCAGACTTTTTTTTATTGAGAAGCACTGATTGATCTGTCTGGTATCTCAGGGTTGAGTTTGTTTGGGCTAATGAGGATGCATCTATATAATACATGTAGGTCAGTTTTTACAATATTAATACAAAGTGTCATGTTTTACTGATAAAATTACCAATTATATTTTAAATGTGCTGAACTTGAAAATCCTGTAAACCATGCTGTAACATACAATTTTCTGCCCAATTTCAGTGGAGGAATAACAACTTTATGTATAACCTGTAGGCTATATATATTCATTTCGGTAGTTGAAGAAGATCTCATAACTGTCTTCACTTTGATATGTACCAATTAAAATTGAGTAAATACACAGGCATCATCAAGGAATATGCTGCCTGTAATTCTGTATGCACTTTCACATTTTAAGTTGTTTCTTTTTGCATGCAAGTACTTTACATGGTAGTTTACAGACATGTATTTTTTTAGGTTATTTTATTCATTTGATACCAAAAGATAAAACATGATTTTTATAATGTTTTCAGCTGTCTTTACTTTGCCAATTGATGGGAATGCAACAGGCTCCAGAAATAACGTTCCTACTCCTGCTCCATTAGAATCTGGAATACTGTATAAATCCTGGTAGTGACTACTGCTCTCACTCACTTCATAATCAAATGATTAGATCTGACATGTATAGGCCTAAGAACCAGATCTCAATACTTAATCTGGACTTTTACATACCCCCACCCCCCTCATTCAATCCAAAGTCATGTATTTAAAAGGAAGAGAAAAGCTGAATCTTGCTCACTGTGTGACATGTAGTGTATTAACGGCTTTAAGACAAGATACAGTGAGACCTGTCTATAAAGACCACTCAAGGGAGACAAAAAAGTGGTCTTTATGAGCAGTTTGTCTTTATGGACAGGTTCCTTTAATACATGTTTCAATGAGAAATGATCTTCAAGGGAAACAAGTATTGTGGTCTTTATAGACAGGTGGTCTTTCTATACAGGTGGTCGCTAAAAGGGGTTTGACTGTACATCTCTCTAGTCTCTGGAAGTTTGTATCAGTCTGCTTTAAGTTATCAGTGACATTAATACCAAGAGGACACATTTTAAAGAAGTAACTTTAGGCAATAATGTGATGACTTTTGTGTGAAGTTCCTATTTTCAGCTTTCTTCATGAATGTTGCAAATTGTTGTATGGTCTCAAGTTTAACAACACTAAAAAATGAGCTGTCATTGCATGTGAGAACATATACTGTATTAGTAGCTAGTGTTGATTATCATGAAAACAAAACTTGTGAAAATGTCTGTTGAAAATATTAGCTTGTACAGTACTTAATTTTGCTTATACTTGTCAGAGATTTAAGTATCTATAAACTTATTTTGTTAATCAAATCACCCTCACATTCACTTAGTAAAAAAAAATCAATAAAGAAAGGAAATTAAGAAGTGATATGTCATTGATGACCGACCATCTAATAAAAGCTGGACCCTAGTCCTACGACTCTATTGTGATCAATCATTGTGAGGTGATTACATCCCCTGTAATCTCAAAGAAAAGGAGTGCCTTTCTATGGACTACGTTAAAGGTACCATTGTATTCACTCCAATGTCTTACAGTATTATCACTTACATAGAATTACAAAATATCATGAAATTATTGTCATTATTAACAGAGTGCAGAGTCATTTAATAAACAGTGTGTATTGAGAGACTCCAACCCAAAGAATCACCTAAAATGGAGATAGACACCTTGGCAAACCTGGAAACCAGCTCGTGGTGGAGGTGCAGCAGCCAGCTCCCCTCCGCAAATTAGTTTTAGGGTTTTTAGTATTGAAATAAGCTTTGTTTTGCACATTTGCACATTTGCACTTAATATATTTAAACTGTCATAAATAAATAATATGTACATGCTTAATAAACAAAATGTATATTAGGCATGACTACCATGTACATGCTTACAAGTCGAAAGACTTTTTTTCAGAGGATAGAATGTTATTTATTTGTTTGCACTGTGCAGACTTTTAAAATGTTGTTGAATGGATTGATTTTTGATTGTTTTTTTTATATTGGCACTCTACAGTCATGAATATTGTCCTATAAATTTGTGGAAGCAGTCACAAATTGAAATTGCAAGATTAATCTAAAAAACTGCTTTGAAAACTTTCATCATACAGAATAGTCCTGATGACAAGTTGGTTTTGAGTTCATATCAGGCTTTTATGCACTTTCATAAACCCCTGGACAGAGCCAGTGACTGAAAATATTTTTGAAAATATGGCTATCAGATTTTGCCTCCAGCACAAAATGTGGTAGTTGGAAGTAATCCTACAACAATGGTCATGAAATTGATATCACTGTCAGAGTAAGTCAGCCGGGAGGTCAGTTGTTATTTTCTTAAAATTGATGTCAAAATTCAACTTTAAAGTTTTTAGCTGAACTAGAATTACATTCACAAGCTGCATGAAAGGCAGCTATTTACAGAAGCCAGGACCAGGCGCCGCTTTATTGATGGCAACGTTGACGTTGATGGCATCATCATTTTATAAAATTGTTCTCATAAAGAAAAAATATCTGTGACACGTTTACACAAGCATTATTGAATATTAAAGAACGAATTGTAGGTCAAAATTAAATTATGGTCAATGGTCATTTGATGCTGCAAAAAATGTAACCCTATAGTTAATCTTTTCATTGAAAATTTTCTAATTATTTAACCCTAAAGTCCATTAAACTTGGACATAAGAGTCATTAAGTAGCAGTGATAACTGAAGGTTCATTTTAGCCTCGGGTAAAAATCATAAATAATATATTTAAGATTAAATTAAATTAAGTCAGGTTAAGTTTTTGAGAAAATTAGGTTAAATGTTTAAAATTACTCTCATTTTCAAATTGTTTGTCCGAATTCTATCAATCCTGCACAAAGATAATTGATTATCCAAATTCATTTCAAAGGTATGTTTTAGGAAAATTGTTAATATTGTACAATTCTTTATGTATTTTTTCTATTTATGATATATACAAGCTGTAACCCTTTGGGGGAAAGACAATTTCTCATCAGATTTCATATGCCAAAGCCCAAAGGTCACATTGGGGTCATTTGAGGTCATGATTGAGTTTGCACAGAGTGGTACATGGAGTGATGCTGTAGTTAGGGATTCATGACAACTTTTAAAATTAATTGTGCATTTCTAAATACATGTAATTAAATGGGTATGTTGCTGAGAATAATTAAGGCTGCTTAATTCTGACATCCAGTGATTAGTTACCTGAACTTTTCTGAGTAATGTCTAGTAATGTTTGGCCGATTGCTTCCAAACTTGGCATGAACTGTCAATATGGTTTGTATTTATCCTAAAATGCAAATTGTAAGGGTGAGAAATAGGGGTTAAATCCTTCCTTTGATAGTATACTATTAATACATGGTTGGGAGTGCGTTGTTGCGATCTGGCAACATCGTGGTGTACTATACGCACGAAGCAAGCCAAGTGTCTTGGACACCATGATAAATCCTGCGTGCTGCCGGATCGCCCTAACGCACGAACTCACAACCATGTATTAATAGTTTTATAAATCGGGTCGGCAATATGATTATGAAGTCTATAAAAATGGTTACGTACCCCATAGAAATGCCAAGAGTCGCACAGTCATGGAGGCTGCCATTTGCTTTCCTGGATGACATCACATAAGCACAGCCAACAAAAGTCATACGCGTTTCAGTGCGCACATGTAATCCCTGCGCTAAAATGACAATTAAACTACGCGATTTCATTGCGTTTTCAGTTTGCACGCACCAGAGGTATGCGTACGCGCAGCTCAACCGTGCTTAAGTACCTTTTTGCCGTGCGTTAGTGCTTTTATTTTGCACGGTCACGTGGTGTTATTTGACCAATCATGATGGCTACATTCTTAAACCCGTTTTATAATTTTGTTTTAAGCATGTCATTATGACTTCCTTTTTGGATGGGTTGATCAATAATGCAGATAAATTTGTAACAGGTATAGTTCACCTCATCAAGCAATTTGGAATGGTCTTCATATCATAGACCAGTACTTCGATTAATAATACCGCATATGATAATTATTAAGAAAAGTTTAGAACTGGTCAGTTCTCTGAGTACCTTCATCTCACAGTTCAGTACTCAATCTATTCATAAATTATCTCATGAACCAATTTCTCAAAATAATATTGTTGAAACTTCAATTTCCTTTGCATTTTGTGTGCAAAATAATGTCACATCAATTCTACATATGAGATATATTTAGATATATTTACATATATCTATTTTCTACCTCTAGCAGGCAACATTTTCCCCACAACTTCTCTAGTATGAACAATGTTGGCACATTATAGATAGACATTTGCATTATGATAATAACATCTACAATCTGAAAAAGACATTATTAAAAGGATCCTTCATTTGTCTTTTTCGAACGGAGAACAGAAAACAACAGCACTTGTTGGACTAAAAGTGAAATAGGTAGATTGAAAGAGAGGGTAACTGTTCAAAGGAGAGTGTAAGAAAAGCTGGAAACTTTCTTATAATAGGTGTAATTTCTATCCCCAGGCTGTGCAGAGTGGTTTCTATATCGTAGACCAGCTACAGCACTTGCAGTCTGTTTTCTTTCAATATTTTCTCAGAAAACATTCCCTAGTTGTTTGTGTTGAAGTACTGTTGAATGCATGATTGTAATTTAAGGATACAGTGGGATATATTAAACAACATGATATTATTGTTAAGTGAATTGTATACAAATTTCACATTCTATAATTTCACTTTCATGTCATGTCATTCCTTTATGTTAAGTGATTGCCACTTAATTTGAAGTCAAATAAAATTCCCTTTTTTTTTTTGATTGGGTACTATCCCCCTTTCCCAATGGCAATGATTTGCTTGTCATAATGATTAAGTACTCTTTTATATATATATATATATATATATATATTTTTTTTTTTTTTTTTTGGGGGGGGGGGTGGCTATTTCAAAATATCCTTCCTAGGTGTTTGGATTTCAGAATGACCAAAAAGACATACAAAAAAAAAAAGGATGAAAAAAAATTCACTTTACCCCAAGTGCGTAAAAGAGCCTGATCGGTTAGTCACGGATGGACATTTGACAAATTTTGAAAGTTTGAAGGACTATTTAATTGAAGAGAGCTCTTTTATGTTTCAGTGTGAAGGGCATCACTCAAGGAGTTGAAATTTGATAAAATTTGGTTGCCATGGTCACCAACTAAAATTATAATCCATAAAATATTCATTGTCACGGACGCACAAAATGCCTACTCTTAACCGATCAGGCTCAAAAGGAAACATACTCAGTAAATAAAGAGAGTCAAAACAGTTAAATTCTCCTTATACAGTACCCACCACTTTCATTTTTATTCAAAGAAAATAATTTATGTAGTATCCTGTACTGCTGCTCTTTGTTCCCTGGGCAATCCTGTTAAGTGGTACATATAAGATGACTATTGTAGTTGCTATCAGAGAATTATAGGCAGGATCCTTTCAAAACTGACTTTTTCTGAACTGTAGCAATAGTGGTCTTCTTTTAGTGCTCTAACACCTGTGTTGAAAGAATCCTGTTAAAATCTGTATACTATGAATGAACTACTTCATTTCGTAGACAAATTTACATTTTGAAAAACAAAAATCTCTTTGCTGTAGATAAGATTTATTCCATTTTACAAGTTATTGTTTTATTTTTTAATATACAGCCTGTTGGATGTGACTATGAATTCAACTCCACTGCAGTGTTTGATAGATGTAAAGAGTGTAATGGAGATAATACAACGTGTCAACTTATGAAAGGACGCAGAGTGATTGATGCGAGACAGACAGGTGAGTGCTTTAAATTCTGTGATCGCTCCAGAAAAATCATGAATAGGACTGTATCTGAGTATTCCAATCAATTTGACAATTTATTACTGATACTGTGCACTGTATCATGTTAGTCCTCTCTAATCTGCTGCTGTTCTGACTTCATCTTGAACTTGAAATATCTGGCTCTATGTCTACTTAAAAGGGGGAGTCCACCGTATTATGATGTTGCTTTTAATAAAAGAAGAAAAATGAGATTTATCAGCAGATCAATGAAAGTTTGAGGAAAATCTTATAGAGGGAAAGTGAGTAATAAAGTTTTAACTCTATGATTTACCTTGCGAGCATGCATCTCTTTCCAGCATGCATATTGGGGCAAAAAGGAAACCTTTGTAACAAAAGCCTTGCAGTTTATTATGCTTTGAAGTTGAACTGTTAGCCAGATCATAAAGCTACAGATAGAAATCAAGCAGAAGGGGTTTTAAAACACTTGATCTGCCTAAAAACAAGCATTTGTACACTTTGTTTATACTTAACCCTTTCGAGACCATTGACCACATTTTGTGGTTTGGCTCAATAACTTTTGATTCAGAGCTCTAAAAAATATACCAGATGCATGAGCAGAAAGAGCAAAAATTTCTGCACAACTGTGTCCATTTTTGTTGCATGACATATTGCGTTTGATGCTAGGAATTAAAAAAATGAGAATAAGCTATAAATTCCTTTAAATTGGCAACACATTGAGAAGTTTTTTGTCAAATTGGCAATTTTTTCAACTTTTCAACAAAATTTCTAACCATGTATATTGTTTTCAGAGACATTACACCTTATAAGAACCATGTAGCACTAAAAGAAAAATATTATTGTTGCCAATTTGAAAAACAAAATATGATCAATTTAGCCCTTAATAATTCCTGTCCTGAAAGGGTTAACATGGAAGGAAATACAGCCTCAATAGTTGAATATAATTATTAACTCTATGATTTATCTGCTAGAAGCTTTGGACTGGAATTTTCAAAAGGGAAGAATCATAAATCAGGAAACAAAATTGGCATTCAGTTTAGCCGCAAATTGTTACCTACATGTATTTGTATACTTTGCTATTATTCAAAGGGGAATAGCAATAATATATTCATGACTTCTTAGGTAGATTAGCGAAAGGCAGTAGCGCATAAAGACGTAGGAAAGACGCTTATATAGGAAAATTGCTAGTTTTGTCTGTGCTTCTAAAATTAGAATCAGACAAATCTGAATAAAAGTTTTCATATTATTTTGCTTTAAAATGTTCAAAGAGCTAAATACTCATTCTACACCCTAATATTTAGGTTCTGCCTCCAAGAATAAAATGTTGATTTTGAATAATTTTGTCATAGGCGTCTTTCCCGTGTCTTTATGTGCCACGGCGTTTGGATAAGCTACTTTTAAAGTTAGCATAATAAGATGAAGTCTGCACTGTTTATAATTTTAAAAAATCTGCCTTTAACCGATTTGAAAGCCACACAGGTACAAGGAAAGAAAGGTTTACATCTCACAAATCGCAGAATCTAAATTTCCGTTTGATGAGAATTGGTTGTAAAAGCATCATTCATCAAGTTTGACATAAGAGCATTGTGTTGAGGTCATCTTAGGTCACCATTATAACTCTCCTTCAATAGGAAGCTCATTATATTTTATGTCTGTCTGTCATAAACTTCTCTATTACAATTCAATTACAGAGTCATAAAACATGTCTCAAATTATAGAGCATGGGTAATTTTACCTTTCCATTTCAATAAGAACTGAGATGAAAAAGGAACAAATGTAGCTACGTTGTCATTCGTAGTAGATGAAAGGTCATGCCGAGTGTACATGTAGTTAAAGATGTAAAGTCTTTTAAAGATAATTTTCATTTCTTGTAAGGACTGAAAATAAATTCCACAGAAATGAATTGAATTGAATTGAAGTTATTTCCGTATCTCCATTTAAAACAACATTCATAAAACATGTCAAATATCTGTACAAACAATAACTTAGTACAAAAGAGAATGAGAAAAGACTTACAAAAAAGCACAGAAAATGTTTAAAGCTAATTGAAGCTGCTAAATGATTATGTGAAAAAAAATCTGTAATACAACAGCTGAACAATTAACAACAAAAGGCAAGAAAATTGAGTTAGTCCTCCCAACAGACTTACATATTATCTCTTGTGGCTGTGTACAAATGAAGGTTGTGCTTTCCAGTGAATGTGATTTGCATGGTGGGTAAAAGTAAAATCCGCCTACTTACCGGTAATTCAGAAATTTAGAACAATTTAACATTTTCTTTGATCTGTTGAAGTGGAATTCCATTATCAGAACTCATCATTAAGCAGAACCATACAGTATTTGAACATAGGACTGAAATTTATTTCAACAAAATTGGGATTTGCATAGAAATGAGTTCTTAGTTTTAGTTATTTCTGTTCAAATTCATGTGTGTATTGAAGAGGTTCATATGGCAATGTATATATGCTGATGCTTCGGGATGTGTGTTCTAAATGAAACATGGCAATAGTTATGTGGTACTAGACCCCGTTCTCATCTACATCCTTAAACTAGTTTAGTGGAAACCAGTTTAGTGGAAACCAGTTTGGGGTGTAATGAGAACGCTCAAAGTGGTCTTGGAAGCGATCTTAAGTGGTCTTGGAAACCAGTTTTGAAAACCACCTCGCGATGTGGTTTTCAAGACCGCTTTCGTCGTTAAACTGGTTTTACATGTAATGTGGACACAACCGTTCTTCGGAAACCGATCTTCACCCGGAAGTACTATTGTGCGCGCGGTATACGATCTGCGCTAATGTACGTAACAATCGACGGTTTCAAATTCCATGCGAACATTTGACCCCGCTTAGAGTGTTCCCATAGCAACAAGATCACTTTTGGTGAAATGGTTTTGGAAACCAGTTCAGGGGAGCGTAATGTGAATGCTAACGAAGCGATCTTCTAAACTGGTTTTGAAAACTGGTTTAGTGGAAACCAGTTCAGGAAATTTGATGAGAACGGGGTCTTAGGCTCAGTAAACATTTTGAATGACCATTGCAATAGTTAAACTAATATTTTTGCTGAAAATCCATGCAAGATCTTCATATAATGTAACACTTTTTTGGCATATTAATGTTTTCATGGATATGACCCACCAAATCAGAATTTATTCATCAGGTTTTGTTCCAATGTATTTTTCATGACCTGAACTCAGTGTGACCTTTAAGGAGTCAAGGTCATGATTTTTAGTCCTCTCCCTGGTGCTTCAGCTATTGAAAGTGGTGCAGGAGACCATCATTCCATCTGTCAATCTTAAGAATAATTTGAGAGATGAACTTTAGACTTGATACAATTACATGTCACACTACAACCAATTATATCTAGGGTTAATTATGTCAAAGGCCAGCTAAGTCCATATTCATGAAAAATCCATAGGCTATAATTGTGACAATATACTTTTTCTATCATACATTATATGCAGGTCAGATTGCATGAAAGATGCTCTTTAGTCCGGCCAACCTTGGTAATAAGATGATTTGTGTGAAAGCAGCAAAATAAGAAAAACAGGATGGTGAAAGTTTGAAGGAAATCGGACAAGGACTAAGAGAGTTATGGATGTTTGAAAAATGAGATCACTACATCTATGCGAATCTCAAATTGGCAATTTGGTGAGTCGATTGTGACATTTTTGTGGACAACTCTCCCATTTGTCATACACAAAATTACCATTAATTTGCGGTTTTCTTCGAGGCGCTTTTACCCTCGGGGCAGTACTCAAAATATATTGGAGATAGCATATTGTTATAGGTCCTCATGAAAGAAAGAGATCCTACTGAGTAATACATTTTAAAAAAAGTGACATTTTAGTCATTTTGTGTGTTGGAGCGAATGGGGGAGTTGTCCACAGCTACAGCACAATGACATTACCTATTCAGCCAATTTGAAATTCTCATATGTATAGTGATTACAACTTTCAAAAATTCATAACTTTCTTATTGCTTGTCCAATTTCGTTCAAACTTTCACCAATCTGCTTCTCTGATTTTTCCTCTTTCTTTCAAAGCAACTTGCTATTAAGGTTGGATTTCCCTTTAAGGAAGTTCCTCGGGTATGTTTGTGTGCACCTAAGCCACCCACCCTGGCTGGTTGTGTTACGTCATCACAACACCGGGAGGGTATTGCGCGCAGTTATAACAATGGATACGCACACTAAACGCATGCTTATGATTATGGGTACACAAGTGTGCACAGTAAGAAGAACCTGGTGAAAATGATGAAATCAATCATTCTGTATTTATACCAAATATTAACTAACTTGAGCTGAAAGATAACGTTCAATGCCCCCCCCCCCCCCATGAATTTCTATACGCAAATTTAGTGGTATATATAGTGCAAAGATCATTTATCCGGTCGAAATGTTGAGAAATTTCAATTTGCTTTAAAGCCCTTGTGTGATTTTCTGGATAGTCTCACAAACTGAGACAAGTTTTCCCATGTAATAGGACGCAGTGTGAAGTGAGCTGAGCAAATGCACACTACTAGTAGTTGTTTATATGGTCCGTGAGGGGAATACAGGCCTCAGCTTGAAAAGTTTTTAAAACCATGTTCACACTGAGACAACTGTCTGTGAGGGGAATACAGGCCTCAGCTTAAGGCTATATAAACCATGTTCACATTGAGACAACTGTCTGTGAGGGGAATACCAACCTCAGCTTGATATTAAACCATGTTCACATTGAGACAACTGTCTGTGAGGGGAATACAGGCCTCAACTCATGATTAAACCATGTTCACACTGTGCATGATAACTCCTTGTGAGGGGAATACAGGCCTCAGCTTAAGGTTATATTAAAACCATGTTCACATTGAGACAACTGTCTGTGAGGGGAATACAGGCCACATCTTGAGATTAAACCATGTTCAAATTGTGACTACTGTCTGTGAGGGGGAATGCAGGCCACAGCTTGAGATTAAAGCTCATGTACAGTATTGGTAGCAAAAAGGAAATCAGAAAGAAACGTGTTAAATATAGTCTCTTGTTGTTTTCCATGTATCAAAAATTGTTTGTACAAAATCATTTGGTATAATGATTTCCAGTGAATCTTATCGTAAATATGTGTAAGGAATACTAGATCATGGCAGTATACTGCCCTCTGCCAGGACCTTTCCACCCCGATGGTTCCCCACACAACAATCTCGGGGCTTCGCACGGAGATAGCATGTGTGTCACTATCTGTAGGTTTTGAACGTGTGTGTAGGCTGTATAGTGCACACTGAAGTTGTTGGAAGTTTATATCCCTGCCCCGGCACCTAAATTAGTTTTTGCCTCTAATTTGTTTAATATGCCACTTTAGGACATGATATATTAACAGCATCTTTTTATTGCTAGTATCTTATTATTTATCAACAAAAATCCAATAAATCTGACAAAAAGTTTTTGAGGGCTTACCAAAACTACACATTACCTTTAATGTTCAACATTGTGAATACTGTCTCTTAGGGGAATAGAGGACACAGGGCCATGGGCATTGTTGCACTTAATGAGTTACAGTCATTCCAATTATGACATCTACAAACAGTATTCCAAAATATCTGATCATGGAGGTACGTTCCATGTGGTCCTCTGTGTACTTCAAGGGAAAACCCACTCTGCCATCAAATTGGATTTAAAGAGAAGATTGCGTTCTGGGAAAGGTGAAAAATAATTTGTGAGCTTTCTCATTCCATTTATGTCAGTTTGGAAGAACATCATAGTAGATATGTCCTCTGAAATTGATTGCATTTCAAATGCCCTCATATTCGAAATATGAGGAGAAATAGCTGAAGTGTTTAGGCCAATCATTCATGCCACATGTGTGTACAGTCCCATGTACCAATTTCCTTTTGCAGTGCATATGCTTTTAAGCGTATTTCAATTTCTTATCATTTGAATGATTCCAAAAGCTTACAGTATACACCAATCCTTATGTAGTCATGATCAACCTTTCCCAATTGATTTGAGACAGTTTCTTTCACAATGTAATCGCATAACCAGAACTCAACTTTATCTTTAACAAAAACATTTGAGAAATGAGACAAGCAAATCAGTGAAAGTTTTTAGTAGGAATATCTGATAAAGGATAAGAAGGTTATTAATTTTACCTGTAATCCATAGGCCATTAATTAACACAAATTTGCAACTCTATGACATACCTTTCAGCACCTCTTCCAGAAAATTTATTGCACCTGTGCCCTACATGTAGGTATATTATTTGCCACACTTTTTACACAACACATCTATGAAAACAAATCTATTGCATCATCAACAACCATGAAAACTGAAATTTATTGAATCCTCAGTACAAGGTAAATGGGAGAGATGCTCAAAATGTATGTCACAAAGTTGGCAATTTGCATCTGATTGATTACATAGTCAAATATAAAGTTCTTATTCTCTATTGGATTTTCCTCAAACTTTTGCTGATCTCTTTCTCTCAATTTTCAGCTTTTAACAAAACCAACTTGCTTTCAGAGTTGACTTCCCCTTCCATTGGCAAATACATCTCTTGTGTATAATAAGTTATGCAACTCCCATTTCCCTATGTTTTACTGTATGGAGTTGTATGAGGATAGCAGTAATGGTATGAGGTTAGGAATGGGGTTAGTCGGGCTGGGTGGATAGAAATATAAGCCAGACAAACACATTGACGGATTGAAACATGAGTTGAACAAACACAAATAGAGGAAGGCAATTAAAGTCTGAAACGTTCTGTACAAGAGGGAGTTGTTCTGAAGATGATGGAGTGGAGAGAGTGTTCACACGGGGCAGGAAGATATGTTGGTACCCTCCCTGTTCACACTGATAGGTGTAGTTGTGAATGATACTTCAATTTACAAAGATACATGAATCTTCTGTCTGAAACCACTCTACATCCTATCAGCACTATCAATGTATTGTTCTTTAGCTGTCAATTTCAGGCTCATATCTCTCGTAAAAGATACTGATAAAGATTTTAAAGATAACAGATTTAAAATGGTAAATTTCTCTTTATTTTATAGACAAAATTATCAATAAAACACTAATATAATCAAGATGGTCAGTGGTCAACAGAGACCATGCAGCAGCAGCTTGGGGGCACAACCAGCTTGTGCCCCTCCTTTTGAAACCAATGCAACATCCCTTGATTACACAAGAAAGTGTATACCCCTGTCTTTCAAATCTTCTATCCAAATTTCAAAATTAGGTACCAAAAGACACCTCAAAAATGTTCTTACTCTTTTTTCCCACTTGTCAGAATATTTTGGGGAATAGTGCCCCCACCTTTGCAAAAACCTGGATCCGACTCTGACAGGTTGTTGTCTTCTTTCACATTGATAACTTTCACACAGGTCAGCTGTGATGAGGAACCTTTTATTCTAATCAATATCACAAGTCTCTTCCTCAATGCCTCTGGCTATTTGACCACAAACACGCACTTTGCTTCTATTACTTTAATGAAATTACTCACTGTAAGAGTAATTGTCCTTGGAGCATGTGCCTACAATCACACAATGATGATATGATACTCTTGTCAAATACATGTAGAATATTTATGAGCAATATTTCCATTTTTCTTACAAATAGAGTGATAATGGAATCAGAGATGTAACAGGTCAATTTATAACTTACGTTTTGTATGATGCCTGTACTGATCAATTAAACATCATTGACATTGCCCTTCTCAGGTGATATGATGTGTTTAACCTTTTTCATCAACTTTTTATTTAAAAAAATATGCTCCTTTCAGTGATAGAGCCAAGACTATTAAGAAAGAATGAATCATTTTTATTAATTGACCAAATATCTGAGATATGTTGTCTAATAGTTATGACCCCATTATGTCATCTCATATAGACAAGATATATTTTGCACTCAGTTACACATGTTGAACATGTGTATGGGCTCTTCAACTCTCCCACATGACTCACAACACCTGGGAATATGAAATATTGTAGAACACTGCTCATCTTGCACATCATCTTAGAAAATATATCAAAAGGCGTGTTTTTTTTCTGTACTCAATTATATAGTTCCAAAGCATTATAGTCCATTTGGTGAGAATTATTTATATCCCTCAACTTCCTTTTCTTAATGTTACTTGAGGTAAGTATAGGAAATAAAAATTTTAAGTAAAAAATGGGTAGAATGATTATTGTTGCTATTGTGCTTGTGATGCAAGAGCTTAATTTTATAGAGCAAGTTGCTTTCATCATTCAATAACTATTACAGAGTAAGAAATCCCTGCTATGGCCACCCTTCTGGTATCTTATGAACTCATATACTTTATCACAGAGTTAACGCCCTTCTGGCTCTCAACAGACGATAAGAACAGTCAACTTACAGAAAAATACTCCTCATTACTTCTCAATTTTCCAGTAGTTTCAACTCTTCTACAACTATTTATACTTGTAGAAAGAATACAGCCCTGGAAAAAATTATTAGACCAAGCTTCTGTAATAAAGGTACTATAATATGCATTCAAAATTAAATGAAAATGATTTGTCTTTGTATTAAACAAATTCCAGCAATTGTACCTTGCTTGTTTAAGTCTTTTGATACCAACTAATATTATCTTCCACCAAACAGTGGATTTATACTTGTGATTATGGCATTTGAGTTTCCAGCATATGTATGACCTGAGTGCATTGTTGGATGTAATTTATATAATGGGTTTGGATTGTCAGCACTGATTTCCACATCTTCTGGAATATTATCAAAAGATTGGCCATTTGTCAAGTACTCTTTAAAGGGATTATGCGCAAATGGAATCGCGGCAGTGGACAATCTTGTCCATTTGATATTATAGAAGTGTTTGTTATGATGCAAATAGTTTTGGGTCTTTTGTCTACTGGTAGCCAGAAGAATGTGACTCTCAACAGATGATGCTTTGCTTAGATTACGAGAGGAACCTCTTGAGTGTTACAATGCTAGGATGCGTGTTGAGATGACACGTGTAGTATTCTTCAATAGTGCTACTGACTAGCCTAGTACCTCCTTCTATAAACTCATGAGTTGGTTGGTTCATTTCTCATGCAGAATAGATTTGCCTCAGATTATATTGCATACAACAAATTTCTTCATCTTGCTTTGCTCATTAATTGGTTATGAATACCATACATTTTCTATAAAATCTGATGATCAGACTTAATGAATTTATACTTTCAAAACATTATAAATTCTTTTTGGATTCTTTAGAAATGAAAGATAGGTTTTCAAGTGTTCATGTTTTTGATAAGATTGTTCATGGGGTGTACTTTATTTAGGAAAGAACGTGAAATGTATAACAAGATCTTGGCATATCTTTCTGATCATGATGTTGTGTGCGGAACTGACCATGGCATGAGTGCCATATGAGTCATAGGTCCAACCAAGAAGATAACTCCTTAGTCCAACATATGTCTTCAAGGTTTAGTAGAAGTGCTACTACAAGCCAGTCATTTGAGTTTACAGACCATATAGGCCACTCATACCAATTTCATATTCACAATTAAGTCTCCATCCAGTAAGTCAGCATGCACACTTAAAATCATATTGCATTTTATATCTAAAGCCTTTTTCTAAATGCCATCACCCTGCCAGAGAACCTCCAGGGACCTGTAGGCTGCATTTATAAGACCTTTTGCAGCTAGAATCAGTGTTATGAATCACTCAAACACTCAGTCTCCATTTTTAAAAACAATTTACAGTATTCTGTTCATAAAACATTCTTTTGGAGCATAATCAGGTTTGATATTTACACAAGAATCGCGAGTAATGATAGTCTGTACCGCAGACTCCTCTTATTGGATGCTATTTGTGGCCTGAGCAAGAGCTTGACCAGTTATAACATTTGTGGTAAATATCTCACAAAAAGGTTCAATTCAGTTATATGAATGCACTCCTATAGGACAGGTCATTGCAAACACCAGAAGAAAATAAACCTTTACAGTGGCTATCTTTTTCTTCTCCATTATTTATTTTTAAAAACCTGAGGGGGTCAACTGCAAAGGCATGTGTGTAGCAAATGAAAATTAGGGAATTGATGTAACAAAAGATTTTAAATTTTGGATCTGTTGTTTAATTAGACAATTAACATTGCGAAAAGAAATGTGGGGCTTGGTTCCCACATGCTTTAGACAGTTGAATCATCTTGCTACTTTTTGGCATAAGTTTAGGTGTGATTTACATGTCAATTTAAATTGTTATTGAAGTTTATTTAATTGAAATCTTTATGTGTCTATGAATATGAAAGCTAAGCATCAATATCGTCCTCTTAGCGGCGGGCGGCTTCGTATGGGTCAACTGTCTCGAGGAAACCATTTCAAATAGATTTGAAAGAAATACCCAAGTGGGATCCAACTATTTCTTTTCACTGGGTATGTTTCCATTAGCCTAATTTACAAAATAGCTCACTAATTCTGGGCCCGTTGCATAAAACTAGTTATCAGTAACAAACTGCCTCCTTTCTATGACAAATTTGATCTCAGCCAATCAGATTCAAGGATTTCAGTAGTATCATAATTGTAACTTATTACTGATAAGAAATTTTATGAAACGGGGCCCTGGTCTGGGAGAATTAGCATGATCACAACTAGCTCAAGCTTATTTGTAAGGAAGACACAAATAGAGGGCTTTATTTCACGCTTGCACTTGGGATAGTACAATGTAGCTTGAGCTATACCACTCCATGCAAACTAGGGTTTGTTGGTGAAATAGCCTGCTATGTAGCCAAGTAGCAGGGTAATTTGCTGGTGAAGATACACTTACACCCCTTTGAAACCAGTTTCCCCGCTTAAATTCCCCGTGAAAATCTTGAAATTTCATGAGCACGAATTCCTTAGGTTACGCGGGGAAGTACAGGATCACCATTCAGACCGACCTCACTTCCCAGGGAAAGTTGCCATTGGTTATTCCATGTTCAATTAACCGGAAGTCAGGTCAGATTCAGGGCACGTGTGTTTGTGTTTTTGCACGGGGTTAATGAAAGTCGATGCGATGACATGGGATCATAATGTGACCGGCCGGAAGTGATAATTGATTGCTGACATATTTCACCGGGGAAGTTCTCCGCCGACCCTTTCAAACCAACCACTCACCCGCTTAAACTCTCTTGCCCCACGCATGTTCTCCACCTACAATGCGGGGAAGTTAAGCGGGTGACTTTTCCCTTGTCCTTTTCAGACCAAACCTTTCTCCGTGTAACTCTAAACCTACGCGTGTCGGTGCTTGGTTTGAAAGGGGTATTAGACTATGATATGTTCTGAAGCTAGATCTAATTCCTCAAGCAAGTATGCTTTGCTTGACTTAGGCTAATGGGGGCATGGAATGGGTTATATTTTCTTGAGATTTAAGTGCTTATCAATGTAGTATTACAAGTTCGAGCTTGTTTGGGCTAATGGAACTGCACCTCAAGAAACAATTTCCACATAGCATTTAAAGAAATACCCAAAAGGGATCCAACTAATATTTCTCTTTAGTGATTCCTCACAGGAGGGCCATTTGCTAGTAAGTGGCTTGAGATGAACAGGTCAAAGTCTGTTGACCACATGCTTAAATTCTTGCTATCTTCATAAAATCCCTTTCATTGTCCAAAGTCCATCATGATATAAAGTTGGTTTTAATAACAGAAGGAAAAAAAATTGATTATTAAACAGAAAATTTAAGGAAAATTGGATAAAGGATATTGATAATTGATAAACATATTGGCAGTTTAAAGAAAATCGGACAAAGGATAAGAAAGTTTTTTAAAGCTGCAATATTTTATGTGAGACCTGCTTGTAAGACCAGTGTCCCTCCCCCCCCCCCCCTACGATGCCAATGCCCCTTCACTTGCCGGACTCATGCTACGCCTCTATAATATGGTCCGTGCTGTAATAAAAATTAGGAGGAGTGCATGGTTGTGCAGTTTTCATACTAATTACTATACAAGATGAACATTTACATATAACATGTTGATCTTGATTTTTCAAGTACTGTACAATGCCCAACCCTCTGTGTCGCTATTTAAAATTCACACAAGGAAAGTTTAATACATTATCATATAAGAGATTTATAGATGTCTGACGGAATGTGATATATGTTCTTGTCAGAAGGGGGGATGTTGAGCCAAATATAGCACCAAGCATCAATAATTCTTTTACCTTGTCATTTTTGGTTAAAGTAAAAATGGTCTGAAACTGTCTGGTATAAACTGTGAGAAAAATGAGTGTTGTCTTCCCTCAGGCAGTCATCATCTGATACAGGGTGCTGTTCACATTAATATTTTTCACAATTCTTACTACTCGATCCTCCCTTTTTCCCTCAATCACACACAAATTGGCAACTCTGTTACGTATCCCTTACAGAAAATTGTAAAAAAATTAATTTTCTAAGTTGTTCCTGCAAGGAATACATTTGTTTCACAGAGGTTTTGTGTAACAACATATGTACAATGGTTGTATCTAGGTTGCATGTATGATAAGATAAAGTCTTTAGGAAAAATTTATGAGTTTTTAAGTACAAGGCAAAAGGGAGAGGAGCTTGCAAGATACATCATGGAGTTGTTTGAATGATTACAACTACAAAAATTCATGACTTATCAGATTTTTCTCAAACTTTCATCGATCGGTTTCTTTACTTTTTCTGCTTCTTTCGAAACCAACTTAACCAACTTAATCAGGGTAGACTTCCCCTTTAAGGACTTTCTTAATTCACACCAACTAAATATTTGGTTACTCTGCTGGACACTGGAAATGGAGTGATTTTGATTTTGTTATTACTCTTAAGTCAAATTCAAGGTGCCAAAAGTTTTCTGCAAGTGTACCAATAACCTGAAAAAATAATTTGTCTATAGCTAGAAAGTATCAAATCAAGCTCAAAGAACTTTATCTGGATTTATAACGTGAAGGTGAATGAGCGGAACCGAACTCTGAGTTAGCCCATGTGTAGGCTAGCGTGTACAGGGGCGTTGAGTAGTCTACTCATGAGTCTTTTTTCATGTTTACAGAGAGTGTAATTAAGCTTGCAATATCTCTTTATAGAAGTAATATTTGAAGCCCATATTGTTAATATAGTATAACCACATTGAACCTCTAGCATAAGGAGCAAAATATATTTTGGTGATTGGTACCCTTTTAAAAAAAAAAAAATTAATTTTGCATTTTCTGTTTTAAACTACTCTCAAGCACATGGGTATTCGTATTACTATATATGATAATGAATGATTTTCAAAATGTTCCAGTAGTGAAAGATTTTAATCTGAGAGTAGGTAGACATGTGAAGAAACCAAGATTTGATTTGACTGTGTTACACTGTATTGCACTGGGATGTTAGTGAACCCCGTCTATATCAATGCCTCTAGGATAAACCAAACATAAGAGGTCAAGAGGGGTTATAGATGGGTGCATCCTTACACCCCCATAAGTCCCCAGAGCATGAGGAAAAATCTACTAGATGTGCTTTCAGTTTGCCATTTCACTATTCCAACAATAAATATTATTTTCACGTAAGGTTAAGTCTATCAGGTAAAGTATCAAATTTACTAGATTAGTATTATCTTACAATTATATTCACAGGCACCTTTGTTTTCTAAGACTTACCCTTATTTTAGCGATGGATATTATGTGCATGCGAAAATTCAATCATTGATAGTTGTATCTGTAGATTAGCTCCAGTATTTTGCCAAATTGTTATTCTGAACATCAAAGCATGCTGTGAATGATAACATTGCTATGTGACATTGAAACAAACTTAATTATGATATACTCTATACAGATATATAAATCAAATAAAAACATGTTTTAAGCTGCATATTTGTTTGGACATTTTCATCTAGGAAATTGTTCAGCAATAAGATAAAAAATCTTCTCTCTCAAACTGCGATGCAGACCCATTCATATGGGGATAGGGCATTTCAAACAATAGCACCAGAACTTTGGAATAAACTTCCACAGAATAAAGGAATATCACTCAGATGGACCAATTTAAATCTGAGCTGAAAACACAATTGTTTATGAATGTGTAACTAAGTTATTGTAACATTATTATAGTGATTTTCTAACACACATAGAGACCATGTGGTATTATGCATTTACTTAGCAATGTACTATTATTATTTAATAGTTTTAATCATGAAAAAGTTGGAGCTCTGTATGATAGATGGAGTGCATCTGTCATCTTCCTTACAGGCAAACACCCTGTCAGTTATAGCCCAAGGATAGGACTCCCAAATTGAGTTTGGAGAGGGGTTATTCAAAGGGTTACCTCCCTCGATAATACCAAATCTAAACTTTCAAATCTGAGAATATAGCATTTGAAATTTTATCACAAGGAATTTGATTCTTGATTATATATCTTATTTCATTCCATATAAATATCTGAACAGATGGCTTATATGTCAAGTGTGGATTATGACAGCAACATAAAACATGCCGCTATTTGTATGTTTTTGTATATACATGTATGTACACAACTATATCACATTCATGTTATATGCTCAGTAACTTGGTACTTGGCACTTGGTAATGGTAGATGGTCCTCCAAAATCATGGAATTTGAACTGGAGGTGCAACAATCCACCTTATCCTTGGCCAGTTCACATCATGATAATGATGATAATATATATCAGCCCTTAATTAAACTGGAAATCAAAGTAAAGTAGTGAGAAAAGTTATTACTAGAAGAAGAACAACAAGAAGGAAGAGGAGAATAAGATGAACGAGAGGAAGGAGAAGAAGGAGAAGAAGAAGAAAAAGGAGAAGAAGAAGGAAAGAGGAGGAGAAGGAGAAAATCTGCCTTATATTTTAAGAGCAGTGAAGTGTGTAGTCAAGTATACAGTGTAGCATGTAGTTACGCGCAACATTGTTCTACAACTTGATAGAAGAGGAAGAAACAAGATGTGATTTTCATTCAATATGAAAACAGATACTTCTAAATAATTATGATTTTTGTCAGAGGATATATTAGGTATAACAAAATATTACAACCCTTAAAAGCTATATTTCTATCAGGAAAACAAAATTTGAACTATTTAGATGAAATTTGGGACTTTGTCCATGTTTCCTGGCAACACGTCACAAACAATACACATTTGTTTCCTACACACAATGTCTTGCCATATCCTCAAGCTCTCTGATCTTCTCTGCTAAAACATACAGTGTATGAACAAGAAATTATTCTGATTCTCACCAAGTAGTGCAGATGTCATTTATACTACAGGATTCCACTTTCCTAATCTTAAAGTAGGGTATTACGTCTGGATTTAGTGCAGTGCAAAGTGATGCTGATAACATTCATGTTAGCTTTGGGTTCATTCTGAAGGTATATACAGAGTTTCAGTGTTCAGGCAATTTTTAAAACACATGAATCTAAAAAGCAAGATTCAAATTTAGAAAAATAAAATCTGAATTGGATGTAAAATATGGACTATCTGTGTTTGTCAATTTGCAGGTAAAATGAGCTTGGTAGCTGATCAGGGATGTTACTCTGATTTCATTTTAAATGTATTTATATGTCTATGTGCAAAACAGGAAATTATTCATGTTATATGAAATTTGTGCTGCCTGAAATTTAATCATGATTTTGGCTCTCAGGAAAAACTGATTTAATATAAAACCAGGTGTCCCTCATTCCAGGGTGAGTTACTGAGGTAGAGGGTTATTTTTCTCTTTCTTTTTGCAGTATAGCATTAGTTCAGTACCCCATCTGAGTTGCAATTGATTTAAATGGATCGCATCTTTAGCTTAATAAAAACTGAGCTGCGATTAATTTTAAGTTGTGATCCATTTGAATCCATCGCAACTCTTTATAAGACAAGGCCCAGATTACGTGTGTTGAGAGCCAGAAGGGCGTTAACTCATATGTTTTAACACAGAGTTAACGCCCTTCTGGCTCTCAACACACAAAATAAGTTTTGATACTCTTCCTACCACCAGTGAATGAAATACATGTACATGTACAAAATATGTTTGTTCAATTACAAAGAATACATTTCATTTCCTAGTTAGAAGGATGAAGGGAAGGGATATGTAAACGTTGTTCTGATTTTATTGACAGATGACAAAGCATAAAAGTACATTATCCCATCCGATTGAAATCAATTTGAACCCCTTTTCTGACCTGGAAGTTGCTTTGAAAGATTTACAGATTGAGAAATAAAATCCAAGATAATTGGTTTCCTCCTACCTGTAAGTGATGGGTAGAACGGTTTTATGTTGCAGACTCAAGCTAGCTTTCAGGGCAAATATTTGGTCAATTACTACCCCAATCTGACCCAATAGTGACCTTGAAGTAATTGGGTTGATATTTTAATGGTGAAAGACGTTAATTGACATGTCATACTAAGCTTTCATACAATATGAGTAATGGCTAGTCATAATAATGATGTTCTTTTAATGTCTCCTCCTGAGGTAACATGTAGGCCTATAAATGACGTTATTTTCATTAGGCAATAAATAGGTCACTTACCTATGAAATGTGAAATTGTCTTTTTCAATGGAAAAGGGTTAGTCTATATGAAACATATATAGTCTTTTTGACAATTTTCTACTCTTGACATAACAAGAAATCTGTAGTTATTTCTTTAATTAGTATTCTTGAATAATAAAACCCACATGACATTGATGTACATAGTCCTATAAAATTGTGAGAACTTTTGTTGAGTTTTTTTTTATAGTTTTTTTGTTAATCATTATGATAAAAAAGATATATCTGTAAAGTGCTTAGAGACATCGCCGATGTATTAGGCGCTATATTAAAAAAAAATGCGGAAAAGCGGAAAGCTTGTAATTCTTTGATATTTTAATGGTGAAAGACGTTAATTGACATGTCATACTATGCTTTCATAACAATGTGAGTCATGGCTAGTCATAATAATGATGATAAAATTCATGTTATACATGCCAAGCTGAACTTCTCATACTATCAAATCAGAAAAATTAGCCATTTACCTCAAAGCTTGGGCACAGAAGCGCCCAAAATGTGCGACAATCCAAATTTCATTAGCTGTAAAGTGACAAATCTACTTTCCATTTTGGGGTGTGATGTCATAAATTAAATTCATTAAGATGAGATTTTGCTTGAAATATAAACAATATGAAGTGGGAAACATATTGCAAAAACTTCCACCTTAATATTGTCAATAGTAAAGACGTAGAGTGGGATCAAAGTGAAAATGTTGCTTGGGGTAATGGTGGCCCCCTATGCATAAACAGTGTAAAGTGGATGGGTACCCACTTTATATTAGTGGATGCACAAAATATGTTTATTGATGATTGCTTATTTCAACCATTTGGCTGAACCTATCATTGATTCAATGATTGTTGGTTGTTGTAAAATATATCAGGAATACCTGACATAAGTGGTTATGGATTACCACATTGAATTATTCCAAGATTTATGATATCCTTTTGTCACAAACCTATTTTTATTGACATTGTACACTGATAGTACACTGATTCTAAACTTAATAATTATCATTAAAAAACCCAAGAATCAGTTTGAAAACAGTGCAGCCTTATGAAATTGTTTTCTTTGGATAAAGTTTTCATTTTACAAATTTGGAAAAAACTCTAACATATCAAAAATGTCCAGTGAATAAGCAGCTCATAAATAACACTTGTATTCTCTGTGTAGTATTCACAATGATAAAATAAACACTATGTGATTCATTAAAATGCAAAATGTTACCAGTTAACTATTTTGTCTTACATTCCCTTCTCAAGAGCATGTCAAGTCATTATGAAAAACAGTTATTTTATACCCTTGTGACTCGCACATAAATATAAGCAACAAGCTAAATACCACTACCACATGCATGTAATGTACCATAAAAGTGTATACAAGTCTGAAGAAGGTAGGGGCATCTTTCACCAGAATATGAAACCAGTTTGTAACTGTAATCCTAACATAACCCTTCTAATCCCATTTGTCACCAGAATACTACCTGGATGAGATTAATTAGGCTTAGCTCTAATCAGGATATCCAAATGACCTCTGGGTCAAGTTTGAAACCCCCTTAAAGGAAGGTTGAGCTCTGGTAAGGGGAAAATTGTTCGTGAATATTCTTTCTAATTTTGATTTCATGTGATATAAACTTTCCATTTGAAATACACTTTGTATTTGGTAGGCCTAAAAAATGATGTTGCATAGTATGTGAATCTTTGATTGTAGAAACTTTGGTCCAAAGTTTTGCTCACCTTCAAATTCGTGAAGTGGTGTGTGGTGATAATTGTGTGTAATTGACTCGGTGATTCTCTCAAAATCCTTTCAAAATCTGAATTTAATGTAAAATATTTTGTTGTTTTCATTAATATGGAAGCAAATAATTTCTCAAATTTTATTCCAGTGCATTTTTGATCACCAGAACTCAATTTGACCTTTAAAGCTCAGCTTCTAACACTGCTACTGTAAAGAAACCTACCACTAAAGAGACCCCTTTGTTGGGTTTTATCAGCTGGCTTATTTGATCTAAAAGGAAACAGATCAGTTACAGCTAGAGAATGAGATTAGTATAATCTCAAGATTAAGTAATCCTACCATGGATCTACAATGAAAACAGTTTGTTGAGCAGAGGATAAGAAGCTAAACATTCTTTGAACTCCTGGCTAGTGTGGAGAGGATGTGTCTGCAAGAACTTTGTTGGATCTTTGTACTACAAACAAACTTCCTACAGATTGTAGAAAGTTGTTTTTTGTGTGTTTATGTATGTGTGTTATTTTGACAAATATTTTATCAATTCTTGTAGACTTTGACATTTTACCAAAACAGGAATGATAAAAATTTCATGAACTTGGTTTCTGTCATCTGTATTTATAATGCTTGATGGCTATCCACTCTTCAGAATATTACAATGCACATTGATGAAATAAGAGAGACAAAATGAGCATGTGTAATATTTAATACACAATACAACTCAATTCCATTCGATAGTATATAAATACCCTTACATCATTAATTTATTATAAACATTGGTGGGTTTTTTCAGGTCTACAAGATGTGATGTTGATCCCTACTGGCAGTCATACCATCAAGTTATCAAGTAAAGATCTCGGGAGTACCCTTGGGATCCATGAGATTGGTGAGACAAAAGGTCTCAATCAGATAGCAGGCCCTGTGGAAGACACAAAGTATTGGATTGGTGGAACGTTAGCAAACTACAGAAGGTTTAGGAGTGGCAGAGAACAGATACTCATTGATGACCCTATCAAAAAGGATCTCGTAGTAACGGTAAGTTTTATTTCCTTTGACCCTTCTCAAGAAATAGGAAAATAACACTCTATGAATAAAGTAAATCATATTTGAGGTATGATATTTACTGGAAATGAATTCTCCCTGAATCAAATGCTACTTACACTGAATATTCAACACTATGTAAATGATATTTGTCTAAAGATTTTATGACAAGATATACTGTATAATAGCTCAGTAATGAACATAGAAAGACAAGAAAGACAAACTTTGTGACTCAAATGTCCTTTAACAAGACCTACCCATGGTTTTTATACTGCAGCCCACAGCCAGATCCAGCTGTCCAGACAATGTGATATCAAGTCAAAAAGGAAAAAAAATCAATTTCAGTTTGATGACTATAGAACTTAGTATGGAACCCTGCCAAAAGATGAAGATAATGATATAATCCGTAAATGTGGATCAACTCATCTTCGAGCTCCTATGCTTAATGAGTATATTTACATAAATACATATATATGGATATTGTATCCCTTTTTTTAGAGGGGGATGTTGTTATTCATACTTCACACATCAACACATTGATAATCTAGTTATTTTTAGTATTAATTGTGTAAGAAATGGAAAATACATACTTTGATAAACATGTAGCCTATCAAAAATATACATTGATAGGAATAAACTAAGATAATAATGATTTTTATTTTCTCTGTTACCAATTGAAGTTAATCATATAGGCTGAGAATAATACATTCTGTAAATGAGATTAGTGGGTGGTATTGGCAGTTTGACAATCAACATTGAGATATAAATCTATATAACAGTCCGATAGTGCAATATGCGTAGGCATAGAAGTTATTGTGGGCAATACCAATTTAATACAGGAATAATAAAGTACCATACTGAAAAAAAAGAAGTTATTAAGGGTAAGTACAGTAAGGAATGAACTTAAAGTAATATTGAAGGGAGAGATAATTGTATGATAATCATCAGGATCATTTTCAAGCCATTCTCAGTTTTGTAATACAGGAATAATAAAGTACCATACTGAAAAAAAAGAAGTTATTAAGGGTAAGTACAGTAAGGAATGAAGTTAAAGTAGTATTGAAGGGAGAGATAATTGTATGATAATCATCAGGATCATTTTCAAGCCATTCTCAATTTTGTCTCGCCTGCGTAGCGGAGCGGGGTATAGACGTCAGTATTTAATGAGTCATATCTGACTGAGGTCAAAGGTCAAAAGGTCAATGAACTTTCTGCAAAAGCACTGTAATCGAAATAACTTTCTATGGAATTGAAGTAGAATCACCAAATTCATACCACAGGTACATCTCTTAAAGGCGCAGGTCAAGTTTGAAAATGAGTCAAATCTGACTGAGGTCAAAGATCAAAAGGTCAATGAACTTTTTCCAAAAAGCACTTTAATCAAAATAACTTTCTATGGAATAGACCGCTTCTGTAATGTATACAAATTTATGCACATATATTCTCTGAGCACCTAGTGACGAGCTATTCCATGAACCTGCTTTTTATAAATGAGCCTCAGTGCTTGGAATCCAGTTTGCATACATTATTTACTGCAATAAATCATATATACCTACCTATTATGCCTGTAGTCTTGACTACGGGACCCCTTCGAGAATTTATCACACATGAGTCACAATATTGTGCGCACCCCCCGTAATCCTATTGTCCCCTTCGCCACTCACGCGCGTCAACACGCTACGGCCATCTTCCTCTTTCTTGCTCGCCCCCGACGAGATAGGACGTATAGTCACAGCGCTCCTGAAATCAGGTCGTATAGTATCTTTTAGGTGCGCTTTTTCGCATATTTAAAGCACTTTTAGGTACCTATATTCGCTTAGATTATAGTACTTTGTGTTTTAGTAGTCACTCTTGCCGATTGCAAGGGATTTTTGATTCCCTTTCTTGGCATTTATTTTTCTCTTTCACGGTCAGCCCCACGTAGATATTTCTGTTTGTTTGCGGGTGTTTTCGTTTGTCACCGAGCCTTTGGGTTCGGTGTTTGTTCTTACGGTTTTTGGCTGTGAAAATTCTTTTGTGCGTATCTCCCAAATAAAATTTACCCTTATTTTACTGCATTCAGTTGAAGTATTTCTTATTTTGAAAAGTATACTTTATTGTCTGTTTTATTGCAGTGGTATGGATTCGGAAGAAGAAGCAGCTAGGTCAAGGAGACCTGCTTCTTCCGAAGAGTCGTCTAGCAAGACGACTCGGCCTTCCAGAACTCCCCCGAGTACTGCGGTACATGGGGGAGGGAGGAGGGCTAAGGGTAAGTTGCCTAGTGGTGTTTCCTTGCAGAGTTTGCCAGTCTCGGAGCTTGCGGCTTCGGGACGGGTGGCGTTAACTGAGTCGGGATTGTCAACTCCGAAGCCCGTGGTTTCGGGGTGGGTGGCGTCAGATTCTAGTGGTTTGGATATCTCGAATCCAATCCCCCGGTCGCCGAGACCAGAGGGGGGGCGGTTGTTTCCCGTACGGTAGCGTTCACTCGCTCTGATCCGTTAGGGGAGACGCGTCCCACTACTGCAGGGCAACCCACGGGCTTAGTCCATGTTGGTCTGGGTTCTCAAACCCTAGCCCCCGGCAAACACCATATGGGGGAACGAGTACTTCCTGGGCTGTCTACATTGCCAGCTAATGGGAATGCTAACAATTATGGACGCTCTTCGGAGCAACAGGTGTTTTCACCTGAGTGCGTGACTACTAGTGCTCCCCTATTGCCGCTCTCTAGCGGTCCAATAGCGGGTTCACACGCCTTTAGTAGTCATCGGGCACATACCGAGTCATCTCGGTCTGCCCACGCACTGGGTGCTTTTAGCTCCCAACCCATGGCTACTGCATCTTCTTGCTTAGCCAATATGGGTGATTTGGGCGATTCTCTAGGCTTACGCCATGAGCGCTCTAATCCCTTTATGGGAAGTGAACGTCCCTCCGCGGAGGGATCGGTTCGTGTTTCCGAAGCGGCTTCGGAGATCCGAACGAATCCGATTAAGCGTTCTAAGAAAAGGGTTTCGGCTACGACTCTTGTCGAGCCAGCCAAGAAAAAGGCCAAGAAGAAGGCAAAAAGTGGCAAGGCTTTGCCGGCCTCTTGCCCGTCTGGCCTGGCTAACCCAGCTAGCTCCTCTCAAGCTGACATGTTCAGCATGATGCGGGCTTTTGCTCAGAATCAGGGTTGGTCCTTTGTACCGGCTACTTCAACCCTGACTTCTGTCCCTATTCAGGGGTCTGACTTTGAGACTAATCAGCCTTTTGTGATTGATTCGTCTTTGTCTGAGTCGGATTCGCATGTGCCTCCTATTCCCGCGGCCCTTGGGGCGCCGCCGGGCGAGGAGACTTTTGTTGAACCATGCGGGGCTCTGCCTGCTGAGGCCTTTGTTAGCGTTCCTTTGTCTCATTCCACTCGGGTGGAACCAGATTTGGAGGTGGCCTCTCAAGCTTCGGTTTCTGAATCGCTTGGGCAGGCGGAGTCTCAATCGCTCGCCCTCTGTGGGGTGGAAGCGATTGCTTTGTTGTCCAGATATCTCCCTGAATTTCAGTCAACCCGCGCGCAGGGTTCGACTTCGCGTTGGTTTAAGCAGCAGGATTCCTCCGAGGGTATTGCTCTTGAGGAGGATTTCAAGCTGGAGTATGACCGCATTGAGGCCGCGCTGTTGGTTAAGCGCCCTAATGCGGTTAAGGGTAAGGCTTTCGCCTTCTGTTCTCAGGATCAAGACAGCTTTTTCAAGGCTAAGACTCTTTCTCCTGAGATTTTGGAGGTTGGTCGTCGCTTGCGGGCGACTAATCCGCTTACCTCCGCTGCGTTCAAGGCGGAGGATAAGTTTTGGTTTAATATTGAAAACCAGGTTAGGTCAGGTATGCGTTTGGCGGCTTTTCAAGGGTTTCTCTCCGACCTTAGGTCCAGGGCGGAGGAGTTGAATGTTACTGATGGTGACAAGCTGATTATTGACGACTTGCTGCATACTCTTTTTTGTCTGCAGTGGTCGCAGCTTTCCACCGCAGCTGCTTCGGCTACGTTCCGTCGCAGGACCTTGGCTCTCTCGGCACTGGGTGTTAGAGAGTCGGGCATTGCTCAACTTCTCCGGGATGTTCCGTCTCGGGGTCCTTCGCTTTTTGGTGGTAAATTCGCTACGGTTTTTCAGAGAGAGATCGATGCGCGAAAACAGATCTCGGATATGACTAAGCAGTTTCACACTAGCTCTAAGTCAACGCGGGCCCCTGTTCGGCGTAGACCTGCTGGTCCCGTTTCGGGTCAACGCAGTCGCGTGTCTAGGGTCCCGCCTTCTGAGCCGCAGCCAGCTCCTTCTCGCGGGAGAGGGAGTCGTGGCAGGGGCATTTCGAGAGGTTCTCGTGGTAAGGCGACGGCTTCGCAGAAGGCCAAGCCTGAGTTTTGATGTTTTTCCCCGAGCGCTTGTTCGTCCGAATGTGGTAGGTGGCCGACTTCATTCGTTTCTCCCCGCTTGGGAGGCCATCTCCGGGGACGCGTTTGTTCTCTCCGTCGTGCGAGACGGATTCTTCATAGATCTTTGCGCTTCGCTCCCCGGAGGGGCTATAAGAATTCGGTCACCTCCCATGTCTGCCCTGTCTCGATCTCATGCTTCAAAGGAGATCGAGTCTCTTTTGGAAAAGAGGGCTATAGAAAGGGTAAGAGACAGGCCGTCTCTTTCCCTTTCTCCAATTTTCGTTATTCCCAAGCGCTCGGGAAAACTTCGTTTGATACTGAACCTGAAAAGAATAAACAAATTCATTCCTCCGGTTCATTTTCGGATGGAGACTCTTGCCTCCATTCTTCCGTTGATCAAAAGGAAAGACTACGCGGTCTCGATAGATCTCAAGGACGCGTACTTTCACATTCCCATTCATCGCGCATCTCGCGATCTTCTGGGGTTCTCCTTCCTCTCGGAGACTTATCGTTTTCGTGCTCTTCCCTTCGGGCTGCGCCCGGCCCCTCGGGTTTTTACTCAAGTTGTAGCGGTGCTAGCGGCCTCTCTGAGGCGACGCGGCCTGCGGTTGTTTTGTTACCTGGACGATTGGCTTCTCCTTGCGGAGTCGCGCGATCGTTTGTCTCTCTTACTCAAGACTTAGGTTTCCTAATAAATTGGGAAAAGTCAGAGTTAGTTCCCACTCGCAGCCCAGTTTTTCTGGGGGCGGTGTTAGACATACGGAATCAGTTGGCTCGGCCCAGTCGAGACAGGATTCTCACCATTGTCTCTGCGGCTCGCAAGCTCTTGCTGGCCAGAAGGGTCACGGCCAGACAGTGGCTTCAGTTTCTAGGTTATCTAGCCAGTCTAGTCGATGTTCTAGAGGACTGCCGGCTCCTCATGAGACCTTTTCAGAGACATCTCCTCAGGTTCTTCAAGCCGGGAAAAGACTCTCTTTTGGTCTGGATTCCAGTACCAGTAAGGATCAAGTCTCTTCTCTCTTGTTGGACGAGCGAGGTGTTTCTCGCGCGAGGCAGGTCCTTCACTGCCCCTCTCCCGTCGATATCGGTTTCGACGGACGCCTCTCGGTTGGGGTGGGGAGGACACTGCAACGGCAGCACGGTTGCGGGGGATTGGTCTCATCTTGGGACTCTTCCTCATATCAATGTCCTGGAGTTTATGGCAGTTCTGTTGACCTTGCTCCATTTCAGAAGTCGACTTCTCAGTCGTTCGGTTCTGATTCTCACGGACAATGTTACTGTGGCGGCATATATCAATCGGCAGGGAGGCACTCGTTCGGTTGCCCTGAATGCCCTAGCAGCTCAGCTGTGGAGGTGGTGTCGTCGCATGGCAATCACACCCGTGGCCTCTTTCATCCCCGGTCGGGAAAACCTCATTGCGGATTTTCTGTCTCGGGGCAGGTATCTTCCATCGGAATGGATGCTCCATCCGGAGGTCTTTTGCCGCATTCGCAGTCGCCTAGGTCCACTGGAAGTGGATCTATTTGCGTCGGTGCTAAATCACCAGCTGCCGAAGTATTGCTCCCGTGTTCGCGATCAGGGAGCATGGGCTCTCGATGCTTTCTCCCTCAGCTGGGAGAACCTTCAGGGATTCGCCTTTCCTCCCTTCCAACTGATTCCGCGTGTCTTGCGGAAAATCAGGGAAGATCGGGCGCGGGTGCTTGTAATAGCTCCCTTTTGGCCCCGGAGGAATTGGTTTCCAGAACTTACGAGCCTCCTAAGGGCTCAACCGTTCGTTCTCCCGTTAAGAGCGGATCTGGTGTTGCAGCCCCTATCGGGGATTCTTCACCACAGTCCGGAGTCTCTTCATTTGACTGCTTGGCCCCTGTCAGGGAATCTGCAAGACAGTCGGGTCTCTCTGATAGAGCCGCGGACTTTTTAATGTCCAGTCGTAGGGTTTCTACTAGGGAAATTTACAATTCCCGTCTCTCTGTCTTTTTTCTTTGGTGCAAAGAGAGAAATCAAACCCCTTCTAAGGCTCCTATTGGTTCAATTGCGGATTTCTTAATCTCGTTATTTGACAAAGGGAGATCTATCTCTACTATCCGAGGCTACCGTTCGGCGATCGGGGCCATTCATTCGGGTTTCTCAGATGGTTCAGGGATTTCCAATTCCCCGCTACTAAGTGGTTTGATTCGTTCGTTTTTTCTGAAACGACCTTCTTTTTCTAAGTTAGTGCCGTCTTGGAGTCTGCCTAAGGTCCTGGAGGCCTTGGCGAAACCTCCTTTCGAACCGTTAGGTGAAGCTTCGCTTCATCATCTTACGGTTAAGACGCTCTTTTTGGTAGCTATTGCCTCTGGGCAGAGGCGCAGTACTCTTCATGCACTCTGTCTTACTCCTGGTCATGTTCGCTGGGAGAGAAAAGGCGTTAGATTGATTCCTAGGGCTTCTTTTATTGCCAAGAATCAGACAGCTGCCTCTGGCCCTGTTGAGATTTTTCTTTGTCCGCTTTCTGACTTTTCTTCGGTGCGTGAGGACAAAGTTTGGTGTCCTGTAAGGGCTCTCAAATGGTATATTGATAAGACTAAGTCTTATCGTAAGGATGATCAGTTGTTCCTGATCACTAGAGAGCCTTTTTCTCCTGCCTCTCTTGATTCCATCTCTAGGTGGATCGTCGAAGCTATTAGGGCCGCTGGCACAGAGGCTCTTTTATCTGACAGTAAGCCTCGTGCTCATGATACTCGTAGTGTCAGCACTTCTTGGGCTCTGTTTCAAGGTGTGGCGCTTGTTGATATTTTGAAGGCTGCTTATTGGCGTTCGTCCAATTCCTTCATTTCTTGCTACCTTAGGGATGTTCCCGCAGGTGAAGCTATGTTTGCGTCAGCCACCTTGAGGGCCGCTGTGTCTTCTTTGTAGTCTTTGGTGTAATCCTATTCCCTTCTGCTTGAAACATGCCTCCCGGTCTTTGAGTTGGCGCTGGTCTGGCATAATAGGTAGGTATATATGATTTATTGCAGTAAATTTGTAAAATCAGCACTGATTTTCTTATTTACTATATAAATCTATATACCTACCTATGACCCTCCCTCCTTCCCCGCACCTTGCAAGCAACATGTTTCTTCTTGGGGTTGCTTACAAAAGAGGAAGATGGCCGTAGCGTGTTGACGCGCGTGAGTGGCGAAGGGGACAATAGGATTACGGGGGGTGCGCACAATATTGTGACTCATGTGTGATAAATTCTCGAAGGGGTCCCGTAGTCAAGACTACAGGCATAATAGGTAGGTATATAGATTTATATAGTAAATAAGGAAATCAGTGCTGATTTTACAAATTTGTAGCTATGTCCGGCAAGCCTCCGGCAAGCTTTCAGGTTGTCAAGAACAACCTTTGTTTGAAAGGTATGCATAAAATTTGCATACATTACCGAAGAGGTCTATTGAAGTAAAATCACCCAGTTCATACCACATGTACATCTCTTTAAGGCGCAGGTCATGTTAAAAAATTATGTGTTGAATCTGATGAAGGACAAAGGTCAAGAGGTCAATGAATTTTCAGTCTAAAATCAACTCACATGTACAGTTTAAGAAATAAAGTATTAACAGCATGCATACACTGCATTCATACACTGCATTGTCTTATTTTCTAGGGATAATATGTAACATCATGATTATTGCTTAGTATAATATATCTACCAAACCAAAGTTCACATTCTCATTCCCATGCATAGCGAGATGCAGGCAAGACAATGCTTGGCGTTTGCCTTGTTTTGCAGTGTATGCTCTTGACATTATAAAAACATAAATCAGTGTATGTGCTGTGGAATTGCTCATATCTAATGTCCTATCAAATGTCCTGTCACATGCAATCAGAGGAGTCTGTTGAAAACTGTTCAATTTGTGATGTATTTATAGTCCAGCACTTACATCATACCCAATAATGAATTGGTCCCATGTTCAAGTGGCTGTACTTTCTGGTATTTTATTTACATGAAGGCCTATTTAGTAAATGGTGATGTTCTTTAACACCATCTGGTATATAATATATATACACATAGGAATCACACCAATTAGATTTCATCAGACCAGGGAGATTGGAAAACTCACATCTCCATGATCAGACTTGATTCCAAATATGGCATAGTAATCAGACTTGATTCAAATTACAGTACTACACCATTTTCCATGGATCTTGTTACTCTGACAATGAAAGTTCTCTCTGTTAATACAATAATGGAATGCCATTCACACCTCCATGAGACATAAAAGAACCAAAAGCCATGTCCATCTCTGGAGTCGAAGATTTGTCCTGAGTTGACCCCCTGACCACCCTCTTGCATGTGTATTTACACCTAGTTTCAAAGTAGTATGATTGGGAAGATAGCTGTGAAATTTGACTCCTAAAATGATTTTGAATACTTTTGAAATGAAATTTGGCAGCTTTTCAGAAAGTTTAATTACAGAGGAAATAGGATAATTGTGTATTTCAAAGTTTGAATATCAATATTTAGAACAAAACTTTGATGAAAAACACAAATAATGATTGAAAGACACTGAACATAAAAAACTTCATAAAAATGTCAGTTTAAGATAACAAGCGTCTTTCTTCAGAGAATATACCACTGCCTTCTAAAATCAAACCTTAGTTTGTTTATTTTTCATCTAGCTTACACGCAGAGACACAAAACTGTAAAAAGTGCTTCAAACTGCAAAGAAATCCCAAAGCAGTTTTTTGAAGTCAAAATGTCAACCTCATCATGAAATGCATGCCAGTTCCTTCTACAAACTAAATAACTCTGGCATTCTCAGACAGAACCTTATCAAGAGTGTCTCCAGCAAATATTTGAAATATGAAATATAATTTCACTTCAGAAAAGGGAAATATTTTTCACAATGAATCAAATGATGCTATTGATTCCTGTGGACCTGATCCAATATCAGTATTGACCTGAAAGATTAGATTGCAGAAATGTAGCTGTCCTTGTCCTTTACTTGTCTTTCAGTAACATACACTCTCTCCCTCTCCACTACCCCTCTATCTTTCCCTATTTCCATCTTCCTTCACCTTATATTTCATCTTCATCACATTTATATATCTCCCTTGCCCCTTGAATCTTTCTCTCTCTCTCTCTCCATCTTCCTCTCTCCATCTTCCTGTATCTATTACATCATTTTCATCACAGTTGAGTCTAGCGTGATGACAACTGAGTATCTCTTGTACCCAAAGTACACTCCCATGCATATTAGAAACTGCTTTAGTTTGCATAAGAGATTATGGCTTATTCCGAATGCTCTCTGAATTTTTCCTACCAACCTGTGAAAAAACATACAGAGCATCTTTGACAGTGGCGTATATAGCGCCTTGAGCAATCGTCGTCATTGTATCTCTGTCCAAACATCTGAAACCCATCTGAATCTAAAGTGGAAGTACCTGAAAACTAATGAACCTTTTTTCTGATGATTAGGAGGGTGTGAAAATCGGGGGGGGGGGGGGGGGGCACTCAACCCCAAAAGTGGAGGGTATGTGCCACCCGCAAGACAAAAAAAAACGTATCATGAAAAAGGATGGTCTTCGGAACTACTAACATTTTTGAAAACGGGGCTCTTTGGAACTGGATGACAATATATATACATGTATGATGCTATGGAACTGGGCATCATTTCACCAAACCGTCACAAGCACAAGTTCGCCGACATCCCATTGAAAAGCATGTTAATTTTAATACACAAGTTTCAATGGGATGTCGGCAAATCCGCACCTATGACCGTTTGATGAAATGCTACCCTGGTTCCCACACACAAGCTCCCATTTGCTAAATACGCTGTGTGCCATGGCAAGTCTATGGTGTCTTCGAAATGGGCTGGGGCGGGGCGGGCCAGGCCAGTACGGTCGGAACGACGGAATGAAAAAAAAGGCGGTGCTTTGGAACGGTTTTCTCTCTTTTCTCAACAAAAAAATGCTTTGCTTTGGAACGGAAATTTGAGTGTAAAAATGGGGGTCTTCTGGGCGGCACATACCCGCCGCACACCGGGGTGAAAATACCAATTGTGAAAGTAATGAGAAAGACATGTGCACAAATATGTAGATCATAAGCATGTACATAACTACATAACACACTTTTCACCCAAAAACTATCGCATGTGTTTCCAGTTTGAATAGAAACTCTCTATTTCCCTTCCTACTAGCCAATTTGGTGCAGGTTTGTAGCACTTGTTTAATGTTGATAGATCTTTGTGTAATTGTTGGGGTATGTGTACACACGTACAATATGAATCTATTATCCAATTGTATTCTTTCCTTGTCATGTCTAGCCTGCCCTCATTGATTGGCTTTCCCGTACCATTTAAAAATGTATCTTCATGTAATACTTGTATATGACCCAAATACATTGTAGCTATTCGCAAATCAAACGGTTAGCAAATAGGGAACAAATTTGATTTACCTAAATATGTTATTGATTGCTTTTATTTGCTCTTAGCATATCATGATATTTAGATTGGTTCTACTGGTCATTCAAAAGCCTAGAATCTGTAGTTTAAAGATAAAGTTGAGTTCTGGTCATGTAATTGCATTGTGGAAGAAACTGTCTCAAAGCAATTTGGAAAGGTTGATGGTTTGATGGTTAGATGGTGTATTTTATCAGACTGCTAAGAAAGCATGTGTATGCTTGTAAGTAAGCAACCAGGGGACCAGGGGACCAGGGGACCAATGGCTTTGTTCTCTCCGAGGGACTTGGTAATGAGGATTAATGCCTTACCAAAGGGCACTAAAGGTTTGGGAATCATCAAAATTATAAGAAATGGACCCAATCTCGCTGAAAAGCACATGCACGGCACACAGAAATGGGGGCATTCGAAGAGCAATCCTTTTCAGCGGACATTTCTATTATGATGTTCTTCCAGACTGACATAAAAGGAATGAGATTATTTTTCACCTTTTCCAGAACTCATCCTTCTCTTTAAGATCGATGAACGTGAAAAAAACTTCTGGCAACTGATTGGTAGTTTTGAGTTTTTAGGTTATATTTGAAATATGGGAAATTCATACGTTTGCAACTAATTCATAATACACTTTAATGACAGAGTGATATTTGTAACATTTTATGTTATGGTTATTAAAATGTTGCTGGTCAAGGTCATGGATTTGATAAAAATGTGTGAAGAACCCAAGACCGCTACAAAGGCTCTGGAAAGACAATTCTGTGTTGCCTTTTACATAATTTTGGGGTCAGTCCAGCCAGGGTCTCAACAGCCTTCAGCACAGCCAAGTAAGATCTTAAGATATGAAGTGTGAACAGAAACTTCTTGGTTCATAGATTAGAAGCAGACATCTGTGTCTGCTTCTAAATTACTTATCCTACATTACTTCTTCATGTATCAAAGACCCATAGACATGTGTATTTCAAGATTCACACTCCTCAAGTACAATCTCTTGAATAGACTGGTGAGTAATTTATTAATTGCTTAATGATGTTTGGAAAGCAGTCTGGATAATCAATCCAGAAACATAATTTATAGAAGACTTGAAGGGAGTGATGGTAAAGTTTTGTCAACTTTATCTTTCAGAAAACTATTGATAGAAGACAGAGAATAGTTGGGCTGCATGTGTAATGTCCACCCTTCCAGTTTCAGGGTTTCTTGTACTGGGATTTCCTGTGACTGATTGTTCCAGTAACGAGTGATGTCCTCATAACATGGCAGCTTATCTGGCTTTTTCTCTTCACTATTTTATGAGATTTCCCCTTTGCATGGGATAAATTCAAATCCCTTGTGTAGTATTTGAAACTCAATATGAAGAGCATTATCTGTAGATCATGAAGCGATATCATGTTCCCTGTGATCACAAATGTTATATTGATTGTTTTCACATTGTGGCCTTAGAAATGGCTAACCTCCATGGCTAAAAATAAACATTTTAATTAGGACTTTCTGTCTGATTTAATTGTCATTTAGTTAAAAGTTTATGTGGTTTAATCACTTTTATGGCCAGTGCTAAATATGCCTCTATGAATTCAATTGAATTGAGGTTTTTCAATAAACTGTAGTTGGCATATGTCATTCCTCCGAACCAGTTTCTGCCCTTGAACTGCGAGTCATGGATTTTGATATGAATTTGGTCATGTTTTGGTCAAATTCTTGCACGTAGTTAGTCACTCGTTACATTGCGGTCTGTCAGTAAGCCTCCTATATGAGATGGGAGCAGCGCCAACTTCCTTTCCCTTTCTCAATTACATCTAGACTGGTTCACACTACAGCTGTGTTTTGGAAGTTCTCAAAATAAGTTTGGCAAGATACAATGTAAATAGATCAGAAATATATATTCTCTTTGCCATACATTAATTCCTACTTTGAATACAATATTTTCCTCTTAGTGAGAAAATTTATACAACAATTGTATTGTGAAATATTTAGAAATTCAGGCAAGAAAAAAAATCCCAACAGCCATGTGTAAGGCATCAACACACGGCAGTGAATTCATAGTTTAACGGAAGACTTCACAGCTTTGGTCAATGTGCAGAAGTATATTTCAGATTTTTAGAAAATTTCCCGACTGATGTGATTTTTTTTTTAATATTTGACTTATTTTTCATCAACATTAGTATTAGTGACAGTATGGAACACTTCTGGGCCCCATTTCATAAAACTTGTCATCAATAACAAGTTGCAATAATTGTTATAAGCTACTGAAATCCTTGCATCTGATTGGCTGAGAGCAAATTTGTTATAGAAATGTGACAGTTGTTACTGATAACAAGTTTAATGAAACGGGGCCCTGAACATTATGATTCAGCCTTGGATATGAAAGCAGTGAAATACATTCAGCTTTGCATTGATCTGGAATGTGGGATCAGCTTTCCAGAAATCTATTTTCTTGTTAATAAGAATTCCATTATGTGGACATTGCTCTATGTGGGTTGAATAGAGACATGTAGGTCACCAGAAGTCTAGATGGAAAAAGAAAGTGAATTTGATTTTTGAAAAAGAGAAGGTAGCATGAAAAAAACAAACAGAGGACAATTCTAGGTGATATAGTGATATAAAATGCAGGGAGAAAGTCTAGTGGTCAGCTCTATGTTTTGCTAAACAGAATGTGCCATGTTTTAAATCCAAGTTATATATGATTCAGATGTTAAAAGGAACATCATTAGATGGGAATGCATGTGGAGGTTGTGAAATCCCCCCCCCCCCCACCTATTCAATTTTCTGTCTTCAAATTAAAAAATTCACATTTTTAATGGCTATCAACAAATTTAAAGTAGTGATGATCTTTCCTCTTCTTTTTAACTTTTTGCTTGGGCAATTTTCAGCTACCCTGTTGGCAAATTTTGCCTGACACCTTCTCGTTCAAAATTTGGAAAGTGATTCCCGGGTCTTGATTCAGATATTTTGGAGGAAATGGATGAGAAAAAAAATTCAAATTTTTTTTCCTTCAATTTGGGAAAAGCTTTCTATAAAATGTTAATATTTCAATGTGCAGTGTTTTAACCAGACCTTACTGAATTACTCTTTCAGGTTTTTTTATCAGGCAGCAGACGATCCCGTGAGAAGCTTCATTACCAGTACTTTTATCCATTGACTCACATCTGGAAGAACAAAGGATGGACTACTTGTACAGCTTCATGTGGAGGAGGTAAGCAGCACTGCCTCCATTTTATTTTTTACGACCTTGAAGGGCCCATTATCACCACCTAAAAGGGCCCATTGTCACCACCTAAAAGGGCCCATTGTCACCACCTAAAAGAGCCCATTATCACCTCCTAAAAGAACCCATTATCACCACCCAAAAGGGCCTATTATGACCACCTAAAGGGGCCCATTATCACCATCTAAAATGACCCATTATCACCTCCTTAAAGAACCCATTATCACCATATACAAGGGCACATTATCACCACACGCAAGGACCCATTATCACCCCCTAAAAGGACCCATTATTGATATTTTTCTTGGCAGGTCTTGATTAAAAAAGAAAATCATACTGGGATCTTCTAATGTCTCTTTAGTCTATCCAAGCACATACATGTATATGTCCTCCTTTGGACACTAGGCATTATTTTGTGATATTCCCAGCTGCTCTTTATTTCAGGAATCAGACTTTGTGAACGGAAACTTCAATGTGAATGAGGTTATGCACAATTAAGGAATAAAGATATAACACAAAATGTTTCATTGTGGAACAATTCTATTTCTAATTATGAAATGCAAGCATTCCAGAATGATCATTGTTTTTTTTTAATCATAAATTTAGAGAAGAAAATGTGTTTTATATGATAGTAATATGATTGTATGAGATATTGAGATTGCATCTGATGAACTAATTTCCAAATTATTCCTGATCTCTTGTTCAATCTCGACAATGACATTGCAATGCTTTGCTGCCCTCTGGAGTTATAGGTCATGTCACTTGGGGAGTTTAAGTTCCTGTTTGCCAATGCTTTTTTGTAGGGAGATGTGTGTTGACAGGAATACCAGATTAATCCTTGCAATATGCCAAGTAATACAAGTCCCTCATAAAAGCGATGATACAAGATATCTTGCATCAAATTAATTATCTTCAATCTGGCCTCAGATATAGCAATGTCCTAACTTAATAGGGACTAGTTAACATTTCAAGTGAAAGAATTAACCCGTTGACTACTGAATTTTCCCATGCTCATAGGCTCAATACAGGGAACTCTTGGTTCCTGTGGGCAGTGGGTTAAAATGGATAATTGTACCCAAGTCTATCATGCATATGGTTGCCATATTTTAAGTAATTTTTATATTCAGTCCAGGTACATGTAATGGATCTGCAGAGGTAACCTTCAGATATATATTTTGCATTTACAATTACAATGGGAGTCAGGGTGCTGCAGGGCCAGCTCTGAAGTGCCCAAACTCCCTGTTTTTAATTACTTCTGTCAGTTTATCATTCACATGTATTTAAAGGGGTGGAGTATAATACCATATTTTCTACTAAAAAATATAGGGTAACTTACATATGCTATTCAGTTGCTATGCTATCAAAAATGTTTCTGAGTTCTTATCAAATTGTTAGCAACATTTGACACTTAGAGATATATTGTCTCTAGTTTGTTTTTTTCAACTTGAGAGAACAATGTTCACATTTTTGTACAATTTTGAATAATTTGGTGATTGTCTTGTGGTGGATGATATAGCAAAATAATGTCAGCCTGTGTGGTATGTCTTACTTTCTACTTTTCTTATTATACCTTTGACTGCTTGCCTTTTCTATTTTAGTCATCTTTTGCTTGAAAAGAAATCACATTAGTATTTTTGATTTATTTCCAATCCAATTTTCATTGAATTAGCCTATTTGTCACAAATAGAGAGGAGCCAGTAGTATACCTAGATGGGCACATTGAGTTTTGTTGATAGAAATTCCTATTAATAGAAAGTAAAATATTCAAGGTGCTACTAAACATTTTGACATAGTCATGAAAGAAATGTAGTGTTTATTTTGAAGTTACAAACTATGAGGGGGAAAAAAAAATTCTGAGAGTTTAAGAAAAATGGAAAGTCAATGTTTCTTTCTTCTTCTTTTTTGTTGTTGATGTTGTTGAATAAATTCATCAGGGTGGTGTAAATTATAAGGAACTTGTTCGATAGCACATCCCTTTTTAACACATTTATTATTGTGGGTTTTTTTCTCTAAAATCATCGATATCATCAGTACTCAAGGAGTAATTTTTAAAATACTACATGAGATTCTAGCCACCAATATAAGCTCTCTTCATATTATGCTATGTATTGTATAAGAATATATAATAGTTTTAATTTAACCCTGAATTGAAAACTTTTTTGTCACTGTGTATTATAAACAAACCTAAATAAGGACAAATAGGTAAATTGCTTTTATGGAACATAAAGCTACTCGTTGACTTTGGAAAATATTGCCAATCTAATAAGGTAAACAGGAAGCATGATTATATGGGTGCCGATGGTAGTATGGAAATCTTTTGAAATTACTTCATATTGATATGTATGATTTAAGTCTTGTTCAAGCAGCAATATATATGTAATTCTAAATATTCTTATTAAAAAAACAACATTTTCCATCACTTTAACTACTGTAGTGGTGTCAACATGCTAAACTATACCTATAACATCTGTGTTTTTTGCCCTCCTTGCACTTTTACCAGGCTTATGTGATTTTAATTAATTTTGATTGCTAGTCAGGAAATAGGTCTTAGGTTACAGAGAACCTCTGCTGAGAATTAACAGCTTCCATGGAAATTGTCCGTATACTAAATACTTGGAATGTGGCATAGCGTTAGGTGGCCAAATGTTACTTGTTACAACTTCAATTTTTTTTCCAGGCATTCTCTTGTGACTTCATTTTCTCAGTTGAAATAATTGTAAAGCAGTTTTCAGATACACTTTTAAACCTGGACCCTGTTTCATAAACTTGTTATCAATAACAAGTTACAATAATTGTTATAAGCTACTGAAATAGTTGAATCTGATTGGCTGAGAGCAAATTTGTCATAGAAATGGGGCAGTTGTTATTAATAACAAGTCCTTTGAAACAGTGCACAGAACTTCTAGCACATGAAATCTGGATTTGTTCAATCTAAGCATACACATATGTATAAAGTACAATCATACAGTACTTCAGTAATTAAAGTAAAGTCTAACTTTCACTTCCTATTTTTCGAGTGTTCGTTCTTTACTGAAGGGTATGAAGTCGATGCTAAATTGATTGATGCATTAAATAAAACTATTTAAAATTATGTAAGGACTGTAGGAATGCTTGCTTTAAGGCAGTGTCAGCTATTTATGCATTTCATTTTTAATCCAAGCCTCCACTAAATTTTAGTGCACCCGTAATATTTTAAAGGCACCTTATGAACTCATTCTTTCTATTACACTCGGAGCAGTGTTATACTTGTGTAATATCATACTTATTTATGCAATTCATATTTAATCCATTAGTTGGAATGTTATTGATTAGGAGCGGATTGGAGATACTTAGGAGTGGAATGCTTAGCATAGAGCTTTCTACCAAGGTAAATGATAACCAAATGTGTACTTGCTGGTGACAGCCTACTAATGAGGTATGCATCCAAACAAATCAGCCATGATAGAAACAGTATGGTCTACATTAGAGAGAGTGTTTGCTTCAAACAGGAGTGAGGCATTTTCTCTTTCCTATAGCCTTTCTATGTAATTGTGATCATTTGAAGCCAATTTTGAGTGCTCGCTGTAAAGCTTCATTTCGAGAAAACATTTAAAAAAAATTATTGTGAATTGTTATCATATAATAGTTATGTTTTGGTAAAGTTAGCCAAGCCAAATGTAATTAAAAAAAAAAATAGTGAATACTTAATGAAAATAATACAATACCTACAGCTATAATGTTAACATGAGATGCACTCCAATTTACATTTAGCCTCACAAACACAATTTGACAATGCTATTTAAAGCAGTAAGAAAGAAAGAATGGTAGACATTTAGAAAATGTGAACAAGTACATGTGAAATGTCTCAAATTACGATTCTTGGAAACTTGTCTCCAGCAGGGATCAAAGAAAAATGTTACCAACACTGAACTTCACACTCTAATTTAGGGATCGTCACAAAACGTAAGGCCTACATGTTTTCATGTAGAAGATATCGTCTGTTGAGAGCCAGAAGGGCGTTAACTCTGTGTAAAAGTATAGGAGTTAACGCCCTTCTGGCTCCAAACAGACGATATCATCTGTTGAGAGTCAGAATGGCGTTAACTCTGTACTGCTTTTGTACTGGGAATTAAGAGTGCTTTGTTTCAGAGGCACCCTGACTCCTGGAATACAAGGGTTAAAAGAATTTAGGGCGCCCTAAAGTTAGGGTGCTCTTGGAAATGTTTCAGGTCCATTTCAGAGGCACTTCAAAGGCAGTATAAAATGTCGGCAAGTTTTTAGGCCGCTTTGAATTTGGTGACCCCTAAAAACGCACATTGTATGCCCCTTCTGGGATAGTCTACACAAGTGTGTAGCAATACCGTATGATTAACGCATGATCCTGTGGCAACTGCGTCATCGTCTGAAGACCTTAGGTACCTAGTCAAAAGGATAGTAAAATACTGTACAATGTAGAGAATAGGAAAGGTTTTGGCCTATTTTGTCTTACTACATCTCTATCACATCGGCAGTGATAGAGATAGGGATAAGATACAAAAATTCCAGAATAAATATGCAAGAATGATTTTGAATAAGTATTATTATACATCTTAGCGTTCCTTGTTGTTAATCGTGCTGAAATGGCAGTCAGTAGAGCAGCGTATAAAATATCAATACTGTGTTTTAAAAATACAAAATAATCTAATACACGTCTGAACATTACTAGGGAGAGCATTAAACCAACTGGCTACAACATATGCGTTTTCATTACAGATCGAGCATACGATCTTTAACACTGGGAGTAAAATGCCGAAAGATTTGTTTACAAATTAAAATTCCTCCCCAGTCAAGCTTCTTCGTTTACTAATCTAATACCAACTTATCTAGAATCATTGATATATATACAAACAAATTGTAAATTATAGGACAGATGATTCTTTAAAATGCCCCCTCCAAGTACCCCGCTCAAGGACAGTATATAATATAAATTCTTTTGCATATGTTGTAGCCAGTTGGTTTAATGCTCTCCCTCGTAATGTTCAGACGTGTAATGCCATTAATTCACTCTCCATTTTTTTTTTTTTGTAATTTACCATGTTACCTAATTGATATGTATTTCCCCCAGAAATTTTTGAATTTTGTATAGGAACCAATGGCAAAGGCTAGTTGCGTCCCCCCGGCCGTGACAAGAAATCGCCCCACATAAGCCTTTGTATGTGTTCTTTAGGCCATGTAAAATTGACTTCTACTTTCTGTCCCCCCACCCTTCACCTTTCCAATTTCTTTGGTAACTGTAAAAGAAAGAAATGGATTTTATTAAATATAAATGATGATTTATTTTGCTTGGGTTTTACTAATACCATAGTTACAACTTGTCATGAGTTTCAGCTACTATTATACAAACATATTTTTTAAAGTTGTGATCAAGTAGCTTAAATTGTGAGTAATTGCCACTATAATATCCATTGACAAGACATTAACCTACATTTGCCTCTCTCTACCCGGGTGTAGTAAATGGTATCTGGTAGGAAGTTATACAGCGCCTTAGGGCAGTTTGGCTAAAGCCAGGCTTGTTATCATCATCATCATAATCATCAGATTTATTATCATGATTATTATTAACTATTATTGTCATTATATCATCACTATTATTGTTCTTATTATCATTATTATTATTCTTCACAGGACATTCTATTATACAATTTTGGGTTTAGACACGATGATAGATGGACTGTATTAGAAGTCTGTTATTCAGTGACAATAATTGTGATAAGAAGGCTTTATATCTACATGTTAAAAATAAAGTAATTAAGCTCACTGTACTAGCATATGGTCAATATGATAAGATTACATAAGTAGTTCAAGCATAGTATGCTGCCAATTGGACTTGCAGTTGCCCCTAGTCAGGTTTTATTTTTGGCATGAAACCATTGCAGATTGGAAAAAAAAGAGGGGCCTTACATCTACCATGCATGTTCCTTCTTTATGTTGAACACTATTCGATTCAAATTTAGAAGGTTCTGTAATTAGGGACATATCATATTTTTTTCAATGTCAGGTAGTCCTTGCTATGACATCATAATAAAGAAGAGTACAAATCAAAGATGCATGTGAAGAAAGATAGGAATTTTCTAGACATGGATCAAGTTAGAACTTAACAAGGTATCATGGGAAATCAAGCAGGTTTTACTGTATTGGTCCCTAGATCATCATTCACTTGAACAATGTTTCCTTGTTGTAGTCTTGACAGATATAACCTGAACCTAGTTCTAACAAACTCATACCCTTGTTCGCTTGTTCTATTCTGCTCACGTAACATTCTAGGCTAGTTTGCAGGCATAAAGCTTTTATATGGTCTGTACCATCAGTGTTCTAGACTCCATGGGTAGATTTATGTACTGGAGTCTTAGCTTTCTTTGGCACTGCTTGTGACTGAGAAAATAATGCTAAGTTCAAGACTGTTTAAAATAGAGTCTGTGTCTGCAGACTATATCAAAGCTGACTTGAACAGTCCCTCACAAAAGTTGTACTTGTACACAACACCCCTGTAAGTATAATGAGTACAATCTGTCCATGAGCAGGATGTGATTGGACAGAGGTTCATAAAAAGGTGTGGAAGGAAAGAATAGCTTCAGTGATAGAGTAATTTGATTGGCTGATATAAATGAATTATTCAGTAGAAAGTGCAGATGCAGTGTGTATATGGACTCAATAAATATATAAGTGAACATTGTACTTTGTACTTGACATTTTTAAAAGAGATATTATTGAATAAACAATGTTGGAAGAATTCCACTTGTATGGGGGTTCAAAGGTGCTTATTTGGTCTCCCACTTAATATTGTAGCTACACAGAAATTATTGCCAACTGTGTCCTTTCCTTGGCACAATCTCAAAGATATAATTTGCACATCAAAAGATTTAGTTTATTGAAATATATTCTGTATATTTAAATACCAGGTCCCACTTCCCCCCAGAGCTTCAATTCAATTTTCATTTGTTTTGATTTCTCTTGTACTCGATATAGATCTTGCTGCCCAACTTAACACTCTCTTGTCATTATGTCTCCCATTCGTTGACAACATATTTTGAGCTCCTCAAAGTAGTCTTTACCTTGCAAGTCAGTTCAACCAAACCTTGAATGTGAGGGTTTGGTATAGCTTCTGTGGTGATGTGATGAGGTTCTAGGCCAGTGAACCAGCCTGTATTGATATCAAGCTGAGTACTGACTACTCATCAAACGAGTTCCAGATTTGCACCGAGGCTTGTTAAGAGCCATCAGAGTGGAGACTAGCTTCGGCATCTCTTTCTCCCTCTCCCCATCTCTCTAAATTTTGGGAAAGTAGTTTGGCAGAGGAGTCAGAGGAAGGGACAGAGAGGATAGTAGCAAGACTGAACACCCTCTCGTCAAAGATATGAGGTGAATCAAGGAACATTCAGAGAGACTTGTTTGATTTCATGATGTATACATGATTGATAGAAACTTCAATTCTCTCAAGTTTAAAGAAAAAAGAGAATGTACCATTCTACCAATATGTCCCCAAATTATTGACTTTGCTTCATTCATGTATTGAGCTACTTGTGGGCAGGTGCTTGTGGGACTTTTTTTCTTCTTTTTAGGAGATGAGTGCAATGTTCATGTGAGTTCATCAGATCATTTATTATCTGCTGTTATGGAATGAAAAAGCCAGGGACTGCAGGAAGTTTGTTTACAATTATTAACACTTGAACTTTACTAGTATGGATGGAGCATTGCTGAGGACTCTATGGAGAGGGGTATCTCTGTGTTTGTGTCTGTATGTGTTATTGAATTCAGCACATGTGGAAGGAAGTGAAAATAGACTATCATTACCTCGATGGATGAGAAATATGCTACCACAGTATAGATCTCCTAAGCAACACAGAAGTAAGTTTTTAACCTTTGTGTTCTTTCGTAAAGGGTAGTCAATCATTGATACAAGTTGAGTTGTGTAATAGCCGAAAAATTAGTGAAACAGGTTGGTGATAGTTTAGAAGAAATTTGACAAATCATAAAGAAGTTATGAATGTTCAAAAGAAAAGATCACTCTATCTAATTGAATCTCAAAATGGATGAAATAAGTTAGTTATCTGTGAAGTATTTGGAGACAATTTTTTGGTCACTAAACTCATGAATTTCCATCTCCCCCAAGTATTAAACTCTCCTTGGGGCTGTACTAACTACTAAATTAATGATATATTGTGGATAGAATGATGGTATATCGTTGTGTGGCTGGCAAAAGGGCATACGCTTCCTGCGTTGTTCTGCCAGCCACAAACAATATGTCCTCCAATTGGGAGAAATTCTGTGATACTTTCACATTTTATATACCAAAACCGTTTGTGAGTAAATTGGGTACATTGTCTGACAATAGATCGCAGTCACGTCCGCCAACTCCCATGTGAGGTGAAATTCCCATATGTATAGTGATTTAGCAAAAACTAATAACTTCCTTATGGTTTATTGGATTTTGTTCAAATTTTTCATCAATCTTTTTCTCTGAAATTCTGCTTTTGTTCAGAGAAACTTGCTATCAGGGTTGAATATCCTTTTAATGGAAATTCCACCCTGTTATTAAGTTGATGTGAATAAAAGAAGAAAAATGAGAGAAACAGATTATAGAAAGTTTGAGCAAAATCCGATAAGAAATTTAAAAAGTTATGAATTTTTGAAGTTGTAATCAATCAGTGTTTGATGAAGGAATAGATTTGTTTCATACAGGTTTTGTGCAAAAACATATGAACAATTATTATATCCAAGGTGCATGTTTGATTGAATATTTTCTTTAGAGAAAATGGAAATTAATGATATTTGGGGTACAGGGCAAATGGGAGAGAACCTCGCACTATAAATCACAGAGTTGCCAATTTGGGTTTGATTGATTTCAACTTCAAAAATTCATAACTTTCATATTTTTTATCTTATTTTGCTCAAACCTTCACTGATCTGTTTCTTTAATTTTCCTGCTTCTTTTAAAACCAGCTTTTAATCAGGGTGGCCTTCCCCTTTAATAGTAGTACCTTTGTCATTTGCATTACCAGCCTGCTACTTGTTCAAAACAAAGTTACCATCATTCAACACAAACCTTGTTGCATGAGTTACTGAATGTACTGCTCTGTATGACATTATGTTGCAATGACATACATTACTGTGGACATACTGCAAACATGTTTAGTACTGGGATAATAAAAGTATTCTTAAACTTCCCAGGGTAAAGCTATGTCACAAGTAAGGTGGTGCCTTTTTTTCAGACTTTGAAGTTTGGATTACTCCTGCAAACTTGGAAGTTAGGATTTCTCTCTGTTGTTAGAAGGTTAAACATGAGGTTGCTATTGACTGATATGTGAATGAAATCATTGTTCTCATTGTGGGTGGTATGAATGGGACTACATTTGAGAAGGTGTTCCACAGAAAGTCAATTTCACACACTAGCAGAAGAGAGGTTTAATTTACACTACAAATGTCACTTTATTTATTCATGTGTTCATATGAGGAATATTGGAAACCATCTAAGAAATGTTAGGATTTGGGAATCTTTTTCCCCCTGATAAATTGTTGTTTGTATAGTATTTCATTGAGAAGTCCTCATTAAGCAACATTTAAAAAAAAATCACTTGTTATTTATCTTGTTCTTTTATGTAATATATGATGTGAAAAAAATAGCCTGGTATTTATTTCTGCTAATTTCACAGAGCCCAATGTCAGCCATTGGCAACAAGATGAAATAGTCTATTACCCTGTAAATCTCTGCCATATTAAAATGGGACCAAATGTGTAAATCCTCTGCAAAGTTACCATACCAAATTTCATATTTCCTTTCATTATAGCCTTTTCAGTGCCTAAAATGATATTTCACCACCATCTCAGAAATATTCACAGTGGCTGCCCCATTTCAAAGCATATCAAAGCTTGAGATATATTTTTATAAGGCTGAAAGGTAGACTAAGTCCAGGTGAAAGAGACATTAGTAGAAATACCTCACCTTTGACATTCATCTTGTTGAACAGTCTGACCGGTGCATATTAAATAATCATTCATTCTTATTATTCAATCTGTCCTGTGAATGAGAGACAGTGAGAGATCGAAGGTAGACAAGGAGAGAGAGAGAGAGAGTGTGTGTGTTTACATCGTCTTATGAATGAACATACTCTATCGCAAAGATCAAGTGGTCTCCTATAATTATAGGCCTGCAAATCATATTTTCACAACAGGAAATGGGATTTTGTGTGAGTTTAATAGCCCCTTGATATATAGGGAAATACAATGACATTAAATGTCATCTTCACTGAAGGTTATGATAAAGCCCTATGTGTTTTAGGACTAATTCTTTGTCTGATCTTGTAACTTTCACTGTTCTGCTTCTCCATTTTTTTTTTTTTTTGGGGGGGGGGGTTTGCTTCTATACAATTAATTGAATGTTGCAAGGAGTTACCAGTCTTGATAACTCCTGGTATGCTATGGGCCAATATATTGATATGATTTTGGTCTTCTCATGACAATGGCATACAAAGTCAAATTATGTAATATCAATAAAACCTGTGCATTAGACCATGACAACAATGGCTTTTCATAGTCTGATGCACAGGTTTTTATTGTTATGTCCTCCAGCATGGCTGCCATGAGAACCCTCTATATAGGATTACTTTAGTATCATAAATATCAATCCTTTATTTGATCGTAGAGGATCATGGGTCATATGCTGTAAGTTATCAATATTATATAAACAAGACAAAGTCACATTTCATTCAGTATTATCCATTGTATTCAAACTTATCATACCTACTCTGTAATGATTGAGGCTTTACATTATGTGGATGTGTGCATTGTTAGTTCTTGGTGTGATCGGTAAGAATTTTGTTTCCATGTTATTTGCATGACGCATAATTGTGCTTTGTGATTTGGAAGGTACATCAAACAGACTGACCCATTTAGGAAATGGTATTATAACATATGACACGGTTGCTCAATAATTATATTTGCAGTTCACAATTTCATATCTTTGAATCTGGATAATACCCCCTAAGACTAGTATTATTGTAGTTGGCAAGCTTTTATGTGTGCTGTTGCCAATAATTCTTACAGCTGCTTTCTTGTGATTGTATACCTTCATTGTAATTTAGATTTTTATTGTAAAAAAATGTAGGTCTATATGCTTCTTTTGCCAAACAATTGACCAGGGGCAGGGGCAGGCCCATTTTGTGACATTGGTAGTACCCTACAACCTAATCAATTATTATCAAGCATTATCTTCTTTATTTCTATTGTGGTTCTAGACACTGCTTTAGCTTCCCCAATTAGCAGTTGTGTGTAATGGTCTAATAATTCATGTGCGAGCCAGCAAAAATTGTCAGACTTTTTTCTAATGCTGTAGTCCTTGTTGCATAATTTATTGCGATATAGTGAAAATGACAACAGCAAATTAATTGCGGGGGAATGTCGAATGATCTTTTACTTCATACATTAACCCTGTCTTTTTCTTGAGGATTACATCGATATCAACATACCTTATGCGATCTGTTTGATTTCAGTATATACAAGAGCGAGCGAGAATCGGGGAAATTCTCAGAAAATACTAAATACTGCTCTTACTTGGTGTAAATTATGGGCACATTCGAGTGAGTGGAATGAGGGGGGGGGGGGGGGGTGGACATTGTGCCCCTCTTGCCTCCAGCTCCACGGCCTTACATTGCAGTTGTAGTAATATGGGTAGCTGCTTATTACTACATAATAAGCCGCACTGATTCTTTGATGATAGATATGGTTCTTTTGGGGAAGAAACAGTTGGAGATATAGATATAAGGGGGCACTGATCAGAAGAGGAAAGGGCACTTATCAGAGATGGAAAGGGGCACTTATAAAAGATGAAGAGGGGCACTTATGAGAAGAGGAAAAAGACACATATTTGATAGTAAAATGGGCACATATTAGAGAGAGATAAGGAGGCAATTATCAGATTTTAAAAGGGGCACTTAAAGGAGAAAAGGGGCAATTATCAGAGAGAAACAGGGCTTTTTCAGAAATAAAAAGAGCACTTTGGGGATACTTGAAAGAGTGGGGGGGGGCACTGTACCCCCTGTCCCCTGGGAGCGCCACCTCTGCAACTGACTGTTATTAAATGCTGTACTAGTAACTGTTTTATTTCTGAAATCTTTCCAATTAGAATTAGAGCTATTAGTATACTTTTATGATTGTTTTTTATGTTAATTTTTTACAAAATGATTTAAATTCATATTCAAATGATGCAGTATGAAAATATGAACATTAAAATGAGAATAAGTTGAATATGTCAGTGCAGTATATGAAATGCTGAACAAGGAGAATCTCACTTGAAATGATTCAGTTCCTGCAATCATCATTCATTTGCTCTTTTAATAAAAGACATGAATGGGATGAAGCAAAGAGCTTGACCGAAGTAACAAATATTGTATTAGAATGAGATCATGGTACCCAGCAATGCTCACTCTGTTTAATTCCTCTCATTATCTTTGTGTATGAATGATAATTGCCAATTACTAGCTCACTAGAGTCCATCCTGCACACACCTAATGACAGATGAATAGCAAGATATGATTAGGAAGTGTAGTTTGATTTCCTTCCTACATGGAGTGAGAAGATTATTCATTTCATATTGATATACACCGTAGAATTATAGAGATGCATCCATAGGGAAAATGGAGGGGGGGGGGTATGAGAGTAATACAAAAAGAAAATAAAAAATATGTTGATTAATTATATATACAGCCTTGGGAAAAGTATTAGACCAAGAAATGTTACTGATCATGGTATTTTGGTGATAGAAGGAAATAAATTACCAAAATAGCTAGGCACAATTGCTTTGATATGTTATTCATTCAAGCAAGTACAAAGAAAAATTGTTTTTGTCATTTGCATGCATAATAGAGTAGCCATTTTATTCAGGATTGGTCTAATAATTTTTTTGAGCGCTGCATACATATTATTCATTACCATGTAATTGCATAAAGTGAAATATACTTAAAACAGATACAAATGTCTGATATTTTCCTTATTGTAATTCTTTCTATAAGCATGAAAAAGACAAGAGCATAGAGAAATAACAGAGCTGAAACTGAGGTATATTAGGGATACTGCGCTACTTGCGTCATGCTGGTTATTCAAACGGACATTGCTATAGCCTATTGATTAATACTGACTGCGGCTATTAAATCCACATTGGAAGTCCCTTCTTATCTGGTGTGATCATAAATGGTAACCTATGAAGTTAATGTACTCCAGACGCTGGTCAGTTCTAAACTATGTTTCAACGTGATAATTTGATATACTTTAATATGATATTACCATCAAACTATAATTGTGAATTTGCTATAAGCAAGCTTACAATAAAAGACTGAAAAACAAAAGGGGCAATACATAGGGGTAGGGGGTGTAGATGAACCCCTTATACCATAAAGGGTGGAGACACAGGATTGGTAGGGGGTTGTAGAAGCACCTGTATACCACAGAAAATGGAGACAGAAGAGTGGTAGGGGGTTGCAGAAGCACCCTATACCACAGAGAATGGAGACAGAAGAGTGGTAGGGGGTTGCAAAAGTGGGTAGGGAAGGGCCATGTCATGACCAATAAGTTACATAAGAAAAGACTAGATGAAGTGAGGTACAGTTTTCCAAGGAAAGTTCTTGAATTTCTTACTACACTAATGGGGTGTTGCAAGAAAGTTGCAATCAATTGCAAATTGTAAAGCAAATTAGAACAACCATTCTGAATGGTTCAGGGTCTGCCCATTCAAGAAGATGCGCTCGCAACAATGATTTTGATTGGTCAGTACCGATCAGTTGCAACTTGCAATCAATCGCAACTTTCTTGCAACACCCCATAAGAGTTAAAAGTGGAGCTATGTTTGATTTGATGAGTCATTGTCTGTCTCTCATTTACTCCTTGCTATCTCCCATGTCAACAAGAATCAATGTGAACCACAAACTCTCTGCGCAATAAAACTTTTGCTGATTTCTTGCCGTGTAGCTTTGCGAAAGTCACTGATTACAACATTGGATTTTTACAATCTGCCGAAGTTTATTTCCGGAAAAATGGCTATCATTGTTGATTCACAAACTTTTCTGGTTTTGTAGTAGCCAGATTTGCTAAGATTTATGAACTGGATAACTTTTGAGTTGGTAGGTGTAAGATAATTTGAGAGACCTTTCAAAGCAAGCTAAGTAGATAAAGACATTGAGGGGGAAAACTCACCAATGAAAAGTACTCCTTACTGGAATATAGAGCTGTACTTTGTTACATGTCTGTTGTCTGTGTGCAATTTATTGAACTCTTCTCTTCATGTATTTGTTCGTAATTGGTACAGTTGAAACTTTTGTATGCTGAATACTCTTAAGTTACTCCATACAGATCTTCAGACTGAGCTCTGCCAATTAAAGGGCAATCCACCCTTGGTAATAAGATCATTTGTGTGAAAGCAGAAAAATAAGAAAAACAGGATGGTGACAGTTTGAATGAAATCGGACAAGGACTAAGAAAGTTATGGATGTTTGAAAAATGAGATCACTACATCTATGCGAATCTCCAATTGGCAATTTGGTGAGTCAATTGTGACATATTTGTGGACAACTCTCCCATTTGTCGTACACAAAAATATCATGAATGTGTGGTTGTCTTCAAGACGCTTTTACCCTCGGGCCACTACGCAAAATAGATTGGGGATAGCATATTGTTATAGGTCCTCATGAAAGAAAAGGATCCTACTGAGTAATACATTTTGGAAAAAGTGACATTTTAGTCATTTTGTGTATTGGAGCAAATGGAGGAGTTGTCCACAGCTACATCACAGTGACATTACATATTCGGCCAATTTGAACTTCCCATATGTATAGTGATTATAACTGTAAAAAATTCATAACTTTCTTATTGCTTGTCCGATTTCGTTCAAACATTCACCAATCTGCTTCTCTGATTTTTCCTCTTTCTTTCAAAGCAACTTGCTATTAAGGTAGGATTTACCTTTAAGTTTAGAAAATGATCACTAGGACTTTCAAAATGTATGCAAGTAGCCTCTAGTATACATACTGGATGGAAATTGTCCTGCATTATCTCCTATAGCTATGTTGGACACATGCCTAGAATATTATATCAACAAACCATGAATCACATTAATCTTTCTCAAATGCATATATCTAAACACACATGGTATCAAAGTTCACTCTAAGACCTGCAGATAAACTTGGTTGGCAGACATTATATCAGATAGGAAGGCCTGAAGAATGATGTTTATCTTGAGGCCCCTTGTATATTTCTCAGCTTTGTGTAGGAAATGCTTAAGCATATATCAATAACAGTTGCTTAAAGGTTTTTAGGCACTTTAGTTCATTCTTTCACAATTCTTTTTTATTTAGTTATTATATTGGATTGTAGGAAGTTCTTACTTCCCTGAAACTGTGTGATTGTGTAAGAAACTCTTTCATGTTACAAAAGTATGTGATTAATGACAAGGATATTGGCAAGACATTTGGTATGTAAAGTGGCAATGGATAATGTTCCATGTAATTGTCTGCATGTAGTGTGCTGAAAAAATTGATTGTATAAGCATTCTATTCTTCCTTAGTGGTGATTAATATAGCAACAATTAAGCAGTGCCTGCCCCTATGGAATTCAAACATCCTGCAACATTTGATTTGAAAAAGAGTGTTATCATTTTAATGGAATAAAGTCCATTTCTTTCAATATCTTGACAAATATTGATGAAAGGGCAATCCAACCTTGGCAATAAGATGATTTGTGTGAAAACATCTATGCGAATTTCAAGTTAGCTATTTGGTGAGTCGATTGTGACATACTGACGGACAACTTAGTCTCCCGTTTGTCGTACTACAAAATATCATTAATTTGCAGTTTTCTCCGTAGCGCCTTTCTCCTCGGGGCAGATTACTCAAAATATATTGTAGATAGCATATTTTCATAGGTCCTCTCATGAGAGAAAATGATCCTACGGAGTAATACATTTTGAAAACAATGACATTATAGTCATTGTCATCTTGTGTGTTGGAGCAAATGGGGGAGTTGTCTGCCACTACTTCACAGTGACATTGCTATGCGGCCAATATGAAATTCCCATAGTGATTACAACTTTCAAAAATTCATAACTTTTTTATTGCTCGTAAACTTTCACCAATCTGGTTCTCTGACTTTTCCTCTTTCTTTCAGAGCAACTTGTCATTAAGGATGGATTTCCCTTTAATATTTTAAAACAGTTTTCCCCTATAGAATAACAGTCACTCCACATGAGAGGCTAGGCTCAATCCTTGAAAGAAAAAGTTTCCTTTTTCCATCAAATAGTTACACACAATCTTGATAAATGGGGCACATTTATGAGGAATATGCTTGTATAGAAAGTAATTGAACTATTTTATAATACACAACATAACCATTTGCAGACAATGACCTGATTTCAAGCTTCAAACTATATATAGAGACATTTTGAATATGAAGGCATGTTCTTACAATTTAAGGGCCAGAAATGGGATGTAAACATGCTGTCTTGAAATCTCTATCTTTATCGTGACATGTGACGTGTGTTATGAAGCATGTCAATTGCCTATTAACCTCCTCTCTCAGAAGACCATAGCCCTGTTCACATAACAAACATAATATAGTTTCACAGTTGAGTAGTTTAAACACTTTACTAGATATGTGAAGATCATGGGTTTGAGTCCCGGTGCAGCACCAATGTCCTTTGGCAAGACATTATTCTAAATTTGCAACTCTCTACCCAATTTTTAGATGAGGTATGTTGTAGGAAGGAATTCCTTGAATGCTGTGAGCACCAAATCAGTAGCCTAGCTAGCTGGGCCGGGGTAACATGGGAATGCCTTGAGCACCTTGAGTGGTAGATATGAGCACTACAGAATTATCCAGTGTTATCTGTTATTATTAGGTGGGCTGTACTTCAAGTACAGACCACCTTATATTTTTGTAAGATTTTTTTTTTCTTTCTTTATTAATTTTTTTATTTCTACCCACTTTTTGGTACGCACAATATTTCCAAAATGGCTTATTCAAATGTATTCAAATTTGGTAGAATGGTAGATATGGTTATTGTCTCGGCACAGAACTTTTTTTCATCACAGTCACTGCTTCGTGACGTCATCTAATAATAATAATAATAATAGCTGTTTCTTTTATAGCGCCCTTCCAGTTACAATGTAACCGACCAATTAAAGCGCTTACAGCATTATTACCCTGGTCACTGGATCCAGTTGCGATTCTGCACATTACAGTGCACATTCTCCACTCCTCTAGGGAGCATTCCAGCCAGTCGCCTGTTTCCAAGCGCGCACATGCTAATCCAACCACAATGACGTTTGCATCCTCCCAGGTACCCATTTAACACCTGAGTGGAGAGGAGCAATGTAGATAAAATGCCTTGCTCAAGGGCATAAGTGCCGTGCCGGGGTTCGAACCCACGACCTTTACATTCCCAAACAGGTGATTGAACCACTTGACTACGACACCTCATCTAGGCACCATTTTGTAAAATTCCGACGTATTCTATATCTCTGCAATACGAAGTCATAACATAACCATATTTGGCATGATACAAGTTAAATAAAAAAGAAATTGATTGAATTAACATTGGTTGTGTGCGCTTATGCGTGCGTCGGTGAAGGTGCGCGCGCGCAAAATCTGAAAATGCTCAAAATGGTCTATAATTAAGTTTGGGCATGTTTCAGGCCATTTTAAATATTTCAAAATTTTCTGCACGTCAATGGCCTTAAGTTCCGTATACAGCATAAAAATGACTTATCTTGGACTGTTTTAGCATTGTTTCAATCGCGCGCATACATGCATATACGCGCGCAAACGGCTAAAGTGCCTTAGATTGACTGGAATAGAGTTTGCATGTGTTATAAGTTCATCGTTGAACATTTTGCAATTGATGCGTGCATTATAACCCTCTAGTACATGTATCTGCGTGCGCATCAATATGCGCATGTATGCGCAAACATGTAAAATTGCTGTTATACGGTCTATAATTGATTCTAAAGTTGATTTCACATCATTTTGACATTTTAAGACACTGCACTGTGCACGCATCAAAGCTGTCATGTAGGAACATGCCTACTTCATACATCAATATTATTACTCTATCGCATTTCAAGACTTCCCCAGCCCACCTGTATAGTTGTACTTGTTCAACTCTAGTTATATTTATTGTTATTATTCTTGATAATACAATGCCAAGTATAATTCTTTTCATGCAATTAACATCATAATTTTATTAGTTCTAATTTCTGTGTCATTATATTATAAAACATACAAAGTTTCCTATATAGATTTTCTACCATCAAAATACTGAAATGTTTGAGTGACATTTGGCAGCTTTGGTGCGAGTAGATCAATCCATTGTCAATCAGATCCATATCTATACCATGTGGTGCAGTTCTATTGCCATGCTCATTATCTACTGTTCTTAAGTCCACTAAAGTATCAGTGCAAAACGTTAAAATCAGATTTCTAGCGTGTTACGCTGTATATATCACAGCTTTGCTGGTGATTTCCACTGTTGAGGTAGCACTATAGGAGAACCTACATCAGGCTTTCCTGGATGATATGAATAGGTTCACTATCTAATCCTCTCAGAGTACTTAAGAAGTCATTCACACTTAGGATTTTTTTAAAACATGTGTTTTCCTTAGGCCAACAGCATTGCTGTAATACACATTATTTAAGGAAGGGGATTAATATAGAATCATGCAGTTGTCCTGATACAATGTCTGTAGTTGCTTTGAATTTCAGAGGGATTAACCCCCCAAATGAATAAGATTATATGTGGCTTTATGTTCCTTCTCAAATTTGTCATTTCATACGAACCTTAATTTGTTAGTATTTACAGTTTAAACAAACCTATGTTCATATTGTGCATACTAAAATATTGTGCTTTCAGCACTTAAAATTGTATTCCAAAAAGACGCAAATTAGAAGCATTATTTAGAGCACCATTTCACATATCTTTCATTGTACCGGAAATCAAGTGACATTTCAAGGTAGGTCCATAGATTAAACAGGGTGGGATAACTTTGATAATGCTGCAATTATGCGCACTTAGGAGTTATGAAAGGGGCGTTATAGATAAAATTGTATTCCAAAAAGAAACAAATTAGAAGCATTATTTAGAGCACCATTTCACATATCTTTCATTGTACCGGAAATCAAGTACAATTTCAAGGTAGGTCCATAGATTAATCAGGGTGGGATAACTTTGATAATGCTGCAATTATGCGCACTTATAGGAGTTTATGAAAGGGGCGTTAGATAAATACCCCTGTGGACATGTCAGATATGACATGCATCAAACTCGGAGGTGAGATCCAGACGTCATAGTATTGTCTTTAGAGTATGACAGATTGTTTGATGTGCTAATGCGTTGAGGTTGAAATTTAATGTAGAATGTGTGAGGTTTGAATAAACAGTGTTAGTCAAAGGTTTATAAAAACCAGTGGATTGGCAGAATAGCTGTCACTGCTAGTACTCAATAATTGTCCAAATTGTACCATATGAATTCTTGAAGATTTTCATACATCTGATCTTTTCTATGTTGTTTCTACATTTTTAGAGGGTTGGTATTTATTGTATGATTAAGTCATGTTGTGAGAAGGAGAGGGTTAGTGTCTGATATAAGGAAAAATCAAGGAAATGTTGTCTGAAGAAGATGTGAAAGTATTCTTATTTACCTTGAAGATTGATCACAGATAGGAAGTAGGCTTTTGAAGAAAAATCTGTGCCATGATGGTTTGTGGTTCTCCCCCTCTTCCCCTCTCTTCCCCTCTCTTCCCCTCTCTTCCCCTCTCTTCCCCTCTCTTCCCCTCTCTTCCCCTCTCTTCCCCTCTCTTCCCCTCTCTTCCCCTCTTCCCTCTCTATCCTCTCTATCCCAGCCCCTTCTCTTGAGACAGAGAGTATGATTGGAGCCTTGATGGATGCTCCCAATGCTAGTTATTTCTGTTATGTAGACTATGCTGGTCCTTACACCACTAGAGACCATCAAACATGCAACAACACATGTACAAAGTGTGGGAAAGGGTTATATCCTCATTTGCAGCTCTTATTATGGAATTGTTGCTGTTTTTAACTCGGTCATATTATAGGGTTTGATAGTGACATGCTTCTAATTCCTTGTGTAGAGATATATGGTAGGGTTTATTTGCATTTAAAGTATGTGCTGGGGGGGGGGGGGGGTTGATGATGAGAGGGTCATTGAAATGTCAGTTGTAGGGAGACAGATGGAAAAAGAACAATCAATTAATTTAAATGAATGACTACAGATGCAGCTAGATTGCTTGTAGATTGCCTTACATGTAGCCATCCAATCAAGAAAAGTTTTTCTTACAATTAATAAATTCAGAGCCCTCTATACAATTTTGATGGTATTGTCAGCAAATGCTATGTAATTTGGTAAGGTTGTATGTTTGTTTGTTGGGCAGCAGCTTTTTAATGTGCCATTTATTAATAAATTGATAACATTTTACATGACAGTTTGGTGTACCAGGAATTTCTTTGTAGGCTTTAATATGTATCATACACAGTCACGAGTGAATTATTAGCACTGACCTTCGCGATGCGAAAGGGAAGATTGACCACTCCAAAGAGTGTTGAGCTCAAGCTGGTGATGATGGTGTAATCTCTATTCTTGCCTTGATGATTAGTCTCAAGGTATATCTCTCTTAATCATCTTCCAGCTACTCATCATCATTTAATTGATGCCATCACTGTATCAAGGATCATCTCTTATCCCATACATTCTTACTAACACAAGTACTTGATAAGCTAACATTCCACAGGCTGGCTCGTTCACACATGATGCAGTGAACCACCTTAAAAAGCATTTTGGCAAAATGAAACTATTTTAAGATTAAATGCATGTCAAGTGGGGATTAAAATAGTAAAGTTTCTTTAGGTAACAATTAAAAGCTCCTAAACATACTCACATAGTACATTATCTGTGTGTAATATGATACAGGAATGTGAGGCCAACACGTTTATGTCATTTTATTTTGCTGCCTCGATTTTTCAGGTGTCATATGGGAATGCTTTAGTGTGTCAGCTATAGATCTAATTATTTAATGATAATGGTCCTGGTAATAAAAATAAGATCAAGAATCATATAGAATGGTAGATCTTATGATTTTGATGTTTTTAAAATGAATTACATCATCATTTTATTGTCACTTAATTTGTATGTTGTGTCACATGGTAAAGGCATGCTTCCTTTCATACTCAAAATACTCTGTGTGCTCTATTTGATAGAGTCTTGTCATCACTAAATATACTACTTCTTGTATGAAGCATATTCAGTGAATAGTATTCTTTGAAAATTATAAAGAGTAATTGTATCAGTGCTGGTGTAATGTTGAACCTGGCCGTGTGTAAGCATTTCAAGATTATGATACAAGTACTGTACTCGGAAACTTGTCTAAATTGATTCTCTTATATGTAGGTCATGTTCATTGAAGAAGTTGTTTTTTTTCTCACAGTCCTATAATTGATTTTCATCTCATCATTGTAACAAGCTATGGTGTGTTTGGAAGTTTGCCATGTGTCACTAACATTACATTCTAGATACTTCATGCTTAGATCTGGTTAAAACTCAAATGAGGTATATAGCTGATGTGAAATGGATCTGTAATGAACATTCATTCGATGTAGATAAAGATTAACTTGTTCCATCTGGTTTTTGAGAGTGATTCTGTTCAAAGGTGTGTTTCTAATTCTAAATGATGAGCATATATACTCCCACATACTTAGAGGTTCCTGAGAAAGAGGGATGGGGAATGGTAAAGCATTTGATAGATGTCATCAAGATGATGATCATCATCCATCAACTTAACAACAGCCGTGCCCACTTGATACCAGTTTGACACTTATTTCTCATTTCCTGGGTGTGAAACTGATGATAGTTAGAATGACTCTCTTGTTAGTTGATGGATCTATCAATTACATACCAATATCAGGCAAATTTTTTTACATTACATGGAAACAGATTTGGAAATAGAGTGCTGTTTGTATTTGTTATTTGTTTTATGTCTATCACTGAGAAAATACCCCCCCCCCCACCACCATGACATGCCTTAATGATTCTAGTGTTTGTAAATATTTATTTAACATCCTTTATTTGGGGAGAAGGAGGAATCTGCATCATACTGATGTTCACAAACAGTTGATATTGACTTTATAAATTGACTTCATGAATTGTAATTTTGAAGTATTCTTGATGAATAATTATGATTTAGAAATATGTTTTATATCTTTCTTGTATTCTTGAATAGGTCAGCAGACAAGTGCATTGGATTGTACCAATGTGGCTACAGGAGAAACTGTTGAAGACAGCAGGTGTGAGGGACAAAAACCAGAAGTTAATACCCGAAATTGTAATAATATCAACTGCCCACCAAGGTATGTAAATGTGTTGTGTAACATGAAATGCCATTCAACCTACCCCCTGCAATTATAGTTGGTTCATATTCTTGTTTCCTTCTTTGAGAGTTGGGGTGAATTTCTTTTCCATAGATCAAAATAATCCTATTGTGATTCTTGTACCTCAGTAACACCACTAAACCGAAATGAGGAAAAAGGAAAAATTATTAAAATGTGAATTCTTGAATTTGGTAAGATGTCATTTGACCTGTCAGTTAAAAGAAATATATCATTTATTCATACCATCTTCTGTCTGTTTCTTCTTTTGCAAAATAGTCCTTCATGGTCCAGACATATTGCTGTTAATGTCATCGCCTCCCATTTCTGTTAATGATTGATTGGTTATGAATCGGTCTAACAACATGGAGTTTTGCTCAAGACATGTTCCACTCTACATTATTAGTCCCTTGTGAAATATATAATTTCATAATGCAGAGTGCATGGAGACCACACATATGTCAAGTGTGAATCAAGGTCTGAGTATGAGTGAGTTGGTTCAGGATGAAAGGTCATTTGCTAAAGGGGGGGGGGGGGGGGATTTTCGCATTCAGGTGAAACCAGTGACTGATAGTATACTCTGTAGTATACTCTGATGAGTGCAAGATGAAAAGCTTCAGTATGTCTCTCTTCAACGACTATATGGGTTTTGGGCATACAAGTGTCCATTTATTCACTCATTATCACTGTAGAGTGGGTCATAATAGTGACATATGACCTTTGGGTCAAGCAACAACGAATTGCTATCAAATAAATTTACTCTAGTTAAAATGTAATGGAAAAGAACACGCAACTTGAGAACCTGGTCATCAATCAATTCCAAAGAGTTTTATCAACCCAGTGGTGTTAAAACTACCTCGATATACATGAAATCAGTTATCAATCAAACTGTTCCAGTTTTGCTTTTAGCCAGAAACATAGTGATCATGATAAATCGATTGATCGTCATGAACTTCAATACACATGCATTAAATACAGGATGAGGGGGGTGTTTCATAAAGCTGTTCGTAAGTTACGCACGACTTTACGCACGACTGGTGATCAGTTCTTGTGCTAAATGATTGAGAATGTGATTAGTATAGCCCCCAAGAACATGTTCCAGTCGTTCGTGAAGTCATTCGTAACTTTACGAACAGCTTTATGAAACACTCCCCTGGTCTTATCGAAAGACCATGAGCAAAAATAGTGAACTAATCAAAGTGAAAATAAATAGTTTCATGCACCCGAATGAATTATGTACAGTCGACTAACCTTCACTGCAATTCTCAAACTCTATATGTGACCCTCCACCACAAAACGACCAATAAGTCGCAATGGGAGTTTTAGAGTAAACAGCTGAAAAAGATGGTTTGGACTGGAAATTTTGATTGTAACATTTTTGTATTTTCTGAAAGTTCATTTATTAATCTACCATCTGACAAAATTTCAGGTTAAAATACCTTGTTGAAATATGTTTTTACTCATTCAAAATGACCATGTTTTCCCAGACATTCAAACTCTGTGTGTCAACTTGCTGGGATTGTACTTCACATCGCTTTTCTGGTATAGCTTAAAAACTATGCAACTGTCTGATATTCAAAATCTAAAGAAACATAGAAATGTATCTATTCTGAAAGTATGGAAAGTTTCAACCCAATCCAATTAGTACTTCACAGTGTATGCTAGGGAGTTTTGACTCAACCTTTTGTGCAACAAACAATAGGACACAGATTAGGCGCTCTTAAATGGTCACTCTTCTTTAGGGCCCGTTTTCTCTATTGTTTTGGTCATTAAGCATGTCTCACAGGTTGACATTCTCATTGTAATTTACAAGGGTTTGCTTAGTCCATACAAGACAAGTTATATATCATTTTGAAGCTTAGAAGCTAAGCTTTCAAGCTGTGTTGAAATTTAAAACCCCCAAATTTCCGACTTATTGGTCGTTTTGTGGTGGAGGGTCACATATATATATGCTTGTAAGAAAATACTGAGTACATCAAGATAAATATCCAAATCTATGAATGAAACTGACTGCTAATTAACACTTTAGACTGTCTGTGGCAACAATAATCAATGGCATTGACAATATTCCTTGCAGAACTTAATATGCATGAAGTGTGTCGATTCTGAATAAAAGTAAACAAGAGTGCACCTGACTCTTCTTAGCAAAGTACCAACTGTCATGGTGACAGTGACAAGATGTAGTAGTCTTGTGCGACTGACACATGACTGACAAAGAATGTTCCTTGACGTGGCAACAATAATCAATGTCATTGACAATATTCCTCGCAGAATTTAATATGCATGAAGTGTGTCGATTCTGAATAAAAGTAAACAAGAGTGCACCTGACTCTTCTTAGCAAAGTACCAACTGTCATGGTGACAGTGACAAAGTATAGTAGTCTTGTGCGACTGACACATGACTGACAAAGAATGTTCCTTGACTGTAAACAAAAGTAGAAATGAAACTTTAAAACGAATATAGAAACTGATTGATATCAAAAGGATTTTAGGCTTATTTCTCTCTTTCTCTCTTTTCTTTTGAAGAATACAAAACAACTAAAAATGAACTGAATGACTGCTTACCACGACTCGACAAGACTGGTATCATCCGATTATAAAAATAATAATTATGACTGATGCATGATGACTAAAACGAAGCATAAGACTGGTAAAAATTGTAAAGCATTGAAATTGTCTGTGATCGCGGATCGATGGCTGGATCGTAGGTCATGAAGATCTCGGGCACTGGAAAAGTAGATTGCTCGTCGTCGGGAGTGGATTCTGGGTGTCGCTTGGGTGTGGCGTTACTATCGTCTGCCAATTTATCTTCTCTGCAGACGTTGTCGAGGTTTCGGCTCATGTCGTCACCTTTCCTAGGTGGAATCTGCCTAGCGTCTAGCTGGCGGTCGTCGGGGCTGTCATACTGTCGCTCGATCATGTCGATAAGGTCGACCTCTGGCTCTGGAACTTTGAAATGGTCTGGAATATCTGGGGGCTCTGGATCCTGCTTCTCTGGAAGCAGATCGTTCTGCACAGCTGTCATGGCTATGTCGGGCTGGCAGTCGTCATCGAGGCAGTGGCGCTGGTGCTCAATATCCTCATCTCTGGAGTTGTCGGGTGGCTCTCTCTCATGCTTCGCGAGGAAGCAGATCTGACTCTTGCTGGCAGTCTTTCTCGAGGCCGCGGTAATGGCGCTCGTTGCCGTCGTGCTCTGACGTACTTCCATACCGGTTGTCAGTCTCCTGCGCAGCTTCTGGCTCTAGCTGGCAGTCCTGGTCGAGGCCGTCACAGAGGCGCTCGTGCTCTTTGATCTTGAAGTCGTCATCGCCTTTGTGGCTGCTGACTTCGGAGATATTCTCGGCTTCGATAGATGATGTGGACAGGGGGTAATCAATGTAATATACCTCGTAGTCATCGTCAGCGTCGTAGCTGGTAACTAGAGATTCTTCCTCGACAGCTGGTGTCGGATTGAAATAGTTCGAGAAAGCCTTCACTGCCACCTCGTAGGTGTCGTGGCCGTCCTGGCTGCTAATTGAGGAAGCGAGTTCCTCTAACAAATCTTGGAGGGCGTCTCCTCCAAGATACAGCAATAGTCCAAACTTCTGACTTAAATGTTACCCCTGATGTTTGCAGATAATTCTGGAATCCTCCCAGCCACTCCAGCCAGCGGGGCGTTGTCTCCCACAACCGAAACGTAAATGGTGGGGTAGATCCATCTTTCTCTAAACTCGAAGCTCAGTCTCGCTATCGAATTCCCTTCTCTTGTGCCGTATGTTTTCTGGCATAACTTTTCTCCTCTCCTTCTTTTTTTTGGCTAAATGCCTAGTAGTAGTACTTGCCCCTCCTTCTCAGTGGAAGCCGAATGGTAGGCTTCATCCTCGCCAATTTTGTATACTTTTTAAGAATGACTAAGATGTCGACTGTATGGGTTTTGGGCATACAAGTGTCCATTTATTCACAGCTCTAGCTTTATATACATAGCCCGACAATCAACTGGTCATTATCACTGCAGAGTGGGTCATAATAGTGACATATGACCTTTGGGTCAAGTCTAATGGACTCTCATAATGGAGTGTCATATACAGAGACCAGAATAAGCTGTCATTACAAATATGAACAATATACATCATTTAGTGACTTAGATACATTTACTTTGCAAAACACAATAAACGCCATTTTCCGAAAGTGTTCTTTTGCATTGTCAACGTGTTTAAAGTAAGAAACAAGGTATAACATCAATCAAAATCTTAAAAATGGAATTACAATTGGAGGGAAACTGTCCTAAAGTAATTTTTATTTGTTTATCCAGCAGAAAGGCTGTTTAGACTGATCAAAAATAAAAAAAACTAAAATGTTCGGGAAATCATATTCACTGGGAATGTAGACTTAAAATCTGTAAATGTTGTATTGCACACTTGGGCTGGGTCAGTTTGCTCAATTTCCATATTTTATTTTGGCTAATTTCACCAAAACTGTATGGCAGTTATCATTTATTTGTAGACTTGAAAATTCAGTGTTTTGTTGAAAATTAAACTTTTCATACTTACCAGAACTCAAGATAACAATTAATCATTCCACATCTAAGTACCATTTGAAATAGATTCATTGACATTCATCCACAGGAAAACACTTTAAAATAAAATTGAGAGCATTTTCTAGAAACCTGAGAGTGTGAGAGACTGTCAAGGTCTTCCTCTCACCTGTCTAGGGTTGACAGTTCAAGGGTCAAAAGAGATATCAAGTTTAGGACTGGATGATTACACACCTGCTGTGTACCTAAACTATGACTTATATAGTGTATCAGGGGTAAACTAAGTGAAAATATGGAGAGAAAAAGTACATTGATCTCTTGTCTTAGAGGAGATGTGTTTTGAAACCATCACTACATGACATGTTCATATCTGCTGATACCCCAGTATTGCCAGTATACATGTATGTGCGTTAGTATGCGATTTGTCTGGGGTAGCGATCCACGGTGTTCCACAGTGATCTCCATATTAGGGAGGCAATCAAGGCCGTACGCAGAAATTTTTTCCTGGGGGGGCAAAATGATCGCTTTCAAAGGAACCCATAACTTGAAGTCTAAAACCCGATTTTAAAAAAGTATGATTTTGAAATAGTTGCCCCCCCTGACCCCCCCCCCCCCCAGCTGCGTACTTCCTTGGAGGCAATATTGCATTAATACTGTAATGTTGTGGTATTCTCCTGTATATGCCCCATTCATATACCCATTAGCAATAATACAGTATTCACTTTAATCATTGTAGTGCTTAGCATGCACATTCTGGTTACCCAAAAGGCAATGCCCATTTCGGCCAGTGATCATACCCCTGCCCAAGCTGTAAATGTTATGACTTTTTTGTGGATACCATTCATATCTGAAAAAGTATCAATAATAATGAATACCTTGCAGGAGGGTGAAAAGCTGCAAAATAGCAGGAAGAAAAAGGCCAATTTATTTGGGAGTACCTGTTCATATCTGATGCTATCAGTAGCATATTGCCTAAAATACAAGAAAAATCTTTAGTTTCAACTATTTTAATGATGGCTGGCAAATACGAGCAGGGCTCATGTTTCTACCGGATCTTATCTTCTTATTCAGGCAACTGACCAATTAAGATTATTGCTCAATAATACAAACAGCAAACTCAGAGACTTTAAAGTTTCATATTCATGGACCCCATTCTCATTACAAGGGATAGCGCCCTCTAGCGCGCGCGATCCACGGAGGTCCACGACGATCCCGATAGCGCCTATTCGCAGTTTACTGTGCAGGGAGTGCCAAGATAGATCGCGCTACCCTCTGTAGGTGTGAACCCGCGGCGTGCCAGTGGACCTCCCTGGCGCGCGCCATGGGTCGCCCCACGATAGCGCGATCCACTTTCCAATCTCGTAATGAGAACAGGGTCATGGTCAAAAACATTTTCAGCAAGTTTTCTGGAAGGAAATTTTGATACATAATAAACATATGAACACTTGCAGAGACAGGTAATTGGTACAAATGTTGGTGTGACTTGAGTAACAGTGTTACAGGTATATATACTAGTGATTATTTTATGAAGTAATTAGAACCTTAGAAACAGTCGTGATTATGATTTATACAACAAAGGAAACATTAGAAAATATATAAGAAATGATTTTTGGACTCCTGAGGCCACTCTAGATTCAGTGACCCACGAATCAGAAACCTATACCACTTCCCTGTTAAACAGGTGTGTTGGATACTGTTAGCGTGTGAGCAACAGTATATACTAAATATTTATACTAAATATTGTATACTAGAATATGAAAATATAATTTTAATATTAACTGACAATGACAAATTTCAAATATAATTATCATTTTCATCATTGAACATCATAACATATATTTTCAAATTTCATAGCTCATAGTTGTTATGAAATCTTCCTTTTTTTTTCTGAATTCATGCAATGAATGGCAAGAAATGACATGCAGGGAAAAGATACGAACACATCAATATAGATGTAGAAAAGATGACAATTTCCAACTTGCCTTTCATTAAATTGTCAAGCATTTCAATTGACAAGTGGACAAATAGGATAAGTATATAACCAATAGATGGTAAGGTCAAGTTGTAATGGTTCCCTACTGGGCCATTATATCCATTACATGGTTCCCCTGCTGAGTGATCAGAACTCTTCAGTGTGTGTTCAGATAAAAGAAGATTTTCAGCGTTTCAACTATCGATTCAACTCATTCATTTTTCAAACTTCTTACCTACATTTAAAGAGAATGTTGCGTCCTCAGGAAGGTGAAAAATAATTTTTGAGCTTTCTCATTCTTGTACGTCAGTTTGGATGGACATCATAGTAGAAATGTACTCTGCCAAGGAATGCCCCGTATTTTAAATATGACAAAAAATAGCTGACATGCTGGGGCCAAACATTCATGCCACATTTGTTTGCAGTCCCGTATACCCATTTCTGTGTGCAGTACGTGCATGTGCTTTTCAGCGAGATGTTGTCAATTTCTTCTCATTTTGATAATTCAAATTGTCAACCAATTCTTGTGTAAACATGATCAACCATTCCCAATTGGTTTGAGACAATTTTTTTCAAAATTTAATCGCATGACCAGAACTCAACTTTATCTTTAATGTTTGTTATTAATTTTGTTTTCAAATATCATATCACATCAACTTTTGCATGAAAATAGTACAAGTATAAAGACATGTGCCATTGATTTATTTGATAAGAAGTGAAGAAGGAGAAAACAGAAGATGAGTGAGAAAATAAAGAGAGAACTTAAGAAATTAATAATAAAAATGAATACACAATAGAAAATATGAAAGAAATGATGAAACCATGATCCATGCAAAAGGTAGTTCATTTTATGATTCTGGCAACTGCCCAGTCCCTCCTAATACTGTTTGATCCCTATCCTCATTCAAAGATTTTGAGATATCGTGATGGAATTAATGAAATTGAATCCAGGCTGATTTTCATTTTAAATCGATAGTTTAAATTTTTTTAGATAAAACCTGAAGGGAAGAATGCTGCAAATATGATTTTTGCTTGCTTCCAATTCAGTGATACAATAAGTTAAAAGGAGAGAATAATTGTGGAATATATCAGGGTAATATCAAATATCAAGAATATCCAGTGACCAGGTGGTTATAGAATTAAATCATTTAGTAATATAGATCATGATCATCCATCATAATGTTTATGTGTGAAAACTGCTGCACTTTCTAAGGTTCCAGAAATAGCTTTTATATAGGAAATAGGCAGTGGAGATAAAATATTAGGTAAAGATTGTGGAGAATGAGAAATGAGAATTAACAGGAAGAAGGAGCAAGAAGGTCATTTAGAAGATAGGCCTAGCTACTCTTGGTTGAATTGGTGTGTTCATACTATCTACTTCCTTGATTCCTCTCTTAGCTTTCAATTATTCAAATATTGGAAACCAATTGAATATGATTCCATTAAAATATATTTAGGAGGTAGACAAATACCTCTATTCCAAGCTTTGGAATAACACAAATAATAATAGCAATTACTAGCCCCTTAAAAGATGTAGTGAGATACAGCTTCAAACCTAGATATGAAAAAAAATTGTCATCATAAACTGTCATCATAAACTGTCCAACTTTGACGTGACCAGTACTAAATTATGATCAAAGAACGATAGTACGACAACATGATGGCAAAGTGTATCGTTTTTAAAATAATTTTCTATAAAGGTCAAGACAAGTGTGCTAGAGCCTATCATATTTCAATACCCATATAAGTGTTTGCTTTATAAATGAAATGCATTCATTTCAATGGAGCCTCATAAAACCTAATGATGCATAATGGAATCCATTTCATGTTGAATGATTGTCAAATCAGATAATAGTAATTGGATTTGGTTTTTAGAAATCTCTTCATCTGTGAATATAAAGATATGTCACTTTGACAGTGTGTACTGATAAATGGCCAAATCAATGAACTCTTTAGATTTTGTTATGTAGGAGAACTCATTTTGTAAAATATTTTTCACAAAAATCTTGACAGCACCTATAAAAAGATCAAAATATGTTTCAATGGATCCTGACATTGGCTTAAGACCAGGGTAGTCTATAACATATTGTGTAGTATGGTGCGCAGATATAGTATGGAACAGTGCAATGGAACACTGGGATTTTAATTTCCTTTTTAACTTAAAGATATGTTTTAAAAATTGACATTTCAGCTTAAATATAGTATTGAATATCTCAAGAATTAGATTCGCCTGCTACTTAATCTACTTATTTTAGGTCTGATCATATTTGCTCAAATCAGCAAGTCATTGTGAAGTGACTGCCCGAAAATTATAAGAACTAGAACTCAAATATTTGCCTCCAAAGCATCTGAAAAGTAATCCAAAATGAAAGTCACAGAGTAAAGGTAGAAAAGGTACATTTTTGGATGCATATTCCCATTTTATCAATAGGTTGTTGGTCATGAATATTGTGAGCACACAAGCGTTTTGAAATGAATATTAATTTTATCTATTATCCTTCAGGGGTATTAAAGGGGGAAAATAATTTATTAACAACCGGTAACATAGATCTTTAACACAATGATGCCTCTAATTCCTTTGCAAGTCTTCTCATTTCCTTATATGCATTGACTTCAAAGTTAATATATTGATAGTTCAGACCTAATTTTCCAAAGAAAAAAAAAACAACAGGAGATAATATAATCTAGTTCTGGAAAGTTGAGGAGACCTCCAGAATATGGAAAAACATAGCCACAATATAAAGCAATAGAAATCACTGTTTTCTGTTATTGGCTTATGTCTGTAGTTCAGCTTCCTTTCTTAAAGTTGGTCGGGCGTCATGTATAGATGGCGCTTCACGCAGCGCTTGCGAAAATCCCACAGGGCAGCACCATGACAGGTTACGAGTCTCAACAAGTTTTTTTCAGGGGGTTCGCTCACGATCGATGCGCGATACATGAACACACATCATAAGCATAGGGAAAGTCCCTGTGAATATTATGCGTATGCACTGAATGCATACCACTAGTGAGCTAGCTAGGCGCTACCGGCTCGGCCACCCTGTATACTAGGGGTCTCAATTGATTTTTTGGTCCCTCCAGTCGATGTACGAGTCGTGTAAATACACTCTACATCTATGATGCTGTGCCTCTGTGGGCTGACGTCGCTTCCTAGCCCGTCCACCTTCCTCTTCGTCCATTTTCACTAGACTTTAGTGGAATTTTTTAGAAATCATTCGATAAAGAACCAACAAGATTGCGTGGGGATGTAAACAAACAATTGCTGAGCTGAGTTCCTGGGGCTGGGCTGGTTCACAGTATATGGGTGCGGTACGTACACATACGGGCAGTGCATGTATGTCAGTGTGCGTAGATATATAATGCATTGGCTGTGAGTAAGTATGCGTCGAAAGCGGCCAGGGCCGAACGTGCAAATGACTGCATTTATGTAAGTTTGGCAGATCGGGATAGCAACTTCGCCTGTTTGCGGATTCAATCTAGACTGGTAAATGTCATGGCGCTACCCAGTAGGAATTTCGCAAGTGTTGCGTGAAGCGCCATCTATACATGACGCCAGAGCAACTTTAATCTTCAGATTTTTCTGGGGTTTTTCCTAGCCCTGCCCTGCCCTGCCCCTCCCTCCATCCTTCCCTCCCCCCTCCCCCCCCCCCCATATTTATCCAATGTCAGTTCACCGTGTCATTTTATGTAATCCTGAGTTTCATTTGAATTCTATACCAGGACTATTTTTGAGCTGGTATATGAAGTGACTCATCATCACTTGTATCCATCCTACATACCTCTAGGCCAAGGACACTTAATGAATTTATTATCACGTTGTAACCTCACTATCACATCATTGCCTCTAACTATCACAAAAGCTACCATGACAGATGCACTGAAATTCAATTGGAGAGATGGGGCAAGCAGAAAGTTCAAACAAATTGTTTGAAAACACAGCCATCCAAATATGATCTAGGTCATTTGTGTTGAGTTTCTTATTTCAAACATATCTATACCTCTTGCCCAAAGGAAAGTCTTCAACTTCAGACCTTATCTAAAATCTAAAATTCATATTTATTTCCGAGTTTCAATAGTAAAAGAATAATGTTTAGATCACAGTGCAATGTGTATGAATCCGCATGGAGTTTATATTTGTGTAAGCATTGTTATTTCAGTAGTCCCTGCAGGAAACTAGGAGCAAATTCTTGTGGTAAACTGTGTTGAAAGGTATTTCAGCAATAGTTCTTTGAAATTTGATCGTTGCCGGCTGGCCTTAGGGATGAGATTGTTGAAATATGCTGTAATTGGCTGGAGTGAGCTAGGTTATAGATGTGATGGATGTGCGTATAGTAGTGCACTCATTTCAATTCTGAATTCAAAACAATCCCCAGAATCATATTTGAATGGCTGGATGGATAGATGAATGGATGATTGAATAAATGAATGAATGAATTAATTAGAGAATTAATCAAAGACCTTTATCAACAAAAATTGATCAGAATACAGATATATATGCTGAATTTGCTATCTTTTACTAACTTTCATGAAATGAACACATAAATTGATAGCTTCCATAAATACACTAACATATTGTACATGTTGTTATTATTATTAGGTATATCTATATATAGTGTATAAATGTATGTATATAATTCTTTTAATAGCTCTTTTTCTCATCACCTCACACTGCATGTACATAATCTGATAATTTCTATTTCATGAAAGAGCATGTCTAGTTGATCAATTACGATTATTTTGTTTTTGTTTTTGTTTGTTTTGAATGCTATACTCACGATATATTGTTCTGTTTTCATCATATGTTACTCTTATCATCATCATTATTATTTTATTGTTCTGATTATTGATGTTATATTCAAACACAATACTGATGGATATGATATGTCCATGAAGTCCAATGAATAAATACGTACATACAGCCCTGGAAAAAATTATTAGACCAAGCTTTTGTAATAAGGGTACGATAATATGCAAACAAAATTATAAATATGATTTGTCTTTGTATTTCATTGAATGAATACTAAATTCCAGCAATTATACCTTGCTTTTCTGATATTTTATTTCCGTCTTACCACAAAAATAACACTATCAGTAACCATTCTTGGTCTAATAATTTTTTCCATGACTGTACATACATGTACAGCATGTACCATTTCTCAGTAGTGTACAAATGACATTTTTGTTCACTGGAACCATTTTTTTGCATCCCTGGTAATAATAATAATAATACTCAGTTCTTATATAGTCCATATATCACATATTTATCAATGTCGCTATGCGCTTCAAAAGAGCTCCGGATTATTACCCCGGCTCAGCCTCGCTGCCCTAATGAAGGTGCTGAAGTTTTACCCAAGTTGATAATATCACTCATGGAATACAAAGTTATAGCTGGCTGGTCCACATGATATGGATAGCACAGTTCCCCTCAAAACTCCTTCATAGTTCAACATAGTTTTTGCATCATTTTTATTTTCATTTTGTTGCAGATGGGAAGGAGAGCCATGGGGTGCCTGTACAGTTTCATGTGGGTCTGGTACTCAGACTAGAGATGTATACTGTGTACAGAAGATATCTACTAGTATGACGCTCAGACTATCTGATCATATGTGTGGTGGTTCGAGACTAGCATCCGTCCAGGCTTGTAATGTTGATTCCTGTCCATACTGGAAACCTGAGCCTTGGTCACCAGTAAGTATTTTTTTTAAAAATTACATACCAATGCCCATATTCTGAAAGGTGGCCTAGGTTAAACCTGGAGCCGGTAACATAAAGAGATACAATCAATCTTACAATTGATATCAATCGTAAGTCTATGGCAAACCATGTACTGAAGAGTTACAATTGATCGTAAGATTGATTGTATCTCTTTATGTTACAGGCCCCAGGTTTAATTAAATCCATTGGTTTGTATCAATGGCCATAATTATGTAACAAAATAACAAAAACATAATTTGTTCATGAAATGAAAATGAGAAATTAATTTCACAGAGACAAGTTTTTTATTTTCATTAAGTCACAGAATTATGGTGATTTGTTCAGGATGGAGAAGTCACCATTTTGCACTCAATAACTTGGTAGACTAACTGTATTCACACAGTGAAGGTTTAATCCTGAGCTAAAAATAGGCGACTTTCGAGAATATGGGCGTCAAAGTATTCTCTTGGTGGATTTGCACTTAAATAATTTCTAGAGTGGTGGAGACATACCTACATGCCTCTAGAGTGATTTAGTAACTCCACCCAACCACCAAAGATAAACATGTTAACATGTAGCCTATGAAATACAAGTAAACGGTGACTTATTTATGTAATGTCTGAATCAAGGGATAAAGTTGTTCAATTTCTGAGCTTTGATTCAAAATTATTTAATAATTATTCCTGAAAACGAAAGAGATATGAAGTGATTATAAATAACTTGACATATAATATTTAGATGAAATCATCTGTTTTCAAGACATTGTTCATGGTAAAATAGTATGAAGAGAAAAAAACTGCTGACAACACAATTTTTCCCAAATCTAGACTTGCCATTAACACTATATAGTTAACAAGACAAACCTTCATGCTGAACTGCCCTGAAAAGAGATCCATAAGAATTTCCTCCTACAGAAAAAAAAGATATTTCAAGTTAACCAATCTCTCCTGGGACTCAGTATAACAGTATGAGAGTGTCACAGTTGGCGGAAATGTATCTCTTTTATCTCATCTATCATCTCACACCATGGGCACTACTGTTTTCTATGGAGTAAGAGCCTCTTTACACTAGTGGAAATCTATATGAAACTTGTATAAAGAGTCATCATTTTTTTTTAAAGGGACATTCACACATGAAAAGAAGTAAAATAAAGAAGCATCATATAGAGAAAGAAGGTTTGAAGAGGTCAGGTATTATGATGTGTGTCAGCTTTAAGATGATAGCTAGCCAGTATCAGGGTGTGCTTACTATAAGCCCATTCCAGTTATACGGTTTTTGTATGATACCATGTTCAATCCAGAAGTGGACCTTGATTCTTTGAGTTTTTTTATTAAACCATGCTCAAATCTCCATTTTGCTTATAATGTTTTGTTGTACAGTTTTTCATTATACACATTTTAGACTTTAAAAAAAAATCACTTTAATATCATATTGCTGTGGGATTTCCATGTATCTAAAGATGAATTTCGATAGTCTGAAAGGGTGTTGGTCTATGGAGTTCACTAGGTGTCATTGTCAACTTCAATGATGAAGATCTTATCTGACATGAAAAAGCAGACCATTATGCACTTGATCTATAAACTTGGGTGAGATAAACTGATAGACATTTTTTTAATTTACAAGTATTTGTCCAGAAATATGTATGTAGCTGTAGGTAAAATATATTATTTTGCAAGTAATATTTAGCTTTCATGATTTATGTTTTTAGGTAAATGGAATCCTGATCACAGAGGCGGCGGAACGTCAGGCTCGGACAATGGAAGTGCAGGGGCACCTTTTGTCCGCCAAACAAAAGGTGCACCCCCACTTTCATTGTCCGAGCCCAACGTTCCGCCGCCTCTGCTTATATATTATGTACTGCCAAGTTGATGTAATCAGTAAAGGAGATTTTAGAAAATGAAATTCTTTACACTCTAGGTATGCAGTCCTTTAGCTAACATATTTCTGCCATATTTGGCCATTCAAAAGCTAAAAGTTTGGTATGCGTAACTTATTCTAGTCTCCCAAATAATAAAATTCTCAAAAAAATTGCATTTGTTAACAGAGCAAAATAAATGAGAAAAATATGGCATGGATATGAACTCAATGAGAATAGCTTATATGGTTAAGACGTGAACAACTTTAAAATGAATTGTATTTGTTACATCCTCAATTCGAAATAATGTACTTTCTGGAACATTGTATGTTGTTTAATGTTCACATAACTATTACATAGCTTTTTCAAAGACGGCGATAGGGATACCTCAGGATATTTTAGAAATTTTGTTTAAAAAGAAAGTAAATACTTTATTTTGGCTGTTTGGTGCTTTAGAATGCCAAGTTTCTATTCCAAATGGCAAAATCTTCTTTATCTTTCCCTCTTCAAAATCTTGGTTGCTGTGCTCTCTCACAAAAACAACTGAGCACCATATTAACATGATCAGTCTTGTGATTTTAAATGTTTAATCATAACACATGCTGTGATCTAACTGGGTGTAAAGGTCAGCAATTCGGGGAAAGGGGCTCTTTTTCTTCTGGAAATTTGAAAAATTATATTATCAGTGGACTTGTGCCAAATATTTTTGTGATGTCATTTAGATGCATATGGTAATTACATTGCCATTTACCCTCTAGTCAGAGGTTCTCAGCTGAAGAGCAGGTGTATCAAGGACCTATTGTTACAACCAAATGATTTCAAGTTATGTCCAGTTGAATATGTTATAATGCTTGTAATGATTACAATCGAAATGTCAACAGCTGTGCAGTGGAGCATAGAAGAATGATCAAAGGGAAAGGTAAAGAAAATGAGAAGAAAGAATTAGTGGGTAGGAAATGAAGAGGGAATGTAGATGGGCAGGGAGAAAATGGAAAAAAGAGGGGGGGCAGGGAGAAGAGAAAGAGATAAAGGGGACTCGGAGTGAGAGAGAGAGTGGGGGTGATGGGGAAAGAAAAAGACAGTGAAAGGGGGAAAGCGAGAAAGACAGAGGAAGAGAGAGAGAGAAGGGGGTGAGGCAAGGGGGAGGGAGACGAGTGAGAGAGAGAGAGAGAGAGAGGGGGAGGGAGGGAGAGAGAAGAGATGAGAAAGGAGAATGCTTGACCTGTGTTAGGATGTTTCTCAGTGTTTCAAACTGCAGTGATAAGAATGGAAAGGAGCTGAAAGTAGTCTTCCTTGTATCATTTTATAAATATTTTGAGAGGTTTTCAAAAGTTTCATTGTTGTGAACATAACAAAAACGTGGACGATATTAGATGAACTGAACAATTGATAGATGCTGCTGTTTATATTATATTATTTAAAATTATCATCTATATGCTCTTTCTTTTACAGTGCTCAGTGACTTGTGGTCAGGGGATAAGCACCAGAGATATTGAGTGTCGCAATCATCGCAATGAGCTTGCTATGGGCTGTGATGTAGACACAATGCCTTCAATCAGAACAGTTTGTTTACCTGGAATTCCATGTCTACCAGACCCTGATACTAATACACCAGAGGGTAAGTTCCATACACCTTGTCTACCAGACCCTGATACTAATTCACCAGAGCTACTCAAAGAAAATGTACCGGTACATGTAAGTGGAGGTTACGATGATAAGAATATTGTCTTTGAAAAATGCAGATGAGACAGGCTGCATTGAATTTTTTTTTTAAACAAATTTAATTATTGATTTGAATAGATCAAGCAATACCTTTTTAGTCTATATACTATATCTTTGCCCAAAGCTGTATCAAAATGCTTTCCTGAATGACAGGTATACTTGCCTTTATCATATAATTGCAAAAAAAAGCACACTATAGATCAATGATAGAATAGATGGATGTAGTACGCATTGTCCCAAAAAGTATCAGTATGTGTAAAAAAGTAGTGTGGAATGAAAATAGTTATTCATCTTTCTCTGTTTCTCCATCATGCAGTTAATAAGCCTGAACTAGCTACAACATCTCCTCTGGAAAAGAAAGGGACAGCTGAGGTTCCCAGGTAAGAATTGTGGCCAAATTGTGTTGTGAGATTTTAACTAGGGAATGTAAAGCCATTGGAAATACATGTTTTATAGAATTAAACAATTTCCAAGAACATGTTGTTGACAGTGAAGTAAGTTTATTTCATTAAGATAATTCATTAGAGCAGCATAGAAATGTACATAGCAGGCATCAACGGTTTACCTGCGACAGTGGGTGCGTTTATGCTCCCATATTTCAGGCCAGAAAGAGCCTTTTGTTACAGGTTTAGTTCAAAAATCAATAGTCGAGGTCTAACTATGAGTGTCAAGGGCTCAAATTATAGTGAAGATGAACTACGAGCCCTTCTCATTGCATGGTCAGAGCCTGAAATTCAACAAGAGTTGAATGGATTGACAAGAAATAAACCCATTTACGACAAGTTGGCGGACCAGCTTGTCGCTGCAGCTTTTGCTAGAAGAACAGGCCAAGCAGTAAAGTAACTCAAAACTTTTGAAAAAGTGCGCACCCCAAACTCCTGGGGTCAACGTAGCATGCGCATTGCAAGTTTGCGAATCCAGCTGCAGAGACTGAATTCGCCTGGAGAACTAAAGATCATTTTAAAGTTTTCTTGGAAACGCAGATCTCATAATTTACAATATGCCATGATACAAAAGGGCAATAGTTGGGTACAATATTTGAGCTTTTTGTGAAATTATTGTTATGTTTGTATCAGATACCATGCTGGAGAATGGAGCCCATGTAGTACCTCTTGTGGTCCTGGTACCAGGACCCGCAGTGTGCGATGCAAGGTCTATCTGAAAGCCTTTGATTCGACCTTTGACATCAGTGACTTGGACTGTCAAGGGACACCTCGTCCCCATGATGTAGAGGAATGCCAGGAAACAGAATGCACCCCACCCCAGGGAGGTTCTCTATTTGCTCCATCTCGGTCTGCTGTAGCTGTTCAAACTGATCCAACTGAACCCAACGTGGTCCAGCCAGACCCCACTTTGGAACTAGGACCAGGACCAGATGTAGATATATTTATCTGGCGATACTGGGGTTATTCTCCATGCAGTGCTTCATGTGTTGGAGGTGAGTTATTGAAACATGCTGGAAATAGCAGTAGTTTTGAGAAATAAAAGAAGAATAATATTAATTTTTGTAGGAGATGTCATTTCGATTTATCTTTGCAAGAAGTAAGCGTAGAGGTGCCGTAGTCGAGTGACTTGACTGGGGATGCAAAGGTCATGGTTTCGAGCCCCGGCACAGCACTAATGTTCTTTGGCAAGACATTAATCTGCATTTGCCACTCTCCACCCAGGTGTTAAATGGGTACCGGTAGGAAGGAATTCCTTGAATGCTGTGAGCACCGAATTCGGTAGCCTAGCTAGAGCCGGGGTAATATTGGAGTGCCTTAAGCACCTTATACGTGGTGGATATGAGCGCTATAAAAATACCCAATAGTATTATTATTATTAAAGTAAGTTGTAGCATGATAAATGTGAGATAGATATCCTCCCTTTCTCTTGCATCAATATATGGTTCTTTAAACAAGACATTTATTACAATATCATGCAATAGTGACCCCAACCCTCTCCCCCCCCCCCTAAAAAAAACAAAAAAACCTGGCAAACTATTTACTTGTGTTGGGCCTTGGACCTCATACATACTAGTTTTGCTTGTAATTCTGACAAGGTTTAACAAGAATAATGCATAATGACAGAATGTAAAATGAAAGAATGTAAAATGAAATATAATGTGTAACCCATGTATGTGATTTATCTAGGTGTGCAAGAATCCATAGTGCGTTGTATTAACGCTTTCACTGATGAAATCGTGAGTGACGCCCAGTGTGATTATAGTCTGAAACTTCCGACCAGTCAACAGCCATGTAACGAAAGATCATGTCCTCCAGAGTGAGTACATCATGAATATAAAAGTGTTTTTTTACAATTTTTATGCCTCCGCCCACCGAAGGTGGGTGCCGGAGGCATTATGTTTTCGGGTTGTCCGTCCGTCCGTGCGTCCGTCCGTGTGTCCGTGCGTCCGTCCCACTTCTCGTTACCGCGATATCTGAAGAATCATTTGAGGTAGGAACCTCAAACTTGGTACTAGTATGTATCCCCATACGAAGATGAACTGATTAGATTTTGGGGTAAGTAGGTCAAAGGTCAGAGGTCACAGAGGTCAATTTACATGAAATTACATAAAAATTCTTGGTTTTTAGCACCGTTACCACGATATCTCAAGAACTGTTTGAGATAAGAACTTCAAACTTGGTACTAGTATGTTTCCCTATATGAAGATGAACTGATTAGATTTTAGGGTAAGGAGGTCAAAGGTCAGAGGTCACAGAGGTCAATTTACATGAAATTACATAAAAATTCTTGGTTTTTAGCACCGTTACGATATCTCAAGAACTGTTTGAGGTAAGAACTTCAAACTTGGTACTAGTATGTTTCCCTATATGAAGATGAACTGATTAGATTTTGGGGTAAGGAGGTCAAAGGTCAGAGGTCACAGAGGTCAATTTACATGAAATTACATGAAATTCTTGGTTTTTAGTACCGTTACCGCGATATCTCAAGAACTGTCTGAGGTGAGAACTTCAAACTTGGTACCAGTATGGATCCCCATAGAAAGATGAACTGATTAGATTTTGGGGTAAGTAGGTCAAAGGTCAGAGGTCACAGAGGTCAATTTACATGAAATTACATGAAATTTTTGGTTTTTAGCACCGTTACTGCGATATCTCAAGAACTGTTTGAGGTGAGAACTTCAAACTTGGTACCAGTATGTATCCCCATAGAAAGAGGAACTGATTAGATTTTGGGGTAGGTAGGTCAAAGTTCAGAGGTCAATTTACATGAAATTACATAAAAATTCTTGGTTTTTAGCACCGTTACCACGATATCTCAAGAACTATCTGAGGTGAGAACTTCAAACTTGGTACCAGTATGTATCCCCATAGAAAGAGGAACTGATTAGATTTTGGGGTAGGTAGGTCAAAGTTCAGAGGTCACAGGTCAATTTACATGAAATTACATGGAATTAGTGGTTTTTAGCACCGTTACCGCGATATCTCAAGAACTGTTTGAGGTGAGAACTTCAAACTTGGTACCAGTATGTATCCCCATAGAAAGAGGAACTGATTAGATTTTGGGGTAGGTAGGTCAAAGTTCAGAGGTCAATTTACATGAAATTACATAAAAATTCTTGGTTTTTAGCACCGTTACCACGATATCTCAAGAACTATGAGGTGAGAACTTCAAACTTGGTACCAGTATGTATCCCCATAGAAAGAGGAACTGATTAGATTTTGGGGTAGGTAGGTCAAAGTTCAGAGGTCACAGAGGTCAATTTACATGAAATTACATGGAATTAGTGGTTTTTAGCACCGTTACCGCGATATCTCGAACTATCTGAGGTGAGAACTTCAAACTTGGTACCAGTATGCATACCCATAGAAAGATGAACTGATTAGATTTTGGGGTAAGTAGGTCAAAGGTCAGAGGTCACAGAGGTCAATTTACATAAAATTACATGAAATTACTGGTTTGTTTCATAAAATTAATTTTCTAATGCCTTTAATTTTTATGTCACACACACTGTGGTCTCAGTAGAATGAAAAGGCCATGGTGTTCAGACCAAGAGTAGGGTCTGAGCCAAAAGTAGTCAACATAAACCCTAAATTTTCAATTTAAGATTTGTGTCTGCCCTTGTATATCACATGAAAGCTGAGAATCTGCAGTTTATGAAAATGTACATGTCTCTTCATGATTGCGTTCCGTTTTTTTAAAAATAACCTTTAAAATGGAAAAGAGCGCCCTCATAGCGCGACGGGACGGAATTACTAGAAAAAGCAATTAAAAAAAAAGTGAAAGGGCATTTGAAAAATAAAGTTTGGAGTTGGAATACTATATGCAATATTATTCAATGCCCAATGGCAGTTCTGGCAATATTCTGTTATAATTAGGTTAAAATTTGAACTTTTTGGTGCAAAATTGTATTTTGGGGCACTTTGACACCCCCTTTTTATTTTTTTTGTAGGATAAAGTGGAGTTTATAGACTGAGGTCTTATAAAGTATCAGTGAACTATCGTACCATCACTTCTGTACCATTAAAATTGATTCCCTTATATTTCGAGAAGAATTGTGATGTGTTCCTTTTTTTTCCGTCCCGTCGCATTTAGTGGGTATTTAAGGGATTTTAGGCGCGACGGGACGGAATTTTGCATGGAAAGTACAGTCCCATGTATGTCATTTGATTTAAGTACAATTTTTTTAACCCGAGCAAGTTTTTATTCATTTAATTTAAATAAACAATAGAGATTAAAAGTTTTCTTACCCGAACAATGTAGTTCTACCACATTTTTTTAGAGAAAAGAACTATTTCATGATATCAAAAAAATTTCTTTTCAAAATCCCCATTTGTTTTGTACATGGTGCAAAAGTGTCCATCCTCTCTAGTGATTTTATCTCTTTAATTTGAATTAACAATAAAGCTTGCCACTTCCCTGTGCCTTAACATTGTAGTTCTACCATAGTTTAAAAGAAAAAAGTACAGTTGGACAATATTTTAAAAAAAAATTTAAATCCCCATTCATTTTGTACATGGTGCAAAAGTTTCCGTCCCGTCGCGCGACACCCATTCATCAATTTTCAAATTTAAAAAAATTGATTGGGCCAAAATCTTAGCTTCATGGTTGAATGTCATGTGCTCTATCATACTAATAAAAAATCAGGATACGTAGCTAGTCTTCAATTTTAACTTCGATAGAATTTTACTTTGAATCTGTCTTACAAAATTTCACCATTCTATCGTTCCGTCCCGTCGCGCTAACAAAAAATGTTGTTACCATGGAAACGGAATTACGATCATTCTTGTGTTTGTAGTGGAATTGTTCTTCAGTGTAAACTTATTACATAAGTAAAGGTATGCAGCATGTAGCATTTCTTATTTTCTTGTAAGGAGAAAAAATCCTATTGAATTCCGTCCCGTCGCGTTGACAGGACTTTTGGCTCAGACCCAGTAGTAATAATTGAAATTCATTGTCTCAGACGTTTATAGTCTATTAGTAGGGTGGCTGCTGCAGCGGGGTTCGCGGTCAGCCACTCGTGATCATGCATGCGTGTTGTGCGTGTTGTGTGGCTGAGCTTTGCAGAGCATTTCAAATGCTCTGTAATTTGCATTTCCAATTGCTTTTCATAATAAATTTTACATGAAAACAATTTTTGTTTGTATTTATTTCTCTTACCTTTCATAGTAGTGAAAGTCTGTATATCTGATAAAAATCCAGGAAATCTAGCGCTAGTTCACAGAGGTCACGTAGTAAAACGTATTTCAGAAGCAACTACTTCCGTCAATTCGTCAGCTGGCCCTTTCTTTACATTTCCACTTCACTTTTTCTGAATGAAATTTCATACTGATGACATCACCTAAAAGGGGATAAGATATTTGATAGAATGATCACATATGAAAAAAAATCGCAACTTATTTTTTTATTAAAAAATATATTTATCAAAAATGAAATGAAATAATTTTTTTGTCTTTTGTGCATTTTAAGTGAAAAGATTTGTAATTTTGTTGGACCAATCCTTTTAAGAGTGTACATGTATGCCATACATTTCCAATCTGGTGATGGCGGAGGCATAAATTCCGACCGCGCGCGGTCGAATATTCATCTAGTTTATAATACAAATAATATATATCAGCGAGGGCATTAGTCAGAATTATCCACACGAGCTATACCGTAGGAACAGTGTGATACCTAAGAAGAGAGCTGAGGATATTTGGACTGTTTTGAAAGTACGTAGGGTGGATAATTATACTGAGTAAGGCATTTTATCTACATTTCTCCTCTCCACCCAGGGGTTAAGTGTTACCCAGTAGGATGTCATAGTCATTTTGGATTTTTCAGCATTGTGAACATCTGTAAAGAGGCGCCTGATTGCAGAAAATGCATACATTTTGTGCAGGCGCACCTGAATCCGATGATAGGGGTAATATATCTTTTAAGCTCTTAGATACATGGTTGGTATATCGAATGCTATATAAATCCAGAATATTATCATTGATGAATTGACAGATGGAAGGTGTTCCTGTATGGAGAATGTTCCTCATCTTGTGGTCCCGGAGTGAAGTATCCATCTGATATATACTGCATCCAGAAAGCCTCCAGGACTGCTGATGCATCTATCAATATGCTCACTGAAGATCAATGTACTGAACCTAAACCCAGTAGTCCATTACCGTGTGAAGCTATGTGTCCAGCTAATTGGGTACTAGGAGAATGGTCAGAGGTAAGAGTGATCCGTCCAAGATAGATAGAATTGGATGTACATGCTATGGCAAGAATTGCTCTTCGGTCAGTGTCCTACATAAGCGAGTTCATAACTTTGTTTCTGGACCAAACTCTATGGCCCGTAATCTGAACTCCAGTTTAACTGCGGTCTAAGTGTGGTTAAAACCCAGTTTAAACCCGGTCTAAACCCTCCCTTTAAACCAGAGTTTTAGAAAATTACATTTTGAACTCCGGTTTAACTCCAGTCTAGTGTGGTTTAACTTTGTACAGAAATTTTAACTGGACTTGTGGTTTAAGTCACTGTTAATAAAAGCTCTGGTTAAATTAGACTGGAGTTTAAGTTAAACTGGAGTTCAGAATACGGGCCAATCTTTAACCCCAATCCTAAACCCCAGCCTGATCTATGATGCAATCACAACCCTAACCGTAACCCTGTATCTTTGACAAAATAAGCCCAAGGCAAATGTCGGATTCACAATACATATCTCATATACACACATGTTTTCTTTATTATTATTACATTTCTTTTTTGTCATTATTGTAAAGAGAAAAAGAACTGTTTTCAGTTGTTTTTAGTCATGAGAAAAGTACATGTAGATAGTGAGGTTGATTTAAAAGATAAAGAAAGAGAGGAGGGAGTGAAAGATCATCTGACGGAAGGTAGTAATAGTATAAAGAATCCAATTTCGGTCAGAAAGAATGGATGAAGAAAAATGGCAATTGACGTACATGTTATTTGACCCACCAGTGCTCAGCTACATGTGGTCATGGTGCTGGGAATAAGACTAGGACTGTCTCCTGTCAGCAGTCTACTCCATCTGGTCCAGATGTTGAAGTAGATATCACCAGCTGTCCACTGCCTGTACCTCATACAGTAGAGGAATGCGATAATGACCAATGTCCACCTTATTGGATTGCAAGATCATCCTCAACGGTAAGAATTTGAATGAACTACTTGGCTTAATGTTTTTATGAACTGATCTTGATATCACACAAACAGAGACACACATGGCTCTCCCCCATGCACACTTTGTCTGTCTCTGTCTGTCTCTCTCTGTCTGTCTCTCTTTCTTTCCCCTACTCTTCCATATTCTCTTTAAATATTTCTGTATGTTTTCAAAATCTTTATATTTTCATGCATATACACTCTCACAAGAGATAAACTTGCTACATACACACCATGGAACTTTGTTTCTCGACTCGAAATGGATAATAAATTTTAAATCACTGGACATATATTTGCATGACTTCCCTCTTGCTTCTGTTTACCTATGATGACACAAATGCATTAAAGTATAGTATACCGTACATGAAAAAAACAAGAGATGAACTACATGCATATGTACCGTTTCCTAAAGTCATTGTTTCAGTCAACCAAGCCAATATATAACTTATATGCTTCTTCTAAAACAATGAAAATGTGAGTGTATGGTGCCCTCTGTAACTTTAACAGGACCACTTTTCTTCGGGGCTGTGCCCCTCAGGAAATAATAGGTCATGTCACTTAAGGTACCATAGACATAGTTTCAACCAGGGGAGCATTTCATCAAGTGTTTTGTCAGTGATTTTTACCGACAGCTGTTATAAGCTACTGAAATCCTTGCATCCGATTGGCTGAGAGCAAATTTGTCGGTAAAAATCACTGACAAAAAACTTGATGAAACCCTCCCCAGAGCCTCTCATGGCATTACATATTTACATTTACATGTACATACATACCTTTGTTTCTCTTTCCATACAGTGTTCACAAAGCTGTGGTAAGGGTGTTGAGTCAGTATCATTAACCTGTCATCAGATGACACCACTGGGTGAAGAAATTGAGTTAGATCCACAGCTATGCCCTATACCACCACCTCCTCTCACACAACCATGTAATGAAATAGACTGTCCTGTTCAATGGGTGATACAAACCCTCTCACAGGTAATCAACCTATTGGATAGGATTTTGATTTTGACACATTTTCCATGGTTACTGTAGCCCAAGATATCTCTTATATGTGTTACATAGATCTTATGTGGAAATATGTGGCATCACAGAAACATAACAATGCATGATTCCTTATTGTCAAGCATTTCAAAACCAAAACTACTGCAAAACCATAAATGTTTGCATGCATGGAATCACTGTAAAACTAGAACTTTGCTTATCTGACTTTCCCCGTATGTTAATCACATTAAGCATAGAATCTTTTAACCACAATGTACATGGAGCATTGGTTACATAGATGCTGATGATTTAATTACATGTAAAAGTACCATTGCTCCAATAAGATGAATGCATGCTGTGTAAACCCTACTGTCTTATATTGCTATTGCTATTCATATTCTGAGTATATTTCTATTATTTTATCTAATGGTTATAAGTGCTCATTATCCACTGAATTGAATCTTACTACCCTTGTCCAACAAAAAAGAGCTGGATCATGAAATACTGAGATATAGTTGCTTTTTTAAGTGTCCACAGTGAAATAAACACCAAACAGACATGTAATAATGGATGATAAACTGATCCGTTCAGCACATCTTTCTAGAGCAGGCGCCATGAGCGCCCAGCATAGGCGGATACCAGCGCTATACAAGAAGCCATCATCATCATCATCATTATCCACTTAGATAAATACTGAATTGAATCCCCTTTTCGCTACTACTTTTCTTTGCAGTGTTCTGCTACCTGTGGTGTAGGTATCCAGCTCCGATCAGTGCTTTGTGGCAGACTACTTGGCAATGGAACACAGGTATTCATTGATCCAGGGCATTGTATCACTGAAACAAGACCAGCTGATCATATAACATGTGATTTACCAAAATGTAATGGTAAGAACTATTAAACACTCACTAGATACATGTAATCAGATGTCTTAATATTGCAATACATTATTACTGTATGTAAGCATCTATGGTACACTGGCTTAACTGGAATAAACACTTCAATATGGCACGAAAAAGAGACATGATAACGAAGCTTTTCGACCTGCACTCATCAGGTTATCACGCAGGTATATAACAAATTACTTGAAATCAACTATATTATACTCGGTGAACCCGGACGCAACCCAGACGCCGTAATTTCAGAACAATCGCAAAGCTTGGACGAACTCCTTTTGTCTGCACAGAAGAGGTTCTTGCGATTGGATATAAGCAGCTTCCAGAAAGCGTAAATGCGCTGAGCTTCTGGCCCGGGACATAATTGAGAATTGATCGTCGGCATAGCTTTGTGCGCAAGCTGGATTGTTCAGCAAGTGGAGACCAATCGCTGAATCGCATTTGGCTATCTTTGGTCTGTTAGCGTGCATTTCAGATTTGCAGGCACGGACGAGCTGCGTGCGCTGATTGGTTGTACGGTTCCGAATAATCGAGGGAATGTGTTGTTTAATGCGATCAGCCAACCGCTGAGAAGTACGGCCCACGTACCTGGCATCGCACCGGCACTGAAATTGGTAAATAACATTACTCAAGTGGGGGGTGGATAGTACATCCTTGCTAGTTGACGGTAGCATCCTGTGTGTAGAGAACACAATGCGTGTCGAAACCGCGTAATAGCAACGTGACACTGCGTGTTTGATCTGACTGGCGTATTTGTCAGATACCTTACCCCTCCAGGGTAGTTTGAGATACACGGGGCATTTGGCAGGTCCAAATCTGGTGTCAGATTTGGATTGTGCCTCCAGCGTCCGTGTTATGGTGCGAGATATAACATGCTCAGGGTAACCATTGTCAAGGAGGATAGTTTTGATTTTCGCGATTTCGGGAGCTAATTTGCACGCAGAGCAAATCCTATGGGCGCGGCACACTAAGTTTCTAATGAGCCCAATCTTGTATGAAGTTGCACTGTACGAGTCCCATCTCGTGTATTGCCCGGTGAATGTGGGCTTGCGGTAGACGGAAGTGATGAATTTCCCATCACTTCTCTCAACGAGAACGTCGAGAAATGGGAGCGCATTGGACAGTTCAATTTCACATGTGAATTTTAGCGCGGGATGGAGCCGGTTCAGTTGTGTAAGTAAAACCTCACACGCTGCGCGGTTATCAAAAATTGCAAACGTATCATCAACATACCGACAATACACATGTGGGACTATATTAAGATCGGTGGCGTTCTGTAGCAGGCGCATTTCATGAAAGCCAACAAAGATGTTAGCAAGCGCGGGGCCTAATGGGGATCCCATAGCCACACCATCTATCTGTGAATACATCGTATCATTGAAACTAAACTCAACCGCGCGAGTGGCAAAGTGTCTGACATTCTTCATGATGAATCAAAGTTTTGTCGCATAGGTGCTGTCCCAGAACATGATCGCACAGCCACTTTGGAAACCAAGCTCCAACGACATTTATTAGATTTATGTAAACGCGGCGATTTGTCTAAGCCAGTTTATGATAGAATTCGACCACATGGCTCGCTAAGACCCCGCATGTACGGCCTCCCCAAAACTCACAAAACAAACGTTCCGCTTCGTCCTATTCTATCGATGGTTGGGTCAGCGCAGCATGAACTGGCAAAATGGCTAAGCGAGCAACTTCAGCCAGTCTTAGATTGTTTGTCTGTTCATACTGTTAGAGATTCGTTTACGTTTGCTAAACTCGTCCGCGATCTGCCCCTTGATAATAGTAATTGTGTTATGTGTTCATTCGATATCTCTAGCCTATTTACCAACGTGCCACTGAAAGAAGCTATTGACATCTGTGCTTCTTATCTCTATCATGGCGACTTAGACTCACCACCTGTTCCTGAGCCCGTATTCATTGATCTCATGAACTTTGCCACTCGCGCGGTTGAGTTTAGTTTCAATGATACGATGTATTCACAGATAGATGGTGTGGCTATGGGATCCCCATTAGGCCCCGCGCTTGCTAACATCTTTGTTGGCTTTCATGAAATGCGCCTGCTACAGAACGCCACCGATCTTAATATAGTCCCACATGTGTATTGTCGGTATGTTGATGATACGTTTGCAATTTTTGATAACCGCGCAGCGTGTGAGGTTTTCCTTACACAACTGAACCGGCTCCATCCCGCGCTAAAATTCACATGTGAAATTGAACTGTCCAATGCGCTCCCATTTCTCGACGTTCTCGTTGAGAGAAGTGATGGGAAATTCATCACTTCCGTCTACCGCAAGCCCACATTCACCGGGCAATACACGAGATGGGACTCGTACAGTGCAACTTCATACAAGATTGGGCTCATTAGAAACTTAGTGTGCCGCGCCCATAGGATTTGCTCTGCGTGCAAATTAGCTCCCGAAATCGCGAAAATCAAAACTATCCTCCTTGACAATGGTTACCCTGAGCATGTTATATCTCGCACCATAACACGGACGCTGGAGGCACAATCCAAATCTGACACCAGATTTGGACCTGCCAAATGCCCCGTGTATCTCAAACTACCCTGGAGGGGTAAGGTATCTGACAAATACGCCAGTCAGATCAAACACGCAGTGTCACGTTGCTATTACGCGGTTTCGACACGCATTGTGTTCTCTACACACAGGATGCTACCGTCAACTAGCAAGGATGTACTACCCACCCCCCACTTGAGTAATGTTATTTACCAATTTCAGTGCCGGTGCGATGCCAGGTACGTGGGCCGTACTTCTCAGCGGTTGGCTGATCGCATTAAACAACACATTCCCTCGATTATTCGGAACCGTACAACCAATCAGCGCACGCAGCCCGTCCGTGCCTGCAAATCTGAAATGCACGCTAACAGACCAAAGATAGCCAAATGCGATTCAGCGATTGGTCTCCACTTGCTGAACAATCCAGCTTGCGCACAAAGCTATGCCGACGATCAATTCTCAATTATGTCCCGGGCCAGAAGCTCAGCGCATTTACGCTTTCTGGAAGCTGCTTATATCCAATCGCAAGAACCTCTTCTGTGCAGACAAAAGGAGTTCGTCCAAGCTTTGCGATTGTTCTGAAATTACGGCGTCTGGGTTGCGTCCGGGTTCACCGAGTATAATATAGTTGATTTCAAGTAATTTGTTATATACCTGCGTGATAACCTGATGAGTGCAGGTCGAAAAGCTTCGTTATCATGTCTCTTTTTCGTGCCATATTGAAATTTTGCAGTACCAAGAAATTATTTGGAATAAAAACCTATATACACCTCAGGACAATGGCTGAAGTCACTTTTATTTATTCCTCCCAGATTCAAATTTTGTGTTGGTGTCAGTGTTACTATGTGTTGAGCCACATATTGTCACCTTACAGCTCTGTGGTTCTTTAACACGTTTGACCAGCCTCCCAAGACCTGCACCTGTAGGGGTGTTTCAAGATTACAGCATGAAGCTACAAACCAATGATTACAGGAAGATATTTGCATCATGCACATGAACAACATAACAAGGTGTCAGCGGTGGGATATGAAATCATACCATCAGTGTACCGTGTTACCTACATACATGTATAGATGCTTGCACAAAGTCGTAACGCACTGCTATATTAAAACATTTAGATTACTGAATATATCAAATATACATTATATTATGAATGACACAGTTGAACAACACAACATGGTGTCAGTGGTGGGATATGAACCTACATCATCAGTGTACTGCATTGCTTACATAGATGCTTAAATACAGTCATAATATATTGCTGTATTACAACACTTAGATTATATATAAGATCTAAAACATTTAGTTGAACAACACAACATGGTGGCGGTGGTAGGATATGAACCCACATCATCAGTACATATATTTCTTTTTTGTTCAAAGCATTCTATCTATTGATATACTGTTATATATCACTTTATGCTAGTTTTTTTTCAAATGCAGATTCATTACCAGAATTCAAAATAAAATAAAGTTCTTAAATTCCCCGATACTCCCTTCATACAGAGGTTGAGATCCTGTCTAATCACAGCACATTCTACCAGCCTGGACTGGTCAGTAAGGTGAGATTGGTCATCGGTCAAGAAGCTTTCGTCTATGAGTCCACCGTTGTCACTATCAAATGTCCTGTGGTAAACTTCAAGAAGAACCAGGTGATATGGGAGAGAGGTGTAACTCCTATATCAGACACAGATCCAAAGATCAAGGTGGTCTCAAGTGGTGTGCTCAGGATCAAACATGTTGAAGAGAGAGATTCGGGAGTGTATGCTTGTAGAGCCGGCGATCAAAGAGAGACCATTACACTTCATGTTACATCTGGATGTAAGTATAATGCAGTTGAATACTGGTACATGAGAGAAATTATTAAGGGCCCAACCCCATCTACCCTGCTAAAGAAATGAAAAAAACAATATTTTGACTTAATTTTTAAGAGTGCACAATGTTTTCATCCTCTGGAAACTTTAGTAGACAAACATGCATTATTCAATACTTGGAGATGAAAAATTGTGTCTTTTAAACTTACCAGAATATTCAATTTTTTTATATACTAAACATATTTAAATTGCATCATGCATATATTTAAGGATTGTAGATGGTGCTAAATTTGTGTACTTCATTGTTCTTGATAAAGTAGTTTATTTTGTGATTTTTCTTTTGTTATCATTTCTCTCATATTTAATCTAATATTTATTGAGCCTTATTACAGGGTACATATATTTTTACTAATTGATTGAGAATCGAATGCTTTATATACATGTATAACATGTTGGTTTGGATTTATTTATCTTTTAGTTCCAACGTATGAGAAATCAGCTGACCAGGCTTCTTCCAACTCTACAAATGATGCAGGTATAAGGTAAGGTTTCTTAATTTACAGGAACATATTACTGGTCAGTGTATATGGGTGTCTTTCACCTTATTTTGAATAATTATTAATATTATCTTTCATCCTATTCCCTCTAGATCTACTTCCAAATGTACGTCATTTTTATTTCTATTGTTTTTTTTTATATGCACCTCTTGTTATGTGCAACTCTGTTTATTTTGATGTACTGTATGTAATTGTATCATTGATTGGAAAGGTTACATGAGACTTATAAATTGATTAGGGAATGTAGATCATTTGTGTACAAACTTACTTTCAAATTTTCTCTGTTTTCGATGCATTCACCCACCTCCCCCCCCCCCCCCCCCCCCAAAAAAAAAAGATATAGTTTGTGTTCTATGCATGAATGAAAGAAATGTAAGGCCTTTTCCTAATTAAAGAGATTACAATAGATTCATATAGCTACATGTATGGAATAAAAGGAAACTCTCATGTATTTTATATTAGGTGGCATATGGGTGGATGGAGTGAGTGTTCAGCTAGCTGTAATGGAGGCTGGCAAACCAGAGAAGTCAGATGTCTTAGGAACAGCCTTAATGGTCGATCCAAACCAAGGGATGTTGGGTTATGTAAGAACTTTGGACTGGAAGAACCAATAAACCGAAAGGAATGTAACAAACATCCGTGTAGTAACCACTGGGTAGCAGATGATTGGTCTCAGGTAATACATTGGATTGGAGTTAAAAAATGCTATTGTTTTTCTCATACATATAGATTCATTTCAAGTCACTGCCATTTTCTCAAACATGAATTGAATTGAATGGAATTGAAGTGGTTTATTAATCAAATTTTATTTTGGTCAATTGCCTACTTGTAACATCTTTCACTGGGTAAAACACAAAATACATGTACCACTATAAAATAGTTACACAAGTAGTTATAAAGAAAAAAACCCAAAATAATGGAGCTGGATCTACACATATTAAGTACATAAGACACCATATACATGTATGAGCTCCAAAATGTGCAACCACTAGCTACCATCATACATTTCAATGCCCTATTTGTATGCTTTATTTGCATGTACCATGCACTGAGGAATACTTCAATGAATTTGAAAAAGAGATTTATTTGTAATATGTATTTTATTTTTTCTGTACAGTGTAGTGGAGAATGCGTTGGTGTAAGGCGATCATTACAGACCAGAGGAGTGTTGTGCCGTAGCGCAACCCTTGATCTACTCTCTGATGACAGGTGTTCATTGGCATCCATACCTATTCATGAAAGACTATGTATTAATGAGGAATGCAGGCCCAAGTGGCTTGTCACTAAATGGAGTAGTGTAAGTAGACTACCAAATTTGTGTGCATGCAGCCAGGGGGGGGGGGGGGGTGGGGGAATGATGACATCTTTAGATAGCTTGTGTAATTACCTTTCTAAATAAAATTATGTCAATATCAACAAAATTGAAAATTTTTAAAAAAAGTGTCCATTTTTGGCCGACATGCCTGTGGACTGCGTGCCAAAACCAAAATTTGGGCCAATTTGAAGGGGGTCGGGTTTAGCCCATTGGGTAATCTGACATGGATTGATCCTGTCATGTAATCAGTTATTTTTTCATGAAATATATTTTACAAATTATTTTTGTTATCAAATCAGTCTGTAAATTAATTCTTTTCTATCAAATTAATTGATAAGTATATTTTGTTGATTTAAATTATAGAAGTAATTTTTGTGGCAGTATCACTAGTTCTTGTAAAGAATCAATAATGAAACACTCCATCATCACTGGTGACAGCTGTCACCTTTTCAGTAAAAATTCATGGAACTTACGACTGTAAGATCCTGTGTACAGTATACTGTATGTTATTTATCATGCTCTCCCAGCCGCCAGTGTCACTACACTCCATGGCTGATGGTGAAGTTTTTAAGAAAGTGCTGAAAACTGACTTCTTCAATGAATGTTTCCAGTGATTGTGAACATTGTAAACTGCAAAGCATATTGATAAAGACCAAAGGCCCTGAAATGCGCTATAGAAGAACAAATTATCATTATTATTTGGGTGTTATGTTTACAGTTCCATGCCAGATTTTATATTTTGTACCAGTAAAAGGGATATGCAACCTTGAAATGTTGCAGTGTGAGAAGAGCTCCCTTTCTAGTTTCATTGTTTGTCATCTAAAAGAGTCATGGTTGTTGTTATTTCAGTGTTCATCATCTTGTGGAGTGAATGCCGTTCAGAAGCGTAAGATTCGTTGTGTAACAGCTGATACCAGGGTGAGAATGGATAGTTCTATTTGTGCTGCTGTCTATGGACAACCTCCTATCATGAAGAAATGCCTTCTAGATGCCTGCCCTAATGGTGAGCTCATCAATCTCAATTTCATCTGATCTTTTAAGCAAAGTAAAAATAATAAGTAGTTTATTATTTGATAGATTTCGTAAGGCATGAAATAAAGAAAAATCTGATGGAATAAAGACTGTAAATAATAAAAAATCATTACATACAATGCATTTTTAGTTGTTATTAACCTCTGTAGTGCTTACACCAACGAACTGTTAGGATTAAATGTGGGATAAAATATCAAATATATTATAAAAAGACATCTCCTGCTTTTAAAAATAGAATAATTGATTTACAAATATCAAGCATAACTGTTTCTTCTATACATTTTGTAAATGTGTTTGATTGATTCCATCTAATAAATGTCATGTTTTCAAAATGTTTATGAAAGTGCCTCTATTTCATAGAGTGTACCGCTTTACATCAGTTGAAGTAGAATTATATTTATCTCAATTCTTGTGTTTTGTTATTGCACGTAATACTTCAGAAAGTTGACCGCAGCATTCTCTGAATTAGAATAAAAACAAATTTGATACAAACTGTAGAAGATATTTTTCAAACCAATTTTTCCAAAATTATCGTAACAAAAAGAGTTATTAAGTCATTGTTTTCATATACCATTTTTTTTTACATTTCAGATACCTATTAGCGCTGGTAATAATTTTGCTGTGAATATTACTCTCCCCCTCTACATGTATATATGTAACTTAACCAAATTGAAGAGTTTCAGTTGTGTGTACACAGTCACTGTGTTTCTGGAAACCTTCTTGAACACTTACACTTTATATACTCAAAAACTCTTATTCTTGTACATGGGTAACTGCTGTTTTCTTTTTTGTTCCTTTTCCTATTTTACTTCTATGTTTAATTCTCATTTCAATTTACATGTGTTTGGGGTATGCTTTTGGAACCTGTTATATAATGCATACTATTGTTTCCAGTGAGATCAAAGTTCCTTTTGAACGAGATCTATCTGGAAGTATTGACCTTTAATATCTTGTATTAAACTAACTTTATACTAGGTGTTTAAAAAAATGGATACTTTTGATCATTAATAACTCAAAAATTATACCTCCTATCAGACTGAGGTTTTTACATTATAAAGTAGACAGATGTAAAATTTATTTGGAGCAGGTTTTATTACATATCTCAGAATACTTTTCTTAAATTATTGCATTGGATATTTAATTAGATTTTCATTTTTTGAAAAAAAAATCAAGGCCACAAAATCTATGTGTATCAGTAATTAATTCAGAACACAATTGCCACTGTGTGTGGCAGCTGTTATTTCTACCAAACTTTTGTTGTCCTGTGTCATTAATGATTAATGACTCTGGGTTAAAAAGGTGTCCTGGAATTTCAGCTGCAATGCGCAATGGTAATTGTTGTATTTTAAATTAATTACTGATACACAGATTTTGTGGGCTTGATATTTTAAAAAGTAAAAAATCTACTTAAATATTCAGAACAATTATTTAAGAAAAGTATTCAGAGATATTTAATAAAACTTACTCCCCGTAAAGTTTACATCATTCAACTTAACAATGTAAAAACCTCAGTCTGATGTGAGGTATAATTTTTGAGTTATTAACAATAAAAAATGTCAATTGTTTTTTTGTTAACACCTAGTATATCTGCAGTAATTCTCTTTTGTTGATTTTATGAATGTTTCGTAATTTTTGTACATATAGGCCTACATGAATTCTTTAAACAATGCATACTTTACACAGATATGTGTGATGACTTCCCATTAATTCCAGGAATGTTTGGAACTTTATATCTGTCCCTAGAGCTATGACACATGTACAATGAGCAATGCATTGACGATGTTTATAAAATGCTTGATACATTACTCTTAGAGCACTTTACATGTGTAGAAATTGAATGCCTGTATTCACACAATGTGTGCACTATCTCCACCCCTTAGGGAGTATGGTCATATAAAATACATGTAGCACATTTAAGCACTATGCATCATACCAGGTTTTAATTTCTTTCCTACATGTACTGTAGGTCTGGTAAAGAGTATTGGTTTACTGGTAATAACTTATTGGGAGGGGAAAAAAAATTTTAGCATGTAGATTTAATCCCTTCTGTGCCTATAATTTAATCATTTATCAGTTTTTTTCAAGTCAAATTTAATTGGAATCTGAATTATTTGTGCAATAGTGCATCAAGGACCCCACTGGAAATAAGCCATTTCGGCTTTCATGGGCTATCCTGTCATGGTACCTGATTATGTTTGTATTGCAATATACATATGTACCTGACGAATAAAATAAAATCAAATCAAATCAAAATCAATAATTGTACTGTAGACATATCATATCATTGTTGAATCACATTTGACAGTGGCCATACCCTTTCTGCTTTAGGTACAAAAATTATGAGCTACATTGTGTCTACATGTAATGCTGCCCTCATCAAAGAAGATGTTAATCTACACTGTGATATACTTCCAAACCTGGCAAACATTATTCTCTCAATGTCCTATTAATTCTGTTTAGAAAGCAAACAGTGTATTCAACATTAAATTATGAAATAGGGAGTGATTTACTTATATTAAAGAGTTTGCAATTAACAGCTTCAGCATAATTACAGTTAGCGCCCAGTGGTGATTCCATATTTAATGTAGGATGATAAAAGTAGTAATTCCTAGATATACATGTACATGTATGTGGTGATGTTTTGTCATGAATGTCTCATATAAATCTCTAAATGTTTGTTTGATTTCACAGAGGAATGCTTAGATGAAGGAACATATTGTAGTCTTGTTCACAGACTGCAAATGTGTAACAATCCAAGCTACCAACGTCGCTGCTGTAAAACTTGCCAATCATACGGCTGATGTCCCCTGCTCAACAACCAAAACAGCATTCAAACCAATCGGATATAATAATGTGAACAACCCTTGATTGACCATATAGTATGTGTGTACTGTAGAGCTGCCCTGTTCATATGCTAGATTTAAAGCTTTATTAGACTGTATATACATGTATTTGGAGATACATCTCATTGCCCTATAGACTGAAGGGCATGCATACATTGATTATGTAATCTTTGTATCAGGTTTCCATGTCCAGTGTCAAAACTTTATGTTGCTCATATCTCATTGTTGTATAGTAAATTGGAATAAAGCCTTTTGGCATTAAAGCATTTGATATATCTGCCATATCAAATGTTTATAGACATAAAATGTATTTATTTTAACCCCTACTGTTCCACCATCTCTACAGTTATCTCAAATAATGGTTCCTGTTTTCATTGTTATCTTGCTTCAACAATGCTCTATGTCATATTACTCATCATCACAATTTAAAGAAGGAATACAAGCTTTCTTAGTCCCCCCCCCCCCCCCCACACAAATTAGGTACATGTACAAAATAACAAAATGTGACTGATCACTACGTCTCTGGAAAGTTAATATAAATCTTACTGATTGTATCAAATATTATATTGAATATTTATTATTTTCCTGATTTATTACACACCTGTGTAAATTGACTATTAAGGGAATCGTTATGATATACATTCATAAACACATAAATGCTGATTGATCCCAGATCATCTTTTCCATTCATCAAAGACACATATTCCGAAAACCATGCTCTATTCCAAATGAATATCTCTGTTTTAAGCATTGCTTAACATTTACATTCATGTATCAAACGCTGAGAGCTAATTAGGTAAGTTTTGGAGGAATTTTGTATGCTGATAACATTTTTAACCTTAAATCTATAGAAAAATAACATGTCTATTTTATTCAACTGGTTTTAATAGAGCAGTGTGTATGCTACAAGCCTAAAACGCGGAACTGAAATGGGGGAAGTCCAAAACTATTTTTATCTTTTAATTTGCCATAATTTGCCATACTTTTTCTTGATTTGAATATTAATAGCTATGTGGTTGTCTAGATTCAAGGGCCCAGTGGCATATGTAGCTGCTCCACTCTGCCATCATAAATGTAGGCCTTTACTGCACTTGCTTTGAAACAAAAATGATAAATATCAGTTGACATGTGCATTGTTTAAACAGTCATATTCTTTTTAAAATGTTCCTAATGCCACATAACTGTGTACAAGATGTTTAAACATTGTACTTGTATGTGTAGCTATTCAGCCTCTTCCTGGTAAATGTTTGCCTAAAACTTGAAAAACTGTAGGTATAAGCACACTTTATTATAATGTTAACATCAGGATTTTAGTAGTGTATTGTCAAAAGATAGAAAAGGTCTTGATTTTCACCTTTGAAAAGATTATATTAACAGGGTTTACAAAATAATATTCAGCATGATATTTACATAAAGTTGTTGGACAATTTTTTATTTTATTGGATCAAATCTGTATGCGTTTTAAATCAACTAGTTGTTAGTGTATACATGTTGTGTTCCACAGGCTTGTAAGACAATTATTTTACATTGATTTGGGTGATTTTCTGCTTTTAACACATTATGAACAGTCTTAGTATGGCTGAGATAATATGAAACTTGACTTTCTATATTTTTTTATCTTTTTGTCATGGTAGAAAGGAAATAGAACAAATTATATTTTGACATCACCCATAAAGGATTGATTTCTCCCTCTTTGCCCCAGGTTCCCCTTACCCAATGATTTCATTTAAATTTTATTTACCTGTACTGATATCACAAAAATAGTTTGTTCTTTTATTTTTAAATCAGCTGTGTATCAATACAAATTAATTTTCAAATGGAAATGAATCACTTTTACCACCATGAAATTATTGGAAATAAAATAACCACACATAACAATAATTTTTTTTGGACAAAAAAGATCAGATTTTTTGATTTTTCAAAGTTACGTAGGAACCCAGGTATAAATGATAAGAATAATCACATAACTGTTGAATTGTGTTTTATTCATTAGTCTATAAGATGGCTTACAATCACTTATAGTGAGATTGGTTCTTGGCATCAAACAAGCAAAACAAAGGAAGATATTAATGGAAGTGTACATCTTGAAAAGAAGTCTTTGAAGTACAGGTTTGTGTGAGTGATGTATTTGATATCAACAGTACTTGGAGGTCTTCATGATTTTTTACTCAAAGAATATCAGGGACCTGAATAGATGAAATGAAACATTCATAGATGGTTCTATAAATATCAGTAACATGCATGTTAAGAAATAGGATTTTACTCAATACATTAGGTAAGTCCATCTTTTAGTAATTTTTCTGTCTTCTGTACTCTTATTGAAACTGTATGGTGCTGTTTTGAAACTGGTATGTCGTATTGCTAGTTGTTGCTTGGTCCATATTTACTTCATACAGAGTCAGATCTGTGTGTAGGTCATTACAAAATACAGCAATATCATTTCTTAGTTTGTGCCTTATGATTCATTCATTGTCTTATTGTATATTGTGCCCACTTTAAAGAAGGAAATAAGATTTATGAAATTAAGTTTCTAGGAGTTAACAAACTTTTGAAATTGTGGAATTAAGCTAGTGTCATTTGATGTATACTGGTATATTTCTGTGCTACATTCTTAGACACATGAGCAACTAAGGTACCTGCTTTGATTTATTTGATATTGTTTATGAACAAAAATATATGTCTTCCTAGATCCTACTGTGACTTATAATGGGACCTTCTCACATATTATGAGTTAGGCTTTCGTCATTGCTATATAGTTACTTGTAGTAAAACAAATATTTAATTTCCAGTAACATCTATAAAACTTGTTTCCCCACCACTTCCACAATTTATTTTCACCATAAACCCTTCAAGGAGAGTTAATGAATTTTGGTATGTTATTTAACTTGCTACGAATGTAAATGTATGTATTCATGTCTATGCATTTAACTTAATTATGTGCATACTAAGAAAGGAGTCTCCTTTTAGATATTTGTACACTTTGTAAATATTTTTGTGTTGATATCTGACCATTTTATCTCCAGTTTAGAGAGGAGTCTTCTTCGCAACACTGTCTTTATTTTAATTTGTTATGTAATAAATGATTAATAAGAATAGACTTGTTATTTATGTGAAAAACTAATATTGAAAGCACATATGATTACAAGTCAGATAAGTACATGAACTCCTTCAAAAGATCATTTTGTGACAAAAGTGGAACACTAACAATCTAATTTCAATAATAATTTATTTGCTATGATTGGAATGTGTTGAAGGAGGGTAGTTTCTGATTGTTTACATGATTGATTGCCAAGACATTGTTTTGTCTGTTTTTGTGGCTGAAATATTTAATAAATGGTAATGAGTATTAATATTTTACTACTACATCTCATTTATTTTGAATCTACATTATTAGCTTTTGATTTAATTTGGCTTTGGATATGCATACACATTCTTGGGAAATAATTTCCTCTTTTGTTGTTGCTGGATTGAGAAATATAGTAGCTTTCAGAACCAATATATTCTCTACAGAGGAATAAATCAGTTCGTTTCAGAACTACAATCTTCAAACTTCCGTGACTTGTTCACAACTTTCCAATCTAGATCATTTCTTTTCTAATCTAGATCATTTCTTTTCTAATCTAGATCATTTCTTTTCTTTTTCCCCTTTCCATTTCATCCCATTTTTGGTGTATTAATTCTGACAAAATTGTACTGTGTCAGTGTCAAATTTTCATATCATTATCTCTTTCCATTTCTTTCCTTTTCTATTAATACATTTCCTCACTTCCTCCAAGTGTTCCATAAGCAAGTTCTTTTGACAAAAGAATATATCAGCAGGCTTTTCAATAAGGCTCCCACATGATGTTCCTTAAAGGGAAATCCAACCTTAATGGCAAGTTGCCCTTTCTTTTTTTTCCCTCTCTCTCTCTGTTATCTCATATCTCCCTTCCTCCCTTGCTCTCTGTCCCCCTTTTTTCTCTCTTTCTCACACATCTTAAGAATAAATCAGATGCTGTCATTCATATTCTACTGAAAAGAAAATCAATCTTCAAATCTAAATATGGGCCAAGGAGTAGCCAAAGTGGCATAGCATGGTAGATTAAGGACAATGCATTTTTGGGGTACGCTATTGAACCCAAGAATAGTGTTCCCTGGAAATGCAGTGTCCTTATTGATTTCGTAATTAGGATCTGCGCATGAGCAGATGAAGGTCATTTGACATAAACTGGCATGTTCGTTTAAAATTCACTGAGATAAGCATCGACTGTGACGTAATGATTATTCATATATTCCTTTAATTATACTTTTCATTAAATCCACTGAAAAGCAACAAAGTGTTCATTGATGGTTGGTATTTGACAGTCTGCCAAATGATAGCCAACTTGCAAACAATGCGCTTTCCCAAGTGTTCATTGAAGTGCTATTCTAGTCACCTGGTCTACGATGTCTTTCTTTCATAGAGTTTGAATTCTGTAGGTTGCTATGTCAGGCAAGCTTACATATTGTATCTTTCTTTGAAAAGATGCCTATCCTAATGAAAAATGGGAAAGGTCATTTGCGAAAAGTTGCTCATGGGACAATTATCCCACACACTACGCCACTGAGTAACCATATACTGTCATTATATTTTACTCGCCTTCAATTTTATTTAAAAATTTAATTTGGGACATTTAATCACGCTTGCGGTTCCTCCAGATCCAATTTAAATTTGGACTTTAACAGAAGCTTCTTTTTTTTGTGGGAAAGAGAGAGAGAGAGAGCGAACGGTCGATCATGCAGTTTCAACCAAGTCTCTCATTCAAAGATAAAGCCATTGTGTAAGTTTGATCTTTTGTTTCTATTGTTATGTGGAACGGCATTTACACATCAATGGCAAATTGTCCATTTTTGCAATTTTTACTTTTGTACCTTGGAAGAAAAAAACAAATGTGTTCACCCATGCCTGAAATTCATCTTTATGTTAATACCCTAACAGAGTGAAAGATAGTTTAATACTTTTCATTTAATTTGATATATAATTTATTGGATTTATTACAGTCTTGTATGAAAAATCTGAACTTAAATAAGTGTTTACTTTCTATTTTTGTCGAGTGTATTTTAAGTATTGCCCCAAGGGTAAAGGCGCTTCGGAGAAAACCGCAAATTAATGATATCTTTGTGTATGACAAACAGGAGAGTTGTCCACATGTATGTCACAATGGACTCACCAAATTGCCAATTTGAGATTCACAGCGGTAGTGATCTCATTTTTCAAACATCCATAACTTTGTTATTCCTTGTCCGATTTCTTTCAAACTTTCACCATCCTGTTTTTCTGATTTTTCTGGTTTTCACAAAAATCATCTTGTTACCAAGGTTGGATTGCCCTTTAAACGTTTGTGAATACTCATTCACCATGGAAGCCTACAGAGAATACGATCAGATCCTTCTTTAAACAAAAAGTGATTTGATCCAAATTTGTTTACTAAACAAAGATTCGCAATAATGTCAATCTCAGTATGTGTATATAGAGTAGAGAGATGTTAATACAAATGCATATACATGTACTTGTACTTGAACAAAACATAAAAAGTTCTCTGTCCAGTAAGCTTTCAAGCACATGAAACAACATACGTAATGTATTTAATAATTGCAGTGTTTATTATGCAAACCATCAGCTTTATTCATTTTATTCACTACATATTTCACTTTCTACATTTCAAATAAATTCATGATCAGTTTAAATTATCAATATACAAGTGGATGGAAATAACTCGTTATAGTTTGGAAGTAATTACAATTTCATCTCTTTTATGACGTAATCACTTCCCTCCTGCCCCTTAACCCTCGCCACAAAAAAAACAACTATAGTTTAACAACTATACATGCAGGCTGTGGAACAGTCATGAAATGTGATGGAATAGTAATAGGCATGTTGACATGTTTTTACATAAATGCATTGATGCGTGCACAGTAGTGTCTTAAAATTTTTAAATGGTGTGAAATCAACTTTAGAATCAATTGTAGACCAATAAGAGCATTTTTCACGCCAAAGACACTTGAAATGATTGAAAATTATGTGTAGGCTTACACACTAGAGGGTATTAATGCACACATCAATGAGCCAGTTAGTAATTAGCACATGGTACAAATGACCCCAATTTGTACACGCAAGTGCATTTGTTTTGGTGGACGCGCTACTTGTTTAACAAGTAAAGTCATACTGGTGTGCGTATCGTGGTGCGTACAAAATGACTGTGCATAAAGGTCAATTGTACTCTGCTCATGTGAAGATAAAGGTCATTTGTACAAATTGTAATTACAAACAGGCTTATTGCAAAGTTCATCAATGCCCCATGACACATGCACAGTCTATTCCAGTCCATTTAAGGCATATTTGTATGTATGTGCGTGTAGTATGAACGCGAGCGTTCAAGAATGTATTCTAGAAAGCATATAGGATAAATGAAAATGCTAACAGTCAGTCATTTTCATGCTGTATAACAAACTGAAGGTCATCGATTCGCACACATTTGCGTGTAAAATTTTGAAATGTTTAAAATGACCTGAAACGTGTCCAAAATTGATTCTAGACCATTTGGAGCATTTCCAAATTGTGCGCACATGGAACATTCATGTACATGTATACATACATGCACCCTGAATTCATTTTATTTAATTTCTTTTATGTAATTAACTTGCATCATGCCAAATATGGTTGTTATGACTTTCTATTGCGGAGATATAGTATGTGTCAGATTTTTACAAAATTGCACCGAGATGTCACGGTACAAGGAGTAAGTTATATACAGTAGAGGCACGACACCATATTATAAACCATATCTACCACTGTGCAAGATTTGAATACATTTGAACAAGCCATCTAATATTGTGCACACAAAAAAGTGGGTAGAAAAAAAGAATGAAAGAAAGAGAATCAAACAAAATACTTCAGCCCCACTAAAAATGGAGAGCAGAATCACAGTGTGTATACACAGGCTTTCAGCAGGATTTTGTTTACACTTCTAACAGGTAATTCAGGAGGATCCCTTTAATTGCAAGAACCCTAAGTACACAGTTATACATAAGTATTTCAGTGAAGTGAGATGAAATGATAAAGTACAATGGAATATCATGCCAGCATCTGATTCATTCTTAAGATGTGTGAGAAAGAGAAAGAGAAGGGGGGAAAGCAATGGAGGAAGGGAGAGATGAGATAACAGAGAGAGAGAGAAAGAAAACTTTTCTGCCTATAGGTACGTGTAGATTGTGAAGGAGAAAGAGAGAAGCCAATCACAGTTGCTATTCCAAATTAGAAAACATACAGTGTACTCGTCATAATTTTTCACTTCCAAGCTACATGAATTTATTTGTTTGAAGATATTTGACAATACTTTTTAAAATGTTGTGAAATTGTCTGCATTGTAACTGAAATAATGTAAACTATAGTCATTTGCACATGCAGGTATCTGTTCATACATTCAACAAACATCTCCATATCAACTTGTCACCGAGAACCCTGAAATTCAATGCTTCAATGCTAATAGATTGCATTCATAATTACAAACTGGGGAGCGTTTCATCAAGCGTTTTGTCAGAGATTCTTACCGACAACTGTTATAAGCTACTGAAATCCTTGCATCTGATTGGCTGAGAGCAAAACGCTTGATGAAACGCTCCCCAGAAGTACATTCTATCCCTTTTCTACATGTGCAGTTTTTAAACACTCGATTGAAAGAAGTCTGGAGAATTAACTCCATCATACAATGGTTATTCATTTTGATTCTCTCTTGTCAGTATACTGGAATGAAGAATATCTTGTGTTTTATGAGCTGGAATGATAACAAAGTATCTATGGTGTTTTCATGAAGGAAAACTTATACATAGCAAATGCATTGGTACTTTGGTGGTTCACTAAAATGGACTTGAATTTAATCTTGAGAGAATGCGCAACCTTTTCATATTTTGCAATAAATAATACACTATACATACATTGTACACACCATTCTGGTTCGAAATATCAAAACAATACAACAATGAAGACATATAAACTGAGTTATAAACATAGCTACATGTATATCATGAAAACTCACATGCAGTAAAATATAACATGTAGTAGATCTCATCATTCATGCACTCCCATTTACAATACACATTACAATACAATTATTTCCTCCATAAATTTTATAACGTTTTCAAATCAAGAGTTATTGACTCTTACAAGCAATTCTCTCATCAAAAACAAGCAACTAATTAATGTAACTTTATACAATGTACATAATTTCTCTTGTACCAGTATGTGTATATCTGGATGGATGGTTCACATGAAATTGCCTTCTCCATGACATCAAGCACACATCTGAAGTAAATTCCACTGGTTTAAAATAACGGGTTTTGATGATAAATTTTGATAGTTGTATCATTTTTTTGAATTATTATTTTTTCAAGCACTAGCTCCATATTAACTTAACTTGATCTGGTACTTCATTAGTCACATACCATCATTCAAGAAATGAGACTGCCATTTTAGAGTAATACCTTTACTGGTAAAAAAAGGAATGTTCATGCAAGTTCTAGCCTACTGACTTACACAAATGATCATTGAATCATTCCTGTGCGGTCTGACAGTGATAACAGAAAGAAATTTCAGTCAATGATAATTTAAATGGATATTTATTATAGGATGAATTAGAAATTAGACACAAGTGAAACATGAGTCTATTTCTCCACCTATTACAACCCCAAAATTACAAATCACTCCAAGTGGCCACTGATCAACATACATGTAGATAGTATTTAAAGATAAAGTTGAGTTCTGGGCGTTGTGGCGTGCGCCTGTAATCCAGCTACCAGTGGAAGTTATAAACTGATTCAGCGGACCCAGGTTCGAGACTGAGTCACGTCTTTCGGATGGTGACGTTAAAGGTCGGTCCCAGTCGTAAATAATCATATCTGATTGATACACGTCTGTAAAAACCCAATTACACACACACACACTGGTCATGAGATTGAATAGAGTACCGAAGTGTGACGTCATACCGGCAAAGTTGTCAAGGTTGCTGGTTCCAAACAATTCTGTGCTGAGCAAAGGAGTTGTGATCACACCAGCGCCATTCAGTGAATTTTCCCTGCTCCAGCCAGTTGCTTGAATGATTTCGCGGTGAAATTCATGTGCGGGCTTTGTTGTTTGGAACCAGTAACCTTGACGACGAGCGAATATGACGTCAGCACTTCGGTACTCTATTGTGAAAGAAACTGTCTCAAAGCAATTGGGAAAGGTTGATTATATAGCGCATAAGAACTGGTGTACGCTGTAAGGTTTTAGAATCACCAAAATGATAAGAAATTGACTCAATCTTGCTGAGAGTCACATGCACTGCACACAGAAATGTGCATATGGGACTACACACAAATGTTCAGCCCGAACATTTCAGCTGTTTGTCATAATTTGCATTTGAAGAGCAATCCTTTTCAGGGGATATTTCTACTATGATCTTCAAAACTAACGTAAAAAGAATGAGAAAGCTTACAAATTATTTTTTACCTTTCCCAGAACTCAACCTTCCCTTTAAGTAAATCTTCAGTGATTACTTGTATAATTATTAGGCTTGAAACTAGTAAATATTTTCCTTTTTCTATTAAAGACGGGATAATCCAGTAGCGATTAGGTGTGGCAAGGAGAACAAGAATTATAGTGAAAGAAATGTACATTGCTGGAAAGCATGTCTAAACAGAGTAAAAAATTAGTTTAAAATGTTACATAGGGCATCTAATTTCATTTCATTTCTACCATGAAGTATCTAACATACAGTCATGGCCTGTAAAGGCTTGTTCACATATGACACGTTAACCGCAGCAGGGTTTTTTAAAATGTGAAAGGCAAGTTCCAAGGTCCAATGCGAAGTCACCTATCTGTGTGTTAAAAGATACAGATATATGAGATGCACTACACCCATGCCAAATTATTTTGCTGCATCGTTTTTATGTGGGTTTTTTTAAGGTAGTTTAACGTGTCATATGGGAGCAAGGCTCAAGTAGAATCATATCTGAGGAGGAAGGAAGGAAGAAGGCATAGTGGTTGATTTAGAGAGCATATCTTGATCGTTGGAATGTGCAGGCTTGCTTGAGACTTCGACTAGATCCACCAGCGATGAAGAAGGCAAAGAGAGTCATAATGGCTAGAGTCACATAGGCAATAGGTAAGGTGATACGATACTGCTGATGCTTGTTCAACAGAGTCTGCAATAAAAGGGCATAGAACAAAGGATGACAAACATTTTTCTTGATGAATGTATCGCTTAGAACTGGCATGTATTTCATACAAATATCTCGCCATTTCCAGGAAAAGGAAGTTAACAGACCTAAAGCAGTTGAGCCAAAATCAATGTCATTGACTTTATATGCAAGACCAGTTATCTGGAATGCTCTACCGCACCATCTCTGACTATGTAATACAGAAGACACTTTCAAAAAGAAACTCAAAACCCTTTTTTTTCTGCATCGTAATTAAGTATACATGTAGTTCATATTGTCTGTTGTGAGTCAGAGTCTGTGTTAACCCATTGCCTACGGGAACCGGGTGGTCCCTGTATTAACCCTATGGGGATTTGAGAATTCAGTGGTCAACGGGTTAAGTATTATTAACACTTTTCTGTCTCTCAGAAGATTATATACATACACTGTACCTATGCCATTGCTAATTATTATCTTTGTTGCGAGCATTTTGCCTAATCTCAGAGTAATGATGAATACTATGTGTATTGCTTTGTACTACATTTATGTTATTGTTCCAAATATACGTTCTACTTTTGTTGTATCAGCACTCGGATCAGTTTACTGCAAAAGCACTTTATAAGAAACAATTATTATATCAAAACAATATAAACAGCTGTCATATATATGTACCCAAATGTACATGTAACATAGTGTTTTTTATATCATCTTTACTATGAGAATTTGAATGAATGAATTCATTGAAACAAACTTGATAGTACTTCATTTACAAGTAATGTCACAACTTGTGTAATAAATACCAGTTTGACATCAAATACATTACAACAGTCATAGGTAACATTTTACAACAACTTTCACATACCCAGCTTTCTCTTCCTTTTATTGTACTACAAATTTCTCAATTTGGATATTATTGTTAAGACTTGGGTTATAAATCAATTGGAAATGAATCAACCAATGGATTAAAAACATCACACTGCATACCAGGTATGGCTTGATCTACTTGATGAGGCTTGTAGACATTACAAGAGAGGGGGGAGTATGCCAGGGCCCCATTTCATTTAGCATTTGTATAACAAATCTGCTTACAGCCAATCAGATGCAACGATTTCAGTAGCTTATAACGGTTATTGTAACTTGTTATTGATAACAAATTTCATGAAATGGGGCCCAGATTTAAAATAACCAGAAGAATATGAAGAAGTCATAGTTTGCTCTTCTACAGCTATAAAAACATGGGAACACTCTCATATACAGCCATACAGGAGGGATGTGGCAATTTCTTTTTTTTTTTAATCAAAAACAAAATTGGTATCAAACTTACCAGCTCAGAGACAAGGAAATGTGATGCCACAACGATAAGCACTGCCCAGTAACGCCTGGTCTCAAAACCCCAGTAGAAAATAACATTCCACATGACGTGAAGCAAGATGAAACATGATGTTAAGAAGGCTGTAGGAAAGAAACACAAAATTAAATTTTTTACAGATTAAGAGCATATATTATTGGGTCATATCACAACTCTTTTATGGCTTAGTGGTACTTCAAACACAAGTTCAAGTAGATGTATGTTCAAGAGCATTCAATCTGGGTAGTATTCATTAAGGTGGACTGAGACAAACATGCTTCAACTTATTCTACTGCTTTGTGGACCTTCAACTACCAAGCTCCACAATATATCTACAAATTACTGTAACAAAATTAATAAATGAAATGAATGCTGTCATGGAATGAAAATTAGAATTGATTTCATGTTGACATGACTTTTGTTTGTTCATTTCATTACCGAATTATGGTAATTTTTAGGCATTGGGAGGATTTCATTGACGTTCCATGAATCAGTAGACTAAATATACCCACTGAAACCCGGATTAAAATCGACTAGTAAACCTTTAAAAAACATACATTTTTTCAACTCTCAAAGCTTGTGAATATGCCCGGGGAATGTCATAAATCAGAGGTGTTAAATCATCTCCCAGCTAATCAATTGCACATGTAATCATTATGGTTGGGTGTATCACTTTAAAAATTCCATGTGCCATCCACATTCAAAATTTGATAAACTTGCTTTGAAATTAGCCGGTATGTATTTATTCAGTCGATTTTAAGGAACAAATAACAATAACATTACTTTTGACAATAACATAATTTCAAATTGGAACATTGTAACAAAACAAATAATGCTTCTTGATTGCAGAAAAGTGCTATAATTTTCTATTTGAAGCTACCTGATGTGATGAGAAAATCATGGGGGTCCTCATGGATACCAACAGTTCCGGGTCCTTTAGAGTCTGCTAAGACGTTGATAAAGGAAAATATTCCACTCATTACACCAAAACCCAAACCAGCAACTGTGTAAAAAAACAGAAATGTTTCTTTATGTTAACAGTCATAATTCATGTGCCTTGTTATCACTGATATGCACAAATTTTATGTGTTTTTTTACTATTTGAAGAATTGTTGTAAAACTTCATACCCCAAGAAAATGGTAAAACCTTCCAATAAACAACAAAAATAGCAATTATAATAATAACAATTGTTGTTTTTTATATAGCAAATTTAAAGACTGCAGGCTCTCTCAATGAGCTTCACAGTTTACAATTCATTTACTCATTGGAAGAAAGTGTGAATCATAACATCCAAGGTAAAACAACAAACATCTTTTTTTCATAGTTACTAGTACATTATCATTTTTAGTTTCATTTTCAAATGACAAACACACACTCAAGACTTCCACCATATTGATTTTACACAAAAATCAGAACACTAACATTGGAAAAGAGTACATTCTTTCAAAATATATTCCTGATTTTTTGAAAATTACATTCATTATAGCATTTCTGCTTTAAAAAAAATACAAGTGAAGTGCCTTCATACCATAAGCATATCCATGTCTGGCTTTGTCTGATGTGCTCTCTCCACTGGGATTCTGAGCTTGTTGTTGTTGTGTTTGCTCAGGTGTGGTCTGGTTGAACTGCTGTAAACCATCCTCAGCTTTTCTGAAATATTCAGGAAAAAAGAAAACAGTGTTTCCCTAAAATACTTTATTTGTTCTCATGCTATGAAGGAAATAACATTTCGAAACCAAGCCTTATCATACTTTCAATACTGTGGCTTAAAGTGTGCCAATCACATGAAAAATAATTTGTGTACAGCTAAAATGTATAAAATCAAGCTCAAAGAACTTTATCTGGCATTCCATAGGTCAACGAATAAAGGAGTTATGAAGGAAATAAAGGATAACATGAAGGTGCGCGCACGGGACCGGACTCTGAGTTGGGTTCCGTGCATGCCCTTAACTTGGTGAGCTCATACAGGTGCATTGAAATAGTCTATTCAAGAGTCGCTTTTAAGCTTATAGAGAGTGTAATTAAAGTTGGAATATCTCTTTATTGAAGTAATATTTGAAGCCCATATTTTGAATATAGTATAATGACATGGCACCTCTAGCATAAAGAGCAAAATATTTTTTGGCGATTGGTAGCCTTTAATATTATAATCCCCTCATTTCTACAATATCGTATTGAACATTATTAATGTGGACCAACTTTTATTCTATTTCATTGATTTTTTTTTTCACTTGATTTTTTAGTTATTGGCTATTATCAACTACATTTTCAAGAAAGAATGCATAATGGACACACTGACCACAGTTAACCAAAGGAAACAAAGGCCAGAGGAAATTATGCTCTCCTTGAGTATTATTTCTCACCTGAGAAGTTTGTAGTAAATGAAGCGGAATAGTTCTTGGAATAAGATGGAGAATGTCAGTCCAAATGCAATCTTGTCTTTAAGAGGCCAGACAGCAAACCATAGCACAGACGAAGTCAAGAGAGAACAAAGCCAGAAGAACATTCTGTATAGAGGAGAAAATCAACATAATAAGAAGAAAAACAACAACAATTAAATCCTGCAAAGCACTGCTTTGACCTCGGGGCTCAACACTAAATGGGATCCTGTATGTATTTAGACAAAAAAAATTGCACTTCAGACCCCTCAAATTTTTAAAATTACATGTCCACACGGTTCTGTTGCATAGACACCCTAAAGTGGTACTCCAGACCCCCACAAACACAAGTGTGGATCCTAGCTTCTCCTGATCTATATCTTTTATAAAAATAATCATCAATGTCTCAGAAAGTAGAAATTGACAGATTTGTTTTCCTAAACAATACTAAATCCTCAAAAGCAATGCCATATAAGGCTTACCGTACAACCTCTAGATTTCACACTTTGAATCGAAGATTACGAAAATATGACATATATTCCACAAAGGAAATAGAGACATTAATGCTGTTCTACTGCAATGAAAGAGATAGAGGGCAAGCAGTGGCGGGGGTATAGGGAGCTTGGCATTTCCACACGAAAGTAATAGCTTTCAACTTACCCAGCCATCATGACAATAATTCTCAGAGGTTCTCTAGCAATGGTGAATAAAAACAGAGAGAAGGCTGGACCATATGCTATGAACATGGCCCCAAATAGCTGCATCAGCGTCATGACTGAAAGAGAGCAGAAAAAAAAAATAATTTAAGTATGGCTTGAGAGAAGAGCTTGTGGGAGTCATTTTCACGAAACCGTCGTAACTACAAGATCAGCAACGTCTTGCCGCTGTCACTCAACTTGCAGTAGTACAGTGGAAACCGGCTATAAAGAGCTCTGATACAGTCAAACCTGCATTAGCGACCACCTGTATAGAAAGCCCACCTATCTATAAAGACCACAATATTTGTTTCCCTTGAAGATCATTTCTCATTGAAACATGTATTAAAGGAACCTGTCCATAAAGACCGCTTTTCTTGTCTCCCTTGAGTGGTCTTTATAGACGGGTTTCACTGTATATGTATAACAAGGTAATTTTCTGGTCCCTGGTCTTTATGTTCTTTTGTTTTTTTACCCTGATATAAAAGGTAATTTCCATGGTCCCAAGGTCCTCATTATAGCGAGTATCCACTGTAGTAATGGTTTATTGGAGAATTCATTCGCAGCCTACATGTAACTGGCTGAATTGTAGAATTTTTGTAAATGGTAAAAAGAACATTGTAATCATTTTACATATCACAAACTCTTATATCACTGTCCCTGGATATGAATATAATCAAATATATCAGTAAAGTGTTTCACAAAGCCATCTTTGCCAAGACCAGCGATAACTTCTGTGATTTCCAGATCTGTCATATCTTACTAGAAAGCCATCACAAGACAGCTTTTAGTCTACAGGGAGAGAAAAAATGATACTGTAAATTGCAGGTCTCCAAGCACTTTCCTTTTTAGAAAGGTTTTCATTAATGTTGATATCAAAATATTATACAAACGCACAATATGTTCTTATGGCTTTTTGACCCTTAAAGGGAGTGGCAAGTCGTAATCCATGGGCCTGACCAGTTGGCCTGACTCGGGGAAATTCGGATACAATCAGGTCCAATCGTGCGCTACCGAAGGAATGTTATTGCCGAATTCCTCGCGTGATCGTTAACTCGAATCCCTACATACGTAACCGACCAATGAGATTCAAATACTGGAATAAAGAACATGCGATCTTGTTTACTCAAATTTGAGTCAATGTGCGAACTTTTATTAGCTGCGCGCGATAAATTGAAGTCGCTTTGAACTTTGATCCAGAGAAAGGAGCAGCCAACTGTAAAAGCGCCCATCGATTGCGACTTGTCGCTCCCTTTAACAAGTACATGACAGTAAAATCATTTGTCCCCACATCTGTCTACCATAGAAACAGTCTGCATATACAGACCCATACTTACGGCAACAATTTATCATGTAACAGGCATGTACTTTCTCTCTAGTATTTTTTTCAATCATAGCATTGATAAAGATCATTCCTTTATTTTCTCAAATGTGAACAAAATTGGGGTCTTCTTTCCATAAGCTGTCAGTTATACATGTAGTATCCTCTTACTTACAAATCTAGATTTGCACATTGTAAAAGAAACTTGGGAGTTTCTCAATTTAGAAATTCTTATATGTTGACTTCAGGCTCTACTTCTGCCTGGCTCCACTCCACTCCACACACTGTCTTTACAGACAAATGTGTGCATACACATCATGCACATTGAATTTATCTAGTACCGAAAGTAATGTGCTTAGCTTATGGCCCCCCCCCCCCCTATGATCATGATCATACACTGGACAAGCATGATGAATGCACCTGCAACTCCAGGGGCCTGTTTCTCGAAAGCAACCACAAGACAGTCACAACTTTGTCCGCCAACTACGGATATGTCTCAGATCTTCCGAAACCGTTTCATGAAGAGCTCACAAGCCAGACCCTCGTGATATTGATACTACTGGCTAGAATAAAAGCCGACACATAGCCTTGGTACGTATTTACAAATGCATGTATATTTCAAAAAGCTAAATTTTACTCAAACTGCAATATTTGAATGAATTAGGAAATCAAAAAAATTAAATAGAAGAAAGGAATATCAGATGCCAAACAAATTATGTAAATTATACCATGGAATTAATTCTATTAAATTCTGCTCCAAGATCTCGCAGGTCACTTAGTAAATCGTACGAAAGAAACTACTTTCGTCACAGGTCAGCTAACCCTTTGTTTATATTTCCAACCCCCTTCTTGTGAATGAAATTCCACGATCATGTCACCTGAGAGGTGAGATTTTCTTTAAAATATTCTTTAAAGTATGGCACATAATAAATCATGTCTGAAATAAATCGTAACCCCAAAAAAACATTTTTGTCTAAAATGTTTAATCATCATGTACCATATATGAGCCTCTTAAGTTAAGAGTGAGCATTGGGGTGAAAATTTAAGATTTTTATGATGAAATCACTTTCAGGTTTTTCATTAATATCTTAAATTACTAAAATTCACGTTTGTTTAATTGACAAGGTCATTGGATTGGCCCATTTTTCAACAGGGGTGATGAACACAAATGACACGGATGGACATTTTCTAGAAAAATTGATTTGGTCCTAGTTTAACACTCTCTGAACTTTCTTCAATTTTGTTAGCAAATAATTATAGATCAAACACCATTCCATTGAAAACAAAAAAAATATTTGGAAATATTTGTACAGAAATGGTTGTGCCGCATGTTCATTCACATCTTGATGCAAATTTGTCCGTCTGTGACAGAAAAAAATTTGTAAAAGTTTTTTTTTCCATTGGTTGGGCAAAAATAAAAACAAAACCATGCTGAGCTATCTCACTAGCTAGAGACTAGAATAAAACCTTGATCAATTAATTATACATATATTTAAAACGAATTTGAAAATTGTCACGGACGGACACTAATTTTGTCACGGACGGACAATATACTGAAATGGTAAATGCTGTGAGATTTCAAATTCAATGAATTGTTTTAATGTTCATGGAACATATTTCATCCAAAATATCACATGCAGTGAACCCTGCCTATAAAGACTGCTCAAGACAGACAAGAAAAGCTGTCTTTATGTACAGGTTCCTTTAATACATGTTTTAATGAGAAACAGTTTTCAAGGGAAACAAAGTTGTGGTCTTTACAGACAGGTGGTCTTTCTATACAGGTGGTCACTAAGCAGGTTGGACTGTACAGGTGTACATGTATATGGTATTGTGATCCCCCATATCCCCCATATGAATGCAAAAATTACCCACCCCCACCCCAATTTTGTTTTTTCAAGCTAATAAATGTCATGAAAACCTCATGATTTTGCTATGGCTCTATTGGTAGCCAGCCTGCATTGTCAGTCTGCAAAAGACATCCATTACAGGTGTTTAGAGAAGATGAATATTCATTTTCTTACTTATTTATTATTATTGCTATTATTGTAGCTGATATTTTTGGTTATCAGCAACGTGTAAAAGTTTTAGATTCAACATTTATACCAAAGCTTGATCAATATTCAAATTAAATTACAAGTTGTGCTTGAAAATGATAAACATTGAAGGTGAGATGTATCAGACCCCAAGAGCCATGTTTGGACTCTCATTTTGTAAGAATGCTTTGAATCTAAAGTTGTTACGTTTGAAAACTTAGACCTTTGTATTGGTCCACTTATGTACATACAGTGTATGTAATACACCTGTCAATTGTATGACGCACCTCACGACCCCCGGGAATGGTGTATCACTTGTTCATTGTGCATCAGATTTTCATATACAGTACCATGACGCACCCCAGCATCCTACTTATGACGGACATTCGCCTACCATGACGCACCCCAGCGTCCTACCTATGAAGAACATATGCCTACAATGACGGTACCCTTTGTTAGTTTTGTGACGCACCATTTGTTGATTTTGAGAACCATTACCGTCCTAGTGACAGACGAACCGTTGGCTCTCAGATTCCTGGTTAATTTTGATTTTGACCAGAAATGTCGTCAAAATCACAAATATACTTCCTGTGCTATATAATTTTTCGGATTTTTCTGTCTAGTGTGATGGGCACCATTCATTGCCCATTGCATGGCCATTGTTTTTTCAATGTTGAAATGACATGGCCGAAGTTTCTTGTGAAAATGGCAGTGTTCTTACTCTAAATTTGATGAGATGTTTTTACAAACTTATCTAGAGAATATCAGGAATACTTTAAAGTTAAGCATTATCAGTAGAGGTGCAGGACCGATATCGGAGACTCTCTCCCATTTGGGAGATTGTCTCTGATATCAGAGACTTCTGTAAATAATTTTGCTCTCTTATTTGGGAGACAGTCTCCCATTTGGGAAATTGATTTGCTTTGTTTACATTTGCGGCAAATTGAAAGGGATTACCTCGGCGCAAAATGAAAATATGATAAGCAGATTCCTCATGAGAAATTACCCCTTTTGAACGTCTACTTCAAAGATTCACTGTCTACTGTTGTTTTCATAACAGTTTTTGTTATGATGACCCACACACAAAACAAAGGCTTTTGCTAAACAGTCGGGTAACAAGGGAATAAAGAAAACAATAGAAGGATAATGCAAAGAAAAACATGAACTATAAAGAGAGAATAGAAGGGTAGGAAGGATGGAAGAAAATATGATGAAAGGAAACAAAGAATACAACAAAAGGAAAGTTGGAAAGTAAAAATAAGTGGATAAAAACAAAGAATAACATAAAGAAAGATAGAGACATAAATGATAGAAGGATAAAGATATTAAGAGTAACATAAGGAAAGATAGAAGAGAAGATGATAATTTGAATAAAGGAATAACATAACGAAAGAAAAGATGAAAGGAAAACAAAATGATAGGATAAAAGCAAAAAATGTTTTAAGGAAAGTAAGTAAAGATGGGAAGCAGAAAATGATTTTAAAAAGAATAATATGAAAGATAGAGAGAGAAATGATAGGATAAAAAAAGTTTAACTTATATAAAGAAAGACAGAGAGAGAAATGATAGAAGGATAAAGAATAACGTGAGGAAGGTGGTGGAGAAAATGATAACAGGAAACAAAGAATATCATAACGAGAGGAAGGATGGAAAGATAATTGATAGAAGGATAAAAGCAAGAAATGACAAAGCGAGAGATAGAGAGAAAAATGATAAAAAAGCATGAAGAAAGGTGGAAGAGAAGATGATAAAAGGGAACAAAGAATAACAAAGTGATATATAAATATAAACAGTAACATTATGAAAGATGGAAAACAAAATGATAAAAGCAATAAAAGAATAACGTAATGAAAGGAAAGGTGGAAAGAAAAAATTAATAAAAGGATTAAAAACAACTGAATTAGTAATTACGCAATGCGTAATATATGTCCCCGCCAGAAGTGTAGATCTGTGGAATGGCTGTTAATTTATGTAATTTCTGATAGAACCTTGAAGATAAATGTGAGAAATGAATTATCAAATTAATGTTTTATGATTATAAATGCATTTTCTGTTGATTTTGAATAAATAACAATAAATTTGCATAATTAATGAATTTCAAAATTCTGTGTAGAGGTTTGACATCCCCTACCCAGCCCTATCAGATAAAACAATCAGATTCAAAATACGGTGTGAAATAGAGAAGTAGCATTTTTCGTCGATTTTGAATAAATTTGCATAAATTTGCATAATTGAGGAATTTCATGATTTTGTGTAGAAGTAAAAGGAATCACAGAATAACATAACGAAAGTAAAGATGGAAAGCAAAAAAAAAAAAGTATCATTGGGAAAGAGGGAAGACAAGATGATACAAGGGATCAAAGAATAACATAATGAAAGGAAAGGTGGAAAGAAAAAAATTATAGGATAAAAAAAATTGCAGAAATCATAATTAATGTTTGACATCTCTGTGTTTTCAATCCAAAGTTCAATAAAACAGTGATTAATTGAATAATTAATTAATCCAACAATCGATTTATTCATGGCATAAGAAATCAAATAATTAATTCATGCTGCCATCAGGCCACCTTTTTTTTTCCCTCTCCTTTTCTTTTCTTTTTTTTTTTTGCTGCTAAAAAAAGATACCATACATAAAATTCCTGAAAAATGTTCGAAAATTTCTACCAACGCGACGCGACGTTACCCGACTGTTCAGCAAAAGCCCAAAACAAATGGGTTTCTGACCTCAATGAGGCAAAAACTTGGCTGGGATAAATTGCCTTGTTGTTGGTGTTGTTTCTTTTAGTTTTGGCAGTGGCTATTCTTACGACGAGTCGTAAGAATAATTTTCCGGCTATTCTTACGACACGCGCACACGCTCCATTTTCGTACTATGCGCCGTCATAAGAATAGGGTTAGGGTTAGGATTAGGGTTAGGATTAGGGTTAGGGTATTTATATGGTTTGAACACCTTCGATGTCAACTCGTTCTCACAGGTACATCGTTAAGTCAGAGGACTGGCAATTATCAGCTTTGTCATTTGTCGTTTTTTTCATTTGTTAACTAACCGATGTTTTCTCTCTACAGAATTACAGATATAATATGGAAAAGGCTGAGGAGGCAGAGAAAACAGAGACAGAGAGATTTTTACTCAACAAGTGAAGTGTGCGCAGAGTACGAAAATGGAGCGTATGCGCATGTCGTAAGAATAGCCGGAAAATTATTCTTACAACTCGTCGTAAGAATAGCCACTGCCTTTAGTTTTATCCTTTTGTAAGCTAAGTCTCCAATATGGGAGGGAGTCTCCCAAATGGGAGAGAGTCTCCGATATCAGCCGTGCACCTACTGTCTGATGTTAGGCCTAAAACTAAAAGTTATAGGAAAATCAAAGAAATTCTGCCTAGTAGTTTCTGGTTCATTTTCAATTTCAGTTTCAGTTTCACTGGTCAAATCTTCTTAGCTAACTTTAATAAGTAGTTAGGCCTTAGGGCTCCCTGTCACTCAATCATACACTCAAGACTCAACTTCTCAAGACTGACTCAGACTCAGTAGAAACTCTCCCCCATTTCCCTTAAAAATAAAATAAAAGATCGGCTAGGATCGTGGAATAGGTCCCCGCTCATTCAGTGTACGGTACGCAAACAATTGCGTGTTGTGTCTATGGGAGTGGAGTGCTGTCAGTGCATGACTTGAGCACTGACGAAATAAACGGCAGTGAATGGACAAGTGACTTTTATTCCACGATAATGCCAAAAGATCATCTAGGGGTTATTTTTCGGTTTTTTTTAACTTACCGAGGGTTATTACAGTCGATACGCAAAGGACTTGGTCAAAATCGGAGGGTTGTTTTCCGCTAAGGTTGTTTCGTGATCTGGCAGGAAAAGGAAATGGTAGCTTTGCCTTTGTACGTACGTGCATGTAGTGCACATACACTACGTGCACGAAGCTAGCTAGCTCCGAGTAACAATTTTACCGGAAAAGATCACGCCTGGTCCTGCATAGCCAATTTGATGTTTGTTTTAAACACAAAGATTCGTAAACATAAAATACAGATCTAGCATTACAAGTTTCAAGTTTCAAGTTTATTCATTATTGTTTATTCATTTGTCTTTCTAATTTCTTCAAATAATAATAACATTAACACTTTCTTCCAACTAGGCGCGGACCCAGGGGGCCCGGGCCCGGCCTCCCCCCCCCCCCCCCCGGCCCAAAAAAAAGAGGGAAAGAGAGAAAGAGAGAAGGAAAAGAAGGGAAAGGGGGAGAAGAGAGAAAAGGAAAAGAAGAAGAAGAAGAAGAAGAAAATTTGAAAAGGGGAAGAAAGAGGCCGGGGCCGAAAGGGCCTTGCCTCCCCCCCCCCCCCGCGCCCAAAAAGAGTGAAGGGGGGGGGGGGAGAAAAAAAGAAGGCAAAAAAGTGGAAGGTGTCCGGGGCCGAAAGGGCCTTACCTCCCAGGGTGTAGTGTTAATTGCCTGTTGCCCCCCCCCCCCCCCCCCCCCCCCCATAAAAAGAGAGAGAGAGAGCAGGAAGGAAAGTAGAAAAAAGAAAAAAGAGGGAAAGAGAGAAGGAAAAGAAGAGAAAGGGAGGGAGGAGAGAAAAGTGAAAAAGGAAGAAAAAATTAAAAGAGGAAGAACCGCGGAGGCCGAGGGGACCGAAAGGACCTTGCCTCTCCGTTCTCCCTCCCCCTCCCCCTCCCCGGCCAAAAAGAGGGAAGGAAGGGGAAGGGAAAGAGGAGAGAATGGGAAAAGAAAAAAAATGAAATGAAAGAGGAAGAAAAAGGGGGAGAGTCCAGGGACCGAAAGGGACCTTGCAAAGGGGGCCTGTTGCTTCCCCTCCCCCCCCCCCCTCGCAAAGAGAGAGAGAGGAAGAGAGCGAGTAGGAAGGAAATTAGAAAGAACAAAGAGGGAAAGAGAGAAGGAAAAGAAGGGAAAGGGGGAGAGGAGAGAAAAGGGAAAAAATAGGAAGACAAAATGAAAATGGGAAGAAGGATGCCGGGCGCCAAAAGGGCCTTCCACGGTTGCACCCCCACCCCTCCATAAAAAAAGGGAGAAGGAAGGAAAAGGGATAGATGAGAGAAAGGGGGAAAAAGAGGGGGAAGAAAAAGGAAAAGGGGGAAGGGGGAAGGAGGCCGGAGGCCGAAAGGGCCTTGCTCCCACGTTGTCTCATCTTCCCATCTCCAAGAAGAAAAAGAAAAAAAACAGAGCAGGATGAAAGGGAAAGAAAAAAGAGGATATAAAGGGAAGGAAAACGCGGAGGAATAAGAAAAGAAAAGAACAGAAGGGATGTAAGATTCCTGGAAATGAAGAAGAAAAAAAAAAGAAGCTTACTATCAATAAAGTAATTTAAAGCTTATCAAAGGCATTACCATTCTGAATATCTATATGTTAAAATTTAAGAATAACAATTTCATCTCATTTGATAACAGATGGGTGAACATAATTTTGCTGTAAACTAGTTTTCCTATATGTGCTGTATAATTAAAATGGTTTGTTTGTTAATTCTATTATGTGCAGTATTTTGTTGTTATTAATGTGTTTATAAAGTATTGCAAAATCAAAAGCAATATTTAATAAAGATATTTCTATAAGGGGGAAAAAAATCGGGCCTTTTCCCCCCCCCCCCCCCCCCCCCCCCACCACCAAAACGAGAGAGAGAGAGACGGGAAAGGGATCGAAAGAAAAGAGAGAGAAGGAAATAAAATAAAGAGAAGGAAAGAAAAGGGGAGAAGAATGGAAGATCGGGTGTTTATCGTCTATTCATTGGGTGAGTGTTATAAATATTTTGTCTATATTTTGTTTGATATGACTGAATTACTGAAAAGATTTCAAAAGAATTAAAAGGGTACAAAGCAGGGAGTCAGGGACAAAAATAATATTTTCTGTATCAGGGCTATTTTTCGTACTTCTTTTCATTCCAAATTCCATTTTGTATTCAACCTAATAGCAATTTATGGGGGCTCTTTTGCAACTTGCGAGGGCTATTTCTTTGTTTACATTTGGGGGAGGGGGGGTGAATTGCCTTTAGATTTCTTTTAGATCACAAGACGAGGATAGAAATGAAAAGGGGGTGGGAAGGGAAGATAAAGATATAACAAAGGGTTATGTCAGACGACAAAAGACATACACAGACACAAGACAAAAACGTGACAAGAAGACAGCTGGCTTTCAAGAATAAAGTACATTAATACGTTTTTTTTTTAATGAAGGTATATGTATTTGTAATATATCATACAGGACTTACTACCAGTTACTAACATCAACATAATTTAAAGACATCACGAATCAACACAATCATTCCGCAAAAGATGTAACTTAAGACTTCGTTTAAAAGCTGATTTACTCCAAAGCATGTTTAATGCTTGGATCAAGCGAGTTCCAAAATCTGGGTCCTGTATATATATACTAGTTAGCGTATTGAGAGTAAATTGTGTCCTTGCACGAGGTAAATGCAATCCTGAAGCCTGTCTCGTGGCATATCTATGAATTTCACTATTTTTCTTAAAACGTTTGGCTAGTGCTAGTGGGAGGTCACCTGCATGAAAATCACACATTAGAGGCCCTAACTGCATAAAATAAATATCTTCCACTTAGAATTGTATGTTAATGAAAGAGAGCATTAGTGTGAGCACGAAAATGTGCATTACAAATTATTCTTATAACTTTCTTTTGGATCAAAAATAGTTTTTCATTTTGCGATTTTGAAGAATTACCCCAAGCTAACATACCATAGTTAATATATGGAAGAATTAAAGTCGAATGACAGGATAAACAATATTTCTTTTGGAATAACTGTTTTCAGTTTGCATAACACCAGTATTTCGTGGTAAGAGCTTGAAAAGGTTATCAACATGAATTTTCCAATTCAGTTTGTCATCAATGTAAAGACCAAGAAATTTTGTAGAATTTACTCTATTTATTGAAACTCCCCAAACAAAGCATTTCCATAATTGAAGAGAGTTAATCAGTTGTCTCACGATGTGCAAACGTAAACGTAGGTAGTCTGACGTTTCGGCTGCTATATACTGCTAGCCTTAGTCATAGACAATGAGCCGAGATCACGCTGAGCGGGTCTTAAATAGCCGGAGTGGCCGGATGTACGCTCGGACCACTCGCGCTGTGATTGGTCGCTGCCGTTGACCAATCACCGGGCGCGGCATTGTTCCGAGCGTACATCCGGCCACTCCGGGCTATTTAAGACCCGCTCAGCGTGATCTCGGCTCATTGTCTATGACTAAGGCTAGCAGTATATAGCAGCCGAAACGTCAGACTACCTACGTTTACGTTTGCACATCGTGAGACAACTGATTAACTCTCTTCAATTATTCTTCACCACGATGAACCTCTTCCAATCTAAAAGCATTTCCAGGTAGCACTTTAGCAGAATTACTAAAAAGCATTTAAATGGTCTTCTGAAAAAAATCAAGTTATAATATTACTTCGCTCAATATCAACTGTTTGTAAAAGGACCCGAGGATTCTTGTGTGATAAAAAAATATTTGAGTCATCTGCAAGTAAAATAAATGAAAATACAATGGAAATACAATACTGAAATTCATTAATATATATATAAGAAATAAAAGTGGACCAAGTGATCCTTGTGGAACTGCCTCCTGTTAGCTAAGTAGCTTGTGAACCAGTCCAAGGCTTTTCCTCTGACTCCGTAATGAGATAACTTCTGTAATAATATGATATGATCAACAGTGTCGAATGCCTTGGAGTAATCCAGAAAAGTACCAATTGTGTGCATGCGGTTATCCAATTGGGTGGAAATTTTATTAATAAAGTGTAATATGGCATGAGTTGTTGTGTGCTTTTCACGAAAACCAAATTGGAATTTAGAAAAATTCTGACTCGCATTAAAAAATTTCACCGTCCTGACATATATAAGTTTTTCAAGAATTTTGGAAAATGTTGATAAAAGAGAAATTGGACGATAATTAGTCAATAATTGAGGGTCACCCTTCTTAAAAATAGGTATCACCTTTGCTATTTTCATATTCACGGGGACAATACCATTAATCATTGATAAATCAAAAATATGTACAAGAGGTTGTACAATCCCTAGTATAACATTCTTTATCAAATCGTTTGAAATACCATCATATCCTGGACTTTTCCTTTTTTAAAGGAATTCACGACATTAAAAAGTTCTTCTTCATTTGTTGGGAATTAAAAATAAACTACTCGGGTTTGGTTCCCGTAAATAATCAGTAAATATTTGAGGCACTGCCCTTGACAGGTTGGGACCAATATTACAAAAATAATCATTCAATTTATCAACAATGACACTTTTATTTTCAGTCAGTTGATTCTAATGTCATGTATATCTGATTTTTTTCTTAGTGGGTTTGAAAACATTTCTAATAACTTTCCATGTGTCTCTAATATTGCACAGTTGAGTGAGCCTGGTCAGAATATTTTCTTCTTTGCTGTGCTCGGAAGTAAAAATATTTCTATAATCAGAATACTTCCTGTACGTAGATTGCGATCCTGATATTACTGTTTTGTATCTATTCATTAAACTTTATTGATATACCGTACATCAATATTTCATGCTAATATAATGTTTAAGGAAAATCAACAAGTAACAACGAAACAATAACAAACAGCACTTTAAATATGTACAAGAACAATCTCATCATGTAACACGATTCCGTTACTAAATCCTGCACAAACACTGCCTTATTTTTTTGTAGTTTATCAGGCCCGTAGCCAGAGGGGGGGGGGGGGGGGGGGTCGGAGGGATTATCCGACCCCCCCCCCCCTCTTGGGCTGAGGTCCGCTTTTTCATGAAAAAAAAACACACACACACCTTTAATTTTGTTACCAGAATTACCCGTAGGCCTACGCTGTCATGCAGTTGTACAGCAGCATCAAAGCTGGTGTAGTGAGTTGCAGTGTTGCCAACATTTTGGAAAAATAAAGTAGACTTTAAAAAGAGGTGGCCATAGCTCCGGAGCGGCGGAGCGGCAGTGCGGGGAGAGCACGAGATGGGGGGGGGGGGGGGGGGGGGGGGGGGATCCCCTGTCGTCACGGGGCTGGGGGTCCTCCCGTATTGATTATGACAAAAAGGTCCACTTTTGCCAAAAACGACCCACCCCTTTAGAAACCCATGGCTACGGGCCTGTTTATTGATCTCTACCTTATGCTGTAGCAGGGACTGGGATAGACCGAAAATTTGGTCTCTCGTAAGTTAGCCTCTTGTTAACCGACCCTATCCAATCCAAAACAAGAGGCTAACGAACGAGAGACAGAATTTTCGGTCTAGGACTGGGAGGCTCTGAATGTACCTGTTACTACATAAAGCTGTACCGACTCTTTGAAGCTAGATGCCTCTTTTGTAAAAAAAAAAATATAATAATAATAATAATTAAAAAAAACAGTGGGTAAATACAAGTAAATGGGGGCACTTATGATAAGAGGAAAGCGGCGCCTTTATCAGAGGTCGAAAGGGGCACTCAGTATGAGAATTAGAGGAAAGGGCTATATCAGATAGGAAAATGGCACTTAATATCAGAAGTAAAGGGGGGGGGGGCACTATCAGATCAAGTGTTGAAAATGGGCATTTATCAGAAGGGGAAAATAGGTGCTATTAAAAGGGAAAGGGGGCACCTATCAGAATGAAAAATGCCCTTATCAAGGGAAAAATAGGGCACTCCGGAGAAAAGGGGCAATCATTATATTTGAAAAGGGGCACTTATCAGAAGTAGGGCACTTATAAGAAAGAAAAATATGCACCTATTAGACTTACCACCCAGGTCAAAAATCCCATAGAGACCCATAGAAAACCAATACAGGCTCGTAGCCAGGGGGGGGGGGGGTCGGAGGGGTCGGACGACCCCCCCCCCCCCCTTCTTGGGCTGAGGTCCGCTTTTTCATGGAAAAAAAAAAACACACACACACCTTTAATCGGACCCCCCTAGCAAGTGGACCTTTTTGTCATACTCAATACGGACCTGCAATACGGTCCGTATTGAGTATGACAAAAAGGTCCACTTTTGCCAAAAACGACCCACCCCTTTAGAAACCCTGGCTACGGGCCCGGGTCTGTCTATGGGACCTATATATAGACATTCTGTCTAGTATAGGATTTTCGACCTGGGCAGAAGGAGAAAAGGGCACTTTATCGGAGGAAGGAGCCAGCCAGATTTGAAAAGGGGCACTTATCAGAAGGGGAACGGGCACTTATTAAAAAGGGAAAGGGCACTTTTAATTGTAAAAAGGGCACTTATCAGAAAGCAGGCATTTTTTTTCTGGCTCCATCGATCCATATGTCATATTTCATGACAAAGGGCATGACAGATCGCTAAAGGAGGGGTCATTAGTATTAAAACGGACTTTTTGAAAATACCTCATATATTTAGCAGCGAACTTTAGCACGTACGTACGTATTGCATTGGTGAACTAGTAATTTAGTATGATGTGAAATTCTGAAAATGGCAGAAGACGATCGTGATGTTGGTGGAAAAGTAGAAGTTACAGTGTTGTTTTTCGCTAAAAGTCGAGATCTTGCGGGCACGAAGGAAGCAAATCTAAAAATTCAAGCAGATATTAAAGGTGTCGGCCTTCTCAGCGTAATTAGTGAGAAATTTCCCAGGTAAATTACTTCGATACTTGCCATGCTAACAAGTAACAGTAACATAACTCCGGTCACGCCGGCCAGGCCGGGTAGAGAGATCCGCTGCCGCCGGCCCGGGCCAGGTCGGCTGCGGCAGCGGCGGGAGCCGGCGGTGGAGCTCTCTAATTCTAAAAATATAAAAAGTGCATGCATGATCGTACGGTATTGACCACTAACAAAAGCGACTAATACAAAAAATACTACTCTTTTTCTATCGCATGTACTAAATGTATGGTGGGAAAATAAGGTGAATATTTTAGGCCATACATGCCACATCAGCAAGCAATGGTCATATTGACCATATACATGTGTGTATACTGGGTATTGGGGATACAGATGTAATTTTGTTTGAAATGGAGGTTTTTGTGGGCAAACTGATACTTAAGTATCATTCTTTAGATTTTAAGTTATCAGTTCATTAAGATACAAAATGTAGAAAGTTATAAAAACTTACATTTACAGCCCTCTTTTTGGTACTTGTTACCCACACGGACGACTGCTCTCAATATATTTGCGCACTAGTGAGGCCGCTCTACATGGTTACGCACCGTAGATACGTACGCAGAATGTTACGCACACAAGCTATTCTACGAAGACCTGGAAGGGCCAAACTGACGACGTAAAAAAATAAAAAATATTACGTACGTACTTAGTAATTATTACGTACGTACGTAATATTTTTTATTTTTTTACGTCGTCAGTTTGGCCCTTTCAGGTCTTCGTAGGAGATCGACGAACCGATCGCGCCGGTACTACTACGAGCGCTGAGGGCTCCCTTCATCATAATCGTGAAAAATACAAACTGGATGCTGACGGGACAGTCTCGATAGCAGTTATCGACAAAAAGGACCCAAAATTTCAGGAAACCCTCTTCAAAGGTCACAAAACAACCTGGTAAGTTTTAATCATCTATTATTCAACATAAGTATTTGGATTTAAGTAAACTGCAATATATGAGTTTCAATTAAATATAGCCAAAAATGCACAGTGATGCAGTTTAGGTATGGGATGTGTGTTGGCTGCGTTACTACACAGTCGGCAATGGCGTGTACCTATGAGTGATACATGCCATACCGTGAAATAGTCACCGGAGCCGGACATGCCGGAGGCGGAGACAGAAAATTAATCCTCAGTCGTCTTCTTCTTCTTCAGATTACATCTGCCTCCTTCAGGGTTGAAGATTCTTGCAGATGGTTTATTTGGAGTGTGTGTTAATGGTGGATTCAGGTGCAGTGTGCATAAAATATACAGGTGCAAGTAAAAAGTCCCGTCTGTTTTAGCTCTGGCCTTCCGCCAATCTGTGGCGGAAGGCTATTGGAGAAGAGGCCTTAACTATTCTGGGGGGAAGAGCATTCCATGCCCTTAGCGTCCTTGGGAAGAATGATTGTCGATGGTGCTCTGTCCTGCAGTGTGGTATTACGTAGCCATGCCCTTGTTGTTGTGAACGGGTTCTTACTGGTCCAGTTGATGGTGTGACGTAGTCTACCACCGGAAAGCTGACAAGATTGTGGTGTAGTTTGTACATGAGGACTAGTCTGGAATCCTCTCTACGTTTCTGGAGTGTAGGCCATCGAAGTTGCTCAAGCATGGACGTTACACTTGAGGTGTTGTGGTACCTATTCAGCACAAATCTCGCTGCCCGCCTCTGGATCATCTCTATTTGGTGGATCAGATGTTTAGCTGATGGATCCCAGATTGCAGAGCAGTATTCGACAAGAGGCCGTACTAGCGCTTTGTAGGCAGTGGCTTTCAGTTTGGGTGCATTGATGTGGAGGTTTCTACGAAGGAAGGCAAGGGAGGTGTTGGCTTTGCGGCAGAGGTTCCCCACATGTCGATTCCACTTCAGGTCCGTTGTTATAGTGACACCGAGATACGTGGATGCAGTAGTCACTTTCAGTGTCGAATTGTTCAAGGTATAGATATGGTTGGCTGCATTCCTCTTCCTTGAGACTCTGATGACCTCACATTTCTGGGTATTTAGTTCCATCATCCAGTTTGATGCCCATTCGCCGATTTTGTCAAGATCCTCTTGTAGCTGTTGAGTGTCTTGTTGGTTCTTGACAGCAAGATAGATGATTGCGTCATCAGCAAAGAATCTTACTGGAGATGAGAGTCTATCCGGCAGGTCATTGATGTAGTGAATGAAAAGGCAGGGTCCGAGGACAGAGCCCTGGGGTACGCCTGATACGACATCCACAGTTGACGACTGGTACCCATCAAGGACAACTTGCTGTTTCCTGTTATCAAGGAAGCTTGAAATCCAGCCGTTGTTCTTGTCACGGATGCCATAGAATTTCAGCTTATGAAGAAGTCTTTGATGACCAACCTTGTCAAATGCCTTGCTAAAATCCATGACTAGGACGTCTGTCTGGAGGTTTTGATCAAGGTTCTTGTGCAGGTCAGAGATGAATCCTAGCAGTTGTACTTGTAGGGTCTTGAGATTCTTCAGAAGTTTCTCGACACCATGAGTTGTTATGTTGATTTCCGGCATGTCTGGGTACGGAGAATTTTCCGGCAAGAGGTGTGCTGGGACTGGTGTTTCATTGGTGAAGACCTTCTCAAATTGCCGATTGAAGGTGTCAGCTTTGGCAGTGGGGTCAGTCACTCTTTGTCCCTCTGATCTCAGTTCAGCTATCCCAGTGTTGTCTGTCCGGTTGTGTTTAGTGAATTGCCAGAAGCGTTTCGAGTCATAATGATCTGGTTCAGCCTCCTCTTCATCTGCAGTGAAGATTGACTCCAAGTAGTTCCAGTAAGCTTTCCTGAGTTCAGCTTGGAGTTTGCGCTTGGTGTCCTGTAGCTCCATCTCTAGGTCGTACGAGATGGGCCCACGGTTGTTGTTCCTGTGGTTTCTGAACTTTTTCCACACTCTGTCCTTCTTTTTAATTAGTCGCCTGATGTGATTGGTGACCCAGGGTAGTCGTCCTTTGGGGCGTGTCATCTTGTGGGGGATGAATTTCTCTGCTCCCTTTCCAATGCTGTCTTGAAGGTGAGCCACAGATCATTTAGCGTAGATGTGTCGATCTTGCTTTCAATCTCCTCAGATGCAGCGACCATGGCTTTCGTGATCCCAGTCTGCCTTCGCGTAGCGTCGAACTTTTCTCTGCTTCGAGTTGCGTCTATCTGGTTTCATATCAACAGTAGTGAGGGGGCAGTCGTGGTCAGATACTCCAGGCACCACTTTGACATCGGAGACTAATGTTGGATTGCTAGCAAGAATGAGGTCTAACACGTTTCGTCCTCTGGTTGGTTCGGTGACTAGCTGTGGAGGTCCACAATCCTCAATGATTGTGCCAAACCTCTGATGTAGGGTTGGGTGTCCACAGTTGCCAATCACATGATCTTGCCAGTTCCAACCGGGTAGATTGAAATCTCCTGCTACGATAACCGACTGCATTGGAGGGAGTCTGCCTAGGGACCGCTCAAGTTCAGTGAGGCTGTCGGCATCTCTTTCATGTGGTCTATAGAATGCTGCAACATGAAGGGTCTTAGCTCCAGCCAGGTCAATCCTACACCAGACAATCTCGCAATCAGTTTCCAGCTCGATTTCCCGAACAGCCAACAGATCTTTCTTGGTGGCAATGAACACTCCTCCATGTGCGTCAGCATCTCTGTCTCGACGCTCGATGTTATACATATCAGTAGGGAACACCTCGTTGTTTGTTGTTGATGTCCTGCTTTAGCCATGACTCTGTCCCTATGATGATGTCTGGGTCATGTTCATTGATCAAGAGGAGAAACGGCTGCCGCTTCGCTCTGATACTCTGGCAATTGACGTTAAGTATCTTCATCGCTCTTGATCGAGGCTTCTTCTTCGCAGCATCGAGTTTCTCCTTGGGTCTTAATGGAGAGGAGGTTGACACTGGTGAGCCAAGACTTAGGGTTGATGTCTCTGTACTATCCTGTTTAGTCTCGTCTGCATCGGTGGCTGTACATAAATCTTTATCTCCAATTATCAGATGATTAAAAGAGTTGTAACTAGCAGAACATGTGTCATCTAGTTCCAGGTTGGACAAGCTAATATTATGCATACCGCACATATTGCAGATCCACACAACGGAGCTGTTCCCAATGGCACTGTATTCCGTGGAGTTGAAGTGGACACAATGTGCATGGAACCATTGTTCGCAAGTTCCTTCACATTGGATGGCCTTTGTATTCCATGTTACTGCTTTGTTACATGACCCACATGGGAATTTGGGTTTCCTAGGCATGTTGCACAGTCAAGTAGTGGATCCCCATCCATCCATGATCCAGCTTACATCATATTCAAATCCTGCTCACAAATTTCTGAAATATTTAATATTACTAGTAGTAGTAGTAGTAGTAGTAGTTACCTGGAACTGCCCTGTTACAGATTTTCAATTATGCATCTCTTTGTTCTTGATGCGAAACATGCTGTGCACAACTGTTCACTGCGCTCTCACCGTCTCACGACTTGAGTTGAGATTAAGTCTTTTGGACTAGCTGTACGAGCTCCTGACCTTGGCTTATCAATCTGGTAATGGCCTACGTAGCTGTAGGCTACATGGGATCCATATATGGCTAGAGTGCCCAAGTCTGTGCACACGCGTAACTGCGCGATTCTAATAAAACGACACACAACGAACACAAACTTTTCATCTTTATCATAGCGATAAGTGTTCATGCAAAAAACGGCTATTATAGGTAATATGCCCAGTAATCCACAAATTGGCAAGAATCCTACCTAGGATATCAAAAAAACAGCAGAACGGAGGTATATATGTAGATAGGATTTGTATGGAGCGGAGGTATATAGTGCAGCAAGATCAGATTCGCTGTCAATTTCTCGTGGTCTAGTGGTAAAGGCGGCTGGTCAGACTGTCAGAGTATTCTCTTTCTACACTCAACACTGCACTGGCGTTTAAGGTCCCAGGTTCGAATCCCGCTCTTTCTTGCTGATAATTTTTATGCCTCCGCCCACCGAAGGTGGGTGCCGGAGGCATTATGTTTTCGGGTTGTCTGTCCGTCCGTCCCACTTCTTGTTACCGCGATATCTGAAGAATTATTTGAGGTAGGAACCTCAAACTTGGTACTAGTATGTATCCCCATACGAAGATGAACTGATTAGATTTGGGGGTAAGTAGGTCAAAGGTCAGAGGTCACAGAGGTCAATTTACATTGTAAAATAATGAAAATTAGAGGTCTTATTTCAGACATTTTATTCACAAGCCTCAAAATGTTCTTTCACGTCAAAACTTTCAAACTGCGTGTAAAATGAATGAATGAAGTGCACAGACATGTGCAACATTTTTTTTTCAATTTTGAAATGACACGGCCGCCGTTTCTTGTGAAAATGGCATTGTTCTTGCTCTAATTTTGATGAGTTTTTTTCTTCAAACTTACTCTCTAGAATATCAGGAATGATATAAAAGTAAGCTTTAGAGGAATATTAAAGAAATTCTTACAAGTTCATTTTAAGGTCAATACCTTAGGTGCGCAGACATGGGGCTCCCCATCGTACTGTGTGTGGGGGCAGATATATAAAAAAAAAAATAGATCTAAATATCACCATTTCTCACATACTGTGAGCCATGCAAACCACTCTCGGAGTTTGCTAAAGAGGTTACCATCCAGGATCAACTAAGATTGTAAAAATTGAATGAATAAAAAAGAAAAATCGGCAGGTGTGATCAGGGTTTTTTTACCTTGCACGTGTGTATCTTGTATATATGGGATTACACATGAAAGGTAAGATTTGTGTAGTCCCATATATACAAGTTACACATGCCAGGTAAAAAAAAAACGGGATCACACTTGTCAATTTTTGTGTTTTTTTTCTTTTTATTCATTCAATTTTTACAATCTTAGTTGATCCTGGAAGGTAACCCCTTTAGCAAACTCTGGCTCACAATATGTGAGAAATGGTGATATTTAGATCTAGTTTTTTTTAAATATCTGCCTCCACACACATTATATGGATCCCATGTACAGCTCCATAGGCCAGTACCAGACTGAGAAGCCAAGGAGCTCGTACAGCTATTTCGGACACAATTTTCAAGTGGGACAGTCAATCAATAATCAATAATATAATTCATACCAAAATCATATTACCGCATCCTACATCACCGATATCCAACTGTGGCAAACTGTCTTTTATATATATATATATATTGGTCTTCAAATTTATCACTGCCTATGGGATTTTAGAGTCTTTTTGTTATCTGCAATAACCTTGCATATGTGTGAGTGGTCGTGGAATTTGTCACCGCCTATGGGACTTTAGAGGTTTTTTTTGGATGGCTGGTGACAAATTCCACAAACAGTATTAAGACAGCTATTGCAATGTTAAATATAGACATCGGTCGTGCATGTATACTAAAGCCGCCGAGTGTGGCCAGGTTATTGCGATGTATGTAATAACTAATACACACTCTATATATGTGAGCAAATAAATTTTATCACACACAGATTATTAACCAAACTGTCTATATACTGGTCATGGAATTTGCCACCACCTATGGGATTTTAGATTTTTTTTGTACGACTTTTCACAAATTTCACAAAGAGTATATAGAAACCTTGATATCAAATAAATAATTGATTTATTTAGTGGATAGCTAACTGTCTTAAAGTGGCAGAGTGGTTTTTAAGCGGAGGGAAAAGTGGGGTTGATGGAATATTAGGTTAATTACTCTTACTTTTTGTGAGAAACTGGTGACAAATTCCACGACCAGTATATATAGAAAACTAGATATCAAATATATATTGGTTTATTTAGTGGATAGCTAACTGTCTTAAAGTGGCAGAGTCATCACGCATGTGGCTATTCACTAAATAAATCAATATACCTAGTGTCCCCCCCCCCCCCAAAAAAAAAATGATACTGTTAAAATGGCCCCCAAATAAAGGAATTTAGTGAATATTTGGGAAATTTATATATAGAGTCTATATGGATAGCCGAAGGTCTCTTCTATCCTATGACACCAAAAAGGTCCCAAAATATTTCATGCTTGGGTGAGCACTGCCCACTTTTGTAAAGGATGTGAAAATTAGGTTGTGCAGGAATTCACTATCCATTTTGGCTGAGATGAGAAGTTCCCCAGCTTAGAAATTGCTTTTATGATAGATTATGATGGATATGGGTTTGTGCGGTGTATGACATGGTGTTATGTTATCGGCAGGTGTGATCAGGTTTTCTTACCTTGCACGTGTAACTTGTATTACATACTACACATGCAAGGTAAGAAAAACCAGTACATTTGACTTGTAATAATAATAATAATAATAATAATATTCTGCTTTTATATAGCGCCTAATACATCAATGGTTGTGTTTCTAAGCGCTTTACAGATATATTATTGTGACGTGAAATCATTAAAAATATGTTATTCTCTTCCCTTTTTTTTTTTTTTTTTTCCAGACTAGCTGCTATAAGAGACTCTATTGTGTTGTCCATCAACCAGGAGTACGTCTCTACTGAAGGTTTTTACCATCTGTCTCCTGGGGATGAGGTTGCTGTCATCCCACCACTCTCTGGAGGTTAACACAATTTTTTCTCTAATTCTTTGTAAGTAAAATGTCTATTTTTGGCATTAGTGCATTAACTTTTGTGTCAGTACTACAGATTGGACATAATTTTACAAAATATCAGTCAGTGCATTTCCTCATATTTGAAAAATATGGGCAAGTTACGTAATATGCATTAGAAACCTTTTTGGGGGGTTGCTTTTTTTTATAAAGGGGAACTAAAGTTTTATGCTGTATTGGTCAGAGTTGAAGTAGACAAATTAGTGAAAGTATGATTTTACATGTACTTCTATCTTCTAACTAAGGCCAATCTTTTTATGAAAACTTAATTCATCTAAACAGTATCTTGAAACTTGAGGGCAAACTTATGTGACCGCCCCCTCCCACAATAACAAATGCCCATGAATGCCTCACTGCACTCGGCATTTCCTGTACTTCAAATGTCAAAATGTGGTAGCTCTGTATGGAAAGTCAAAGTTGCCATATAGAAATCCAGGGTTAGGTGCTAGGCTTGTGGGTTTCTTGTGGGATGGGGTATTATAAATGTTGTGTCTTCTTCATTCACAGAAGCAGGAAGGAGCCACATGTCAGTATGGACGAGATCAAATTGACTACAGATATTCTGAGTGTAGAGAGAGCTGTCCAGACAGTCACTGATCCTTCCTGTGGTGCGATCTCAATGTTCTTAGGTAAGTTTGTGATGCCTTTTGAACCACTGAAACCGCCTTCCAGAAACATTTTCCCCTTCTACTCTTAAAGGGAGTGGCAAGTCGTAATCCATGGGCCTGACCAGTTGGCCTGACTCGGGGAAATTCGGATACAATCAGGTCCAATCGTGCGCTACCGAAGGAATGTTATTGCCGAATTCATCGCGTGATCGTTAACTCGAATCCCTACCTACGTAACCGACCAATGAGATTCAAATACTGGAATAAAGAACGCGCGATCTTGTTTACTCAAATTTGGGTCAATGTGCGAACTTTTATTAGCTGCGCGCGATAAATTGAAGTCGCTTTGAACTTTGATCCAGAGAAAGGAGCAGCAAACTGTAAAACCGCCCATAGATTGCGACTTGTCGCTCCGTTTAAAATAGTTAGAAAGGGGATCCCCGGCCTCGCTTTATGTGTTTCACCAGTTTTTTATATCGGTGTCGAAAAAGAATTTTGAATAGAACCCGCATCAATTGCTAAGAGCCTAAGAGCTAAGGGGCTTTGAATTTTAGAACATAAGAGTGCACTGGCTTATCTCTTTGATACAAGCAAGAAAAGAAGGACAGAGAGAAAACATAGATGATTCAAATGTCACTTTTAAAAGATATCTGAATGAGCTAAAAATAAGCCCTTATCCTACTTATACCCTGTTTGTTACTTCCTGGAAAAAAAAAATCATTGCAATAGATGGATTAATTCATGAGAGGGTGTACCTATAAGACAAATTAGTTAAAACGGGAGTCATTTTGAATGGTCACTCATACATATTTCTACAAAATTTGAGACTATCAAATTATGATTGAAATATATATACCTACTTATGAAGCAGAAAATTCATTGTTCTGGCCTTAAATATTATTCACCACTTCCTCAGTTGCCAGGTCTGTGACTTATTTGGGATTTTTAATCAATGGATCGCACAAGAATTGTTCGTGAATTGAGTATTCCATAACAATAGTGTGAGTTCTTGAAGTTAGTGCATTAAAGAATACAGCACAGGAAACATTGATTTAATGATATAATGAATTGATCTCAACAAACAGGAAAAAAATACAAGACAAAATGAATGAATTGTGAAATGAATCAATTTTAACAGCAGGTACGACACAAGACAGCTTTGATGCAAAATTTAAATGTTTTTATTGTAACAGCAGGTACGGCATGACAACATTTTAGTACTACTGGTATCACTTGGTCGAGCGTACTTGCACCGATTTGACAGGTTTCTTCAATAATGAAATGAATTGATTTTAACAACAGGCACAACACGCGACAACTTTGAGGGGAAGAAGGTGGTTCGTCTGGAGTATGAAGTGTATGAATCAATGGCTGAGAAACAACTCAAGAAGCTTTGTGTGGATATGCGACAAAAATGGGACATTCACAACATTCTTATTCATCACAGATTAGGGTAAGTTTACAAGCTTGCAGGATTATTCAACAACAAAAATGGAGAGGTTGACACTAGTCGCTCCATAATTGAGTGGACTATCTCATCACAATATCAAGTCTGCTTGAAAGAATACAGGCCATAGTGGGTTACTGTTATAATCATGAGCCATTTGTTCATGGATTATTGTCTCAGGGATGCCATTTTTACGGCAAATGCCGGAATTCTGGCTTTTTTATATTTTTGGGTGTCAAATTTCCAACCTCGTATATTTCTCAGCCCTTCTCTACAACTTGGAAGAGCACCAGAAAAAAACTAACATGAATAGAGTTTGATATGTCATTTTCAGTGTATTACCATGAATGTATTGTAGTGTACGGAAGGTACAAATTGTTTGTTAAAACTGCTGGTGTAAGAGTCTATATCTAAACATGTGCTTTCATAATTTGGACGTGTGAATATCGCAAAACAACTGGATCAGAAACTAGCGAGATAACGCACGCTGCGATTTGCAATCCATGTTCTTGCAGCTTGCAGCTAGCTCAGGCACATGCATACATGCATGCAGCATGCACACAAAAGGGACTTCCCTGCACACACACCGTGTGTGAGCAAGCTATGCGCTATCGCTAGTAGTGCATAGCGGCAGCGCAACTCCCTCGCTAGCTATATTAGCTAAGTGAATTCTACACAGTACATTTATCACCGGTAACGGGACTTTTTTGACACTTGGAAATTATTTGGATTAACCTGAACTTGTCTGAGGGACATGTAATGTTAGAAGCTTCGTAAGTGAGGCTTTAAAAAACATTGTAAATGGTGCATCAGGGAGCATCTAGAACCCCAGCCGCAAGGGACTTAGCGTTTCGTGCTCGTGATGTGCGCTTTGCGCATATTTTTTGTCTCCCCCCCCCCCCCCAACAATTTTTTTCCTCCCCTAGAGACAATTGCCAGTGGCATCCCTGATAGTCCGTATTTTACTAAGATTTAAACCCAACACAAGGTTTAAGCTTGGCTTAAAGTTGATTTTAAAGCTCATGTACAGTTTGGGTAGCAAAATGGAAATTGGAAAGAAACATGTTACACATAGTCTCATGTTGACTTCCATGTATTAAAAGATGTTTGTATGAGATCATTTGGTACAATGTATTCCATCAATGATATCCAGTGAATTTTGCTGTACATATATGTAAGGAACGCTAGATCATGACAATATACTGCCCTACGCTAGGACTTTTTCACCCCGACAGTTCGCTGCACAACAATCTCAAGGCTTCACACAGAAATAGCATGCGTGTCACTCTGTGTAGGTTTTGAACGCATGTATGGTGTATAGTGCACGCTGAAGTTGTTGACCCAGCACCCTAAATTATTGTTTGCCTCTCATTTGTTTAATATGCCACTTTAGGACATGAAATCTTCACAGCATCTTCATGGGCGTCGGAGCCGGCCCGGCCGCCCGGCTTGAGCCTGACCAATAATCTACCTTTTTGGCTGGCGTGCCTGCGGCACGCACCGTGCCTACGGCACGGCAGGCGGAGCCGGACCAATCAAAAATCCCTTCCGACGCCCATGATCTTTGTATTGCTTCCTATTTATCAACAACAGTCCAATAAATCTGACAAATTTTTTTTTAGGGCTTACCAAAATTAAACACTACCTTTAACAAAGGAATTTTGACCGTGGTTTAAGTATTCCCTTTTTTTTGGACCTTGCCTCTGGTAACAGAATATGGACTAATGTGTTTGGTATTGGCAGGGTTTAACACTGTTGTTACCACAAGCACAAAATACAACTTTTTATCTATATGGTATTTCTGCATATTCAGGTTTGATGTGTTCTTGATTTATGACAATAGACAGGAAATGAATACATGTTCATCTCCTTTGTGTGTACTTGTATTTATTGTTTAAACAAAACCTAAAGAGATAATATCTGCATTATAATATTGCAGTTCTTTGCTCATCAGTTTAGAGTCATTGGAGTAGATCCATTGCAGCTTTTCATTTTAGTGTGATGATTGTTGTACCATTTTTTTTCTGTTTGATTTCAGCCATGTTCCTGTAACAGAAAGCAGTGTGATGATTGTTGTATCATCAGCACACAGAAAGGAATCTTTAGAGGCGGTGCAGTATTGCATAGATCAACTCAAGGCCACCGTCCCAATATGGAAAAAGGTGAGTGAAAATAGTGAAAGGCATGACACTGTAATTTATCAATCTTCACTATTTTGTCTGCTCTTTATGGATGCAGAAAGAAACATCAAATTTATTACTTCATTATGTTGCTATGTCAAAGGAATTGATTGTCACGAATACACACCATAAAAGCAAATAATACACATTCATATATCTTATGAAAAAATAGTATTGTTTCTCCTTTTGTGCAGTATCGTTTCAGCCATCTCATTACCAAGTCACAAGAAAGCCATTCTCAGGAGGACTTATAACAGTAGTAGTGAAATACTTAATGTTTTTGCAGAGTTAAGGCTTGTAGAAGCCTTGCATGAAAACTAAATATCTGCATTTTTATTATATGATTAACGAAACTCATTTGTTTATAATTATGGTATATGATAAATTTGTAACTCTGTAAGTAAGTTCGAGTTCATTTCCAGGTATTTTCATGCTATTTTTTTACTTGTATAATAATCTTCCCCCCCTCTTTTTCTCTGTCTCCCTCTCTCTGCCCTTCTCTGCCCCCCCCCTCTCTCTCTCTCTCTCTCTCTCTGTCTCTGTATTTCTCTCTCTCTGTCTCTCTATTTCTCTCTCTATTTCTCTCTCTATTTCTCTCTCTATTTCTCTCTCTATTTCTCTCTCTCTTTCTCTCTTTGTGTGCCTCTCCAGGAGATTTATGGTGAAGGAGATGGATGCTGGAAGGCAAATAAAGAGTGTTCATGGTCAGATAGACCAGAAAAATCATGAAAGTACTTATATCCAATGAAATATATTTGATTAAAATTTTTATGAGGAATTTACTTCGATTTGCGTTGTTCCCAGGTTTGTCAGTTTTCAAAGATTTGTGAAGGAAATAAATGACATGCTTTTATTATGTTTGTAAATGTATGGACAGTCGAACCTCGTTATAACAAACTCCTTGGGACCAAGGAAATTGCCTCTTTATATTGAAACCTTGTTATATCAAGGCTAAAAAACAATAGAATACAAAGAAGTGGGACCAGCAAAATCACCTTGTTATAACGAGTTTGTTATAGCAATGTTCTTTATAACAAGGTTCCACTTTAGTTACAGTCATAGTTAAAGGTAGCAATTACCAAAGCTTTGATTGATCATTGACCTACACATCTATTCTTGATGGAAAGATTGATAATGATGTTGCTGTTATTTTATATTCAAATCATTGCTCCACTGTAATACTCTTTAGGGTTATGTAACACTCATGTTATTTCATTTTAAAGGAAGACAGATATAATATACATGTAATGAAGTGTTAAATGTGTCAGAAGTTTGTAGATTTGCTGCTGCTTGAGGTGTATATTTGAATATCAGAATAAACTAGATACTGGTACATCTACATGTAATGTAAGCATCTGAAATGATCACACAGAGGCTTCAGATATTTCTTGTTCCTTTTCTAAAGACTCTTTTTTTTTTTAAATTAGATTTTTAAAAGTATGTTTAAACATGTATTATTGCTACTTAGGGCAGTACATACATGTACAAAGATAACTTTGTAGTTAGTTATACATTATAAAGCTGCATTTATTTGAAATGGTGCTGCATTATTATAGCAGGTCTTTAAAATACATGAACACTTGTGATATTTCTTGGCTCTCCTTTCTTAATGTATGAAAATCATTGACTTTGACTGTTTATGGATCATAGCTGAATGATGTGTTACATATCTTGTTTGAATTTCATTGGATTTTAGAATCAGAAGAATTTGTTTAAAAAAACAACTGCAGAGCACCACAAGAACAGCTGAATGAAATACATGTATATTGACAGATTACATGATTGTCAAAATGAAGCATATCAGGGATTCGTACCATAATAGATGTTCTAATAAGAATTCTAAGTGCAATAATAAACAATCAAACAAATTCCATATATTGGTTTAAAGGTGCTACATGTACATTATATTTCCTTTTGATACATGTAGTACCTGATAATCAGTCGAAATGGTGATCAGAATAAAGAGGATATAAATAGTGGCAGTGGTATGATATGGAATTCTTTTGAAATTACTCGTCAAGTCATGACAATATTAAGTCATTCTTGCCACGGTTTTAATAGAATTCTTATTATCTGAAACTGACATTAATTAATCCACATACTGATCATTGAACATTTTCTTTAAAAACTGTATGGGATGTTTTTTTCCTGACATGCTAAGACAGAACAGTAAACATTTCAACTGCTTTCACCAGCTTGACAAAATTTTAAGTAAACCTTAAATAGAAATAAATTTTATTTGTTACCTTAAGCAAATTGTTGATTGGAATAATTGATATTATGCATATTGACTGCAATGTACTAATATATGAGAATCATGGATTGTTAAGTGCATGAAAAAGGAGATTAGGCAAATTCTCTCTTTTGTGTTTTAATACAAGTCACATTAAGATTTGACTTATAACACTTGCAATGTATGATTTACAAGGAATTCCATATTGATTACCATGAGTTGCTTAGCATAGATATTTTACACATGTGATTCAGCATTAAAAATACATGTACCCTACCCCCCCCCCCCCCCAACAAAAAAAAAACAAACAAAAAAATTGATTCAGTGTTAGAAGTTAAATTATCATACTTTCATGAGTTGGTTACACTCAAGAATAGTTACACAGAAATTTTTATGAATCCAATAATCTGTTTTTCTAGGTTGTGATAAACTGACACCATATACACTTTAAATGTATTTTTGTTTTAATATTAGACTATCAGTGCAACGATTGGATTATCAGAGGTTGACAAAACTTTGTGCCTTTAATTTATATTTATTGATCCAGTCAGTATTTGATTATAAATAGTCAAGCTCCAAATTGTAAATGTTGACATTTTGTCCTCGTTTTGTTTATTGATGTAATTTGGTTGCAATAGATATTTTTCATTTAGTCTGATCACACCCCATGTTTCTCACTATATCACTGTCTCTTTTTCTCTAACGATGACACTAGGATTTTAAAAGTGGGAACAGGGCAAGCGGAATGTTAGCTTTCCTCCTTTCCCAGAATCGGTAACCAGTCATTTTACCAGCCCTCCAAACATTGCTCATTGGGGAGGGGATAGAAAAACACAGAAATAAATTTGATTGTTGCATTACCACAAACAGAACTGAGAAATACCAAAACACCTCCATAAACTTTAATTGGTACAGGAGTTGACTAAGGGCACAAGTGGGTGCAAAAATTAAGAATTCCTCCCCCTCCTGCTTGATGCCAAGGCCGAGAGTTTGGTTAGTAAGAGACGAGCGGGACAGAGAGAGAGATGGATATAGAGAGTAAACGCAACCATGATTATGAGATGAGTAGCCACGCAAATAAGCCACTTCGGAGATGCAATCTGAGCATGAGCAGATAAAGGTCATCTGTACCAAATTCTAAAACCCACTGACACTAATATTCGATATGTGCTCATGAATGTCATGTAATCATTATTCAATTATGCACTAATGGTGCATTCCATGATATCCAGGTGGAAGTATTCTTTTTAAAGGGGGAAACAAAAGCTATTCATGAGGCACCTCTATCACTCCCAGAGTTATTTTTCTGAAGTGCACATAAAGGGACCCTCCATGTCTAAAATATCTGTGGATATTTGGGGTCATTTGTACCATGCGCTAACCCCGAACTGGCTTATTGCATTGTGTGTGTGTGTGTGTGGGGGGGGGGGGGGTGAGGGTGTGTGTGTGGGTGTGTGTTTGTTTGTAAATTATTTGTGCATGTTATGTATTACAGTATCAGAATGTGGCCTACAAACAAAAGGACGCCCCCCATCTTTGAGGGTATGCCCCCTCCCGATGAGAAGACTTCAGTTTGCAGTATAAAAACTCTACATTCTAGCTATGCCCTTGAAAAATGACACTTCATTTTGCAAGGCTTTATACCAACCGAGCGAGAACATTTCACATTTTAGATCACTTCATCATACGAGCAAATCAGTTTTGATCTTGGTATCAACACCTTTTTCTCTCCATTATTGGGATAAGACAGCTATAAATCATCAGACAATGTTGGGGCGATATTATATTTTAAATCAACATCTGATCATAATATCCACAACTTTTCTCTTTTCGTTTAATGGGGTATAGTTAAGTCACCATTTAAATACATTTTTGGGCCGTTTTACCAAGAGAGGTGTCCCCGTGCCCCCTTGAATCGCCGATCCTGCATTATTTAGTACAGACCCTATTAGGAATTTGCATTATCTTCCTATTAATTTAATGGGAGACGTGTCCCCCTCTGCGCCCCCCCCCCCCCCCGCCCCACGATGGTTGGAGCTTATTGGAGTTATTTTGTTTTACTGGAGATAATTTGCCGTAATGCGCATGCACGTGATTTGGCCCGCTGAATAAACTTTTGTCCAATAGGAGGAAGTACTTTGTGACGTCATAGTAGTTTCAACAGAGCATAGCTACAAAACACGAGTGTTCGGTGGTCAGTCAACACCGCAGTTTTTATACTTGCAAAGTTATTATAATCTTGATTAAATTGACAAAAGAGTAAAATTATCTTAGAAAAGAAGCGATGTTGACGCCGGTGTTGACGTAGCAAGCGTTGATGTGAAGGGATTAAGAAAGGTTAGCATCAGTGGCGGATCTACGGGGGGGGGGGGGGTTAGGGGGTTTAAACCCCCCCCCCCCCTTGGGCTGCCAAGTAAATTTTTGTTGTTGTTGTTGCTTGTCAGGGAATTATGGAGGGAACTGGAACCCCCATACCCCCCCCCCCCCCCCCCCCCCCCCCCCCCCCCCCCCACTGAGCGAAGGCTGGCGAAAAAAATTTTTTGTCGCCACCCCTTGGCGAGACCAACAAAATACGGGTCTACCTTTTCCAAAAGTTGGGTCACCCCCTTGCAAAAAAGCTAGATCCGCCCCTGAGCATGACTGTTTTTAACCGTAGATATGCCGCATTCTTTCTTTCTTTACTTCTTTTCTTTCTTTTTTGTTTTTTCTTTCCTTTCTTTTTTGTTTTTTCTTTCTTTCTTTCTTTCTTCTTTCTTTCTTTCTTTGTTTTTTTCTTTCTTTTCTATATTTTTATATATAGTTGTGTTAAGATATGACTACATGTGTTTCGGTGTGACAATTATGACAATTTGCATGAAAAGTTGTTCAATTGAACGTTTAAAAGTAACCTGCCCGGACACACAACATCTGGGTATTCAGATGGTCCTGTTGAAATGGGATCTAATGACCACAATATCGATAAAACATGTATAGGCCATCATTTACGGCGTCTGGGTTGCGTCCGGGTTCATCGTGTATAATTTAGTTGATTTCAAGTAATTTGTTATATACCTGTGTGATAACCTGATGTGTGCAGGTCGAAAAGCTTCGTTATCATGTCTCTTTTTCGTGCCAAACATATTGAAATAGATCTAATTATATATACAATGCAGTAATATATCATGACACAGAATTCAATAACTTCCTATTAATATTCTATATGTTGTTAGCGATAGCACATGCCAAACAATTTCTAGAAATATCGGAATCATTAATAAACTCAAACATTTTCTTCCTTCTCGAACATTGCTGACACTTTAATACACATTGATCTTTCCATATATTAATTATGGAATTATAGCTTGGGGATGTGCAATAAAAACACAATTAAACCGGATATTACTTTTGCAGAAAAAGGCTCTAAGAATAATATTTCAAACGCAATTTAGATCACATACCGATATTTTATTCTTTGAAAACAATATTCTCAAAGTAAATGACATATATCTTTTCCAACTCGGCCAATTCATGTATAAATTAAGTAAAGACAATCTCCCCGCAATTTTTTTCCAATATGTTCCGCAAGAATACTTCTATACACTATTACCCAACTAGACAACGAAACTGCTATCATCTACCATTAACAAGAACTTTATTTGCAAAGAACTCATTTGTTTACTCTGGATCTGCATACTGGAATTCTCTGCCTCATGATTTTAAAGAATCCCCTAGTATTAATGCTTTTAAACGTATGCTTTAAAAAATGTTAATCTGTCAATACTCACACCAACAAGTCAAGTCAATACATAATTAAATATAACTTATCCATGCCTATATTATACGTTAGTATAACATTTTATTTTAACTGAAATCATATAAGCATGCATGCCTAACGACCATACACGTACCCCTGCAGTCTGTCTTTTCACAATTACCTGCACCTTCTCTTTCTGCCCCCTGTTATTATATTTGTTATCAATTATACTTTTATAACTTCTTATATTTTGTCCATATTATGTTTTCAGTATACATTTCTTCACATTCTTTTCCCTGGATTAAAACGTATTGAAACTAAGCTCAGGGGCTTGCCTCTTGGGCCTCTTATAAGCTTTGCTTCTTTCTGGCAAGTCCCTCCGTTTTACACTTATTATAAGCTAAAGTGTTTTTAATTTTGTATTGTTATGTTGCTGATCCTTTTTTCAAGAATTATGATACTTTCATGTATTCTATATGACACATGTTCTAACAACTTTGCTGTATTATATTTATCATGTCCTGTTTCTTTATATTTTTGTTTTTGTGAAACGGAAAAAGAATAAATAAAATATATTTTAAAAAAAATAAATAATGAATGAAATGAATATATCTGGGAAGTATTTCCCCTTCGATTTCGAAAAATAAGAACCGTTGCTGTACTCATTATTTATATATTATTTTGCGTGATTCTCACTTCTTCACTTCATACGCTAGCGCTACGCATAGTAAAAAAAGCAAAATAATGTTGTTAAAGGGATAAAACTAAGGTCTGTTGCACAGAGAACCCCAGGCCCTGAATTATTTGTCTTAAATGTTAGCAGAAAATCAGATAAACAGCTAAACAAGGATTGAATAAATCAAACACAACTTAACTTATAAATGATATGAAGATCCCTATTTAATAGTAATAGAGAAAAAGATTGCAACTCGGCCATCACGGTGATTCTCTGATTAAAGTGATTTCATATCGTAATTCCTGAATTCTTTTTTGTCCCCTTCATCTCACCCACGGTTTAAACCACGGATTTACCATGGTCTGCCAAAAGTATTTTTTTTAAAGTCAAAATACGAGCAAAAAAACGAAATTTAAAGAGCTTCAGCTCTTCAATACGTACAATAAAGGAATATACTCTGAACATTGCATTTTAACGTTGTCTAATTATTTACCTGACCTTGTTTACCGGTGAGTATCAAAGTGGAAGTGCTGGTATGGTCAGTTATTGATATACAATTGAAATGTTGTTTTATGCATTAATATGCATAAATTATAATAAACTAGCTTTAAAAGTCAAGGAATATACTCAGAACATCACACCTAACATCTATAGTCATTTTATTAACCTGGCCTTATTCACCAATATGTTACAAATTTGGGGTGCTTGCATAGTCATTTCTTGATATGTCATTGGAAATGTGCATTATGCATAACTATGAATCAATTATAATGAATTACCATTAAAATCAATGAACATTACAATATTATTGTAATTATTAATGTTATTTTAATATACTGTAACTGATGTATCTAACCTATGTGGTAGAATATGAAGCCCTTCCACATTTATTGTGTGAGTATATCATAGAATATGTGTTTTATGCATAAATTAGCATAAATTAATATTAAGATAAAGCAAAATGAATTTGATGATTTAATCAGTTTCACCTGGAATGAAAAAAATGAAGAAACTATATAGTTTATATATTTCGAGACAAAAAAAAATGCATAAATAAGCATTTTTAAATAGCGTGCCATTCATCGATTTCGTGGCACCCTATCTAAAATTAACGCTTTTAATACATATGACTCACGGGCAAAAATGGCCCTTTTGTAAATTCTGTCCCACAAATTACGTTTCTATCTCCTATCGCGCGCGCGCGCTCTCTCTCTCTCTCTTCTCTCCTTTTCAATGAATATTTGTTACTATATATACCTGCATCCCCTCTTGTCTCGCTTATATCTCGGTCTATATTCCTAGGAGGAGGTAGTTGTAAAATGGAGGACAGCTGAGAGAGAGAGAGAGAGAGAGAGAGGGGGGGGGGGGGGGTTGGAGGGGGACGAGAAATGGAATGTTATAATCCAAATCTACTGATAACAAAAGTATTAAAAAAGGAGTTAATTGTCTGGTATTTTCATTTCAGTATAAAACCCAGTTACATAGGGCCTATACAAAGTAACGTGGTTACAATCATTAGGTTATTTTAGTGATGACCTTCCTGATAAGTACCAACTGGAGAATTCTTTTTAGTTCGGAATGTTATAATAACAAATTGTTGGCTTATACTGTATAACTAATTTGTATTCTCATTGTTTTCTGGCTGCAAAGCTGCCCGATCCGCGATCAAAGAAGATTTCCACTGAGAAGGATTTGCTGGACTCTAATGAAGATAAAATCGACATAGATAAAAGATTAAAATGTTCAAGATAATCAATCTAGGCTGTTGTTGATGTCCAATTAGTGTAATAGATATTAATAAGTTTAAATTATATTAACACTTTTACTTAGCTTAAGCAGTCAACTAGAGGTAGTTAACGATGAATGAACGTAGATTCCAAGATATCATTGGTGTAAAAAAATGCATTGGTTTGAGTTTGATTTCATAAACACGTATACCACTTTTAACATTTTCCACTATAGATTTGGACTTTCTACCTCATAACATTTGTTTTGAAATCCTTGGTATAAAACATTGATTAATTGAATACTATTGTCGCAACACACAAAACAATAAAATTAGAATAATACTGACTTCTTCTCTTTTCTCAACAGTACATCCAAGGGACTTGTGTTGTTTCCCTTCAAGCTTATGTGTTTTTTTTTCATTTCATTTCATTTATTTATTTTATTACGATAAAAACTCACTTCAGCCTAAACCTTGCAGCTGTTGTTTAGTAAGTCCGTGAAACAGAAACGACAGAGTCAAATTATAAAACATAAACGAATACATTAATGAAAACAAAAATAATGCATAAAAAATATCAAAATGTCAAAGAAATTATTTACAAAAAATACAAATTAACAAACAATGAAATCAAAAGAAAAATGTTAACAAAGATAAATTATGTTCATTTGGTAAATTATGTAGCCAACAGAAAGTGTTTTGACACTCGTCCCCTCCCCCCCCCCCCCCCCCCCCCCCCCCCCCACACCCCAAGGGAGAAATTATTGCATTCCACACCTCCTAATTCATTCACAGATTAACAATGTTTACAAATTACTTCATTACAATCTTGGTCGGCGATTTGTTATCATGACCGGGAGAGGTGTGCATAATTTGCAGAAAAAGAGTTATCGAGGGAGATGAATTTGCATTTTGTATATTGCTTTGAACTTTGAATTTTAGAGCACTTTTGATCGCATAGGCAAATCAAAGTCTGATCTTAATATCCTTATATTTTCTCTTTTCATTTAGACAAATTTGAGGACGATTTTATACATTTCGAGGGGGAGGGTGGTAACCCCCTTGAAAACTTTCTAGGGAGAGGCTTCTTCTCCCCATTGAATCACCGACATTACTTTTAGCAGGATATAGGCCCTATATACTAGAAACTTGCTTTCTCGAGCAGTCTTGTAAACACACAATGGAATCTCTGCATGTCAGCATGTGTATTACTTATGGTTAACAGAGCCTCTCCAATATTCGATCTACAGTTAAACTATATTCTGCAAAGGTTTTGAACAGTAAAAAAAAATCATTTCTGAGTCTATAAACAGTGAACTGTAGCCTTTACTAATTATCATTTTATTTTTAGGAAGCGTGGGAAATTGCTGATGAGCATGCGAAGCGTGCTCCCCGGGGGATGAGTGCCGGGAGGCTCTGACATTTGAGCAAATTTGAGAAAAGATAATGGCTCGTGGCGCTTTTTGTAGGCGGAAAGTTAGTTCGACGTCCTGACTGCTTTTCAGTTATTTGGACGCAATACTGCACTGTACATGTAACAGGGGTGGGTGCAGGGGGGGGGGGGGGAGGAATATCCCTCTAAAACTTTGACGTTTTAGCAAACTGTTGAGACGATAAGGAAAGATAAATGCTCGTAGCTAACCTTTAAGGCCTCTTCTCTCGCTTCTCGATCCCCGCTTTTCGCTACGCGCCTGCCTGCATCCCCCTTCTTTTCTTAATCGGGGCCGTGGTGGGGGGGGGGGGGGGAGAGGAGGGTGTTCCCAAAATCTCCGGTGAAGGGGTATTTTTGGGGGGACACAATCCGGCCCGTGAATTGTAAAAAAAGGGGGTGTTTTTTATCTTTCACCCGGAGATTTCATTAAAAAAGGGGGTGTTTTTCTTTCTCTCTCTCTCTCTCTCTCTTCGACACCTGAGAAATTAAAAAAGGGGGGTTATGAAATAGCTTTTATGTCATGAGATTTTCATTTTTGTTTGGTTTCTTATGACTGCATTGAGTTCTGAGATACAATACAATACAATACAATACAATAAGCATTTATAGTACGCCCTTCCCATAAGGCTCGGAGCGTTTACAAAATATTTAAATTATAGAACATATTATAATTTGTATATAAACACAAATCAGAAAACTCTTCAATCGTCCATGTGGGAACTACCAGGTGGTTTTATGGAGACAAAGTGTAATGAATGTACCTGTTACAAAGTTTGATAACGGATTTAAAATAAATATGATTTCACAGCTTTTTTGAAGGTCTTTATGGATGCTGACTGTCTAATGGTCAAGGGGAGATTATTCCATAGCCTAGATGCAGTAACTGTGAAAGTCCTATCACCTGACAAATTTCGGGTCATTGGGTAGCTGAGCTGAAGGTTGTGATTTGAGGATCTGAGATTTTTCTACTAGGTGTATATACAGTTAAGCATTCAGATATGTACACTGGAGCCTGGTTATTGATAGATTTATAAAAATAAAGAACTAATTTGAAGATGATACGTTTTTGAATGGGCAGCCAGTGAAGGGAACGAAGTAAAGGTTGGGAAGAATGACTTCTGCCAACCTCAAAAACAAGACGTGCAGCCCAATTCTGCAGACGCTGTAGACGGTTTACATGAGACTTTGGTATAGAGGAAAGAAGCCCATTACAATCATGATTACAATAGTCTAGTCTGGAAAGAATAAGTGACCTTACAGCATGATGACAAGTAGTTTGATCAATAAATTTACGAATCCTAGATATGTTCCTCAAATGAAAAATCACACTGCGGCAAACATTGTTAATGTGTGCTGACATAGTCATGTTAACATCAAAAAAGGCACCCAGATTCCTTATTGAATCCGATCCGATGGATGTATAGAAACTTCACCAACTGACAGTGTTAAATCTGGCAAATTTTTGTAATTGTATGGTGATGCAGCAATGAAAAATTCAGTTTTACTATCATTGAGTTTTAACTTATTTGCTGTCAGCCAGTTCCTTATATCTGATATACAAGATTGTAGTGAAAACATGGCCTTATCCAGTTCCCCAGGAATTTTAGGATCAAATGCTACATACAACTGAATGTCATCAGCATAAACATGATACGAAACATTATGGTACCGGGCGATGTCGCCAACTGGGAGAATATAAACTGTGAAACCAGTGGGACCTACAACTGAGCCCTGGGGTAAACCAAACCTAGAAATGGTTGGATCTGAAAGTTCCCCATCTATGTCGACTTGTGCTGTCCAGCCATCAAGATAAGACTGAAACCAATTCAACGCAGTTCCCCTAACACCAATTCTGTTTGACAAACGACAAATAAAAATTTTGTGGTCAATCGTATCGAAGGCTGCTGATAAATCTACAAGTACCACAAGAACTACTTTGTTTGAGTTCAATGAAAACATAATATCGTTTTTAACCTTAATCAATGCAGATTCAGTACCATGTTTGGGTCTATAAGCAGACTGGTGTGGATCAGCAAGATTATTAATCTCCATATGTTCCACCGGTCTTGAGCAAGCAATTTTCTCGATAAGTTTACCAACAAACGATAAATTGGATACAGGCCTATAATTCTTCAAATTGTTTTTATCTAAAGATGAATTTTTCATTTTGAACATAAAAACATCTCTTCCAAGGTATTGTAATGACAGCTTACTTGGGGGGGGGGGGGGGGGGGGGTTGGTGTCTGTCCTGAGATATGGGGTTGGAATGCGAGCTCACCTGAGATAGGGGGTACATTGAGCAGTGTTCTGAATTTAGGGGGGTCTCCAAGGCAGGAAAAGCCCCCGCAAAGCCCGCGATAGGGGGGTTCAGAAATTTTGGCAGCCCTGAGATAGGGGGTGCTTTCAAAGGGAGGGAACAAGCATACGCGTACCCTAAATAATACTGAGTGGGGGGGGGGGGCGGGAGCTAGCTACGCCCATTGCTGCGCTTACGTCGTCCAGCTTTAATTTATAGATAGGCCTATAATATTTATATACCGGTACTTTTCTTTTTTCATTTGTTTGCTCAAAGATACCAAGAGTTTTAACTTAACTTAACCCACGTCAAAACGTACGTGTGGGACAACAACATAGAACTTATTTACTATTGTTATTTACTCATCTGTCTGATTGAAATTGCGAAAAGATTGAAATACAACGTCTACATGATCTGATGCTGCATTTTGTGAGTCACAGAGTATGTCTGATGAACATGTATTGATGCTGTAAGTGTAACTCGACTTCTCAAGCCGGTGTAGGCGGTAGTTAGCTCTGCTGGCATGGCCGGCGCGGTGCGGCGCGGCGCCTCTGCCTTGGCCAGCGCCACAGCGCCTGTGCGCGGAGCTGAGGAGGCCGGCCTCGGCGGAAAAACCTTGGCTTGACTGAACAGAGTCAATAATCTGATTATGGATTCGGCTATGCCACCAGTCCCATTAATGTGCAATAAAAATTAAAAGGGCAGAATGTGACAATGTCTGTTGGACTTTCTTGTACCAGTACAGGGGCCTGTGTCTCGAAACCAATGTCAATACTCAATGACCATGATGACACTGACACTGACAGGACATCAATGACAATGACATTAGGCATGTTAGGCCTAGCGTAGCCCTAGGCCCGGCTTTAAAAAAGGCAGTGGCTATTCTTACGACGAGTCGTAAGAATAATTTTCCGGATATTCTTACGACATGCGCATACGCTCCATTTTCGTACTCTGCGCACACTTCACTTGTTGAGTAAAAATCTCTCTGTCTCTGTTTTCTCTATCTCCTCAGCCTTTTCCATATTATATATATTCTGTCACCTGTCTGTAGAGAGAAAACATCGGTTAGTAACAAATGAAAAAAACAAATGACAAAGCTGGGAATCGAACCTGGGTCCTCGATATTGCCAGTCCTCTGACTTAACGATGTATGATGGGGGCACCTAAAGCTACGCACTTTGTTTTCAACAGCTAAAAGGTCACAGAAATCTCTGGCTTGTCACCAATTTCATTCCATATCCTGATTCTGGACATTCTAAAGTTGATTTGTGGAGAAAATTATGATGGGTGAATGTCAATAATGCACGTTTTCAGGTCGATATCAATGCCGATGTCAAATTTTGTTCTCAAAAATGAAGGGGTCCTAAAGCTACGCACATGCAATAAATGAATGCAAATCTTGATATTGAAATTGACTGTGTGTATCGCGTGTGTGTTTTAGCCTGATTTGAACGCGTTGCATTGCGCGTGTATGTGATTTGTATGGTGCGTAGCTTTAGGACCCGCGTAGCTTTAGGACCCCTTGCCATACATGTACCTGTGAGAACGAGTTGACACCGAAGGTGTTCAAAACATATAAATACCCTAACCCTAACCCTAACCCTATTCTTACGACGGCGCAGAGTAAGGGGGGGCTTGTTTCAAAAGGGTGTGCCCGTTCCCGCTCCCATCCCGCTCCCGCAACCCACCCATTCGAGACAAGCCCTTTAAGTTTAATCAGTTGGCTTGCATTTTTTTCTTGCCCATTGGGCTTGGCATTGCTTATTTGTCAATAGTATAATATTTTGTTTTCAGTTTCCAATGATGGGATTATTAATTTTACAAGTTTCGGTTTAACTTTTTATTTTATCCCACCACATTTTGATATAGGCGTGGTTTTCTTTATTTTCATGATTTTGAAAAAGAGTTCTTTTCGCATTGAAATGACCTCTATCAAACTTATGTTTTTTGTATTGTTATCAGGATTTTTTATCGATTAGAATGTGGAAAGAGTGTTGGTTCACTATATATTTCAGTGGAGACAAGCCTTCAATAGAAACACTGCATATTTTTATAGAATTTTCATAATATAAACTTAAGTGAATGCACAGAGAGATAATTTTGAAAAAGTTGTAAAAGTATGTACATGTAGCATCCCTTTTGCCGACCATAATCTACCCAATAAATGACATCTGATGGCACTGCACATTGACTAAAACACATGTGATGGCTTTGGAGTCACCATAAGTCCTTGTCTCGGTAGTTATCATGGATCTTAATAGCTAAGACGGCTTCGTAAAACACGTAGTGGATAACTAGCGAACTAACGTTGACTTAGTCAAGCAGTTCGACATACTGTATTGTGAAACAGGCTCCTGGGGCTGTATTCTGAAAACGATGTTATCTTTTATGTTAGTATAACGATGTTAATTGTCATAACAAATCAAAATCAGGACAAGTCATTGGTTAAATGAGAATTAATATTAGAATATAAATGTGCTCATATTCAAAGATGTAATCTATTCCTTCTTGTTGCCCTACGTAGATTTGCATTAAAATATACGAGATGGATATAAATCAGGATTTTCTCAGGAGGATTTATCGTCGGCTAGCGATACCAGGGGGCTGCCATTTTCTAGATGTGTACATAAAGACAGTTTTAATCTGAATGCAAAATTGTCTTTCTTCCTGATACAAAATTCCATCTCAGATTTAAAATATTTAACAGATATATACATATATTCTAGAAACGAAAATGTGTTTTATATTTCTTTGAAAATTACGATTTTACTAAATACCAATCTATTTTCTTGTTACTATGACGTACGTAACGGAGCGAATTAATTCAAATTTATGGATGATGACTTTCCCGAGCGTCAATAGTGACAAACTATGCATTCACCTGCTTTGAGATAATTTTGGACTTCAAAAGACAGAATGCGCGTTGTATAAATTATGTTCTGCTCTGCCAGGCAAGACCAAGAAATCGATTTCTAGTAAACAAAACCGGAGAATTTGAAAAGAAATCTATAAATTTCAAATTTTTAAATAAATGTATACACCTGTTATGTATTTTCCATCATATATGGGGCTTTTTTTATAATGAATAGAAGCAATTTAGCTCGTGGATTAAAAATACCTTCCTGACCGGAACGGTCTCCAGTGGTTCATGTACAACTCCATGTCATCAAGAAAATGGCAGCCCCCATGAAGTGTTAGCAGATGATACCGTGTGCTAGAATATCTTGATTTAAACCCTTTTCTGATATTTTATTTCTAAAGCGATACAGGTCAATGATTAAGAATATATTACACCTTTGAACATAAGTACATTTATATTCTAATGTTAATTCTCCTTTAATGATTGCTCAAAGATGGCTGTGTTTGCGTAAAGTTAACAGAGACATCTGCACAAACACCCATGATTAGTATTTATTGCACGCAATTTCAGTTTGTTATGACAAGACAATTAACATAGTTTTCCTTTAACATAAAAGATAACATAGTTTTCAGAATACCTCCCCTGATGTTTAAGTAATGATGAATGACTATTGATTCGAGCATGTAATCTGAAGAAGATCTCATTACTTTCAGGTAAGAGAGGATGCTGTCAAATAAAATGTTGAACAAGACAGAGAAAGTTCTTCAGCTGAAGAGCAAACAAGGAAAACCAATGCGAGTAGTGCGTGAACACTATCTGAGAGATGATGTACCATGCAACAGTGCATTATGTTCTAAGAGCTGTCGAATGTGTAAGTTGATCAGTTATGTATTAACTTTATTAAGTTGACTTTTATCAGTAGGGTGTCTGGAGGATTTTTCTATCTCAGAATCTATACACATTCAAATGATCACTTTTTTCATATCTTGTTGAAAGTACTGTAAGAAATATATGTACCAAATATCATGTATATTCATGCACCATTCATGCATTTATTATTCAGTAAAGCTCAATGAATTTTAGCTAAAAGACTCCCATATACATGTACAAATTATATGGCACAAAAAACATCCTGTGGAAACACTTGAGCACACACACAGAGTGTCTGTAGTTTGTGTGTAGCTTTTCTATAAGGCCCTGTGGAGCAGTAGTGGGAGGGTATTTTCAAATTGATATGGCAATATGATCTCATATTATTTTTTCAAAAGAAATTCCTGCAGAATCAACTTCAGTTCTGATGGACAAGTTTATAGCTCAAGAACCTGCCTAGATGTCACTTTAAACATTCCGGCCAAAGTCGTTATTATGCCCAGCCGCCATTAAGTCCGCCTGAACAAGTGAATAATTAGTCAAGTTTCTTGGTTTTCATTGTTGAAATTCAGTTATTTATAACGGAATAAACGCTATCGTTATCGATTCATAACTGAAAAAATTATCAGCAAGAAAGAGCGGGATTTGAACCTGGGACCTTAAACGCGAGTTCAGTGTAGAAAGAGAATACTCTGATAGTCTGACCAGACGCCTTTACCACTAGACCACGAGCAATTGACAGCGAATCTGATCTTGCTGCACCTCCGCTCCATACAAATCCTATCTATACCTCCGTTCTGCTGTTTTTTGATATCCTAGGTAGGATTCTTGCCAATTTGAGGATTACTGGGCATATTAGCTATAATAGCCAACATTCCATTTCAGGTTTTCTTAAAGAAGGGATTCAACATGTAACTTGTTCTTAAATTAAATTTCCTATCATATGATATCAAATTTATTTCAAACTGCCAATGAGATCATACTTTTTAGTTAGTTTGAAAAGAACCTGTACATTGAAAAATGCATGCTATCTTTTGTGTTGATTCAGCATTAAAACAGGTGACAAATTTGGACAACCTTCAGACACCTTACTATCAGACATATGATTTGTGTTAATCATTCATAAAATTTTTGCCCTTGAAGACTCAATTCCAATTTACAGCATATGAATACAATTATATTGATATTGTGAGGTACACATGAGATTTTTGTTAGAATTTTAATCAAGTCTTATTTGAATGAGAACAAAAATTGACACCTGTAATTTGTGGAGTTAAAAGAAAAAGTGAAATATTTGCAATATATGCTAATGTTGAAGATTCTGAAGATTCTGAAGGATTCATCAAGGCTTGCTCATAAAACTGGAAAAAAAAATACATGTTATGACTGATGATTTAATGTTTTAAAGGAAACAGTTATTAAAGCTCATACAGTTTGGGTAGCAAAAGGGAAATTGGAAAGAAACACGTTAAATATATAGTCTGATGTTGTTTTCCATGTATCAAAAGATGTTTGTACAAGGTCATTTGGTATTCCATCAATGATTTCCAGTGAATTTTACCTTAAATATATGTAAGGAACGCTAGATTGCGGCAATATACTGCCCTACGCTAGGACCTTTCCACCGTGATGGCTTCCCGCACAACAATCTTGAGGCTTCTCACAGAGATAGCATGTGTGTCACTGTGTTAGGTTTTGAACGCGTGTATGGTGTAAAGTTGTTTGGAGTTTATATCCCTGACCTGGCACCTAAATTATTTTTTGCCTCTCATTTGTTTAATATGGCACTTTAGGACGTGAAATTTTCACAGCATCTTTGTATTGCTAGTATCTTGCTATTTATCAACAAAAATCCAATAAATCTGACGAAACGTTTTTGACGGCTTACCAAAACTAAACATTACCTTTAATATTCCCTTTTACAGCTGAAAGATATGTGCCTAGTGATGTACATGTAACTCACTATGTGATGCCTGATGGAGGAAGTGCTCGAGACTACCTCGATATTCTAGAGCTTGAAGAATTCAAAGGTCTCATAATCCTTCAAACAGTCCTTCATTTTGTGAGTTTTCAGTTTCCTCTGTACCTGTGATCATGAATGTTAGCACATGAAATCTTGAATACTTGCACTAATGCACTCCATAACTATTTGAAAGTAATAATTCTTTTATGACGTTAGAGAAATGACCATCTCCCTTTCATTTGGGGAGATATGCAAAGAGACTGAATTCTATTCATCAGATTATGGTATGTAAAGTTGTGGTGAATAAAATCCTAAATATCTAATATGAATGAATGAATTGTTGGAGACTGTTCAAACATAGTTAAGATATTTTAAAGTGAAAATTAATAAGTATAACTACACAAGGTGTTTCATCCATAGAAAAGTCTTAGAATATGTGTTATATGTGTACCACCTCAAAAGTAAAATGTTTTCAACATTACGTATCAAGATATGAATATTTTTTTCAGATAGAATTACATGACTGACCAATAAAACTTTACTGTAGCTTTGTATAGAAAAGTTTTCATGAAGTTTTAATTGCTTTTATTCAGGAAAATACAATATTAATTCATCCTCAATTCTGAGATACATTACTGGCAATGGAATTCACGTATTTGTGCCAATAACAAAATGATGGGTCATTTTATGGGTAGGTGCAGCATAATGGAAGCAGACGTCTACTCAACAGACTCAAAGGCAAAGTAAAAGACAAGAAGCAGTGTTGTGCTTTCTTTGCTGATGAATTCTGCAAGGGAATTTTCTCAGCAAGACAACAAGGAGAGAGTGAGGAAGGTTGGATGACAAGGTAAGAATGATATGATAACATGATGAGAATGACAGAGGATGACTAAATAAGAGGCTGAGAGTAAACAACATTGTCTCCCCTCCCAAAAATTCAAACGTCTTTTTTCTTCTCCCTCTTTTGTTTAGAAATACTTCTTCCATGAAATTGTTAAATTCTTCTTAATTTGTTTAATGTTCTTTGTTTTCTTTCCTCTTGTAATTTTCTTTCCTTGTCAGTTTTCTTTTGTTTCTTCAATTAATAGGTGAATGAATGTTCTCTCTTTAATTTCAGATTGGCGTATGCCTCGGCAGTCTGGTATTACAATCATTTAGATGGACAGATTCCAGTCATTGTGCTCACCGATAACCAACAGGTATTTCTTACTTACCAGTAAAGTTTTTTCCGACATCATGTTTTCTTTTAATATTTCCTGTCTCAGGAATGATTTATTTGCAGAAACCTACTATGTATAAAATGAAAACTAATTAATCTAGTGTTTTGACCATACCTTTCACGAGCCATGATATAATTTTCACAGTTCATAGTGATAGCCTTAAGGCTGTTATTTTTTCGTGGAGCAGGGATCTTAATGGAGATGAATTCCCCCAAAGTAATTTTTATATTGTTATAAGACATAAAAAAATCACCCCAACTATATGGAACATTTAAATGCTTAAAACAAGTCAAAGAGCACATAGTACTATCAGGGGCGTCGCTAGAGGGGGGGGGGGGGGGGTCACACACCCCCCTATTCAAAATTGCTGTCGGCAAATGCGCCACCTCTGTTGGCAAAACAACACTGGGAGTAAAATGCCTAAAGATTTGTTTACAAATTAAAAATTCCTCCCCAGTCAAGCTTCTTCGTTTATTAACAAAAAAGGAGGGGGAAAAGGGAGAGGGAAGAGGAAAGGGAAAAGGAGAAAGGAGAAAGGAAAAGGGAAGGAAAGAAAAGGAAAAACTGGCCAATTTTTGTGCTTGCTCGCTCACAAAAACACTGGAAAGTTAACCCGTTGACTACTGAATTCTTTACCTCTTGCAGGCTTAATACAGAAGATTTAATCGTGATTGGTCCCCTTTTCAATATAGTGGTTAAAAGTATTGTATACTATGAGAGTCATATTCATCTGCATAATTTGTTTGAGAAATAATTTCCTTTTTTAGGAATAACCTCCAAAGTGCTGTATGTTACTTTTGAGTTATTTTGGAAGTCCATTAAAAGTGGTTATGGTTCAGCAAAATTTGTTTATATTGCTGATTAAGAATATTCTACTTATGTGATGTTCACCCTCTAGATCAGAGAAGTCATGACGACTTCTCTGCTAATGTCTTCATTCATTCTCTATACAACATAACACCAGGTTCATGTAGTCAAGCATTCTCTGCCTGACTGCTTCTTTGAAAACAGTTTCTCTATTGTATGTAGGTCAACATAAACACCTTCAAAACAGTCAGGACATCTATTGTGCAGTAAATCCATCAACCTATTAGCATGATTACCACAAGTGCACTCAGATATTCTTTGCTGAGGAATACAAGTAAAAAATTGTGATTTTCATCATAATAGATGAATTTCGCTTCTTTCTATATTTCTTTTGTTGTGTATGAAGTATGTCAATTGATTTATAGTAATACTTATTGTACATTATTATATTGGTTATTGATATTTAACTTTTGTATTTTAGGCCATTGAAAGGTATGGGAATCAGACCATGAATGTACATGTAAGCACGATGGGGGACTATCTGACTTTGTTCTGGCCAGACTTTACTCAAGCTCATGACATTCTGGAATCAGTGACAGCATCTCTAGCATCAGCAGCTGAAGAAGAAGGTAAGGAAATACCGCTCAGGAAACCATAAATGCATAGGGAACAGCATACGCAGATAGATAAACACTGATAGCATCTCGAGCTGAAGCAGAAGCGGAAGAAGGTAGCCATAAGGCAGCCAAAATAAATGTGGTACATGTATATACATGGGTTTTTTTTTGGAAAACTGCATGTACAATGTAGAATGTTACTAACTCAGTTTTAAAGTTGAGTTAATGACCTCTATTGGAGAAATTAAACTTTTCTTTAAAAAGAATTAAATAACTTTTGACATAATTATGTAATTAGATACAATGCTGCTTTAGCAGAGCTGCCAAGTAGTACGGATTTACCGTATTTGTTACGGAATTCAAACACAAATACGGAAGTACGGATTTCCCCTCTAAACTACGGATTTGAAGAAATCTGATTATGCACTATTCGTCTTATACGTTGTGCACATGTATTTGTTATCACTCATACTTTCACACTCATATTGTATTATTTTCGCTGTTCCCGGAACTCCGCACTGTGTATGTACCTAAAGTGCGTACAGAAAGGAGACTGCGAACGTACTTTCACCGCACACGCAAACTTCTAGCTCAAGCGCTGCTGCTCTTACACACCGAGGCGTTAGGCGAACCCGGCCAGCCTAGCCCGCGGGCGGCGCGACGCGGCTGCCGCTTGGTGTAAGGCGGCAGTATGTGGAGCTGCACCGTAGTGGAATCGAAAGGATGAATAGGGAACATGAGGTTTTTTTTAGCTGTTTTTTTATGTTTCTAGATCTAGATAATTATCCTATTCTCAATTATAATTATTGGGGTGTCGCAAAGAGTAATTTTAGGACATTTTTAGATCTAACTTTTATAATTTTGGTGGCAGTTGCAGTTTAAAAATATGGTATTTGGTGACTTGCAAAAAATTACGGATTTCATCGCCAAAATACGACTTTTCAGCTCTGCTTAATAGTGATAGGCTATTCAAAACTGAAGTTGCTGAGGTTTAGGAGTAGGATTAAGGTTAGATGTTATGTTAGGAATTCTCATTAGATATTGAATGTGGAGCAGTTACTGTTGCTGAAGCTTACATAAGAAATCAAAGAAGCAGCTGCAGCAGCCCGCAGCAGCCCGCAGCAGGTGCATTGTTTATTACTACAAATGTTAGTACTATTTTTGCAAGCATTATGGTCAGCATATTCGCCAAAGTTTTTATACGTCAGCATACGCTGGCTGAATCATCAAGGTGTCACAGTGCCATTAGTGTTGGTAGCTTTGTATTTTAACATACCCTTTATGTGTGTGTGTGTGTGTGTGTGTGTGTACATGTTTACGCATTCAAACCGATGACATCGAACAAAGAGAACAATGGGTCATCGGTAGTAATTCAATAGGTCATCGGTTGTCAACAATTGGTGAGGTTTATTCCGTCAATGAAGTTTGTGACGCAATTCAATAGTGGAGTCATCGGTTGAAATTCGAACAATAGAAAACATAGATGGGTGCGTGTTTTTTTAAAAATATTTGGGTGGGGTGGGGGGGGGAGGGGGAGTAAGTGGAGAATTCCCCCCCCCCGTTTTTTAAAATTTTCGTTATCCCCCCAAGAGGGGGTAGTTTTAGGAAAGTTCCTCCAGCTTCTTTCTTAGTTTTTTTTTTTTTTGTTATTAAAATATTTTGATTATAATTATTGTTAGGGACATTGATTATATTTGTTACATGTACATTATGTTATGTTCTTGGAGTTATGATGTGCTTTATAACTTGTGTATGTATTTGGTTTTATATTTACTATTATGTTATGTTGTACATGTATATATGTGTACTTCAATTTGGAGGAATAATGAAAACACTTATAAAAAAAAAAGTGTGGATATATATGCTTAATTGTAGATGGGAGTAAGGAGTATAGAGATCACCTACAAAGCGATATTTTGAACTCGGGAATCAAATCAGGGAGATATATGGAGGGGATGCTTCGGGTCAACAAACATCATGCTCAGGAAGAGGCTTTCTTACAGAGGAAAGAGTGAGTTAGAATGATCCGTATAAAGATTTTAATAATGAGAGTGAAGATAAATGTGAACAATAATAAATGTACATTACAGTATTAATTGCACATAGGTTAGGTTTTAAGATGTGTATCAATCAGATATGATTATTTACGTCTGTGTGGACCGACCTTTAACGTCACCATCCGAAAGACGTGACCGGGGCTCGAACCCGCACCTGTAACTGCCCCGTCAGCTTGGTGTACAGGCGCACGCCACAACGCCCAGTTGAACATATGTTCAAGATGTTGATGATGAAAATATTGAAAATAATGAAGAAACCAGTTAATATTGATGAAGATGGTGATTGGGACAATGTTTTTTTGTTTTTATACCCCCGCCAAACAAAGTTTGAAGGGGGTATATAGGAATCAGTCGATGGTTGGGCGGTCGGGCGGGAGGGCGGTCGGTCGGTCGGTCGGTCCGTTGCAAATCTTGCAGATTGAACTACTTCCTCACTTTTTGACCAAAAGTCATGAAATTTGGTACACACATTAGTCTTGGTGGGAAGATGTGCAAGACATATTTTTCGGATGAGTCGGAATCTGCGTTGCCATGGTAACGGCATATTTATGGCAGAAAATCAAGGAAACACATTGCGGATCGAACTACTTCCTCAGTTTTTGACCGAAAGTCATAAAATTTGGTACACACATTGGTCTTGGTGGGAAGATGTGCAAGACATATTTTTCGGATGAGTCGGAATCTGCAATGCCATGGTAACGGCATATTTATGGCAGAAAATCAGGGAAACACCTTGCGGATCGAACTACTTCCTCAGTTTTTGACCGAAAGTCATGAAATTTGGTACACACATTGGTCTTGGTGGGAAGATGTGCAAGACATATTTTTCGGATGAGTCGGAATGTGCGTTGCCATGGTAACGGCATATTTATGGCAGAAAATCAAGGAAACACCTTGCGGATCGAACTACTTCCTCAGTTTTTGACCGAAAGTCATGAAATTTGGTACACACATTGGTCTTACTGGGAAGATGTGTACAACATATTTTTTTGATGTGTCGGAAGCTGCGTTGCCATGGAAACGGCATATCTATGGCAGTACATCAGGGAAAAATCTTGCGGATCGAACTACTTCCTCAGTTTTCGACCAAAAGTCAAGAAAGGCTGTTGTCACGGGGCGGGGGTATTAATCATCATCTTCAGTGATATTTCTAGTTCATAATTAAAACTGATTATTAATCAACATGATAATGATATTAATATCATATTCATATCTTATTATTGTGTACATTAATATGATATTATTCATGAGTGCCTTGTCTCAGCCCAGGAATGTGTTTTCTATCCATGTCCTATGGATACACTCTAATTTAACCAACATCATTGTTGACAATGACAGACAATAAGTGTAAGTGTATTTCATTTGACTCGTTATATTTTAACAATTTTTTTCTTCTATTCTAGCTCTGGTCTAGGATCAAATGATGCCAAGGTAGAATCTGACATTTTGATATCTGGAACTAAAAACAGGTAAGATTTTAATTGTCTCACCTGTATAGTGAGAGAGAGAGAGAGAGATAAAGTTGTTTTTCCAGATGGCAGCAACATTAAAAAACAGTAGTTGTAAATAAACCAACTTTATACCAAACCACTGTTATTAAACATCTAAATAGGAATACTTTTAAGGCCATCCTCTTTGAAATGCCCACCTAAGTTTTACCTTTCATCAAGTGACAGGCGACCTACTGATTAGTCAATTCTGTTTGTTTCATTTGGGATTTAATGAAGATTCTGTCTTGCCTGTTTCTGTAACGTATACAAATTTATGCACATATATTCTCTGAGCACCTAGTGACGAGCTATTCCATGAACCTGCTTTTTATAAATGAGCCTCAATGCTTGGAATCCAGTTTGCATACATTATTTGTTGCTATGTCTGGCAAGCTTTCAGGTTGTCAAGAACAACCTTTGTTTGAAAGGTATGCATAAAATTTGCATACATTACCGAAGCGGTCTACTGGGGAAGCCCCTCCTCTCAAATCGACATAATCATACCTGCCAACTCCTCCGTTTTAGACGGAGTTCCTCAGTTTTTAACATTTTTAAGAGGCCAAAAAACGGAGTACTCCGTTTTTCTGTTTCCCAGAAAAAAAAACGAAACTAGTACGGTTTTATCGCATTTTGTACGATAAAAAAAGTAAAATACGACAATACGATATTGCCTATAAAAAATATGATTTCCCGATCTTTTTTGCCCCTTTTTCTTTTCTTTCCCCTTTTTCTTTTCTTTCTTTAAAAAATAAAACAAACAAAGCCTCATTTGGGAGTTTATCGCACTTCTCTCACCGGGGGGAACCCTCTAAGAAAGCAATTACTGAATTAGGACAGGGGTATGTCCGTTACTTAATACTGCCGACTCATTAGAAGTCTGTGGTATTCGTCTCACATTATTTTGTGATAAGTACCCCGTGGCAGTTCTAGGAGTGGTACCCACCGTACTGCGATGCATTTGTATATGCTCCACATACACTCAAATGACTGCATGACTTGCGGTTTCGCAGAGCTCACCCCTAATTCCTAGGGTTGAATTTGGTCGTGAGTGACATTTTTCAGAACAAAAAATGTCAGAAACTGTATTTTTGGACTTTGTTTGTCCCTATTTATTCTGTATTTAGTTCAAAACTGACGAAATTATTCTCTATTTCGCCAATACTCCGTCATGACGGCGCTGTTAGTCGGAGCTGTTCTCAACAGCCTTGGCTGCCTGAACTTCGGGGGAGGAGTCCTCAGTAAATGTCTCACTGAGCTGCTTAATTGAAGAAATTTCAGTTATGGAAACACTTTACTTATCATCATTTCTTTGAATACTACATATAATATTTGATGATAAATTCATTGTACAGTATATTTGAGTAGATGATTGACACATTCTTACCAAATTTAGACTCCCCCCAAATGAAATGTAAATCATATGTACTTCTGCGTTTTCAAAACACTTATTTTATTTCCAAGGTATGAGAAAAACTACAGTGGTGTGATAGACTGATAGTACTATATTTGTTTGTGAACAAGGCCGAACGCAGAAATTTTTTCCTGGGGGGGCAAGATGATCGCTTTCAATATTGGATCATTTAAAAGTCTAAAACCCGATTTAAAACCCGATTTAAAAAAAGTATGATTTTGAAATTTCTGGGGGGGCAACTGCCCCCCCTGCCCCCCGCTGCGTACGGCCTTGTTTGTGAATGGTATAAAAGGCAAAGTTAGTCTCTTTAATAAAACACATATGCACATCCAAGCCTACACCAAACCTTACACTCACATGCACACACACCCACACCCTCACCGACAATGATACGAAACATTAAAAGAGCCACTTAAACCCCTTTTTTTTTTTTTTTTTTTTTTAATTTGTAGATTGAATGTCAAGTGACAATTTAAGATAACAGTTGAGCCCATCAAATGGATCAATAGCTGTTGAATATATGCAGTTCCTTTCATATTTCTTATTTCAATTTAATTTTTTTTCCCCCTGTACCCACAAAATATCAAAAATATTAAGATCTTGGGGTTGGGCAGGTCCCCTGGCAAAAGAGTTTGTATGAAGCTCTGTAATAGCCTCAATTTTTTGTTTTTCACATTTGAATTTTTGAAATGTCTCTTTTTTTTAGACACTTTTAGGTTTTTCTTATAATTCAATTTTTTCATTAGATGTCTGTGAACACTTTCATCATATGGTGTGCTAATAATGCATGTCACATTCATTTTCGCGAAAATCTGATTTTTGTGTGGAAAATCTGATTTTTTAAGGCAACGCCGCGCTCGCATGACTCAGTTTTTTGACTTTCCAATGTTGGCAGGTATGCATAATGCTGAAATTTGAATTTTCTTCAAACAATCGCCTTCAGGCTTGAGTTGAAGTTTTCCTGCATTTACATTTAGATCGTTTCCTGAAGATTACACCATGCTTGATAAATACAATGAAATCTGCATATACCGCTCAACCGCTGAAGGAAAAACATTCTTTGTTTTGTAATAGGAATCGAGCTGTGCATGGAGACTCGGTAGTGGTTGAATTGCTTCCAAGAGCTCAATGGACCGGCAAGAAACTTGCCTTGAAATCTGGAGGTACCTATCAAACATACTTCACTAAGTCTTTTTTTTTTTTTGGTTCAGCTGTGATTTTGTCAATATTACTGTTTCATGCTTTTTTTAGAATGATAGTACAATTAGTATTGCTACTTATACATCTTTGATTTATTTGTTTCCTGTGCAATACATAATCAGTTTTTGAAGGTAAATTTTTGAGGGTTATACCATGTACTCTTTTAAATGATTAAGAACCCTGAAAAGGGCTGGTGAGCTCTGTTACGAGCTCTATTACGAGCTCTAAGCTCCGTCTAGAGCAATAATACGAAAATTCTCTACCATGAAAAATCACTGAAACTTTCATAAAATAGTTGATTTTGTTTTCTAGCATTGAACTTTGTCTGTCACATGTGACTTACAATAAAGCATGTCTTATAAATTTTCATGTACAGTGAATCTTTTGTGGAAAAATTGGAAATATTTTCCCCCTACACTTATACACTCAACCAAAAAAGTAAGTTCCCCCCTAGCATTTTTGGATATATCTGAAAAAGTATTTTACCGATTTTCATAATTCAAACGGGAATGGATAGGAAATTTTATTACTCATAACATGAATGGCATATCATTGCCGCCAGATTTCATTATTGGTGTGAAAAAATGCATTTTATGTCAAAATGCATGGGAAAAAAAACACCATTTCCTATGCAAGTTAGCAAATGACCTTTTTAAATTGTTATGTAATTCTCAGGAATTTCTTCAGGTACAATATGCTTCCCTATTAAACTGTATGCTTATGAAAAGAAAGAGACAGAGAAATATGCAATAAACCATGCTTAAAAGTTCAGAATCATGAGTGATTGTTTGATTATTTGTGTAAAAGTCAATGCAAATCACTAAAGTGATTTTTTTTCCATGCATTTTGACATAAAATGCATTTTTTCACACCAATAATGATATCTGGTGGCAATGATATGCCATTCATGTTATGAGTAATAAAATACTTTTTGAGATATATCAAAAAATGCTAGGGGGGAACTTACTTTTTTGGTTGAGTGTATAAAAGGGAATAGACCGAGGTCGATCCCCTAGCATTGTATGATAGTGTACATGGGTGAAATAATGTTATCTAAACTAAAACAAATAGATTTGTATTATAGTAGGCCAAGATTAAAATAAAAAGTGATTTCCTTGGTCCCAAAGAGTTTGTTCTAACAAGGTTCCACTGTATTTTGCTTTGTCTGTCGCAGACTCAGTTGTATATTTACTACAAATTTGTCTGTATTTTTCATGTTTTCTTCATGAGATGATAAAGAGGAGGATGATGTAGGTGATTTGGTTCCATGTGGAAGAGTAGTTGGTATCTTAGAGAGAAACTGGAGAGATTATGTAGCTACATTCCCAGAGAAAGATGAGGTAAAAGACTTCTATCACTTTCTTTTGCTCCTTCTGATGTCTTTCTGAACGTGATTCCTTCGTTCCTTCATTTATTAATTTCAGTTTAAATATCCTTGTAAAAACAGTCCAAACACTGATACATGTACATACAAAATCCACGTAGTTGCATTTTTAAATAGTTCAAATAAAAGGAATACAATACACATTGCAAAGAATGACAAAGAACAAATTTTATAATGAAAATTCAAAAGGAATCTTTTAAAATATTACATTGTTTTCTTTCGTTTTACCTTCCGATTTTAAACTCTCTCAAATTCTTTTGCCTTACATTTTCCTTCCATCACTACATAGTATGGATGTATTCTTTTGATTCTGTTCGCATTTGTTTTACTTTCATTCCTTTGTTTTCCTGTTTTGACATGTATTTATTATATATTGATGCAGTATGCATTACATACATGTATTTTAATAAACTGTCTGCACCAGAGGTGAACTATTTAAACTAATGCATCAAAGACCCATGTCACTTTGAAACAGGCATGCTTCATCTGAAATCTGTATAATTTGGGTCACACTTGTTCCCAGTAAGCCTATGCATTGTTATAGAGAGATACTAATGTAAAAGTTATTCACCTTTAGGTCAAAGTTCAAAGTTCACAGGTTAATTTACATGAGATGAAATAAATTGGTCTTCTTTTTAATGGAGTGTTTGCTGGTGTAGCAGTATTCTGATGAACATGTTAACATATTTGTGGGCCATGTTAACATCAATATGTCATGATAGCAAATACTGATCCACTGATCACTACCATTGAATCAAATGAAGAAAAAGGTTTGATTATTTCTTTTACCTGACTGCTAAGAATGCATGTGTGTGCTTCTAAGTAAGCAACCAACCAGGGGACTGACGGTTTTAAGTCCTCTCCGAGGGACTTGGTAATGAGGGTTAATGCCTTACCAAAGGGCACTAGCGCGTCCACTTGTTTCGAACCTGGGTCACCCCAGTTACGAGACCACTGCTTTACCACTGAGCCATTGCGCCTCCTTGTATCATATCAAAGTTCTAGAAACTAGTTGTAGTAACCCTTCCTTTCTGTTCTTAGGTAGGAGAAAATCAAGGAATATGATTCCCGTTATCTTGTGGGGTTATAAAATCTTCAGATACAATTAGTACCAGACAGTAACCATGGTAACCCATTATTTTTGTTGTCAGATAGCGGCAAATCAAGGTAGTAAGATACTTGTCATCCCATGGGATTACAGAATTCCTAAGATAAGAATTAGTACCCGGCAAGCAGATGCACTGAATGATCAAAGGTAAATAAAATTTAAATTTTGTTCTTTATGATTCAATTTTTATGTAAGTGTAAACAGGTGTATTTTAAGATTATCACGTTAGGATAACTGCTGGGATGTTGTTGGTTAACCATTTAAACTGACTGACTAATGCGGCGAAGTATTCTGTATTCACTTAACCTTTTTGGATTATTTTGGAGCAGAAAAATATTTTTCTACAGATATTCTAAAAACTTTAAATGAGACATGATCATGAACGATTTTACGCTTATGCATTTTAACTATGCAAAGTATTTCAATACTATTTAGAGTATTCTTTTGTTGGAAATAATAAAGGAAATAATTCATGTTCTTTATAAAACAAACTACTATTTATTTATTTATTTATTTATTTATTTATTATTATTATTATTATTATCTTCTTTTTTTTTGGGGGGGGGGGGGTGTTTTGAGAGAACTGAATTATGTTTATTATTGTTATATTGTTATATTTTTATATTGGTATATTAGTATATTGTAATATATTGTTATGTAGGTTTATTGTTATATTGTTATATTGGTACATTTTATATTGGTATATTGGTGAAATTGGTATATTGTTATATTGAGATATGAGGAGATTGTGATGAGCAATATTCTTGTTTTTAAAAGGATTGTGGTTCGACTTGACAACTGGCCAGCAGACTCCCATTATCCCAATGGTCACTATGTCCGGTCACTTGGTCCCATCGGTCAACTAGAGACAGAAGTGGCTGCTACCTTGATTGAAAACAGCTTGTTAGTGGGCTCTTTTTCTGAAGGACAGGTAATGTGCCATATAAGAATAGTTTTTATTTTATTTTTTCTTATTTATTTCTAGTTTTATCTAAACAGGGTTGCCTCTTCAGTGAATATCAAACTCTTGTCACAGAGGGCCCTGGGTAAAAATCAATACAAAGATTGTATACAAAAAATATGAAAAAGGGAGATGGATTAACTAGTGGCAGAAGAAAGAGGAGCAGACGAACTAAGACATGGATAAGTAACACATTAAGCAGTGGACATTAATTTTTTAAGCAGCTAACTAGAACTACTGAAGACAAAAGGGGAACTGGTGTCTCAAGATCCATTCATTGTTACCTCAACGGCTCCCATGCAATGGGACATAGATAGATACATGTAGGTAGATAGGAATCAAAGTAACAAGGGCCTTCTCTTATAAAGAGATGAGATTAATTTTAATTCATCTCAAGTGCTCCAGTCAGTTGCAAACTTACTATAAATCATCTATCTCTTATCTACAAAGTTGTAATTAATATCAAGCTCAAGTTAAGTGCAGGGCTCCATTTCATAAAACTTATCAATGACAACTGTCACATTTCTATGACAAATTTGCCAACAGCCAATCAAATGCAATGATTTCAGTTGCTTATAACAATTGTTATTAATAACAAGTTTTATGAAACAGGGCCCATATAGATTCAGATCAATCCCAACTCTGATGGTCCATCAAGGATGTTTGTTGTATGTGATATTGAAACCTAATGTATCACAACAGAAAGTTAGATGTAGTTTAAAATTTTATTCAAATCATTTGGAAGGGATTCATCTAAAACTTGTATTTAAGGCATTCATTTTTACATAATATAAAGTCTAAAATCACTTCTATTAAAATCTGCTGTAGCGATACACTTGACACCCTTTCTTATTTGATAATGTAATGCCAAATAATGCAAAACATACTTGCAGTTGTGTTGTTTTCTATTTTCACTCTTGGTTTCATTCTCTATGAACCCATGCTTTCTGTATCCTCATTTTAGAGCCACATTGAAATACATTTTCTCTATTTTCGTCTTTCTAGAAAGTATCTCTCTTAGTTCAACTTATCTTTATTTCTCAAAGTTTACATGGTGTTTTAAAGATGTCCCTCATATCACTCCCTCCCATCAAAGCCAGGAGAAATATGTAGGTACATATTATATAACTAGAGGTAATAAAAATTACTAATTGGTTTTATTTCATAGAGACATTATGTGATATGTGCTTCTGTTTCAAATAATTTTTAGTGACATGTTTTATACCAACAGATGAAAGAAATGCCTGTTAATACCCCTGAAAACCCCTGGACCATGACTGATGAGGAGGTTGCTAAACGACGGGACCTTCGTAACTCACACCTAATTTTCAGCATTGACCCAAAAGGTTGTGAGGATGTTGATGATACTCTCTCTGTTAGGTAAGGGAACGTAAAAGTTGTGAGGATGTTGATGATACTCTCTCTGTTAGGTAAGGGAACATAAAGGTTGTGAGGATGTTGATGATACTCTCTCTGTTAGGTAAGGGAACGTAAAGGTTGTGAGGATGTTGATGATACTCTCTCTGTTAGGTAAGGGAACGTAAAGGTTGTGAGGATGTTGATGATACTCTCTGTTAGGTAAGGGAACGTAAATGTTGTGACGATGTTGATGATATTCTCTCTCTGTTAGGTAAGGGAACGTAAAGGTTGTAAGGATGTTGATGATACTCTCTCTCTGTTAGGTAAGGGAACGTAAAGGTTGTGAGGATGTTGATGATACTCTCTCTCTCTCTGTTAGGTAAAGGAACGTAAAGGTTGTGAGGATGTTGATGATATTCTCTCTCTGTTAGGTAAGGGAACGTAAAGGTTGTAAGGATGTTGATGATACTCTCTCTCTGTTAGGTAAGGGAACGTAAAGGTTGTAAGGATGTTGATGATACTCTCTCTCTGTTAGGTAAGGGAACGTAAAGGTTGTAAGGATGTTGATGATACTCTCTCTCTCTCTGTAAGGTAAAGGAACGTAAAGGTTGTGAGGATGTTGATGATACTCTCTCTCTCTCTGTAAGGTAAAGGAACGTAAAGGTTGTAAGGATGTTGATGATACTCTCTCTCTGTTAGGTAAGGGAACGTAAAGGTTGTGAGGATGTTGATGATACTCTCTCTCTGTTAGGTAAAGGAACGTAAAGGTTGTAAGGATGTTGATGATACTCTCTCTCTGTTAGGTAAGGGAACGTAAAGGTTGTGAGGATGTTGATGATACTCTCTCTGTTAGGTAAGGGAAAGTAAAGGTTGTGAGGATGTTGATGATACTCTCTCTCTGTTAGGTAAGGGAACGTAAAGGTTGTGAGGATGTTGATGATACTCTCTGTTAGGTAAGGGAACGTAAAGGTTGTGAGGATGTTGATGATACTCTCTGTTAGGTAAGGGAACGTAAAGGTTGTGAGGATGTTGATGATACTCTCTCTCTGTTAGGTAAGGGAACGTAAAGGTTGTGAGGATGTTGATGATACTCTCTGTTAGGTAAGGGAACGTAAAGGTTGTGAGGATGTTGATGATACTCTCTGTTAGGTAAGGGAACGTAAAGGTTGTGAGGATGTGGATGATACTCGCTCTGTTAGGTAAGGGAACGTAAAGGTTGTGAGGATGTTGACGATACTCTCTCTCTGTTGGGTAAGGGAACGTAAAGGTTGTGAGCATGTTGATGATACTCTCTCTGTTAGGTAAGGGAACGTAAAGGTTGTGACGATGTTCATGATACTCTCTCTGTTAGGTAAGGGAACGTAAAGGTTGTGAGGATGTTGATGATACTCTCTCTGTTAGGTAAGGGAACGTAAAGGTTGTGAGGATGTTGATGATACTCTCTCTCTGTTAGGTAAGGGAACGTAAAGGTTGTGAGGATGTTGATGATACTCTCTCTGTTAGGTAAGGGAACGTAAAGGTTGTGAGGATGTTGATGATACTCTCTCTCTGTTAGGTAAGGGAACGTAAAGGTTGTGAGGATGTTGATGATACTCTCTCTCTGTTAGGTAAGGGAACGTAAAGGTTGTGAGGATGTTGATGATACTCTCTCTCTGTTAGGTAAGGGAACGTAAAGGTTGTGAGGATGTTGATGATACTCTCTCTCTGTTAGGTAAGGGAACGTAAAGGTTGTGAGGATGTTGATGATACTCTCTCTCTGTTAGGTAAGGGAACGTAAAGGTTGTGAGGATGTTGATGATACTCTCTATGTTAGGTAAGGGAACGTAAAGGTTGTGAGGATGTTGATGATACTCTCTCTCTGTTAGGTAAGGGAACGTAAAGGTTGTGAGGATGTTGATGATACTCTCTCTGTTAGGTAAGGGAACGTAAAGGTTGTAAGGATGTTGATGATACTCTCTCTCTGTTAGGTAAGGGAACGTAAAGGTTGTGAGGATGTTGATGATACTCTCTCTCTGTTAGGTAAGGGAACGTAAAGGTTGTGAGGATGTTGATGATACTCTCTCTCTGTTAGGTAAGGGAAGGTAAAGGTTGTGAGGATGTTGATGATACTCTCTGTTAGGTAAGGGAACGTAAAGGTGAGGATGTTGATGATACTCTCTCTGTTAGGTAAGGGAACATAAAGGTTGTGAGGATGTTGATGATACTCTCTCTGTTAGGTAAGGGAAAGTAAAGGTTGTGAGGATGTTGATGATACTCTCTCTGTTAGGTAAGGGAACGTAAAGGTTGTGAGGATGTTCATGATACTCTCTCTCTCTCTGTAAGGTAAAGGAACGTAAAGGTTGTGAGGATGTTGATGATACTCTCTCTGTTAGGTTAGGGAACGTAAAGGTTGTGAGGATGTTGATGATACTCTCTCTGTTAGGTAAGGGAATGTAAAGGTTGTGATGGTGTTGATGATACTCTAATTAGCATGTGTGCACCTGTAAAATGGTGCCTGGCTGGAATGCTCTCAAATAGAGTTGAGAGCATGCACTGTATGCACAGAAGAGCAATGGAATAATTTCATGTAAAGCGCTTAGAAACATAGTATTAAGAGCTATACACATGTGGTTATCATTATTAATGCTTTTTTATTATTCAATACATGGCCAAATGATGTGAGGCTGATGGCTCTGCATGCAGCCGCACAGGAAGGATTCCAGCTTCTTTTTTTTTTTGGGGGGGGAGGGCAAACTTCCTCAAGAGCGATGGAATAATTTCATGTAAAGCGCTTAGAAACATAGTATTAAGAGCTATACACATGTGGTTATCATTATTAATGCTTTTTTATTATTCAATACATGGCCAAATGATGTGAGGCTGATGGCTCTGCATGCAGCCGCACAGGAAGGATTCCAGCTTCTTTTTTTTGGGGGGGGGAGGGCAAACTTCCTCAGGGGCCCCACCTCAAATGCTTACTACCTGCTTACAGCCCTACCCCCTCATACAACACCCCACCCTTCAGAGCTTATTTTGAAAGAAAATTTTTTTTAAAATGCAGTATTTGAAGCACGGTTATTATCATTCCTCATTAGTTCTGAAATAGGATTACATGTATCTTGTTTCTAAATTTTGTAAATGTAAACTTTTACACTATTTGGTTTTTGAAATGTACAGAATTTACATTTTAGGGCATCTCACTGCCAAATTATGAGGATATTCGGGCATCTTGCTGCCCGAATATGACTTGGAGATATCGGAACTATAAAAATCGCGGGAGGGGGGGGGGGGAGGACCTGCATTCCCACCTAACGCCTATTCAGGTATCCATGCAAAACATCTTGAGGAGATATTTAAAATTTTATTTTGTAGTACTGCAACACAGCTTCCTACAGAATGTTTTTAGCATATTACAGAATAATTCTAAGCATTTCTTTTCTTAAGACAGAACAATTTAATAGAACAGAATTTCTGCTGTATCATAAGACTTTTATATAAGTTTATCATTCAGTGAAGGAACGTAGAGACCAAGTGAAAAAATTGCTCTCATAATACTGAAATTTTCATTCAAGAGAACTTTAAACACAGGCAAGTCACAGCCTACTTCAAAATTATGATTTACATAACATTAAAGATACATTCCAGTCTTCGTAAAATAGATAATAATCTTGCAAGGGGTCGGGAACAAAATGAGTTTGCCCCCTATCCCTTTATAGAGGAAAGCTCCAGGCCTGCCCCACATATCCGTTGTCTTGATGTAGACTGGGTTCACAGTACAATGTTAGTGAGTTCTGCATTTATTGAAATGCAAGGGAGCTTAGCGATCGAGTGAGAAGATTAGCGATCGAGTGAGAAGATTATATTATTCAATGTAAGCTACGTATTTTAGTGCACAAAAAAACTTTTCGATTGTTAAACTGCAGTGGCGGATCCAGGCAGGGGCGCCAAGAGCATGCACCCCCCTTTAATTTTTCTGTTTTGTGATTTTTACCGTAGGAGGGGGAATACCCCCCTCCCACACCCTCTGCTCCCTCGCAGCTGGTGCGACCCCCCCCCCATTTCAAATTCCTGGATCCGCCACTGAACTGCAATATTATTGATGTCATATAACAATTTTTGTCCTATGAGGAGGACCATCAGAATGACATTGCCTTCTCTTTTGGTAGAGACAAGCACCTGCCCCACCCACGCATGCCTATTCTTAACATTCCCTTTGTCTTTCTCTTCTCTCTTGTTTCCAAATTCTCATCCTCCTTTCACTTCTCTCTCATAAATTGTAAATTCCTTCTATTACTCATTCAATACTATTCTCTCCTTTCTACTCGTTCTCATCACAATCTGCCCTTCAAACTATACACTTTTCAGGGAGCTAAGCAATGGTAACATTGAGCTTGGTGTACACATAGCAGATGTGTCCTACTTTGTTAAGAAGAGCTCTCTTACAGACCTTGAAGCAAGATTAAGGTAGGATTTTCATAAATATCTTTTTACAATATTTTATCTACCGTATATTGCTTCTCTCCACCCAGGTGTTAAATGGGTACCTGGTAGGATGCGAAAGTCATTGTGGTTTGATCAGTATTGTGAGCGTCTGTAAAGGGTGCCTGGCTTGAATGCTCCCCAGGGAGTGGAGAAGGTGCATACATTGTGTGCGGGCAAGCCATGAATCTGATGACCAGGGTAGTAATGTATAGATCTGTAAAGCGCTTATAGACACTGTAGATGTATTAGGTGCTATATCAATCCAGAATATTAGTAGTATTATTATTAAGAAACATACAGACAATTGTAAGAAAATGTGTTCAGGAAGATTTCCAACTCTTTTATGCTTTCTCCTTTGTGATGTCAATGCATATCATCATGTTTAGCAAATACCCTTATAAGATGTAGCATAGTCAATAGCTATATTGTAGTGAAGATTGCTTATTAGCAATAACATGTGATTAATGTTTGTTTAATTATTATTAGAAAACATTTTTGTGATATATGTAAGAGTATTCAAGAATAAAATGAATAATATTCTTGTGTATCAGTATATATCTCCTTATCTTCACAGATCAGCTTTATTCTTATATGAATATTTCTTGAATGAAAATGCTGACATTACATTTGATGTTATTCAGAGGTGACTATTCCAATATGTTGCTTTTAGATCAACCACGGTATATCTGGCCGACAGGCGCTATGACATGCTTCCCACAATCCTTAGTGCTGATCTCTGCTCTCTGATTGGTGGAGTAGATCGTTATGCTGTCAGTGTACTATGGGAGTTAAAGCCGTTCACATATGAAGTGATCAAGGATAAAGTTTGGTATGGGAGAACCATTATCCGCTCAGCTTACAAGATGTTTTATGAGGTACATCCATTCTTTATGAATCTTCCATTCCATTCTAATACATTCAAAAGCTTTGCAAGTTGATTTAAACTAAAACTGAATAAAAGCTGGAATAACACCTGAAGAGGAGAATATATGTAGATAAAAAGAAGAAAGATTTCATGTGTCTGAAATTATATTCAATACTGGTAAGTGCATTTATCATGTGGCATACATGTCATTGTAATAATATGAATGAAATGTTTTAATTTAGAAGATGAGAATGAGAATGACATTAAATCTACTTTTTAATGATTTTGAGACATTGATTAAAATGTCTAGGTCATGCCTTACTCTTTCAGATGGTAATTCAATTGCGTTACATGTATAGAATTTGAAGACAATTATCTTCAAATCAGATACATCTAACTCAATTGAATGAGTTAAGAAACACTTACTTTTATCAAAGGTAGGTGCTAACAATTTTTCTCTTGCTTCAATGTTATCCAGAGATGCAGTAGAACAATGAGTTTTAACAGAGAGGGTGTTGAACCAAAACCTCTAACTTTTTGTTCAATATGTCGTTGTATACTTGTTTATGAGTTGAGTCATCAAATGGAGTTTGCTGTGTATAACCAGAAATGTGAAAATTTCAGGCCATTTTTCCAGCAAGAAACTTTTGTAAACTAAAAAAATTCATTGTTATTATACATCTCTATTGATATAAATACCTATATGTCTGACATCTACAGAAACTATTTTACAGCGTGTAACTTTTGCAGATCTGGACCTCTTGCAAATTCACACAAAAAAAAATGTTGGTTTTTATGTTTCTTTTTTGTGCAAAGTTGATCAATAAGGTGATGTTGAAAAAAAAATAATGATAAGTAATAATGATAAGTTTTCAATGAGAATCATTCAACCCTGTGCTAGTTTGAATTTAGGGGAAGTAAAGATGTAGTACAGGACATTGTAGAAAGTATGATTTTTATGCCTCCGCCCACCGTAGGTGGTGCCGGAGGCATTATGTTTTCGGGTCGTCCGTCCGTCCGTCTGTCCGTCCGTCCCCTTTTCGTTCTCGCGATAACTTCAAAACCGTTTGGCGGATCAGTTTGTAACTTGGCCCATGTATGCATATGGAAGGGACGATGAACTGATTAGATTTTGGGGTCGCAAGGTCAAAGGTCAAAGGTCATAGAGGTCATTATATACATAAAAATGGTTCGTTCTTGCGATAACTGAAGAACTGTTTGACAGATCAGCTTCTAACCTGGCCCATGTTTGCATATGGGAGGGACGATGAACTGATTAGATTTTAGGGTCTCAAGGTCAAAGGTCAGAGGCGTCATTATGTACATAAAAATGGTTCGTTCTTGCAATAACTTCAGTTGTTTGACAGATCAACCTCTAACTTGGCCCACGTATGCATATGAGGGACGATGAACTGATTAGATTTTAGGGGATCTCAAGGTCAAAGTTCAAAGGTCAAAGAGGTCATTATATACATAAAAATGGTTCATGATGTATGGAGTCTAGGCCTACCTATTTTAGAAATTTCAAGGGGACAGTGGTCTATTTGCTATAAAATATCTATTTCCTTGGTGTATTTGATGATTGTAAGTCATCAATGAACTGATTAGATTTTAGGGGATCTCAAGGTCAAAGTTCAAAGGTCAAAGAGGTCATTATATACATAAAAATGGTTCATGATGTGTGGAGTCTAGGCCTACCTGAAGAGACAGTCCTTAAAACGTCGAAATAGGGTTGACTATTAAAGTATTTATTTCTGTCAACTATCGTTCCGTCAACTTTCTCCGTGAAACTGTATGAACAAATATGACAAAGAAATTGAACAGATTATAAGTCATTGTTCATACAAGGCTTTCAAGTACAAAAATATAAATAATATATATCATTTTGCCAATTAAATGCATCAAATATTCTCAAATGAATTATTTCCTATTGCAGTTTGTAATTCGTGTATATGCAATTGCCTACTACAAAACAACAACCTCATGCTATTTATGCAATCAATATCCGAAATAGAACATCGAATTATATAACAGAGAAATTAAATATGGTTGATTGATATTTGGAATCGCTCTATAAATACTCAATCTATCTTTAGTCACTAAATGAGCTAAATAAACTAAACAAATATGTAGTCCTTTGCTTATATTCCTAATTCATAGATATTAATCGTGCATTAAATTATGTTCGTATATATATAATTCTATACATCGTTAATATCGGATACCAATTTCCGTGCATATAATCAGTGTTGTTTATGTAGACTCCGCTAAAACTTGTATATATCGGATGCCTTAAAACGTGCATTTAATTTGCATATATTAACAAAATAGGGCGTGTACATCGTATACGTAGATTTCGTTTCTACATTACACCACACATACATCAATAATATTAAGTTGATTGCAATCGTATCATCGTTATTTTCTTACTACATGTTTTATATATACTCAGTATCTATTCCTATATCAAATCTACTGACCTTCTTGCCTCCTTTTAATTGCAATCTGTGGCTTCGTACAACATAAAGCTGTCATTTCGGAACAAAATTCAGAGCAAACAAAACCAAGTCATTGCTATACCCTTGTCACAAATTTGGAAAACGTAGATGGCGCTATTGCAATCAAAGATTTAAAGCAAAGAAAGAAAAATTCAGCAAATTTTCAAATAACTTTTTTGAGATTATAACGATCACATCAACATGGCTCCTTTAAATTAATTAATTTACCCTCTTTTGGCCTCATAGAACGACTTGAATTATTTGTTCTTCATCAATATCAATAGATCAAATTATATCAATATGTACGTATGTATATTTCATAGTTAACAATTGCTATCTTAACGTGCATGGATGATTTTGCATGCAAAACAAAACATTATTGACACTGACTATTCAAATTTTATCAGTAGATTACTTCAGCTCTATACAGAACCTGTTGGAAGTATCTAAATTCAGCAGCGAAATTAAATTCAAATTGATCAAGTCCAAAACAATCAGGGCTCTTAACTCACAAATTTTTGCTATTAATTTGATGAACATGCAAGTACTGAATTCATAATAAACATAATAATTTGATCTAGCTTCGCATTCATTTCAAATTATTGTAAGACTTTCGAACATTCATACAATAGTTTCTTGCCATGCGTAATCTTTTAGAAAAAGTGCATGATATACATATCATCATAAAAATTAGCATCGAGTCATATCGAATTGGATGAAATAACATTGCAAGGGTGTCTCAATTCTGCTTATTCATGGATCCATACAAGCATGTCGATGAGATTGAATTGAAATAACCTTGAATGCTTTCGATCAGTGTAATGTTACAAGGAAATAAATGTGATCAAATGAGTTGTATCAACCTAAATTCTGTTTTCTCAAATTGGGTTATCATAAGCTCGATCGTCCAATTTGATATAATTGCATCAAACAAATAAAAACAATATGCATATAACATTATTTCAGCATATTTAAAGATGTCAGTCCTGAGAAAGATTTCTTCAATTTCAATCAAGTTATGTTGATTAATCAGTTCAATTAGTCTTCATTTCAGCTGATATTGTCCAGTTGCTGTTAAAGGCATAGTATTTGATCCAAGTCCAATTGCAAATGTTCTTGATTTTAATCTTCAAATTAACTTCATTTAAGCGTTCACTTTAATTGACTAGTCTTAAATGAGATGTTTAAATTATGTGATTAGTCTTAATTTCAGGCTTTCAGAATTTGCGAGTAATTCGAATAACGGATAGTGTTCTATTCAAGGCTCCTTGGTTGGGAATCTGTCCTGGTCTTCACACGGTAGGAGTAAAACCAGTTTATGTATTGGACGCTCTAGATCATGTACAGGTCCTTTACGATTACCACGGTCATCAAGATCGGAGTCACCCTTTACAATCTTTACTTTACGGATAAGTCCATCGGTAGAGGGAATAACCTCGCTAATCCTTGCTAGGGACCATTGATTTCGTGGTAAGTTCTCATCTTTCACGATGACGATATCACCAACCTCAGCATCCCGTCGGGGCCGTGTCCATTTCTGGCGTGTCTGTAAGTTCTGGAGGAACTCCTTTCTCCAGCGATCCCAGAACTCGTTTATCAGATGTTGTACTCTCCTCCATCGCTTTCGGGAATACAAATCAGCATCTTGAAAACTGCCTGGTGGCGGCAGTAAGACCTTCGATTTCATGGTGATCAGATGATTTGGTGTAAGAGGGGCTAGGGAAGTTGGGTCGTTGAGATCGGTCACTGTCAGTGGTCTGCTATTGACAATCGCAGCTGCTTCGTACATCAGTGTTCTTAATGATTCGTCATTGAGTTGTCTACCAGATTGATACAACAAAGTTTCGAGCACTCTCCTAGTCGATCGTATTTGGCGCTCCCATACTCCACCCATATGGCTCGCGGCGGGGACGTTGAAAGCAAACTGCACGTAGTCACATCCTTCTTTCATGAGAGTGCCTTTGACATCTAAGTGATTCATTTCCGACCAAGCGTTCTTCAACTCTGCCTCGGCGCCTACGAAATTCGTTCCCCTGTCACATCTCAGGAGACGTATTGGACCCCTCAGAGCAGCAAATCGGCGATACCCCAGAAGGAATGAGTCCGTGGTCAAGCTATTGAGTGTCTCAATATGGACGGCTCTCGATGACAAACATGTGAATAGTAGTCCATATCGCTTCATCTCCTTTCTACCATCCTTTATCACCCATGGTCCAAAACAATCGATGCCACAGTAAGTGAAAGGTGCGGCTGGAGTCACACGGTCAGATGGTAGATCAGACATCTTCTGTATTTGTGCGGGACTGCGAAGTCTGTTACATGTTACACATTTCCGTATGAACTTAGCCACTCTACTACTGCTTCCAAGGACCCAAAATCCATACTCTCTTATTTGGTTCAGTGTCATACCTCTGCCTCCATGAGCAGTCGACTCATGGCAGTAGCGTATCACAAGGTCAGTTATGTGGCTTCTTTGTGGGAGAATTAGAGGATGTTTTCTTTCATATGAGTCGTCTCCTCTTCGAATTCTACCTCCAACTCTAAGAATTCCAGCTTCATCCAGAAAGGCATCAAGTCCATGAAGACGACTTTGTTTCTTTATCTGACGTCTTCTCTGCCTGTCATTTAAACCCTGTTTCCTCTGGATTGACTTCAGGATTTCTATTTCTTCACCAAATGCTTCCTTCTGGACATGTCTCAGTATCTCTGATTCTGCCTGTTGTAGATTCTGCACGGAGACTTTACATTGGAAAGTTGAGTCATCAGCTGACTGCTCTGTACTTTTCCTTCGACAACGTTGTTTCAGTCTTGTGATGAACAGCAGACAGTAAGCCATAGCCCTCTTTGCTTTATACCACGTTGAGAATCGATCTAGGCGACTTAGATCAAACTTGGAGTCATCCTTCACAATGACGTTCACCGTGGACTTCTTTACCTCGGGGTCACCTGGTGAAATCTCAAATTCCTCCTGGTCATCATCGCAAGGAACCGTCTCCTCCCATAGGAAGTCTGGGCCCGTGAACCACTTCGAAGTGATGAGTTGGTCAACGGTGCACCCTCTCGAAGCTGCATCTGCTGGATTGTCCTTCGTTCGAACGTGCTTCCACTGCGATGTTTCCGAGTGTTGTCTGATCTGACGGATCCGATTTGCTACGAACACATGGAATCGTCTTGATTGATTGTTTATATATCCAAGCACAACATTGCTGTCTGTCCAGTAGATATTCTCAATGTTCTCCAAGGCTAACTCTCGCTGAAGTAATGTGCTCACCCTGATGGAAACAACGGCAGCTGATAGTTCTAATCGGGGTATTGTAACTGCCTTGAGCGGGGCTATCCTGGACCTTGCCATTACCAGGCTACAGTGCACTCTTCCATCACCATTCTTCATCCTCACGTATGAACATTGGCCGTATCCTTTGGAACTAGCATCAGAGAAGTGGTGCATCTGCATGGTTGCAGCATTTCCAAAATCTGCAGGTTTATAACATCTCTGTATTGATAGGGAGTCAAGATTATGCAGATCAGTTGTCCATTTCTCCCATCTTTCTCTGAGATCATCTGGCAGGGGGTCGTCCCAATCTGCAGAGGTCTTACACAGCTCTTGCAGAATCTCCTTTCCAGGTAAGACAATCGGGGCTAGCAATCCCATCGGGTCATAGATAGACATCACTGTTGACAGTAGACCGCGTCTGGTTAGAGGTCTGTCATCAAGAATCATTCTGAATTGGAACGTGTCAGATTCTACACACCATTGCACTCCAAGTGCCTTCTGCAAGGGAAGCTTATTCTTAAGTAGATCAGTCTTGGAATTATCCTTTGCCCTATCCTCATCTGGAACTATTTCTAGCACTTCTGGGGTGTTTGAGATGAATTTGTGCAAGTGAAGACCTCCTTTCTTGCACAACTGTCTGGTTCTCAAGATCAGGTATTTGGCCTCTTCTTTGGTAGGAACAGATTTTATCCCATCATCCACATAGAAGTTATGATGGACGAAGCTCTTTACATCCTCTCCAAATTCATGAGCATTATCACTGGCAATCTGTTTCAAACAAAAGTTTGAGCATCCTGGAGATGATGTCGCCCCAAACAAATGGACAGTCATTCTCAGCTCACGGGGTTGCTGCTGAAAGTCTCCATCCCTCCACCACAAATACCGTAGATATCTCCTATCTCCTTCCTTCACCTTAAATTGGTAAAACATCTCACGTATGTCACAACAAAATGCAATTGGTTCAAGTCTGAACCGGCAAAGTACTCCCAGCAGTGTGTTAGTTAGATCTGGTCCAGAGAGTAGATGCTTGTTGAGAGATTCCCCTTGAAATTCTGCACTACAGTCGAACACAACTCTTAACTTCTGTGGTTGTATTACTCCATGATGGGGAATGTACCATGCTTCGCCGTTCTGCTTGTCGGTTTCTGGTACAATTTCAGCATAGCCTTTCTCCAAGAGAGCATCCATCTTTTCCGAGTATTTCTGATGATAATTAGCGTCCCGTTGAAACTTTCTTCGTAGATGACTCAACCTCCTTTCTGCCATGTATTTGTTGTTAGGCAAGTTGATGACATCTTCTTTGAAGGGAAGAGGAGTCTCGTAGTGACCATCCTCAGTAATACGGACGTTATCCTCCATGATTCTCATAAACCTTGTATCATGTTGCGAAAATGGCAACTCAGTTCGACTCTCTGGGAAATCTCTTTCCATCAACTTCAGGACAGACAGAGGGCTGATCTCTTCTTTGATTGTAACACTGTGACTAATCGTTACTCTCTTCTTCGTAGAAATGTCTCTTTCAGCCAATTCAGGGGATATCTCACGTGCTGTCAAACGGTGACTGTATCCAACGTGATCATCTGGGTTGAAGGGCTCTTCGTCCTGACTTGTAACACCCACAATGCTCCAACCCAAGTCTGTTTTCAATCCAAATGGGCCATCATCGTCTTGGGAGGGAATCACATCTCGTGGTGTCAGAGCTCTTCCACAGTCATAACCGATCAATAGTCCTATTTCACAGTGTTTCAAAGGCAGGAGTTGATCAGCAATCGAATTCAAGTGCGGGAATGAGCGAGCTACTTCCGGAGTGGGAATGTGTTCTCTGTTGGCTGGCATAATATCTCGAGTGTATGAAGCTGGAAGTCGTATCACCTTTTCACTGTTAAAGGCTCTAACAGTGAGTCCTTTAATCTTCTCGCTTGGAATGCTTTCGCTCTTGATGGACATTGTAGACAGGAGAAGATTGACCTTCGGTCCATGAAGTCCTAAGGCGTCCTTTGTAGAATTCAGGATGAAGGTTGTGTCCGATTGAGTGTCGAGTAGAGCGTATACGAGTCTCTCTTCCTTCAATTTCTCATGAGACAACCAAACTGGCACAATTGCAGCACTTTTCACATAACCTTGAACGTTAGATTTCACGAGAGTATGCGAATTGGAAGACTGTATTTCTTCCTGGTTCGGTGTCCCTTCCCTATCTTCCGAGGGAATTCTGTCTAAATGCAGTGGTGTAGGATGTCGCCTATTGCATACTCTACATTGGATTCTCCTTCTACATCTCTTGGTCAGATGACCCCTCTTAAGGCACCCGTAGCACAAACCCTTTTCTCTGATGAACTTCTTCCTGTCGAGCATGGGTTGAGTGACAAAGGTTTGGCATTCCTCGAGGTGATGATCATGGTTACAGAATATACATTTCTGTTCTGGTCTCCTTGTCGCAACAGCCGGTCTAGTTTCTTGGATGGAGCTGGTCCGCATGGTCATAGCCTTCACAGAATTCTCTCTGCCCCGCCAAGGTTTATCCTCTGTCAGGCTACTAGTGATAGGGTCACACGCAATGTTGCTCTCTTCCTCAACAAAGTATGAAAAGTCACAAAATGACGGAAAGGTACCATGAGCCCTCCTATGGTCGTATACGCGTCGGCTCCATTTGGTGACTATCCAATTAGGAAGCTTCAACAGAAGTTTGCGATTCTCCCATTCATCATCTAAGTGATGGAGGTTGCCATTTCCTTCCATGACTGTTTGACACTGTCGCAGGTAATCGGAAAATCTCTGTAGACCTCTGGAATCCTTAGGATGTATCTTTGGCCACTTGTCCAGTCTGTCACGAAACGCATTCGAAATGATGAAAAGATCCCCATATCTTCGTTCTAGTTCATGTTTAGCTTGAATGTATGCCGCATCATTGTATATCAAAGAAAAGCCTTGCACCAGCTCGCGAGGTGGGCCTCGAAGATACTTCTTAAGATAGAAGAAACGATCTCTTGCAGGAATCCCTTGATGTTCCATTAAGGTGTCGTATGCCTGCTTCCAATTCGGGTATTGTAAAGGATCGCCTGAAAAGATGTCTGGTTCAGGTAGTGGCAATCGGCTAATCTGAAGTTGTGTCAAAAGACTCAATAGGGGTTCATTAGTGGGTGCTTCTGTTACGATATCTCTAGCCGTTGCTGTCGGCACATCTACATAAGGAACATCTTGAGTCACCTCATCTCTGGTTGGATCATCTCTGGTCGGATCATCTCTGGTCGGATCATCTCTGGTCGGGTCATCTGTGGTAGGAACCTCTTCGCGGTTTCCAAATGAGCATTCGTCCACCCATTTTTGACATGATGATAGTCTCTTTGAAAGCCTTGAAACCTTGGACTTTCTTGATTGGTGGTCCATGAGGTACTCTTGTACAGCTTTCATTAGCTCCGAGTGCTCTTCCTCGATACTCTCGAGTCTGTCACCACTGTCATCATCAATAACTACCCATTGCAAAAATGACTGAAGTTCTTCTTGGGCCAATATAGCTTCATCCATCAATGTTTGCAGGGCATCTCTTCCATTTCTAATATCCTTCGCGTCATTGTTGTCACTGACGATGGCTCTCAACTTGTTCGAGGACCTACGCCAAGCGTTGATGGATCTTTTAAATTCCTTCTCCTTTACATCTGCTTGATATTGAAGGCCCTTTTCAGTTGGCTTAGCCTCTCGCCTTGGTCTTGGATCGATAGCCATAGCTCCCGTGTTGTCGGCATCCTTTTCCATGGTCTTGTCTTCGTCCGACATGTTGTTCCAAGTCACGACGTCCTCGCAGGTTGCAAGTCTTATGTAGCATGAAGAGAAGTTTCACTGAAGAGACAGTCCTTAAAACGTCGAAATAGGGTTGACTATTAAAGTATTTATTTCTGTCAACTATCGTTCCGTCAACTTGCTCCGTGAAACTGTAATAAAATATGACAAAGAAATTGAACAGATTATAAGTCATTGTTCATACAAGGCTTTCAAGTACAAAAATATAAATAATATATATCATTTTGCCAATTAAATGCATCAAATATTCTCAAATGAATTATTTCCTATTGCAGTTTGTAATTCGTGTATATGCAATTGCCTACTACAAAACAACAACCTCATGCTATTTATGCAATCAATATCCGAAATAGAACATCGAATTATATAACAGAGAAATTAAATATGGTTGATTGATATTTGGAATCGCTCTATAAATACTCAATCTATCTTTAGTCACTAAATGAGCTAAATAAACTAAACAAATATGTAGTCCTTTGCTTATATTCCTAATTCATAGATATTAATCATGCATTAAATTATGTTCGTATATATATAATTCTATACATCGTTAATATCAAATCTTTCGGCATATTACTCCCAGTGTTAAAGATCGTATGCTCGATCTATAATGAATAATTAACACTGGGAGTAATATGCCGAAAGATTTGTTTACAAATTAAAAATTCCTCCCCAGTCAAGCTTCTTCGTTTACTAACCATTGTTCCACGGCGGACCGTTTGAATATTAATGAGTCAGAAAGAAGAGGATCTTGGGTATTTGATTCTAGTTCGTCGTGACTTGGCCGTGAACCAGAATAGCCTGGTGGTTAAGTCGCTGCCCGGCAAGCAGTAGATGACAGGTTCGAATCCCGCTGGTTCCAATTTTTTCTGACTTGTGTTTTTCATTATAGATCGAGCATACGATCTTTAACACTGGGAGTAATATGCCGAAAGATTTGTTTACAAATTAAAAATTCCTCCCCAGTCAAGCTTCTTCGTTTACTAACCATTGTTCCACGGCGGACCGTTTGAATATTAATGAGTCAGAAAGAAGAGGATCTTGGGTATTTGATTCTAGTTCGTCGTGACTTGGCCGTGAACCAGAATAGCCTGGTGGTTAAGTCGCTGCCCGGCAAGCAGTAGATGACAGGTTCGAATCCCGCTGGTTCCAATTTTTTCTGACTTGTGTTTTTCATTATAGATCGAGCATACGATCTTTAACACTGGGAGTAATATGCCGAAAGATTTGTTTACAAATTAAAAATTCCTCCCCAGTCAAGCTTCTTCGTTTACTAATCGTTAATATCGGATACCAATTTCCGTGCATATAATCAGTGTTGTTTATGTAGACTCCGCTAAAACTTGTATATATCGGATGCCTTAAAACGTGCATTTAATTTGCATATATTAACAAAATAGGGCGTGTACATCGTATACGTAGATTTCGTTTCTACATTACACCACACATACATCAATAATATTAAGTTGATTGCAATCGTATCATCGTTATTTTCTTACTACATGTTTTATATATACTCAGTATATATTCCTATATCAAGTCTACTGACCTTCTTGCCTCCTTTTAATTGCAATCTGTGGCTTCGTACAACATAAAGCTGTCATTTCGGAACAAAATTCAGAGCAAACAAAACCAAGTCATTGCTATACCCTTGTCACAAATTTGGAAAAGCACAGATGGCGCTATTGCAATCAAAGATTTAAAGCAAAGAAAGAAAAATTCAGCAAATTTTCAAATAACTTTTTTGAGATAATAACGATCACATCAACACTACCTATTTTAGAAATTTCAAGGGGACAGTGGTCTATTTGCTATAAAATATCTATTTCCTTCGTGTATTTGATGATTGTAAGTCATCAATGGTAATTAAGTTTTTTATTTGAAAATAAAATGAAATAAATTCTGTCTCCTGTGCTTTTGAAGCGAAAAGATTTGTAATTTTGATAGACCAATCCTTTTTAAAGTGTACATGTATGCCATACATTGCCAATTTGGTGATGGCGGAGGCATAAATTCAGACCGCGCGTGGTCGGAGATACATCTAGTTTAATATCTTGTAATATGTTTGAAATGATTGTTTGATACAGGCTGCTCAAATGTTGCATGATGGGAAGACATTATCGGCAGACGACGTCCCAGAACTGAGAGACGTAGATGATGTAACCAAAGAACTAGAGTAAGAATTCAATCCCTTAAAAGTTAAATGCCAGACCAAGTTTTGGGGGTTAATGTTATGCGTACTAGCTTTATAGAAATTTTACTTTTTATAGATCATTGGTCCATTTATAGAAAATTGAATTTTATGATGAAGAGATAATAATAATAATAATAATGCATAAGCCAGTATATATAGAAATCTAGAGAGAACATGGTTGAATTTCAATCTGGGTCGGATACTGGGTGATCATTTACAGTATAGAATAATAAGATTTCTGCAATATGATATCTTTCAACATTTTTTTTAACCCTTGTAATGTCAAGGCTGCAAAGATTGAAGTGGGCCGTGGATCAGCTAATGATGATTGCTAGAAGGCTCAAGGCACAGCGGGAGGTTGGGGGCGCTGTTCAGCTGGCAGGGACAGAGGTCAAAGTTGAACTCAATGAAGAGCAAGAGATTGAAAACCTTGTACCAAAGCAGGTTTGTGTTTTTCTCATTTCTCCTTCTTTATCTCTTGAATTGTCTAACCACTCTTTCTTTTAATATCTTTGTATGTCTTTGTTTAATTTTCACAAGTCTATATCTCTCATACAATAAACATAAAGATTATCTAGTTCTGAATCTTGGTCTCTCTCTCTCTCTCTATCTCTCTCAATTGCTTTGTCTCTTTATTGCCTAGATAAATAATTGTAATAATTATTGTCTTCTGTTTTTTATTCATTGCTGAGTACTATTTCTTTTTCTGGAAATAGATTGATGTCCTTCTACACTGCAAGTTGATTCAATCATGGTAGTTTCTCTTTCTTGAGGCAGTTTATATTGATTTGCAATGATTTTTTTTCTACTTATTCAAAATAAAAAATTATTAAACAGACTATGGAGATACATGAGACAATAGCTGAATGCATGATCTATGCCAACCATTGGGTAGCCAAGAAGATTGCCCAGTCTTACCCTCATGCTGCACTGGTGAGTGAATTCAATGTCCTATAGCTGTAGAGGGTTTACAGTGACGTCAACAAAACCCTAGCAAACAAGAAAATAAAACTAAGTGCAATGCGCTCCACATTTCTGTTTCTTATAACATGCAGATTTAGTTATTCAGCGTAGAGGTCATTTTTGTCCCTGGTTTAAAGGTCAATCCCACCTCAATATCATGCTAATTTGAATAAACAGGGGGTAATAATTTGCGCCTTGAGCATCTAATCAGGATGGAAAAGTGTGCTATACAAGTCACATGTATTATTATTATTAAAATTAAACAAGCATAACAGTAAAAATTTCACTGAAATCGGATGTAAAATAAGAAAGATATGGCATTTTGAAGTTTTGCATTATTTCATGAAACAGTGATATGCATAACATGGGCGGTATGCAAATGAGTGAACCGATGATGTCATGCACTCACTTTTCCTTAAGTATTTTATTATATGAAATATCATATATTTCATTTTTTTGCTTCAATAATGTAAAACATGGTTTGACTCCATATGGAACATGTAAAATCATCATTATTGTAACTTATTTTCATACAAGGAAGGGATTCTTTATTATCACATCTATAAAAATTGAAATATTTGATATTTCATATACATGTAATAAAATACATAAGGAAAAGTGAGTGTGTGACATCATCGGTTCACTCAGTTGCATACCGCCCATGCTATGCATATCACTGTTTCATGAAATAATGCAAAACTTCAAAATGCCATAAATTTGTTCTTTTACATCCGATTTCAGTGAAATTTTTACTGTTATGCTTGTTTAATTTTACTCTGTTTATTCAAATCAACTTGATATTGAGGTGGACTTGGCCTTTAAACTTTGCTCGCCTAAGAACGAGGCCGCTGGATAGTTTATGATGTCACAAGAAAACCCTCTATTGTTTCTATTCAACACATCATCTTGTAAATATAATGACTGGAAGTAACATTTACTTGTATGTTGTATTGCTGCCTTCTAGAAGCCTATGTGTTATATTGAATTCTTTGGAACTCAAACCTGATTGTCAATTGTGATTTCATAGTGCGGTAATTTTTTCAGCAGTGCTATGGTATTAAAGAAAGTGTGATCAAAGCATCTCAGAAAGTCTGTTACATAAAATGATATTCATGTTCAATTTGTTTAAAAGTTGGCTCTTAGCAATTGTCAAGTGAGACCAAAAGATTCATGTAATAATATGAAAATATTGATGATGAATAATACTAGTCACTTGCTTTGATTTATTAATCTACAGCAAAATTCTAACATTGAGAAATGATTGATGTGAAAGTGACAAAAGCTCTTTTAAGATCTGCTGTGTAGCTTTTTAGAAGAAATGTATAATAATGATAGAATTAATTGAAATCTTTTTGATTGTTTGCCTTAGCTGAGACACCATCCACTTCCAAGGCAAGAACAGTTCCAGGATCTGATAACCAGTGCCAGGTCAAAGGGATTTACTGTGGACACAAGGTAGGCCTGATATGAGTCATCACATTCAATATGGATTATAAAAAAAGTAATTGTGAAATCTCTACTTATATGTAATACCTTGCAAGATAACAGCTGTTAAGCACTTTTTAAGTAAAAAGTTGTTTTTTTTTTTCATAGGTGCTAGGGTATTAGGATTTTAGATTTTTAAAACAAAAGTTGCTTGTGTAAACTCTGAATTTACCCTAATATTTTAAAATCAAATTTATACTTTTTGCTGAAGTTGAATATGATTTTAGTCTTATTCTCCACATAAAGAACTAATGTTTTTATCCGATTTGAAATGAATACTACAAGCTGTTTTCTATCTTACCCTGCAGTTCAAACAAGCTACTTGCTGAGTCTCTTGATAGATGTATAGATAGAAGGGACCCAGTCTTCAACAACATCCTCCGTTCCCTAGCAACCAAGGCCATGTCTAATGCTCGTTACTTCTCAACTGGTAGTTTGTCTGTGGATCAGTTCTTCCACTATGGTAAGCTAAGCTTTACTCCTTGGATTGCGGCAGGGTGCTCTGACATTAGCTACTTATTTTTTTTCTTGCAACAAATAGAGCACAAAATAATGGGTTAGTGTGTTTTGGACTACCAGTCCTGACTAGACTAATTCCATCTGTTCTCATGTATTATGTTATGATGATGACAGTTGACTACATTGATTTCATCTGTTCTCATGTATCATGTTATGATGATGACAACTGACTACATTGATTCCATCTGTTCTCATGTATCATGTTGTGATGATGACAGCTGACTACATTGATTCCATCTGTTCTCATGTATTATGTTATGATGATGACAACTGACTACATTGATTCCATCTGTTCTTATGTATTATGTTATGATGATGACAGCTGACTACATTGATTCCATCTGTTCTTATGTATTATGTTATGATGATGACAGCTGACTACATTGATTCCATCTGTTCTCATGTATTATGTTGTGATGATGGCAACTGACTACATTGATTCCATCTGTTCTCATGTATTATGTTATGATGATGGCAACTGACTACATTGATTCCATCTGTTCTCATGTATTATGTTGTGATGATGACAACTGACTACATTGATTCCATCTGTTTTCTTGTATTATGTTATGATGATGACAACTGACTACATTGATTCCATCTGTTCTCATGTATTATGTTCATTCATTCATTCATTTCATTCATTCATTCATTCATTTCATTTATTTCCATTTTCATATAAAAACAACAAGTCATTACAATATATAAAAATACATGCAATTATACATATTCATGTACTAGGTAAAATACATTTAAAAAAGTTATACAATAATATCTCATGCCTTTCAATTAAAGAAAAGACAATTTCAAGATAAACCAAATTATCCAGTCGAAAATGAAAAAGAGGGAAACTAAAATAAGGCCAAAAGGCCCTGTAAAACAAGTTCCCTAAAATAGACATTACATATGATGATGACAACTGACTACATTGATTCCATCTGTTCTCATGTATTATGTTGTGATGATGACAACTGACTACATTGATTCCATCTGTTCTCATGTATCATGTTATGATGATGACAGCTGACTACATTGATTCCATCTGTTCTCATGTATTATGTTATGATGATGGCAACTGACTACATTGATTCCATCTGTTCTCATGTATTATGTTATGATGATGGCAACTGACTACATTGATTCCATCTGTTCTCATGTATTATGTTGTGATGATGACAGCTGACTAGATGCTATCTGTTCTCATGTATCATGTTATGATGATGGCAACTGACTACATTGATTCCATCTGTTCTCATGTATCATGTTATGATGATGGCAACTGACTACATTGATTCCATCTGTTCTCATGTATTATGTTGTGATGATGGCAACTGACTACATTGATTCCATCTGTTTTCTTGTATTATGTTGTGATTGATTCCATCTGTTTTCTTGTATTATGTTGTGATGATGGCAACTGACTACATTGATTTCATCTGTTCTCATGTATTATGTTATGATGATGACAGCTGACTACATTGATTCCATCTGTTCTCATGTACACTAAAGGAAAAAAGAAACTTATAAAAGTTCAAGAGATCACCAAATTAAATTCTCTGCATGGAAATGTACCAAATTTGGATATAATGTTGATTCAATGCATGGCTTTAAATGACAGTCAATAACAAAAAGTTTTCTTCAATGCCACAAAAGAAATGTGCACTGAAGCAAAGGACTCTCTAATCCCCAAGTCACAAAGACAAACTGCAGCCTTGTACACCATATGCATGTCAATGAATGAAACAAAAGAATTTCAAAAGGGATTTGCACCCCTCGAGCAAGAGGATATTGATGTTCTGCCATGGTGCGCCCGTTCACCAGACCTTTCCCCAATTGAACATCTCTGGGAAGAGCTTGGTCGACGTGTGTCAAGGCGTGACAATCAACCCATCAATAGGGAGACGCTCATTGCAGCACTGCAAGAGGAATGGAACAATGTTCCCCAGGCTACCATCGCGAATCTGATCGGAAGCATGCGAAGACGGTGTACAGCTTGCCAGCAAGCTAGAGGTGGACATACTGGCTATTAATCTGTTTGGATATGAACTTGCAAATCCCTTTTGAAATTCTTTTGTTTCATTCATTGACATGCATATGGTGTACAAGGCTGCAGTTTGTCTTTGTGACTTGGGGATTAGAGAGTCCTTTGCTTCAGTGCACATTTCTTTTGTGGCATTGAAGAAAACTTTTTGTTATTGACTGTCATTTAAAGCCATGCATTGAATCAACATTATATCCAAATTTGGTACATTTCCATGCAGAGAATTTAATTTGGTGATCTCTTGAACTTTTATAAGTTTCTTTTTTCCTTTAGTGTATTATGTTGTGATGATGGCAACTGACTACATTGATTCCATTTGTTCTCATGTATTATGTTATGATGATGACAGCTGACTACATTGATTCCATCTGTTCTCATGTATTATGTTGTGATGATGGCAACTGACTACATTGATTCCATCTGTTCTCATGTATTATGTTGTGATGATGGCAACTGACTACATTGATTCCATCTGTTCTCATGTATTATGTTGTGATGATGGCAACTGACTACATTGATTCCATCTGTTTTCTTGTATTATGTTGTGATGATGGCAACTGACTACATCGATTCCATTTGTTCTCATGTATTATGTTATGATGATGACAACTGACTACATTGATTCCATCTGTTCTCATGTATTATGTTGTGATGATGGCAACTGACTACATTGATTTCATCTGTTCTCATGTATTATGTTATGATGATGACAGCTGACTACATTGATTCCATCTGTTCTCATGTATTATGTTGTGATGATGGCAACTGACTACATTGATTCCATCTGTTCTCATGTATTATGTTATGATGATGACAACTGACTACATTGATTCCATCTGTTCTCATGTATTATGTTGTGATGATGGCAACTGACTACATTGATTTCATCTGTTCTCATGTATTATGTTATGATGATGACAGCTGACTACATTGATTCCATCTGTTCTCATGTATTATGTTGTGATGATGGCAACTGACTACATTGATTCCATCTGTTCTCATGTATTATGTTGTGATGATGGCAACTGACTACATTGATTCCATCTGTTCTCATGTATTATGTTATGATGATGGCAACTGACTACATTGATTCCATCTGTTCTCATGTATTATGTTGTGATGATGACAGCTGACTAGATGCTATCTGTTCTCATGTATCATGTTATGATGATGGCAACTGACTACATTGATTCCATCTGTTCTCATGTATCATGTTATGATGATGGCAACTGACTACATTGATTCCATCTGTTCTCATGTATTATGTTGTGATGATGGCAACTGACTACATTGATTCCATCTGTTCTCATGTATTATGTTGTGATGATGGCAACTGACTACATTGATTCCATCTGTTTTCTTGTATTATGTTGTGATTGATTCCATCTGTTCTCATGTATTATGTTGTGATGATGGCAACTGACTACATTGATTTCATCTGTTCTCATGTATTATGTTATGATGATGACAGCTGACTACATTGATTCCATCTGTTCTCATGTATCATGTTATGATGATGGCAACTGACTACATTGATTCCATCTGTTCTCATGTATTATGTTGTGATGATGGCAACTGACTACATTGATTCCATCTGTTTTCTTGTATTATGTTGTGATTGATTCCATCTGTTTTCTTGTATTATGTTATGATGATGGCAACTGATTACATTGATTCCATCTGTTCACATGTATCATGTTATGATGATGGCAACTGACTACATTGATTCCATCTGTTTTCTTGTATTATGTTGTGATGATGGCAACTGACTACATTGATTCCATCTGTTTTCTTGTATTATGTTGTGATTGATTCCATCTGTTTTCTTGTATTATGTTGTGATGATGGCAACTGACTACATTGATTTCATCTGTTCTCATGTATTATGTTATGATGATGACAGCTGACTACATTGATTCCATCTGTTCTCATGTACATGTATTATGTTGTGATGATGGCAACTGACTACATTGATTCCATCTGTTCTCATGTATTATGTTGTGATGATGGCAACTGACTACATTGATTCCATCTGTTTTCTTGTATTATGTTGTGATTGATTCCATCTGTTTTCTTGTATTATGTTGTGATGATGGCAACTGACTACATTGATTTCATCTGTTCTCATGTATTATGTTATGATGATGACAGCTGACTACATTGATTTCATCTGTTCTCATGTATCATGTTATGATGATGGCAACTGACTACATTGATTCCATCTGTTCTCATGTATTATGTTGTGATGATGGCAACTGACTACATTGATTCCATCTGTTCTCATGTATTATGTTGTGATGATGGCAACTGACTACATTGATTCCATCTGTTCTCATGTATTATGTTGTGATGATGACAACTGACTACATTGATTCCATCTGTTCTCATGTATCATGTTATGATGATAGCAACTGACTACATTGATTCCATCTTTTCCTTTAGGTCTGGCAATGGACAGGTACACCCACTTTACATCTCCAATACGCAGATATGCTGATATCATTGTAAGTATGGCAGTGATTGAAGAAAACTGAATTGAAAAGATCAACTTACAAACTATGTGCTAATTATAAAGAAATGACATACAGTTTTAATTGAGCTTTTCCAACATATGCCTAAACGAAGAAATGCTGATTGCAAAATATCTCTTGAGAGATGGAATGTATATGAATATGGCATGTTTCAACAGGTTTTGTATGTGTGTTTGCCAGCAGACATATAAAACAATAATGAAAATGGCAATAACTTTACTTGACAGGTTGTTGGTATATATTTGCCAAAATTGTTTAATTTCTGCAAAATTAGAAAAAGATGCATAAAAAAATTGTCAACGTTACCTTAATTAAGATGTGTAGAAGTAATAAATGACAAGAAATCAGTTTGAATTTGGATAGTATTGTTAACCATGCTAAAATAGAATAAGAAAATAATCTTACAAATTCATTATTAGAATTCTCAGAATTAGAATTTTATTAGTGCAAACATATTTGCTCACTGTACCAGCTTCTCACCTAGATGTATGTCTGTTTCTAAAAGTGGCACATGTATACAAGATAATGTACCTGACGTCTTTTTCACAATATATGTTTAAAATGGTGATATGTATGAGTGCTCTGCCATATCTGATTAATTATGGTTTGGATGAAAATTTTCATTTTCTTAACCTGATAATTTCATCTTTTCATTGGTTATTTTTTCATAGGTGCATCGTCTTTTACTTGCAGCTGTTGGAGAGGTACCAGAAGCAGAAATCGGGTTGCTAAGCAACCAGAATCTGCAAGAACTGTGTGGGCACATGAACAAGAAGCATAGAGTAAGTTCAATACTTTGTTGTACAAATTACCAGCTGCTATCTTACTTTTATTCAGTGCACTCAGTAAAATACCTTCATTGATGATGATGATTTTTTTTTTGACTGAGGGATGTAAGATGTTGTCAGATCATGGAGGTTGACATATATTTTTTTTTTTGTCAGGCTGCACAAAATGCCCAGCAAGACTCTCAGGAACTGTTCCAGGCCCTGTTCTTCCAGGACCGAGACGCAAGGGATGAAGCATGTATCGTTGATGCTGTCATTCAGAACCTGAGGGCCAATGGGGTCTTGGTTTTCATTCCAAGGTAGGTACATGTAGTAAGACACATGCTCCAGTGACAATTGCCCGGCAGTCAATATCCCAAGATCAACGAATTCTTAACTACAATCTTGGAACAAACACTGTATTCTAAAACCCAACTGCAACCCTAATCCTATATTTATGACGAAATAAAGCCCAGAGCAATTGTCACTGGAGCCAGTGGGGTAGCTATAGGGGGCATGGGGGGCAATCGAATTGCAAAAAAAAAAGGAACTGGGGAAAAGGACGAGAAAAGAAGCCGAAAGGACCATTTCCCGCACCATCCCCCCTAAATGGCTGGACTCATGCTATGCCGTTGGCTTGAGCATGTTGGAGCACCAGGCAGTAATATTCTTCATGAAATTAAATGCATTGTATTCATCTGGAAAGTCAGGGTATGAGGTGTGGATCCAAAAGGAACTGGGGAAAAGGACGAGAAAAGAAGCCAAAAGGACCACTTCCCGCACCATCCCCCCTAAATGGCTGGACTCATGCTATGCCGTTGGCTGGAGCATGTTGGAGCACCAGGCAGTAATATTCTTCATGAAATTAAATGCATTGTATTCATCTGGAAAGTCAGGGTATGAGGTGTGGATCCAAAAGCATTGACCTGGGGAGCGTTTCATCAAGCGTTTTGTCAGTGACTTTACCGACAACTGTTATAAGCTACTGAAATCCTTGCATCTGATTGGCTGAGAGCAAATTTGTCAGTAAAAATCACTGACAAGACACTTGATGAAACGCTCCCCAGTTGTTCATCATGTCTTTGTTGTAGTGTTTTAAACATAAGATTTTATGAACCCTGGGTTATTGTGTCTTTTGTATCATGTGGTTTTTTTAAAACTTTGTGGAAACCTAAAGTTAAGATTAACAGTGTGCAGGTAAACCAGGATTAAAGAAACAACGTTAGATTTCATGCTGTGACAAAACAGTCATTTGCTAAAAAAGTGCATATGCATGCACATTCTTGGCTTGCTTTGAAGCAGAGAGAAACTAGGATCAGTGAAGTCCCTATAGTGATTTATTTTGTTATGTTTTTGTGTATTTTATCCAGGTATGGTATTAAAGGAGCAGTCTACCTTCGAGACAAAGCTGGACTAGTTTGTGACACATCCATTCCACACCAACCGCAGTGGGTCCAAGGTATGTCTCCACTATTTGATCCTTAGAACAGAGTCATAAGAATGATGTAAAGTGACATAGGTTGATTACACCTGATGCACATTGAATCCTGCCTATTGAAATTTGTAATTCTATAGCATGCAAGGTGTTGCACCTAATGTACATTTTCATGCCATTATTTCTACTGCCTTTATAAGTGCAGGATCTAAAAGTTTGATAATTGCCATCATTTTTTTGAGTAGTATTGAGTATCAGTTGAGTTTATATTATTCACTGCCCGTCAGAGATGTGTGTTTTCTTATGAAGTTTGATTGAGGCATCATTTCTCTATATTTTACACATTCTGTGTCTCATTTTATGACAACCTACTAACCCACTACCCCTGCGACCATATTCTGTGTGCATTTCTCTCTCTGACAGACTCTCTCTCTCTCTCTCTCCCTCCCTCTCGCTCCCTTTCTCTGAAGATCAGTGTTTTCTATGTGCCCATCAACCCTTTGACCACATTCTGTGTTTCTCTGACAGGTTCTCTCTCAAGATCGGAGTTTGCTATCACTGTGCAGGCAGGGGGACATGTATCCACGTACAGACTCTTTGATCATATCACAGTGAGTTCAGACCACATCTTGAAAGTTTATCAGGTTGTGTTGGTCCTTCTATATCATAAATATACAGTCAAGTAAAGAATTGAAAAAATAAAACCTTGAGGTATGTCAATTTCCTTCAATGCCTCTCCTCTTACGCTGTTTATCTTCTTTAATAGCATATTTCTTGTATTTCCATGTCTTCATAATATTGTTCAGTGCTGATTAAATATACACTATAATGCTTTTGTCTGATTGTACGCCTGTAGGTTGGTATAAGAGTTCAAAGCTCCAGGGCCCATCCGTGTTCACTCAGACTGGAGGTATTAGCTTCTGAGGCTTATACTGCTGATCTGAAGGCCGAAGGACTAAGCAGTACACTCAGGACTAACATTGTACAGGTATGAGAAGGAAGTAGAATTTTGTACGGTATGACGCTAGTATACTCAGGACTAACATTGTACAGGTATGACTAGGCAGTACACTGGGGACTAACAACCGGTATGACGTTAGTACACTCAGGACAAACATTGTACAGATATGACTAGTCAGTACACTGGGAACTAACAACAGGTATGATGCTAGTATACTCAGGATTAACATTGTACAGGTATGACTAGGCAGTACACTGGGGACTAACAACAGTATGACGTTAGTACACTCAGGACTAACATTGTACAGGTATGACTAGGCAGTACACTGGGGACTAACAACAGGTATGACGTTAGTACACTCGGGACTAACATTGTACAGGTATGACTAGGCAGTACACTGGGGACTAACACAGGTATGACGTTAGTACACTCAGGACTAACATTGTACAGGTATGACTAGGCAGTACACTGGGGACTAACAACCGGTATGATGCTAGTATACTCAGGACTAACATTGTACAGGTATGACTAGGCAGTACACTGGGGACTAACAACCGGTATGACGTTAGTACACTCGGGACTAACATTGTACAGGTATGACTAGGCAGTACACTGGGGACTAACAACCGGTATGATGCTAGTATACTCAGGATTAACATTGTACAGGTATGACTATGCAGTACACTCAACTGACAATGTACAGGTAAGACTAGGTAGTACACTTGGGACTAAGATTGTACAGATAGGGAGTACGCTCATGACTTTCAAACATTTTACAGGTACATGTACATGTATGTTGAGGCAGTACACTCCAGACTAACAATGTACAGGTATGACTAGGTAGTACAATCAACTATGTACAGGTATGACTGGGCAGTACACTGGGGACTAACACAGGTATGACGTTAGTACACTCGGGACTAACACTGTACAGGTATGACTAGGCAGTACACTCAACTAACAGTGTACAGGTATGACTGGGCAGTATACTGGGGATTAACACAGGTATGACGTTAGTACACTCGGGACTAACAGTGTACAGGTATGACTGGGCAGTATACTGGGGATTAACATAAGGTATGATGTTAGTACACTCGGGACTAACATTGTACAGGTATGACTAGGCAGTACACTGGGGACTAACGACATGTATGACGTTAGTACACTTTGGACTAACATTGTACAGATATGACTAGGCAGTACACTGGGAACTAACAACAGGTATGAAGTTAGTACACTTTGGACTAACATTGTACAGGTATGACTAGGCAGTACACTGGGGACTAACGACATGTATGACGTTAGTACACTTTGGACTAACATTGTACAGATATGACTAGGCAGTACACTGGGGACTAACGACAGGTATGACGTTAGTACACTCGGGACAAACACTGTACAGGTATACACTGCGGACTAAAATTTTAGAAGTATGAATTGGCAGCATCAAACTATAACATCGCTCATACCTTTACAGGAAGGGAGAATAACTGAATTTTTAGTCTGAGGTTATACTGAGCATGACTTGGGTATTGCTTTAAGTGATTTTATGATTTGTGATACCTTTATATTGTTAAATGGGGGCTCTTATAGTAACTCATTCCCTGAAATTTAATACTAGTAATAATTGTACTTACAATACTGGAGCCCTATAGATTTAGGTTGATAAAAGAGACAGTGACACATCTTACTTCAATCTTGAAGATTAACTGATTGTTTTTTCAATTATTTTATGATACCATATTAGGAGGTGAAGTCACTGAGCGATGAAAGCCCATTTTCATCATTAATCCTGAAGGAACAAATAGAAGTGCTAGGATCAAGCCTTCCCTCACTACGACAACAATATGGACAAACTCATGGGAGCTTCTATACCATGCTTCAAGACTTTTCTCTTATGAACTTAAAAGAAAAAGATTCATGACCAAGGTTTTAACAGTATGGGTAGTTTAATGGGAGCTTTCGTATCATGCCTCAAGTTTCTCTCATATGAACTGAAAAGAGAAACCCTCCAGTCATAACCAAGGATAAGCTATCGGTCAATCAGTCATCAGTTGCTGTCCTGAGGCAGGGGTTGGGACTATGCAACTCCACAATAGATAGTATCGAGACTATTATGCTTCAACTTAAGACTTCTCTATGAAATTAAATGAGAAAGATTCACAACCAAGGATAAACAATATAGATAGACTAATGATGGGACCTTCTATATTATGCTACAAGACTTCCCTCATATGAACTTAGAAGAGAAAGAGTCATGAACAAGGATATATGGACATTTTAAAAGAAATTTCTATAGCATCACCTGTTCATCAGCAGCTGTGGTTCTAGATAGGTTATGACCTGACTGTGATTCTGTGTTTTATGAGCAGATGAATTCCTTTCATGGAAAGTGCTTTCTTGAACAGAAGCAAAAATCTTCAAGCTTTAAAGGGATATGTCACCAAGCGGCCGTGGGGAATGTCAGGATAGAAGAGTAAGCCCCATTCACTCGTACACAAAGTTTGTGTGTCGAACGCGTCCGTCGGACTACTGCACATTTCGGACTGCACGAAGCCGACCAAATCTCGCATGAGAGCTTGAGCTCAGGCTGAGCGTGCATGTTGCGCGGCGACCAGTCTGTCTAAAGTTTGCGCCCCGGGGGGCAACGGCATGATCAGGTAACGATCACGGTGCCCCCTCACGACAAAAAATGTCCATAATCTGCAGTTGACTATCCCTTTAAACGTAAGAGAATTACATGCTAATGCCGTAGAATTTATCCTTTTATTTATTTTTACCATCTGAATCAGAATATTTTGAAACCCCTGAATTGTCCTGCATAAAAATATTTACATCCATATTACTAAATGTGGCAGAAAAAATTTTCATCTTCATTACCTCCATAAGTAATGATAGAAAGTGAATTCGTGGCTTATCATGATTTTGGTTCAAAATGTGTTGAAACCAGGTACATATTTTGAAATTTGAATGTGAAACATGTGTATGCAAGCCATAAAACTTGTATTCTTGACATCCTGTGAACCAAGTTTAACTTTAATTAATAGTGCACCTTTATGAATATGAGCCATTGTTTCCCAGAATCGTTATATTCTGAAATATGTTCTTACTGGGGAAAACTTTTTGTAACCATTGTTCATTTGACTTGATTTTGCAAAGTTCTTCAGAACAGACATCAAATGATTTTTTATTCAAGAAACTCCTCTCACCCACCGTCCCCCCCCCAAAAAAAAAGGAAAATTAAAATAGAGAAGAATCAAGAGTGCATGAGCAAAAAATAGTAGATAAAATTTCTGCAAAGCATGCTGTATTGTCAGGAAGGATTTCTATTTCAGTTAGTTATTATCTCCAATGTATGTCCGTCTTTCTTACCTTACAAAGAGATTCATTATTCAGCTTATGGAATTGTACATGCAATATTCAGTTCCAGTTGGTGATTTTGAATTAAATGTGATATATTTGAATTTCTTAAGATTTATCTGTGGTAATTATGGATTGTAAACTTACCTATACTTTTATTACCAAGAACATGCAATGTACTCTTTTAATAATTTGCCAATCTTTAGCCTCCTATTGTTTTTTTTAATATATATATATATATATACATGTACATGTATTTGACACTTCTTGTAAATATTGTATACATAATTTGAATAAATCGGCCAAATATTTTAGTCCTTTCTTCTCTTCAATTGTGTTTTGTCTTTTCCTAGAAGGGCAAAAATAGTGATTAGTTAAAAGGAGGTTCATTCTTACGGTATTTCCTCTTAATAAGAATTACTGAGAAGTAAGAAAGCTTAATTTCCTTATACTGTTTTGAATTGCATGAATTTTAATTTGGATTGAATTTGGATAGAATAATAATCATACAAGTTAGAGAAAACTATGCTAAATATAATAATTCACGTACAGAAGTATCTAGGTAATCAGGGGCGGATACAGGATTTTCAGAAAGGGGGGGGGGGGCGCACACTGAGGAACCCTCCGTTTGACGAAGCCAAACGGCCATGTAGGGGGTCCGGGGCATACTTTGTAAGACAAAACAGGGGGGGCGCACACCACTTGCGCCCCCCCTGGATCTGCGCCTGGTAATGTATGTAGGAGGAAAGGGGGGGGGGGGTGGTTAGGTATAGGCCTAAAGGTGAAACAGTTGCCTATATTGTGGCTCAGGAAAAAAAGGGAAAACAAAGAAGAAATTGATGAAAAGGAAAAGAAGAAGAATAACCAAAAAAAAAAAAAAGAAAGAGAGAGAGAGGAGGAGTGGGGGTAGTTGAGAGAGTTAAAAATAAACAAGAAGCTTGGTAGCTAGGCGGGATGGACAAGATGAAATGCAGGGTGGACCTACTTGTGTACGTATAATTAGTCATCAGTAAATTACCAATACCTCAAAATTGTAGCTCTTTAAGCTTTTTATCTACTCTCTTAAAACAAAAAAATTGTTGGCGCCCACCCTCGATCCCCCTTCCCTTTATAGCTTACGCTCTGCGCCCTAACTGGGCGTTGTGGTGTGCGCCTGTAATCCAGCTACCAGTGGAAGTTGTAAACTGATTCAGCGGACTGAGTCACGTCTTTCGGATGGTGACGTTAAAGGTCGGTCCCAGAGGTAAATAATCATATTTGATTGATACACGTCTGTAAAAACGCAATTACACACACACACACACACACACTAGCTGGACCCCGGGGGGGGGGGGGGGCACTCAGTATATAGTGTGCAGTGTGTATGTGCTGCCCAGAAGACCCCCATGCTTTTTTACACTCAAATTTCTGTAGCAAAGCATACCATTTTTTTCTTAAGAAAAAGAAAGAAAACCGTTCCAAAGCAGGGACCGCGGAACCAGGGTGGGGGGTGGGGGGGGGGGGGGCTGCAGCCCCCCCCCACTTTTTTCAATAAACACGTGCAAACGTATGGCAGTGCAAAAATGTGGGTTTACAGCCCATTAGCCCCTCCACTTTTCAAGATGTTCTGCGGCCCCTGCAAAGCACCCCTTTTTTTCATTCCGTAGTTCCCGCCGTACACGTACACATGTGCGTGTCTGACGACCTATGGTGACGGTGACGGTGACGGTAAGGTACGACGACGGGACAGTACGACGTCAATCAGCGCGTCACATGCGTTTGTTTGTTTGTGGGTGACTTGCGTGACGTGAGCAGCTCAACCTGGGGTACGGTATTCGTTCGTATTATGACTGTTTATTCAATACTTGTGAAACTAATAATCCGTCACAAATAAAAGACTAGGGTTCTATATGTATTTGCAATCTATTTTTTTAAAGTATGGTACCGTAATTGACGTTAGCATGGCTACAAAGTTTGTTGTAAAGTTTAGTTCAGTCCCATGTGTATGTCTACACGTTGTGTGTCTGGATAAGTATGGTGGTGTGAGCTGTGACCACATACATGACATAGGCCACTCATAGCTACATTCCTATACTTCGTGTGTATAATGTAGGCAGTCATACATAGCCAGGATTGGCTTCGTGAATGTAAAAAAAAAAAATTGGCTCCTCTTCACACACATACTAAATTCATTGCACCTGCACACATAGTTATTTCAGTTCACCATAGGCGTCTACATACATGTATGGCTATGCGTGTTAACTCACGCGCTAACGGAACCCGGAAGTGCGGAAACTTGGGTAACACTGACCAGTTTCGAGGGTATTTGGAGGCCTTTTCCAGGGCGTCCGACCTGAATTGCTTTCAACATTAGAGGTACCTTGTTCATGTGTCTGTTATGTACAGGTTTCGAGCCTCAAAAATTATTCATGAGTTCTTCACAGCTGTTCAAAGAGCTGCGTGACCGAATTCTGGAATATGACCAAATACCGGGGCGCGCATCCTATTTAATTTATCTCCAAAAGCCTGTGACTAAAAACTTCCGTAGGTCGGTGTTTTGCTTGCAATGCGCATGCGTCAGCCGCTCCAATAATTATACAGATAAGAAGGGAGCATTATGAGGAAAGAGTTCCATTGAGCTCAGCCACCCAAAATTTATCCTTACGTTCTATATTCGAACATACTAAAAGAGGGCGATTTTTTGATGGGGTCTGAGTAAAAATGGGGCTTGGAATTTTTTGGGGGGTAGTAATAAAAGAAAATTTAAAAAAGGGGCGGAGGGGGTTTAAAAAAAAAAATATACGTCACTGTCGACATCTCTCTCCATTTCTCTCTCCCTCTCTTCTCTTTATCTCTCTCTCCTTGACCTCTTCACCTCGATCAAGAGGTCAATTTGTAGATTGACCTAATGACCGAGTTAAGAGGTCAATTGTTTCTCGTAGAGTACCTAAAGATAGACCTAAACATGGAGAGAAAGGGTTAGAACATAAACAAATGATTCAAATATTTTTGAAGGTACGATCGGGAATCGAACCCTCAACAACATAGCATAGTACATACATCATATACATCATAATACATTGAGCGTTACCATTGATCCACAAGAGATGCGGATGGTTGGGAAGGTCGTGTATGATTGTAATAGATACGAGTAACTTGCGCATGCGCAAAAAGGCCAAAATGAAACCAAATCTCGTCAAACTCAACTCGTGCTCAACCAATTCGACCAAATCGCCATTCGGCCACTGTTCGAAGATGCTAAAAACAAGCGTTGATGACACTTACGTAACATTGTCACAGTTATATATAAGTATAGAAATATATGTTTGTTTGTTTACCCGGCTGCATTTTTGTTGCACATTTGGTGACTTCAAGCTTGATGTTATAATATTATATTTTTTGTGTTTTTAAGATGTTAAAAATGGCATAAGCACCGACCACCAAGCTTGAAATTACTCAATAATTATATTTTTGCATTATGTGTAATTCATCACGTTTTGTATTCCTCGTCAGGTTTTTATAACCCTAACCCTAACCCTAACCCTAACCCTAACCCTAACCCTAAACCATAATTATATACTTCACCCTAATCATATAACTGGAAGAGAATGTAAATACAGATGTATTCATTCAGTATGGGGTGCCGGTAATATGTATACGGGGTAACTTGTATTGCATCGACATGTGCGTGAATGTCATATGTTTAGCTAGCTAGCTAGCCGCGGTACGTGTGAACTTGCATGTGACGTACGTACCGTGCTGAGATTGTACTTTGTATTTTACGCACTTTTACGGAATAAACGCTATTATAGTATTAGTACTCAGTATAGTAGTCAATACGATCTCAGCACCCCACACCGGCACGCGCGGCGCGCGCACACAGTACTTGCGAGAATATGGCAACATCGTCATCAAGTGACTCCGAAGTAGCCCAACCTTCATCCTCAAATCCATTCCATGTTCATCTTCAACTCTTTCTATGACCGAAAAGCCAAAAAGAGAGCGTTAAATTTGTGAAAGCAAACGACAAATCAATAGATTTTTGACGACAGCTCGGTTTATTAGTTGTAAATGTAAACGTGAAAGCCAGCATACATGTAGATAGACATGGTCATCGTAATCGTACAGCGTATATAGCCTACTACACAGTACAGACTACAGGTAAGACTCTAGCGGTCAATCATAACACTAACCAAAAACACTCACAATCAACACAAAATGATTCTTTTTCACCCTCAAATGATGCTATATAGTATTTGCTAGTGATTTAACATCACTAGCAATTTTTTTTTTTGATTTTAGGTGGCTGAGCTCTAAGGAACTCTTCCCCATTATGAATATTCATTAAGACGAGTGGCAGGCAAGGAGCTCGAGCGAGTAGAGATATGAATATTCATTATTCCTGGGACGAAAACTATGCCGTCGTAATAAATATTCCTAGGCGCATGCGCAAGTGCCTATATTCGCTTCTGCTTCAACAACATGGCGAATGGGACTGGTTTCGAAAATTGAGAGTAAAAAGTGACATTCATCGATTCTACACATTTTTTAGGAAAAGCTGATTTGCGGAAGGTCTGTTTAGGTAAGTGGCATTGTATATATGATACTTTAATTCCAAAAAATAACTTATATGGCCATATTTTCAATGGTCATTTGAACAATGGTAAATTGTGAGACCCACCGAATCGCACTGGTTTCACTCAGGATGCTGCCACTTCGTGGCAGCGTCTCGGGGCTAGTGTGACCACATAATTTTGTATCGTCAAATTGACAAATGTAATGTCGGTTTTATAGACATGTTAAATTCTAATTATATTGAGAAGTAAGTTGAATTTAGGATACTTACCATTACTCAAAGTTTGGGAGGAATCCTTGATGTGCTTGTTATTCCCACATCAGCAAGACAAATGCTACACGATTGCTATACTCAGCTGAAAACCGTCGGTTCGGAGGAGTCTTTAACATTTAAAAAAATTTTTACCTTCTCCTCCTACACAGACGGCTAACCAACCATCCCGGTACATTAGGGAACCTAACGAGCCAAATCCCCCCAAAAAGGGGTATCTGATTTTTCATCCCTATAGTATAAGCCATCCCCTTTCTCTAAAAATTCACATAGACAGTGATAGATGGTGCTAGTGTTCTCATATTTCAAAACAGCATTAAAAAAGGAGAAAATTATACAGATAATTAACAAAATTTGGGACTTACTCTGGTTTGAACTCGAGCTTCGCACTGACTGACTGAGTATAATTCGCTGCTTTATTACGCAACCTACATGTATACGCTTCCGACTACTTCCGGGTCATGTGATTATTATAACCAAGATGGCTGTCAGCGACTCGCTATACTGACGTGCAAATTTCATGGTTAAAATGATCAGAATCGGGTACCAGACAAGGAATTTGGTGTAAGAAATTTATTCAAGCGTATTATATCACCGCTGTTTTCATGGAGAGATGTAACTTGGTCAAGAAAATGGGCTATTAACTGGAAAATGAAAAAATCATTTGTAGTCCTTGGTCCCGGGTACAGAGTGCGAGAAGGACTTCAGTCTATGTAAGGAGGTGTAGTGAAGCAAGACGTCAAGCGGAACACCCGACGAACAGAGACTGAAGCTTTCCGGCTATGATTGCTAATGCTAGACAGAAAGAGAAATTGAAAAGTCTGGACATGTCTGGAGGAGTTATATCGCTAAACATTTTTTGACTTGGAAACTCTCCTCCAAGACAGACAGAAGCCTCCCGTCAATAGCTATGGGAAAAAAGGTGAGGTACTTCAACCCAAATGTTTTCAACAAAATTATTCTACAACAAGTTTTTGATGAAAAAAATAGGTTATTGTGATAAATATACAGCAGGCCTAGAGGTGCACGGCTGATATCGGAGACTCTCCCCCATTTGGGAGATTGTCTCAGTTATCCAGAGACTTTCGTAAATAAGTTTTGGTAGCCGATGTGGGAGACGGTCTACCATTTGTCATGTTTGTAGATCGTTTTCTTTGTTTACATTTGCGACAAAGGGATTACCTTGGAAAATAAAAATGTGATATAGCAGATTCCTCGTGAAAAATGTACCCCTTTAGAGTTTAGAACACTCATAGCTACATGACTATACTTGGTGTGTAGAATGTAGGCAGTCATACACCGGCTCAACTTTTTCAAACACCACTGCACAAAAGTCACCAACATTCACTCAAAATCAGCATTTAATTTACAACAACCGACCCCAACATATCCATGAAATACAGTAAATCCAACTCACCGATGTTGGAAAAGATAATTCCAAAAATGAAATCTGTAAATTAATGTCGATTCTCGCGAAACTAGGTATTTGAGTCATTGTGTACATTTCCTTGTTGCCGCGAGCGCTGACATTTCCCAAAAAGAATTTTGTCCTTAAAAATTTCTGATTTTCTGTGTGCGCGATTGTAGAAATCGATGTGCGCTTGCGATCCCGAATTTCTTTGTGGACAAAATTTTATTGGCCGATTTTAGTGACATCGTCGGTCCTAACTGCCATTTGAGGCAGGAGTGAGATTTTTAAGGGCTGAATTTGAAAGGAAGTACATGTATTTAAAATATTTATCTTATTTTCCCCCATACCTTTAGTACATGCGACGGAAAATACCAACTATTTTTGCATTCATATATCGTAGTGGTCAATATGACCACTATTCGTGGTGTGCTTTTGACCGTCTACTTCAAAGATTCAACGACTTCTTTTGTTTTCATAATATTTTTGTTATGACCCACACACAAAACAAATGGGTTTCTGACCTCGGGCAAAAATTTGGCTTGGATAAACTGCCTTGTTTTCGGTGTTTCCTTTATTAGGCATTTTAACGTTACATAACATGGTTTTAAAATATTACAATAAACCAAGAGAATTTTAGGTAGCATGAAAGCCCTGCTCTTCCCATTCGCAAATCATTTTGAATTTTTGAAATTGGTTGAATGGTTGCAAAGATATGACTAATTTATGATTGGCAAACATGCCCATTTTTTATACCAGGGGTCAAAGGTCATTCTTTTGTTTTACTTTGAACAATGGGTGATTTCACGCTCGGTGTTGGTGTTTGGTGTTGGTGTTTAGAGCGAAAATTCTCCTAAACTCGAGGCTCAAACACCACTGTTCAGATTAAGGAGCCGATACCGATATCCTAACAAAGCACATCGATAGCTTAACACTGGCAATGGCGTCCGTACCATTTTTAACAAAGGAAAATAAATTGTTTTAAACTATTTGATTATTAGTCTATAATATCGTAAAATTACGCGAGTAGTCCAGTAATTCTAAAATATATAATTATTTGATCTAGAGTGCGGTAAGAAACTTCACAGAAATGGATAGTCTTGATGGGAACAGTAAGTTTAGATATGATTTCTCTCGAGTTTCTCACTTGCAGCAGAAAATGCTGCGGTAGCTAATGCAGCTAGACGCCGGATCGGACGGCGTAGCGCGTACAGGGCAAACGGCCAAATTTCAAGCATTGGCTCAGATTAGCCGTGAAGTTTCATGACTTTTGTATTGTAAATGTTGATTTAGAGCTCATCCAGGTAAACGATGTGGATTCTCTGGGTCTTTAACTACGGAATATCTAACGTCATATTTATTAAATCTATCTTAAAAAGAAAATTAGGTAGGATGTTTTATTCACTCCTTCAGCCCCATTAAAAAGCAAAAGTAGTTCCTTTCCGTGTGCTCTAGATCGAACGTTAGACCAAATGCTGGCCTAGATCTAATATCAGGCCTATATGAACATAATACCTCTTAACACCTATGAAATTACACTTCGAATGACGCCTACTGTCTTTATTTCTCATGACTAATCAGCAAAATTTCCCATAGCTAGCAACACTAACACCAACACCGACCGTGAAATGAATATTTCTTAATCCCTAGGGGTATAGTGTTAGTGAATGGGAATTTGTACATGAAATTAAACACCGACGGCCGAGCTCGGTTCAGCAGCCGATAATTGACAAAAAATAAACACCAGCAACCGGAACTACGTCAAAAATCAGAGGTCAACACCTAACACCGACTGATTTTTTTCTCATTTCATAGTCTGTGTTAGATCACCATTTCGCGGCAAAATAGACACTAACGCCAAACACCAACACCGAGGGTGAAATCACCCATTGGCACTATCAAAACATGAATACTAATATTTCAAATGTGTGTAACTTGGTAATCGTGATAGGAATGACAAAACTTGCATGATAGCTTATAATAGTTTTTGCTACAATTCTTGTAATATTATTTTGTAAATATTATTCATATTTAAAAAAATATTCATATTCATAAAAATGCATATTTGTGGCATTTATGTCCATATTTTTGCCCAAAATTAATCATTCAATCATACAAAACTTGTGGTCATTCAAAACATTACGTCCCAGGGCAGAATAATTGAAGAAAAATTTCAAATTATTAAAACATGTACATGTATATTATACAAATATACCAAGCTGTGAGGAGGGACTGGTATAAATTGTTACTAATGCCTGTCCCTCCGAAGATATTTAATTTCCACTATAATTTCCAACTAAATGCTTGGTATACAGTGGCGTATCCGGGGGGGGGGGGGGGGGCGGGGGGCGTAACAGGCGCGCGCCCCCCCTATTGGCCGTCGTAAAAAAAAAAATCTTCATATCAATTGAAAATATTGTTCATTAAATAGGCTTCAAAATTGGTCGCATATAGCACTATTTTGCATCTCAGCCCTTCTTCAGAAGCAACAATTTTCCAAAGACCTCTTCCCCCATGGCGGCGATCAATAATTCCTGGCACCCCCCTATTGGGAAATCCTGGATACGCCCCTGGTATACTTGTTTTATATCCCTTCTTTACAACTAATTAAAAAAAAAGAAAAACAAAACAATATTTGGACTAACCTTATCCATAGTACCGTACGACTACATGTAACTTGTATAGACTCAAGTCTAAGTTACATGACTTAGCTGTTTGATCGAAGACCTTCGAATGCTCGATAGACGAAAACATGCCTGGTGAACGGTGAAAGTCTACAAATTATTGCTACATGTAGTACATGTAGTACGATAATCTAGATCATGGTCTATAGCTATGCACGACGAATAGCTCACATTTCACAAAATGCCGGAGGATACTTTGGATTCAGCAGCGTTCCGCCACCGCCGCCGCCACGTCACATTCTTGTGTGCGCTCTAGCGGTCACATTTCTCAACGGATTTCTTTCAAACTTTGGACACCTGTAATTTCTGGTGATGCTGCCCCCAGTGTTCTGTCTTTTATAGGGTAAAGGCCATACTTTGGGGGATAGTTTTTGTGCGCTCTAGCCATCACATTTCTCAACAGATTTTGTTCAAATTTTGCATGAAGGTGTCTCTTGGTATAATCTAGAAAGCTATAGATTTTGGTGATGCTGCCTCCAGTGTTCCATCTTTTATAGGGTCAAAGTTCATATTTTGATAGATGTCTTATGTGTACTCTTGTGTGCGCTGGCGGTCACATTTCTCAACGGAGTTCTTTCAAACTTTGTATGGAGGTGTATCTTGGTAAAATCTGGACACCTATAATTTCTGGTGATGCTGCCCCTAGTGTTCCATCTTTTATAGGGTCCAAGGTCATACTTCGGGGGATGGCGTGAGTGCACTCAGCAGGCCACATTACTCTTTGGTGATGCTGCCCTCATTGTTCCGTCCTTTATAGGGTCAATGGCCATTTGTCCATTTTGTGCACTCTTACTAATATAACTAATGCAAAAGTAATTTCAAGTTTGTGCGGTCATAAAATTGATAATTTTAAGGCCTTTCTGGCAGCAGCATAGCCAGGATTTTTTCAGTAGGGGGGGGGGGGGGCACTGGGGGGCATCCACTTTCTGTAGATCACTAAATTGGTGATGGATCTAGATTTTTCATGGGGGAGGGGGGCATAGGAAATCCATGGGGCACGTTATGGACAACAATTCGAATTAAACACTACAAAATCCTTTGTAGCGAATTCAATTCATTGCTGTGCATGGCCAGTGTTGCGGTGGCCAGTGTTGCGTGACTGAAACGCGAGCCTTTATCCTTTTGTAAGTTAAGTCTCCAATATGAGAGACAGTCTGTCAAAAGGGAGAGAGACCGTGTGCCTCTACTGATATATATGGCTAGAGTGCCCATGTCTGCGTGCGCACGCTTCACTGCGCGACTCTGATAAAACAAAACTCGCAACGAAAACAATCTTTTCATCTTTATGTATTCATGCAAAAAAACGAGTTAAAATGATGAAAAAAGGTCTTATTTCAGATATGTTATTCACTAGCCTCAAAATAGTGCCTTTTCATTTCAAAATTCTTGAACTACATGTAAAGTGAATGAGTGCGCAGACATGGGCACCATTGTATTTTATGCCTCCACCCATCAAATGTGGTGCCGGAGGCAGTATGTTTTCGGGTTGCTCTGTCCGTCCCGCTTTCTCGTTCTCGCGATAACTCAAGAACCGCATGAGGTATGAACTTGGTGCTAGTATGAAATCACCATAGGAAGACGATCTGATTAGATTTTGGGGTATGTAGGTCAAAGGTCAAAGGTCACAGGTCAATTTCTGAAATTGCAGGTGTTAGCCTTGTTAACACGATATCTCAAACTATTTGATCCTTTAACTTCAAACTTGGAACTAGTACCGTAAATAACGTTCTATAAACCGCACCCGTGTATAAGCCGCACCCCCAACTTTTGACCCCACCGCGGTGAAAAAAAAAAAAACCTTTAAAAAGGATTGGTCCATCAAAAATTACAAATCTTTTCACTTCAAAAGCACAGGAGACAGAAAATTTATTTCATTTTATTTTCAAATAAAACACTTAACTACCATTGATGACTTACAATCATCAAATACACCAAGGAAATAGATATTTTATAGCAAATAGACCACTGTCCCCTTGAAGTTTCTAAAATAGACCTTTAAACTTTGACCTTGAGATCCCCCAAAATCTACCGTAAATAACGATCTATAAACCGCACCCGTATATAAGCCGCACCCCTGACTTTTCACATTTTTCGGCGGGAAAAAAAGTGCGGTTTATAGAACGTTATTTACGGTATGCATCACCATAGTGAGACAAACTGATTAGATTTTTGTTCACGTAAGTCAAAGGTGACAGGTCATAGAGGTCATTATACAGGTGTATGTGAAATTAATGTTTCTTTTTTACCTTTGTTATCACCATATCTCAACTATTTTGTATTCATGACTAGGAGGAGATAAAGTGATCAGACTTTGGGGTTATAAGGTGTGAGGTCAAATGTCAAGAAGGTCAATTAACCCATTCGCGACAGAGTGACCACATTATGTGGTTTGCCTTGTTTACAAGAAAACTAGAACGTTTTGTGACCCCAAACTTCGCCTGCCGATGCAGAAATATTTTGGCCAATCAGAACACTCCTTACTTCGTCTCACCAAAAATCTATTTCAGGTTTATGAATTTTAGAAGACCCATTATTGGACATTTCACTTCAAATCTGTACGAGCCTACAATGAATATTCATATCTATTGTTCCTAGCCAATGTATCCTAGCAACAAGGGGAAATCGATAGCGGCTATCGCGATCCTTTTTTTTTTTTATCTACAACTTCAGACTTTTCAGTTAGATTCAGGCTAGCCTAGCACGTCTAATTTCTCATCTATTTCTTATCTTCTGTGCATTTCTGTTTATTTCCCCCGGTTTTGTGCACTTTGTTGTGGAAGTTTTTGTCATTTATTTTATCCTGGTGGACGTGTAGTACGTAATTTTAATTGTTTTCGGTCAAAATCTGGTGAGTTTGTTCGACGTGATTGAGTCTATCGCGCTCGCAAGTGTTCGCGTGTGTTGTGAATGGCATTTGTCTATGTTGTTGTGAATACGGACTACCGTACGGTAGTCATGCCTGTCATTTGATTTTCGTTGAACTTTTTTCTTTGGGTTACTTACGGTCCTGTCATTTGAGCTTTGAGTTAGTTTATAACTCATTCATGTCTGTTTGAGTGGGTTTCGGAGTTGAAAATATATACAACAACTGTATGTATTTTTTTTTAAATATTCGTGTGGATTTGCAAAATTTGTCTGGTGGCTGAGGCTCGCCGAATGTACGCCAGTATAAGTTTGAGTGTGACTTTGTCATGTTTGTTGTGTGACTGTGATGCATGCCGAATATGAGCGCGGTTGAGTGAGTTAGCTCTGTGCCTCGCATGCATGTCATTTTGAAGTCGAGATCCAATTTATTTTGTCATTTTTATTTTATCCAAGCCCGATGAAAAAGAAAAAAAAAACAATTGCAATGTAAAGAAAGAACATGAATACATTTACTAACACTGACATGACTGAACACTGAATACAAATTGCTAACATTTTTTTCCTCACCACGCAACATCAAGTTTTCGGGGAGGGATGTTTCAATAATAAAATATTTTTTTTAGAAGATTTTTTTCAAGGGTGGGGACACACAAAGTTATGACCTGGATATGGCAAAATTTATTGGGGGGAGATGTGCCTCTTGATATCCCCTTTGAATGGCCACTGCTACTGCTTAGGCAGTTAGGGGAACCAACCAACCAGTAAAAATATTTATTTCTACAGTTTCAAGAATAATCAAGTAAGAGCTACAATTGAATTTATTCACCAACGTAAATCTTGTGCTTTGGGGTCATTATTCAGCCAAGCAAGGAGGTCTGTGATAACTCCTCGATTCAGCATAATATTATCAATTTCCAACAGTGTTATTGTTTACATTACCGAGAAAGGGTTGTTGAGTAAATGAGTCATTCTTGGTCACTAGGCAACGTTTACCAGTGGGCTGCAGTAGTTTAGAATTACCAGTCCTGGGTAATACTATATTTATTTTTTGCTTGTATTTTCTGTTGTAATATAAGGTTTCTGGTAGTTCAAACATTCAATTGTTATTATTGCTACATAATATAACACCATTATATTCAACTCCAACACGTTCAATCTGATAATCAAAGAACTATTTTCAAGAATTTCCAAATGAATGACTAGATGACAGACTATTGCACAGTACACACACTGGCTCTGTACTGCACTGCGCGATGAATCACATTCCTGGCATACCTCCCTTTCCAATTCCCACGCTATTTTTTTCCTTGGGCTAAAAATAACACAAGCTATCGATAGTTGTGGTCCTTCGAGTAGCTATACCATTTTGGGACAGGATGAATGATAAATTGGGGACAAAATCACAGACTCATAAATTTTTTTTAGCAAGGTCAGTTTGCTAATAATACGAAACTTTTCAGATTCTGCATGTAAGTAAAGATATTACTTCTCTCATTTTGTGACTTTATCCGACTCGATCCCTTACTGCTCGGGGTGTCATTTTTCAACCCCCCTGTACAGAGTCGACGAATCCAAAATCACGCTGTGTCAGCATGAATGACTAGAATAGATGATTCCACTTTGAAATGGGCATGCACTTTCAAGAATGACAGACAAACGAAAATAAATAAAAATATAAAAAGTACATTGTATCACTATTTCAGAATATAACAGATTACTTTACTAAATGATAGCTTTCATAAAGATTTCATTTCAATTGAATGGTGTAAATCACAGGCATATTTAGCTTGGGAACAGTCCCTCTCAAACTGCATGTCCCTTTTGGTGAGTGTCGTGTTCCTAGACTTGCAAGAGCATGTACTGCGCTTGTTGCTGTCTTTGAAGAGTGGTCGTCATGATCCATTTTTAGAAAATCAATGTCGCGAATGGGTTAACATGTAATCAGAGGCTGTTTATTCTGGTTATCACAATGTTTCAAGAACAGTTTGAGCCATCAACTGAATTTAGGCGGAGGCATATAGGAGACGCAGTCGCATTCATTTTGTTTAACTTTGAAATGACACAGCCGCCGTGTCTTGTGAAAATGGCATTGTTCTTGCTCTAATTTTGATGAGATTATTTGAAAACTTACTCTTTAGAATATCAGGAATAATATAAAATTAAGCATTAGAGGACTATTGGAGAAATTCTTGTTCACTTTCAGGTCAAATCTTAGGTGCGGAGACATAGGGCTCCCCATCATACTTGATATAGTGCACTCACCCGACTTTGGAAATAATCCCAAATTTACAGATATTTTACTGTTTTTTCATGTTGTCAACGGGGTTAATGCAAGTGAAGCTATGTCGGGCGAACAGAATATAGTACTAGTGAATGCAGGCGTGCATACATTGGTCCCAGTCGGGTCCCTGCCATAGGTAAGCACATGTGCATAACGGGAGACCCCAAGGGAGTGCTGGGGGCAGACTTCAGTCTGTGTAGGAGAGGGATTCTGTGAAGCCAGACGTACATGTAGTCTCAGCTAGCGGAACATATCCCCAAACGAAAATCGACCGATTTTTCAGTCTAGACAAATGCACACCAGCAACGCCACACCAGCAATGCCACAGCAGCAACGCTAGCGGGTCAATGCAAATGCGTATTGATCACTAGCCCGCTGTATGTCTGTAACCAGACTACTTGAAAAAAAGCTTTTTCAATTCATTTAATTTTAGAACTAAATATCTGCAAGTTTTTGTTTTTGTTTTTGTTTTGTTTTTGTTTTGTTTTTTGTTTTGTGTTTTGTTTTTGTGTTTGTTTTCATTTTGACATATATAACTGGTAGTTGCATTGAATCAATGAAAAATGCTCTTTCGTTTCTTTTTAGGAGAACAAGATGGCAGACAGTTCATCAGATGAATGCAGGATATCAGAGGAAATTAAGAAGTCTGTTCGAGCTGTCCTCTTGTCCAAGATTGGAGGGGTGCCCCTGGATAGATTTGCTTCTGACTTTAAAAAACTTGCAGGATACCCTCTTGAGTACAAAGAGCTAGGTTTCTCATCCCTCAGGGAAGTTCTGGAAGCCATGCCAGATGCTGTCAGGTATTAAAAAAATATATGGATTCAAGATCTAGAGAGAAACAGATGAGGTTGGATGGGAGAATTGTGGAAGAGATGAATATAATTTGATTAAGCAGATATCCTTACTCCCCGATACCCATGTAACATAAAATTATAAATTCTCATTTCATGAAAATTTGGAACAGAAAGGAGGTTAGGGGAATCATGATTCATGTTACAAAGTTACATCATAGACAAGGAATATAAGTGCTTCGAAGTAGTTCCAGCTTTTTTTTTGTTTTTTGCACTTTTGTTGCACTTTTGTTGCATATTTTTTGGAAAAACATTGTATTTCTTTTAGCTCATGTTCTTCATTTGTTGCTTTCTTTCTTTCTATCCTACATGTAATTACTTTCTTTAGAATTAATGGTCTCCCCTTGACCATTAGACAGTCAGCATCCAAGACCTTTAAAAAAGCTGTGAAATCATATTTATTTTAAATCCGCTATCAAACTTTGTAACAGGTACATTCAATTACATTTTGTCTCCATAAAACCACCTGGTAGTTTCCCACATGAACGATTGAAGAGTTTTCTGATTTGTGTTTATATAAAATAAATATAATGTGTTCTATATTTTAAATATTTTGTAAACGCTCCGAGCCTTATGGGAAGGGCGTACTAAATGCTTATTGTATTGTATTGTATGTCACCTCAATAGAATATTGTTTTGATATCAAATGATGATTTTCCATTATGTTGTATTTGCTTGTGTAGGTTTAATTACAGTGATGAAGCATCAAAGTGGATGTTGTATGGGATAGGGGATCCTAACTCCTACATGAGCTCTGCAGCAAAGAAAGCACAATACTCCAAGCCTGGTGATGGTGAGTAAATACCTTAAAGGGCCTCTGCCACCAAACACAACCCAAATGCAAGTTTTTTGCTGTTGATGTGCAGGGATGCATACAAATAATATTCTGTTATTCAAACATCTAGCTATGTTTCATAGATTTTTAAATGTTTTTTGAAATATTTTTTCCAACCTCCTGAGCTCCACCCTAAAATAAGCTCCAGATCTCCTTCCTGCAATGACATCCTTCCTGCAATGACATCCTTCCTGTAATGACATCAGTCAGCTACACTAACACTAACACTAGCACATGCTCACAATAGAATTGCATGCTTTCAAACAATACCTCCTTGTTACCATTCTTTTCCTGGTGAGGCTACAGCTTGTCTGACATAGCAACTACTTTGTAGGCATTGTATGATCTATTAGAACAGATGGTCATCTCTGGCAATGCTACATACCACTGTCTCTCCTTAGCCCATTGGTGATTGACAGATGATGACAGATGATGTCACTGCAGGAATGAGATCTGGAGGATTTTTTTAGGGTGGAGCTTAGCATGTTTGAGAAAATGATTTTAAAAAATATCTAAAAATCTATGAATCACATTTAGATGTTTGAATGAGTTGAATGCATCTCTGCACATCAACATAAATCAACTTGCATTTGGGTTGCTGGTGACCTTTACATGGAATTAAAAAAGGGCTCAACCCTAACATTTTTGTAGGTTTCTAAGAAAAATTACAGTTATTCTTATTCCACAATGTTAGTGAATGTCACAAGGGATATAACATAATTGTATTGAATGCCTGATGTGGTAAGATCATAACTCCAGCATGGCTTGAAATCACAAATCCAAGTTGCAACTAATGTTTTTAGTGAACAGTGAATGTTACTGTGATACATAGGGGGTGTTGCAAGAAAGTTGCAATCAATTGCAAATCCCCCAAATCAGTCGCAACTCTTGCAATTGATTGCAAGTTCCATTTCAAATACATGTATCATATTTGCAATCGATTGCACATGGGGGATTTGCAGTTGGTCGCAACTTCCTTGCAACACCACAATAGACTACATTTGAAGAAGCTTTGCCAACAGGTTTTGGCTACTGCAAAAGCAGAACCTTTGTGAAATATTTACCACATCTGTTGATAGTGCCAAGAAACCAAAATTGAATGTCATCATTTAATCATTTCATGGCATTAAACTTTCGCGAATATAGACCACTTGAAGAACTCGCAAAGTGTTTGATCGTACATTACTCTTCCATGGTACTAATTTCAAATCAAATTTGGTTTTCTACTTGAACATGTATGTTTAATTTGTACATTTTTTTCTTCTTTGAAACAGGAACAAAGGATACCAGTAGAAAGAGGAACAGGAAGAAATCGAACAGGTCAAACAAGGACAAAGGTAAATGTTGTCATGCATTCACTGCAGAACTAAATATATTTACTACAAAAATAGTTTGTGCATTGATAGACCTGACTGTGTAGTGTAGCCACATAACTCCCTCTCTTCCACCATATATACATGTATCTGCAGAAATTATCAGACTGTCTTGCAAAAGTTGGAACTCTTCATTGAAACTTTGTTTACAATTAATATCTGCTGCTCTTTGTTGATGTTATGAGTTTATTTAACAGATTGAAATGCTTGAATACATGGGATAAGATATTCATTAAAGCAATGGCAATAATGATGATAATGATAATAATAACGGTTTCTTATAAAGCGCTTTACCAGAATCAAATGACCAAAGTGCTTACACTATTATTACCCCGGTCACTGGATTCAAGTACTATTCTGCACACTATAGTACAGTGCACAAACTCCACTCCCTGGGGAGCATTCCAGCTAGTCTCCTTTTTTGGGGCACATGCATGCTAATCCAATCCCACTGACCTTCGCATCATACCGGGCACCCATATAGCACCTGGGTGGTGAGTGGCAAATGCAGATTAATGTCTTGCCAAAGGACACTAGAGTAAGTGCCGTGCCGGGGTTTGAACCCACGACCTTCTCATCCCCAACTTTAGTTGGTTACATTTGTCGCAGCCTTAAGTATGCATACTTTACCTTTGACTTCTGTCATACAACTCTGGAACTGAAATTATCCAGGTCATTGTGATTGACTCTTAGACATTACTGTGCAAAGGACCCTATTGAATTTTGGGAGTGAACTCTTATTGTAACATAAATAATGTAGTACAAAACGGATGTAATTTCCTAAAGGAAACTACTAGGCAGGAACTCTCAGAAATCATAAAAGGATAGAACTGAGTGGAAAAAAAACTTGTCAAGTAAGTGCAAGTATGCTCGAATTTGCAGTAAAAGTACTCATATGTCCTGAGGTATTGTAGTGAAGTGGTTAAAGCACTGAGTGTAGTAAATAGGTTCATAGTTAGATTTATTTTTGTGCTGAGTTGCCAGGTTAAACCTCCAATGCACTTTGTTTATATTAGTTCATATCACATTACGATATCTTATCACCATGCACTTTCAAATTATAAGTGATTGAAACAATAAAACTGGATGATAGAATTTAATCTCTCGTATATTTCAGGAGATAACCAAAACGGCAACACTAAACAGACCAGTGAGGCTGGTGAGACAGATGAGGTACTTCGAGTGCCCAGGAGTCACAGAGGTTTCTACTCAGTATGTGTACACTATAAAGGAATACTGGGTGATTCCAGACACAAAATTATGCAGGTCAGTAAGATATGGCATCACAATAATTTAGAAAATGCTGGCGGGCCATATGTGACCAGGCACCACAAAATCACAAAAAAGTTGCACTGTGTGATTTTCAGTTAGAGCTCAATAAAGGTTTTTTGGTAAGCATGGTCAAATTTCATTTTTGGGGGTATTTCCTGAGTATACTTTTTTCCAAGTAATTTAAGGGGGTAAATGCAGTAATCAGGGAGATTTTGGTTCCCCAAAATATTTTTTTGCTTTCAAGTTCACGTAATTAAGGGATGTGTGAAATACTATAATCTTAATTTTCATGTTGAATAAAGCCCAACAAGTATGTTGAATTATGGTTAGAAATGCAAGTATATCATGGCATTCAATGACATTGAGTGTTTTCTTCACAAAAAAATCATACCGAACCGATTAGGGACAAAGATTGAGGCAGAAGGGAAAGGTGCAGATTGCTCACATTTGGTCTTTAGCATAAGTGATATGAATCTTATAATTCTATTTAACGATTTTAGAAGATATCTTTTTGTTTTCTGATTATAAAAGCATGAATACATAATTAGGCTGTCTTGCATATTAATATTTGAATAAAACTTCATATAACATAATTAAAAGGATATTTTCAAAAAACCTTTAATGCATCAATTTCTATAGAGTAGACCACCAAGTTTCAAAACAATATGATCAGTAATAATTTGTATAGTTTGTCCAACAGTTGTTAATGTTTTCTTTATAATGCAAATTAGCGAGTAGTTTTGCAGCATTTTATTCAAATAAAATTACTCATTTAGGCATTTACTATGAATATATCAACACTTTACTGATGTGAATGCCATCAATAACAAAAAAATTCACTTAATAAACAAATCAAAACTATATAACGTATAGGGCCCTAAACATTTGGAGGCACCAAAAAATCTAAAAGTGATATTTTTGACAGATTTTAGTATGACCTACAGTATGTTTGTCTTCTGTGAACTTTGTTGTACATTGGAAACACACTATAACAAGGACCTTGGGACCATGAAAATTACCTTGTAATAATTATAAAGACCATGGACCAGGAAAGTAACCTTGTTATATCAGGAATATTGTTATATCAGAGCTCTTAATAGTGAGATTCCACTGTATTACTTTTCGTTTTTATGACCCTGAATACTTGTCTCGTTTTGATCTCCTATAACTTTAAAACAGAGTAAGCTCTTGCATTGATATTTGTTGAGTACGATGAACCGGATATGCTTAATTAGTATGCCAAGGTTTGGGACAATCTGATAATCCCTTCATATAAATTTCAATTAAGTTCTAATCCTCCTTTGGTCCCCTTTGCACAACACCTAGCTAGTCAGAGTGCTTCAATAGACTGCAAACTTTAAACCGTTGTTTCTCATAAGTAACATTCTGTAGAACTGGGCATTCTCTTTCTTCTGTGGGTTAGGAATATCCAATGCTAATGAGTTATATGTCACGTTAAAGCTGAGAATCTCCTGTTTTAAAATAAAACTTTAACTGAAAATTCATATCTGGTGACTTTTTGGTGCTTTTGTGGTGCCTGGTCACATACAGGATTTTGATAAGCATGGGTCATTGCATATCCTTATTAGTGACCAAAATTGTTTTTTTACTGCTCAGAATGCTAAATGTCTTCTTGCATAATGATGGTGAAATTTGAATGTACAAAAAGTAGTTACAGGTATCCTAGGATAAATTGGTGATGTTTTTTTTAATACACCTATACACTATGAACATGGCGAACAAAGAAGCGGACAAAATATACAGCTTCTCATTGTACCTTCCACACTTCCTCTGGTAGACAATAGAACATACCTTCATTGCTATTATGTAAAAATATGTAGAACAGGTGTCACATGCATATTCACCTGTTCTACTTATTTTACATAATAGCAATGAAGGGATGTTCTTTTGTCTACCAGAACAATTGTGGAGGGTACAATGAGGAGCTGTATATTTTGTCCGCTTTCTTTGTCATCGTGTTCATAGCGATAGGATAGGAATCTTGCTTTGGAATGTCGACATGTTACTCTAAAATGTCTTTCAAAGTCACACACATTACCATTATTGATTAAGCTTCTGTGAAAGCAGTAGGCTGTGCAATAACATGACATGTACACTCAAAACAGTGATTTGTGGTAAGGAATCTGCCGAGTCTCGCAGCTCAGAATGGGCCAAAGATTTCACATTATGCTAGATAAGGAAACCAGCTGTCTTTAAAATATATTTGCCAGCTACAGTACATGTATACACTCGTAAGCTTTTGTCATAATGGGCAGACTTGTGCAGAATTGGAAGAGTGTATGATCAGGTTTATTTTTGTATTAGATTAAAGAGAATTCTCTGTTAAAGCTTTGGTCAACTTCATGCATGACATCCAAAATAGCACAAGATGGTTCAGTTTTGTATCCCTTTAAAATGTCCAGCTGCTTTTATCAATGAACATGTGACAACAAACTGTGGCAGTAATTCAATATTGTTACCATTAGTTTAAACATTCACACATAAATACTAAGAATGAAGTGATCACACAAGGATTGCTGTATTTATTTTATGTTGTTTACATTTCACATCAAATTCTCCGTTTTGGTGTTAAAACTATCACAAGAATAGTGGCTTTTTTTACATTTGTACTTCTCCAGATACAAAATATAATTATTTTTGTTAATGTTTATATGGTTTCCATATTAATAATGAAACCAAGTTGAGCCGTGTTTGATTTCATTAAAAAAATATCACAGTTCTTAGGCATTTTCAAAATTATTATTTATTTTATAACAGGAAATCGTTGAGTTATTTGCTACTCAAGGAGATGTAGTAGAAAAGTCCTGTGTGAAGCGGTAAGTTTCAAAACAAGCTGTACCTCCATGACTCAAATTTGTCTTGAAATAAGATATGACTTGCTTTTGAAACCCATGGAATATCAGTTTTTTAGATTGAAATTAAAGCCAGTGTGTCGATTTGACGTTGATATAGTCGATTTTGAAAATAGATGATTAGACAAGATGTAATGAGTAGTTTTAGATGTATATCTTGATCTGATTGATGACATAGCATGAAAGAATTTTGATAGTTTAGAATAGTTTTAGGGTTCATATTAGACTGGCACTCAAGGAGTTAATCAAGCAGACTGTAAAGAATTGGGTCCACTTTCAATTATTATTTAGTCGCTACATATGCCATTCAGGATATTTTTTTTAAAATTCAGCATTATTATTTAATCTTGGTGATTGTGTAATGGAATGTATCTAGATTAGAACAACAAATAGGTCAGGTTCTGGCAAAGAGAAGTCATTGTTTTCCTTTTCTTCAAATTTGCATCCAGAACCTTTTCTTTGCAAACTTCAAAACAATGATTATTGCAGTCATTGCATTTTTATTTCATTTGTTTTTAGTTCTTTTGCTTAGCCTTGGAATAGCAAATCCAAAAGCCAAGAATTTTAATTTCCATCTCAGGGCTCGAATTACCCGGTCGGCAAAAGGCAATTTGCCGCAATGCCCCTTCAACTTGCCGCGATGCCCCTCTAAATATTACAATACTTACGGCAACTTGTGGGTGCCCCTTTTTTTATTTTGCCGTAATGCCCTTTCACCCGAAACATACACGAACAATAGCTTGTTGAGGAACTCACTACGCGACATCGAGGTGCGAGAGGGACGTGAGTTTTTAAGGCGCGCGAGCTGCTGCGCGCCTTAATCCATTCGAGGTAGGCAGTTCTGCCAACTTCTACGGATTTCCCGTAATTGATCAATCAATTGCCAATTTGACGACGGTAATCATTGCACCGGTCAATGTAATATGCGTACTGCGTGCACTATGTACCAACCACCGTATTTAGTCTGTACAATTGTACGATCTTCAAATTGGCGCAAGAAAATTGTCGATAACTTCAGTATTAATGAGCTTGAACGAAAAGGGTTTTTTCCCCATAGAAAAGCACATGAATCGCGCACCCGCCAGCGAGCTATCTTCCGCGTGTTGAACGTAACTGAAGTAAGCGATGTTTTCAAGGTGTCTTTGCATATACGTTCGCACGTTGTGTATGCCCGGGGGAGCGTTTCATCAAGCGTCTTGTCAGTGATTTTCACCTACAAATTTGCCCTCAGCCAATCAGGTGCAAGGATTTCAGTAGCTTATAACAGCTGTCGGTGAAAATCACTGACAAAATGCTTGATGAAACGCTCGCATGGCTCGCGTGGCTAGATATATGGCTAGGCTCACGCGCGGTGCGCGTGCTATGATATGACCATAGACAAATTATGACCGATGACCGAGTCCAGTGCATGTGCACAATCGCACGCTGCGCTGGATACGAAACTCAAAAGCTCACCGGCCCCTTGTATGGCGAAGAGGAGCTTTTTGCATTGCTCCCCTACCGCTCTCCTTAAAGATCACATTGGAAGAAAATTACAAATATGGCAATTAATGTATCACTAGAAACTGGGAAGCTTACAGATGGCAATTTTAATGGTACCTACATGTAAAGTCAGTCATTTGTGTTTTGTTATTTATTTTTTATTTTTTGCCTTGGTGCCGGGCCCCACTGACTTGCCTTGATGCCCCTAAAAAAATATTGAAAGAGACTGCCCCCAAAACCAGAAATTGCCTGCCCCTAAAATTGCTGACTTTCGAGGCCTGCATCTGCATATCTGTGCTTCTGTTTTCAGGATGATTTTGTATTTCAATAATCTACATGATCCAGAAATTTAAGTAAATTGTACATATACATTCTCAAAGTGCTTTTTCACTGTAAATATTCAATATTCCTTTTTTTTTAATTGAAGACAAAGGAATCTGCTAATTGAATTTTAAGTTAAAGTTGCTCTGGTTAATTTCTACATTCTCTTTTCATTTCCTCCAGTTTAATGTTCTTCAGGTTTCTGAAGGAAGAGGAAGCCATATCAGTCATCAAGGCATTCAATGGACGCTGTCTCTCTGATGGACAAGAAATCAAGGTCACAACGGCTTCAGAAAAAATGCCTGCTGATAAGAAATCTGATAAACAATTTGAAGGGAAGCCCTCGAGGGATAAGCAAAGAGAGCAGCAACAACAGTTGCAGCAACTCGTGCAGGAACAAAGTATACAACATCAGCAAATACTTCCACATCATGACATGATACAACAGTATTATGAGCCATGGTCTCTTGAGGATTACCAGTACATGCAAACATACGTGGGTATGCAGGATGCATACGTAGGAATGCATGGACACTCGTTCTTAGAAGGACATACGGATTACAATGACCTGGAAGGTAAACCTTTCTGTCATGATAGAAATCCAAATTTTTACTCCTCTTGAGCTCCTCTAAGTAGGATTCAAGACTTTTCAAAGGATTAGAACATAATACATGTATATCAGGTAATATATTTTTTCACTGAATCTAAATATGACTTGGGGATAAACAAAAGTTAAGTTGTAACTTCAATTTTTGTTGTTGTGGCTGTTGAATGGTTGAAATGAAAAAACCTAAAATCAAATAGTAACAGTTAATAAATAATGGTCTTTTTGCCTTTGACGAAGATTCTGCTAGGATCGAAAGCTCAGGCCCCTTTTGACTCCATTTTACTCCATTGGCTTGCTATTATTGGGTAAGCAGTTTTCAGCAGCTTGTTTTCGATCTAGTTAATAAATAAATAACACTTTGTATCATATGGGTGGGGGGATTTTCACAAAAAAATAACTGGAGTGAAATTAAGACACATAATGCAGCTTGCATCTATGTATAGAGTAAGTTTAGGCTTTATATGATGCTGATTCTAGGGCTTTCTTGTTGTACTTTAGACAATGTTGCAGTACACGCATCATCTGTGGTGGAGATCTGTGTCTTTAACCTCAATAAAGCAATAACAAAAGTAAGTGAAATACACCGTGTCTCCAAAGTTCGTTCACCCTATTAAGGCTTACATTTTAGTATGAGTAGCAGCTGCAGATCCAATTGATTAAAAGCCAGTGTGTCCTCCGGTCTTCTTGATAACAACTTAATCCTTGCTGTACTGGGTTATTGCAAGCTTCTCTCTGAATGGAGTGGGGGCCTCGGAGCCCCCCCCCCCCCCCCCGATTTGATTTTAAAAATTATGCTGCCTTTTTTCTTTCAAGTTTTGTGCATCTTTGGACACCAAGTTTACAAAAATTGGTCATACCGTTTTATGACCTTTTATGACCTCATGTCAGCCTCAAAACGGTGAATTTCCGAGTTATGCGTACAAAATGAATAGGAAACTGCATTTCCTCATGTTCCTCCTGTATTACCTATAATTTCTTCTTTAAGTTGTAATTATCATCTATTCTAACTGAATATTGGTTCAGATAACCTTCTGAAACAGCAGACTTAAAAAAACAAGTTGAAAAACAAAAAAATACTTTCGAACTTTGTAAGATTTTTTCTTCCGTAATAATAATGTTTTCAAGGTTTGGAAAGAACTTCCTGCATTAAAATGTTATTTTGAACGCCTTTCTTTACTTGATTATGGATCCAAACATATATTATGCATATATAATTTGCATAAATTATATTGAATGAAATATAAAATTTTTGTAAGAATAATGATGGATTGTGTTGTTTACGCGATTCTCGAGGTCTGTGTACAATTTTGCAGCAGATGGTCATGTTGCAGCCGAGGTGGGGGGGGGGGGGGGGGGGGAGCCTCCGAGCCTCCCCCTTAAGTCATAGCCACTTTACCACTCTTTAACCAGGTGTTAAATGGGTACCTGGTAAGAAGACATTCTTTGGTAGTTTCTCTTGAGCCAAAGTAATATTAAAGTGCCTTGAGCACCTTGCATGGTGGACACGAGTGCCATAGAAGTATCCATTATTAATATTATATCATTATTTTTTTTCTGTCGACATAAAGGAGGATCTTTTTTCTGTTTTCTGGAGGTTCAACCCCCTGTATGTGAGGCTACGTAGTAAACCAGGTGCTGGCAATAATAGAAGGTAAGTTCCCTATCATTATTCAATCGTTTATTCTCTCATATTATCTTTGTTAACTTATTCCTACCGGTTAGTATAAATCATCCATTGGTGAATTGTAATTTCTGAAACACTGTTATTGGATTTTGCTATTTGATTCTAATTATATGGCGACAGAGATTTCAGTCTCTTGACTGAGATCTTTTTCAATCAATAACAATTAATTCATGTATATTCTTTTCTGTTTCCCTCATATACACTGCATTTACCTATATATATAGGGTTTCCCTGAAAAAATGAAAACCAAATAATTCCACATTATTACTTGGCTAATGTACACATCACTGGAAAGCTCATTTCCTCTACTTTTTTGTATGCTGTCAATAACATGATCATTAAATCATGAATGACCGATTTCAGACGGTCCAAAGTGGAGGTGTCAGAAACTCAATTGCCCAAGTACGTAGGTGGCTGCTAAGTTTGGTTCATTTTGGTTCGAAAAGATCATATATGATGTAGACTTATTTATTATTTTTTTTTAAATGTGCATCTTTGGGTAGCTCACATTCTCTTCTGTCATATGAGCCCATTATCTTGATGGAGGATAGTTCATGACTGAGCAGTCATGCCTGCTCATTTATGAGCCATTCTTCCATCATGATGATGATCTCATGTGAAAGAAGAGAATGTGAGCTTTTCAGTGGTTTGTATTTTCAATAAATAATCATTTCAAATCATTTGCCTTCTTTCCAAGACTATAATGAATCAAACGTAGCAGCCATCCACGTACATGTATGTTGGACAATTGGGTTTCTGACACTGCCACTTCATACCGTCTGATATCGGTCATACAAAAGTTGTTGATCATGTTCTTAATGTCGTACGAAAGAAAAGATAATGAGCTTTGTGCTCTGGTTGATATATGGATTATGGCATAAATTGGTTCCTTGTGATATCAAGGCTTGTACCAACCTTGCCAAGGACAGGATCCAGAATAAGATTGTCTCAGTACAAGTCAATTACTGCAAAACACTGCAATTTTCCAAGGGGAATGAATAATTTTGAATACAACCATATATAAATGTATAATATATATTCCATTCTTTTTCCCTCATAAAGACTTAACCTTTGTTGTTCCATGTATACATCATTTTGCTTTCCTCATGGAAACTGTACTTCTGTTGTTTTTTTCATATTATACAGTGTATATTTCTTATATATTTGTATCCCCCAGCAGTATGCCGGAGGATACTTTGGATTCAGCAGCGTTTCGCCGCCGCGTCACATTCTTGTGTGCGCTCTAGCGGTCACATTTCTCGACGAATTTCTTTCAGACTTCCTATGGACGTGTATCTTGGTAAAATCTGGACCCCTATAGTTTCTGGTGATGCTGCCCCCAGTGTTCCGTCTTTTATAGGGTAAAAGGCCATATTTTTGGGGAAAGTTTGTGTGCGCTCTAGCGGTCACATTTCTCAACGGATTTTGTTCAAATTTTGTATGAAGGTGTCTCTTGGTAAAATCTGGAACCCTATAGATTTTGGTGATGCTGCCCCCAGTGTTCCGTCTTTTATAGGGTCAAAGGTCATATTTTGATAGATGTCTTGTGTGTACTCTTGTGTGCGCTCTGGCGGTCACATTTCTCAACGGATTTTGTTCAAATTTTACATGAAGGTGTCTCTTGGTGTAATTTAAAAACCTGTAGTGTTTGGTGATGCTGCCACCAGTGTCCCGTCTTTTATAGGGTCAAAGGTCATACTCCAGGACATGTCGTGAGTGCACTCTGCAGGCCACATTTCTCAATGGATTTTGTTCAAATTTTGTATGGAGATGTATCTTGGTATAATCTACACATGTTTAATTTTTCGTGATGCTGCCCTCATTGTTCCGTCCTTTATAGGGTCAAAGGTCATTTTTCCATTTCTTGCACTCTTACTTCTGCATTTCTTGACGGATTTCGTTCAAATTTTGCATGAAGGTGTCCCTTGGTGTAATCTAAAAACCTGTAGTTTTTGGTGATGCTGCCACCAGTGTCCCGTCTTTTATAGGGTCAAAGGTCATACTTCGAGGGATGGCGTGAGTTCACTCTGCAGGCCACATTTCTTGATGGATTTCTTTCAAATTTTGTATGGAGATGTATCTTGGTATAATCTACACATCTTTACTGTTTGGTGATGCTGCCCTCATTGTTCCGTCCTTTATAGGGTCAAAGCTCATTTGTCCCTTTTGTGCACTCTTCTGCATTTCTTGACGGATTTCATTCAAATTTTGTATGTAGGTCCATTATAGATTACACCTCTACAGTTTTTGGTGATGCTGCCTCTAGTGTTCCGTCTTTCATAGGATCAAAGGTCATATTTTAGTGGATGTCTTATGTGCGCTCTGAGGTCATATTTCTTCCGAATTTTCTATAAAAATGCATTATACTCTAATCTACACAAATCGTTTTGGTAATGCTGCTCCTGGTGTTGACAATATTCCGGGCCACTGGCGGCAATTTCTACACCATCCTTTTGTTTGAGGGAGGGGATGGGGGAGGGTCTTTGTCCCTCCTTCAAATCGCTGCCAGCGCCGGGGGATACATTTCGCATTGCGCGGCACGAGGAATGCACATTTCTAGTTCTTCTTGTTTCCCTCATAGTCATGTGTGTAGATACTCTGCCTTTGTTGCATTTCATATCCCTTTGTTTGTTTCATGTTGTTCTGTTTTGTTTCCCTCTTAGATTCTTTGCCTTTGTTGCATTTGGTTGCCTTGACGATGCTTACAATGCTGAAGCCACCATGCAAGGTTTCCTAGTGAAGGGCTGCCATATTAAGATGGAACTTGCCAAAACCAAAGCCCATGAACGACGATCACCAGAGGAACGTGCCCTATTGCAGCAAGACAAAAACCTGAACAACCAGAAACCAATAAAGGAGCGGAGTAAGTATCCTCTATCCAGTCTATTAATCTATTTCGCAGAAGGGAAAATTGTAACCTTAACCCTACAAGGGCCGGGATATTTTGGCTATCCCACAGCGGGGGGGTTTTGGGGTTGGAATCCCCCCGAGATCTCGACCGTCGAACCGCGCGAATCGGCACGCACGTCTTCCACAACGTAATCTACAAAACTGTATAGTTAAATGCTCCGAAAAAAATTTCACATTAATTATGCAAATTTATGCATGAAATCAATATTTTGCTCTAAATCATTAAATATAGCTCAAAAAATGCTAATTTTTTGGTCTAGACACTCTTTCCAGTATTCTTAGCAAATATACTTGAAAAGAATTCGCTATCAAAATTGATTTCTTATGTATTTTATTGTATTTAAAATTTCTTATGTATTTCTTTGTTTTTTTTACCTTTTGTTTTTTATTGTTTTTTTGATGAAATTTGTCAGGGAAACTTTCCTGAACATAAACAGCATAAAATTAATTTCAATCAGCAAATGTAAAAATATTCATAGATTACTAAATTTTGGCTGAAAACACATTTTGTATTGAAATTATACATGAAATCGTGCAAGTACGAAATGTTGAGTAACTTCGGAACCACATGCCCGGACATCGCGTATTTGGTCTCAAAACATGCGTGAGATTCGAAAGAAAATAGTCATGAAACCACGCGCTGACTGCTTTGCGGGATGCGGACATATCGCGAGAAACGTCTAGCGGGGGGGTGGATTCCACCCCCCACCCTTTTAGGGTTAATATAATCAATATCAGAACAAATGTGGAAAAACTGTCTATTTAATATCAGGGTTTTGACTTTAGAATCACCTGCCACCAGATTTAGAAATGATATCCTACATCAGTGAACTTCCTCTGAGACGAAAATCAATTTTGATTCAAATCTATGAATATTGTAAACTGAATATTAGGTTCTATATAAATTTTAAATTGTAAAATATGTTTGAATGTACTTGTCAAGTGATTGCATGTGTTATTTTACCAGGACTAACAACCTCTTATACATGTAGGATTATGCTATTTTATTAGTTCCTTTTACCAAAGTGTATTATATATAGTGTATGACTTTGTCTTGTCTACATCTATGTGACCTAATTCATAAATAAATTTGTTATTGATTGAACAAATCAAATTAAATCAAATCAAAATTAATATCATCTTGATATAGGCAGATGAGGGCATTATGGAAGACAATCATCCTAATGGCATACGTAGTATATAAGCCAGTTCGTAATTGTAATTTGCGCATGTGCAGCTAAAGGTAATTTGTACCGAGTACAATTGACTTTTATATGCCTTCATTGTGTGCACACCAGTATGATTTTACTTGTTAAACAATTAGTGTATCAACCAAAACAGATGCGCATGCGCGTACAAATTGGGGTCATATCGGTCATTTATACCATGTATAAATTACGAACTGGCTTTTATTCATGCACAGGGGAATAGATTATATTGAGGTATTAATATGTGCCATATATTTTGGTGGCAGACAAGTTTACCTAATTGGCTGTTTGCCTTAGCGTCTGCTGTTGTCACTATGCTGTTACCAGTCTTCCTGTATATTCTTATTGTAGATCAACCAAGGGACCAACCGCAGAGTTGTAGATCTGAAGATGAATCTAAGGACAGCATTTCATCAGAGAACTCGATGAGTGACGATCCTGACAATCCAGACTACAAGGTAGCAGTCATTGATGATTCTCCTTACTCTGCTAGAACACCTCATCTCCATGAGACATCAAGTTCTGGAGGCAGCGAAGGGTGTCCTGTTCCTGGCTCACAAGAAGGAGGCATGACGTTTGGTAGAGGAAGAGGATCATTAGCTGGGCATGTGTCTCCTTCTGTAGGGAGGGGTCTAGCTATGCTTGGTGCAGGGACGGAGAAGAAGAAACTCAGACCAAGTCTGGCAGACTTAGCCGATAAACTTCATGAGCTGTGAAGAAAGGGACAATGCAGCTGATGTCTGTGGGCGTACTGAAAGAGTTGTGCCTTGGGGATGTATCCATATGTAGTTTGGAAGGGGATGACCTTCAAGAATGCACTGGATCAGTTTGTCCAGCCATGCAAATCCTGCATGAGATAACAGATGAAGATCTTTTTCACTCACCCAGGCCAAAATATTTACAATTGTATGGTTTGAGGCTCCTGCGATGAAAATCTATCCCAGCAGAAAGTTTGTTGGACTTACAAACTTTGAGGAGATTGAAAGTGGAGATATTGACCCGACTGACACCCATGACCAGTGTCCAATCATGCTGTATGTCTACTACTCTAACATGTATTTGAACATTGCATGGTTATCAAGTCCAAAACTTGACTTTCAGGTAGGAAAAAAAAAGATTTTTCTTGTTTTGATAAGGTTATCCTCCTCATGTTGTCTTCACTACAGTTGGACACCTGTGAGAAAAAGCTACCCCAAGCTTGGTGTTAACAGAAAATATGAGTCTCGGGGGAGGGGGGGGGGGAAGGCTTGCTCTCAGACCACATGTTGATGTGCTCTGAGGCCATCCTCAGACCCAGGCCTGCTTTAATGATGTAAACAGAAACAGGTATAAGGCCAGCCTTGAAAAATTGAGTGCACACTTTAAATACAATTTTTACAACTTAAAAAGTGCCACAATGTCACTTTATGATGAAGTCTATCATTGAATCGGGTGAGGAGCCACTATTTCATATTGCAGTGTAAATAGGTAAAATTTAGGGCATGCATTTTGCACTAGTTTGGTGTTGCCTTTTTTGGGCTGGGTTCTGGGCTGGCCTTAGAAGGTCTAACAGAGTCTTAGTTGTTATAAGACAACCACATGTGTACCGTAACTAGGCATTGGACAGTTTTGTTTATTCTCTAGTTATACATGAACAGAATATATATTTGAGATGGCAGGGTACACTCATTGAGGTGTATTTCAAAATCACTATTAAGAGTAGAGTAATTACCCCCAACTACCAGCCTCATTGCTTAACATGACATGCCATCAATTTTTAATGTGTATGATATCCTCTTTTAAAACATGTCAACACATTTCGTAGAAGTGATAAGTTGCATTCATCTCATCTCAATGCCTCATTGCTTAACATGACATGCCATCAATTTTTATCAGTGTGTATGATATTCTCTTTCAAAACATGTCACCACATTTTGTAGAAGTGATAAGTTGCATTCATCTCATCTAAATGAATAGGAACATCTCAAATATTAAAAGGCTGAAATGAAAATACTCTTTTTACATCATTTTAGTCCTCAGAAATATTTCAATTAGTTTCAAATGAGTTTATATTGTGCTTTCATTTTCTTTCCTTCTTGTGTTATTATTTTTTTAAAGTGCCATAAATTGCCATGCTGTCCTTTTCATTTTCAACCAAATTTTTAATTGTACTTGAACAAAAGTGAAGTGTTTTAATTTCATTTTTTTTGTTGTTGTTGATAATACATTGCTTGTTAATGTCTGCAAGAATACTTTGAACCAACTCGACATGATGGTAAAAATACTGCATGTGGTGATGTCCATCTCATTGACCATTTGTTGAAAATATTGAACGTACATTAGCATGTCTTGTTGAGCAAAAATTATAAGAGCCAAACAATCCTCTATCATCTACAGAAAGAAAGTTAGGGTATGGAATTTTATGACATTGTATTGTTATCAATTTTTATCATTATATGTGGACCATACTCATTTTTATTGCTTGAGCATCAGTAGAATAATGCAGAAATGATAATGGGGTTTTGAACAGCTTGAAATTGTCCCTTCAATATTGCCTTTGGCAACATATAGCTATCCATTTATATGCATGAAAGACTTAATGTATCTGATCGTGCCTGGAAAAAAAAATCATGTGTATTATCCATGTATGATATGTGATACTATTTAAAACAAGGATTTCTTTTTTTTTTATACAAGATTTGATATATATAATTCTTTAAAGCTACATGTATGCTTTCACTGTGAATATTCTACTAGTCAATTTGATCTCATTTACACGAAGAATTAGTATTTTTTAGAAGAAACTGCACCGCACCATTTGAGCGAGTGCCGTTATTCAATCATGAACATTTGAGGATGTAATTCTATATTGTCCATATCAGACATCTGAGCTGTGGTTTTACAAAATTGTATTCCCCTCGTCTCTGCTACAAACCCGGCGAAGAGGGTAATATTTCTTATATCGCCATCTTTCTCAAAAGCCTATGGACTTAAAGCAGGTAACCGGAGAAATGTCCCATAAAATAAGAAATAGGACAAATTATACATATTTGGAAAGCTAATCCCCCAAAGAATACAATGAAATTGAATTTTAGAGGTGTAAGCTTGTTCAAAAAGATTATCAGGATTTGTTTTCAAGACCCCTGACAGGGTCTCAGATGAGCCACGAAAGCGAGAATTCTTGCACTAGAAAAATGACGTCATTCTCGGGACAGCTAGCTTACGGTATACGACTTGACTGTACTGTAGCTGTATGAATCGTATATGTGTGTGTGGCTACTGCAGTGATTCACCCAGTGATTAATGGAATGACGGTGTGATTCCAGGTTCTAACATCTGAATCAGGGCCAAAATCAGACATTTTGTCGACAAGATTTTCAAAGATTGGAAGAAATCAGTAGCTTACCTCGAACCGTGAACGTTATGTGCGCACGCTGTATTGACGTGATCGTGAGCTAGCTAGAAGCAAGCAAGTGTGTCCCGAGTATTACGTCACATTTCCAAGGTTGAAAAAGAAACTGCTCGCGGGGCGAAAATATGCGAATATTTTGGCACTCATTTGAAACAGAATAATGTTAATTTATGAAAACCTATGGATTTTGAATGTTCATGGAATGTTTTAGGGCATCTTCCCCTTTCCGTTGATACCAAATTTATTGCATTTTGATTTGTTTGTACATCTCCGAGTAACATCTTTAATGTGTTATAAAGCCAGGCAATATAGGCTTCCTTTGCCTAATGGTGCAGTGCGCAGTATTGCAGCGCGCATTTGCTGGCTCAGTGCAGTGGGAAAATTGGATCTGTGAATTTCAACAAACAGAGGATTAAATGATGATTTGGGGATACATTTATGATAATGTTACGTCTTGTTTGCTCTAGATGTCTGATATGGATAATAATCACAATATTGACCGGCTCCTACTTTCAGGAGGTACAACATATGTGGCCTGTCACAACAAAATGAGACAGAAGTCGCTGGGCTAGAACTTGAGAAAATTGGGCAAATCTTTAAAAACTTCAAATTTCTTCATTTTTTTTTTCTTCGCTAATTTGAATCTTCAATGTTTCATGAATGCTCTGTAAAAAAATTGGAGTCCTAAATATAACGGGAAAGGGTAGAAAAAGCAGTATTTCTACAAGTGTTTTTTTCGGTTAGCTGGCGCATGCCAGCGCGAAATCCGCTAGGCCCCGCCCCTAGCGACACGTGGCTTTGTTCATTGGACGTTCGCAGTCACATGATCTCTGTAAAAGAATTTGTAACAAGTACTTTATGTACTTTTGTAAATTCAATTGTCGTGTGCTACGCTCGATCGTGCTCATGCCGTCTGTTGAAATTATAATACAGGTGAAAGATTTAGAAGGAGAGAGAGATTTGTCTGGGTGTCAATTTTTACAAAAGCAGTTGTCATTATTTTTTTTTTAAAGTTCTAGTTAACTAGAGCGGCGCTCTGAAGAAGCAGTTTATCTTCATCCCGCTGTTGAACATGACGATAATAAGCGGCCAGTTCTTTTTAACAGCCGAAAATAAAAGAAAATTATTTTTTTAACTAGAATGAAAAGGCCCTTGGGTGTGATAATGAAACAAGTACCTGATTTGTTTTAATCTAGAGTTAACAAGTGCGGAAACGATGACTTTCAAGCTAAGACGCAGTTTATCTGCATCGTGTTCATACCGCCATTTAGCGGCCAATTTTCTTATTCGTTTAAAAGGCCGAACAGAAAAGAAAGAGTTACCTTTCAAAATAGAATTAAGAAGAACTGTCGAAATTATGATACAAGTGAAAGATTTGGAAGGAGAGAGAGAATTGTCTGGGCTTTAAGTTTTACAAAAAGTAGTTGTCCTTATTATTTTGTTTTGGAAGCTCTATTAACTATAGAGCGGCGCGAAGAAGCAGTTTATCTTTATCCTGCTGTTGAACATGAGGAATTGAGGATAAAAGAAATGTAGCTTTTTAATCATACAGAAAAGGACCTGTGTGGAGATTATGAAACAAGCGCGTGATTTAGAAGGACAATGAGCGCGAAGAAAAATCAATACTCGTCTCGGGCATGCAGGATGTGATTTAATTCTTGTTCTTTGAAAGGGGCAAATTCTATACCTCTTTGACCTGGGGAAAAGAAAAAAAAGACGCTTTTAGAAACATTTTTTAAAGGTAGAATGAACTAGAGCAGGATACAATTTCTTTATTATGAATCTGTTTCGTTCCATCTTTGTTTAATCTGGTAATAAGTAAAGGGCGAACAGAAAAGAGAGTTAGCTTTCAAAAGAAAGAAAGAAAGACAACTGTGGAGATTATGAAACAGGTGCGTGATGTAGAAGGAGAGAGAGAAAAACCAATAATCGTGTGTTAATTCTTCAGCTTCAGAAAGCAGCGATTTCTATTGCTCTTTCACAAGATGAAAAGTAACAAAAGTAAGCTTTATAGTCAGACATCAACGATCTCTGTCAATATCATTGTTGGCAAAGACTCGTCTATTCAGTAATTTTGCCATAATTGAATGACTTTGCGACAATCGAATCCAAGCTTTAAAAAGAAAGCAAATAACATTGAAAGAAATCAAGTTTACATGATTAATTTAGAAAAAAATATAATGAAATAAAAACCTCTGAAAGTTTGAACTATAATCTAATACATTTCCCCGCACAAAATGACAGACTTATAAAAACCTTTTGACTATAGCTAGGCTAATCAAAGCATACCGGCATAGGATAGGCTCAACGAAAAGAGCAAGAAGATGATGCGGGAAGCTTTTTCAGTGCTGTGAAACTACTTGATTTTCTACCCCTTACAGCGTTAGAATTCATGGCTTAAATGAATTAAAATTCATGTTTTCATGAGAAGAGATCCTAAAGAAACATAAGGACTAGTTTTTATTAGAATTAATAAACGGTTGCTAAGGGTTTTATCCAAATCTAGTTGACATTACAAACGGAAAATGCTGCATGTCAGCAAAACGGAAGTCAAACTTTGGAAGCGTGTTTCTCGAAGAAATACTTTTCCACAGTCCTACTTTACTCAAGTTTCAAAAGCTGTTATCTCCACTAATACTCACTCTCTACAGTTGAACTATATACCAAATTAAAGCTTATAATTAAAGAATAATAATCAATAATAAAATGAAATTTCAAAAAATGCGACTTCTGTCTCATTTTGACGTGATGGGTCACATATAATATTGCCCTCACAGATCCATATGAATCTGCTGTAGTTCAGGGAATGTCGTATCCCCCTCAAGGCCATTAAATATTATATAACTGTCACATTTGCTATCAACCCTGAGCATCCAATATACATGTTCGTATATATATATATGAATTGGGAAATTCAAAGTTGTGACTGGTTGGCATAAATTCAACCACATACTTGTTATGTTATAAACCACTGTGGGAACTTTCCTGTAATTCCAGACTAGAGCAAAAGGTAGAGTTCAATTAAACTGTTCAATAATTACGTAATGGTTAGTATTAATTTTCAAGACCATGTAGGGAAATATAAACTGCGTATTGTAGTGTTTATTATTCAGTGTCGCTAAAGCATTGCTTCAGACATCAGAAAAAAAGAAGTTCCTAAAAAAAAATAAGATAGTGTCAAGCCCTCCTTATTGACATTTCACAATTCAGTTGTCACTGACAGGCTTTTACCGGTAATCATTATAGAGTTTATGCATTATTATGAAAAGGAAAACACATTAATGGAGGAAATTTTTTGGTACAAATAAGTTTGGAAAGGGCTCCACAAAGTTGAATGTTGACTGCATTTTCAGTTGATTGTTATTTACTCTCTAC